>JARWLC010000005.1:39380000-40580000 GCA_033318265.1 Phyllotis vaccarum | reverse complement strand
ATTTTTATTATGATTATATAAATATTAATGTGATTATTAATTTTAAATATCAGCAACAATAATGTTTAGTAACAATATAAAATAAAATAAGTTATGTCATTATTTACATATTTGAAACAAACTAGAAATTGCTAAGCAGTTTAGAACAAAAAACAAATGAATCAAGAAAACATGCTTAGGTTTACAAATATTCCCTAGAATTCTTCCTTATTTCTTTCCATTATGTTCCCAACATGTTTCTGGGTCTTAATAGTCACCTTGGAGAAGCCATGGAGTCAAAGACACAGACCCTAGGCATCAGTTGAAAGAACTAACTCAATGCATATCTCCCCTACATCCAGGCCATCAGGAGAAACCCCTGCAGGTCAGAAACTCCCAGTAAAATAAAGTTTACTGGACACTCCCAGCTATAAATTGATGTGAGAATGCCTTTCTGTATGCTGCGAATATTAATCTCTAAATAAAGAAGCTGTTTTGGGCCATGACAGGCAGCATAAAAGAAGTAGGAGGAGAAATAAGAGCATATGTAGGAGAAGAATGGCAAAGTAACAGGCAGATCAAACAAGTCACCCAAAGAGCAACATGCAAAGAACACAGGTGAGCCACAGGCCACGTGGCAGACAGATTAATAGAAATGGGTTAATTTAAGATGTAAGAGCTAGCTAGCAATGTGCCTGAGCCATAGGCCAAACAGCACAAAGTTAATATAAGCATCTGAGTCATTTCTGGGGACCTGAGCAGTGGGTGGTGGGATGCTAAGGGGTTTTGGGTGGCAGGTCTGTGGGTCTGGGCCTCTGGCAGCCCAGGACCAAGAAACTGCACTGCCAGAAATGGTGCCCACTGTGGGGCAATTATCCACTTAAAGCCTGAGAAAGATTAGAAAGGGTTCTAGATCACTGAAACTAAGCAAAGCCAGCTTCCAAATTATGTGTACGTAATGGGTCATTGTACAAAGAAAGCACAGCGTCCAGGTCACATTCAAAATGGTGCAGGTGGACTGGCAGGAGGCAATGTAAGCTACAATCAGGCCGGTTCCTGAAATTCTACCGAAAACTCAGTAGCATGTGATTGATTTTAGATTTCTGTTCATTTTGAACAAAAAGGAAACAAAGATGGATACTTAGTAGCATAATTTTCTTGGGTGTGCTCTGATTGCTGGCCATGAACAGAGACGCAGTCCCTTTAAGAAAACTTACTGATTCAGTTTCCTAGGCAAAAATTATTCAGCTCTTTAAGAGAGTGTATTTTAAAAGCTCTTATGGTTAGAAGAGGATTAAGGATTCACAATAAAACAGATTCAGATAAAAAGAAAAATCTGTAAATGGGTTACAATGTATGTAAAAGGTACATAGGCTTTAGAGAGAAAAGAAAGAGGATATAGAAATTCTTTAAAAAGAGAAATAGAGTACTAAAAGTATAATAAGCCACGTAAAGATGGAAAATAGACACAAAATCTGGATTTTGGTTGTTATTGTGTTTTCTTTTAATTTTTTAACTGTTAATGAGCTAACTGCAGAAAGACAATAGATTGCAAGTGCAAAGGCTACTAAGTTAAACAAGAATATATATTTTAAAGGTATTTTGATTTTGAAATTTGTGTCTAAGGATTTATTGCTTCGGAAGAGTTCTGCTTTTGTTCCCACAGAAGATGAGAACTTGTTGATTGCTTACAGGCAAATATGGTTTCATCAACCAAGACCCCCTGAAGAAAAACAAACAAACAAAAAAAACAAAAAAAAAAAACAAAACAAAAAAAAACAAAAACAAAACACCTCTGATCGGAAGAGATGGCCACATCAGCTTCAAGGCTGCAGACTATGATCCAGTCTCAAATTCATGAGATTTTCAATGCCCCTTAATCAGCAGGAATTAATAATAGAAAACTATGCCCCAATTCCCAAAATATTGTTTATAAATCATTTTCATTATTACTGGTTAATGGTCATAGTTAACCTCTTTTTAAGAAGAAAAAGGGAATATGGTATAGCAATGATTTTTTTAAAAGTTAGATTATTGGATTTACTTAGATCAGGAAATCAGCTGTTAATCTCAAAATGTTTTACATTGGTATGGATTTTGGTTTATTGATACAAATTTAAGGTATATTCTCTTATGCTATATGTATTTTCTACTCTTGTTTAAGATATGATGTTTATGTAACTGATTTAAAATTGTAATATATAATTAAGAAATGCATGTTAGATTTTTAGGTATACAAAGATATAATTTAAATAGATAGGTAATCTTCAAACACTTTTAAGACCTACAGAATATGGCATTTAAAATGTTTTAAGAACTTAGACTTTTATGGACAGTGAGACAGATATGCTCCTGGCAGCACCAATTTACTTCAAGAGAAAAATGGGCATAGAAGAAACTCCATATGGAATCTATTTGTGGCATTGGCTAGCCAATGGACATAAACCTGTTCTTATATTAACTGCTTGACAGTATGCTGTTAGAAGTGGACATGCAGTTTCCATAAGAAGATGACCTCTGAACTTTGGCAGATAAGCCGAGATGGTCATTCAGTTATCTGCTTTACAGAGAAAACTGTCAGATATTCTTCAGGACTCGAGGAGAAACAGCTAATGAACTGTGCCAGAATGGGCAGAGCAGATTTCCTGCTTCACTAAAATGAAATGAGACTCTGGACCTGTAGGCTGAAGATAGATGCCCCAACTTTATAAAGGAACTTTCAGTGACTGTCCAGGAAGATAGGTGTCATCTCTTTTCTTTCTGGATTTTAGAAGTCGCTTGCACTTCTGATTTACTTGGGTAAATATATCCTTCTGTGGTCTTTGATGTAGTTGAAGATTAGATAGTTATAGGTACAATTTTTCTTAGCCATTTGAAATGTATATTCGATATGAAACTTTAGATTCCTAAAGATAAGGGAGATGATTAGAGTATTTCCTTTAATTTTGCTAAATACAAATAGACTAGATACTATAACTGTAATTCTTGCTGGATGGCTATTTTGTTATATGTAATTTTGCTATGTTAAAATTGAAACCTTCCTTTTTGATTAGACAGAAAGGGGGAAGTAATGTGGGAATGCCTTTCTGTATGCTGTGAATATTAATCCTTAAATAAAGAAGCTGTTTTGGGCAGTGACAGGCACCATAAAAGAAATAGGAGGATAAATCAGAGCATAGGTAAGAGAAGAAGGGCAGAGTCACAGGCAGATCAAGCAAGTCACCCAAGGAGCAACATGTAAGGAACACAGGTTAGTCACAGGCCATGTGGCAGACAGATTAATAGAGATGGGTTGATTTAAGATGTAAGAGCAAGCTAGCAATGTGCCTGAGCCATAGGCCAAACAGCACAAAGTTAATATAAGCATCTGAGTCATTTATGGGGACCTGAGCGGTAGGCAGCAGGCTGCTAAGGGGTCTTGGGCAGCAGGTCTATGGGTCTGGGCCTCTGGCTGCCTGGGACCAAGAAACTGCACTGCCACAATAAATACTGCCCCAACTTCCAATCCACCCCATTACCCAGTGACCTCAGAGGTTATCTGAGATCCACAGATCTTCATCATCTATTGGATCAATAGGTAACCCCAGTAGTTACCTTAGACCCACACATGTTTGGTATCTATTGGACCAGGTCTGAGTGGCAATTCACAGAGCCTACCAGAGATCTGAGTTTCCCAGACCCAGGCTCTGAGACACAGCCCTTGGAACCCCACTTCCAAACATGTCTCTCTTAAGTACAGGACAACATGGAACTCTCAACAGAATTCCAAATATCTGGAAGACACTTAAAAATGTCTCAATATCCTTAGTCATCAGAGAAAGGCAAATCAAAACAACTCTGAAATACCATCTTATACCTGTCAGAATGGCTGTGACCAAAAACAACAATGACAACTAATTCTGGAGGAAAGGTGAAGCAAGGGGAACACTCCTCAATTGCTGGTGGGAATGTAAACCTGTACAGCCACTTTGGAAGGCAATATGGCATTTCCTCGGAAAACTGGTAATCAATCTCCCCAATAATCCAGCAATACTACTGTTCGGTATGTACCTAAAAGATGCCCATTTTAGCTCAAAGCCATTAGCTTATCTATATCTATAGCAGCATTATTTGTAACAGCCAGAACCTGGAAACAAGCTATATTCCCTTTAACTAAAGAATGGATTTTAAAATTGTGGTACATTTATACAATGGAGTACAACTTAGTAGTATAAAGAAAAATGTCATCCTGAAATTTTCAGGATAAGCAAAGTATCATCTTGAATGAAATATATGCCTAGAAAGCCAGACATGGTAAGAACTTACTCCTAAGTGATTTTAGATGTAATGGAAAGAATAACCAGGCTACAATCCACACCACCCAAGTAGCTAGGTAACAGGAAAGTTAGCAGAGACATCCAAATATCCACCTGAGATGGTAGAGGCCAGTTGGGGATTGGGAGGGAGAGGAACAATAGAGGGGAACAGAAGGGAAGTGGATATCCTGATAAAGGGAACCATAGTGGGATTAGAGACAAACTAATACTAGGAAACACCCAAGAACCCACAGGTTTAGCCCAGCTAGGACTCCAAACAATAGTGGAGTGGAGAGGGTGCCTAAACTGGACTTTTCCTATTATCATGAGTGACCATCCTAATCACCATTACAGATCCTTCATCCAGGAGGATGGAGGCACCTAAACACTAAACATTTGGCTGAGTTGCAGTTCCAGCTGAAGAGAGATAGGAGAGATTACATTTGCAAGGGGATCAGGATCATGGTGGGAAGACCCAAAAAGTAGATAGTCCCTTGCTGTTGGGGAGCTCACAGACTCTGAAACAAGAATTTGGCACTGACTTAACTGGATATGCCAGATGGAATTGACTCACCTTGGGATTCACTGCCTTCTCTAGGGAGTGAACAGAATTGGGCAGGGTTGTGGGGAAGGGGGTAGGAGTGAAAGGGTAGGGTTAGGGAGGAAGTGGCTAGGGAGAGGCTTGGTGAGGACTTGGAGAAAGAGCAGGAGAGGAACCAGTAGGCAGTATGGGAAAATTAAAAAAAAAAAAACAAACATAACAAAAGGAAATGGACTAATTCATTGACCCAACAATGAGGAGAGCCTTATATACCCTCCTCCCAGCACACAGGCTGTGTTACAATCTGGTGATACTGTCGCTGTCGCTATCCCGGGTTTTCTGGGCACAATCAGATTTGACAGAACCTGTTGCTAGGCATATTTCTAGTGATGATGAACAATGGACAGAGACTGGTAGGACTTCAGGCTGACTTCAGGTTGACTCATAAGGAAGTATATTTGGACATGCCTTGGCAACTGGTTTGAGGCAATTTCCTTGGACCTGTGGGTCTGTCCTCTATACTCAACCACTCAAACTCATGTACTTTTTATAGTATTTTAAAAGCATATTCTTTTCATTTTAGTTTATTTTGACATTTGAATTGAGCAAATGATATATGTTTATTATGAATTTTGATAAAAATTTCCACCACAGTCTTTCCTCTGCAATTACATTCCTATGTCTACCAATGCTTTCCTGTGGCAACTTTCCACACTGCTTTGTAAACTCTGTAAAACAAAAACAAAAACAACAACAACAAAACTACTGTGCTCATTTCTGGGTGGTTGGATATGGTATTGACAATTGACGAGAGCATGGGCATTGGCTCAGGAATTATATTTCACCAGTCTACAAAAATAATAAAAAAAAAATCAATCTCTCTCACTAGCAGCCATTCTCTTAGAATTCTTACTCAGTTTTTAAATTTATTTATTTATTTATTTCATACACTGACCATGGATCACCACTCCTCTATCTCTTCCATTCCTTCCCTCCCTCCTCTATAGGCTGCCATCCACCAATCCACTCCTTCTCTGGGTCTTCTCAGAAAGGAACAGGATTCCCATGGTTATCAACAAAGCCTTGAATAACAAGTGGCAGGAAAGACTAACCACAACCCCTTGTATTTAAGCTTAACAAGTGTGAGAGTTATGTTCACAGGAGCCAGCCAAAGCATTATGGGCAGCCCCTGCTCCAATTGTTAAGTCTCACAAATAGACCAAGCAGTCATATACATTTAGAGATCTTACATAAGTCCCATTCATGCAGGCTCCCTGATTGTTCTGCAGTCTCTGTAAGTTCTTATGAGTCAGGTTAGTTGTTTCTATTATTTTTTAAAATGTCCTTGATGCCTTATGTCTATTAAAAACAACAATGCTCTGAACATCATTTAACAATTATCCTTGAAGTGTTTTTTAGGCAAATGCCCAGGTGTGGTATAGGTATTAAAGTAAATTGATTACTTTTTTTTTTTTTTGAGAAACTATCATATGCTTTTTAAAGTGGTTGTACAAATTTGCACTGCCACTAGCAATGGAGGAATTCCCTTGTTCCCTATCCTCTCCAACATAAGTTTTCATTATATTTTTGACCTTTGCCATTTTGCCAGCTATAAGATGAAATCTCAAAGTCATTTTGATGTGCATTTTCATGATGGCTAAAGATGTTAAACATTTCTCTAAGTTTTTTGGCCATTTATATACTTGTATTGAAAATTCTCTATTTAGGTTAGTAAATAGTTTTTAGCTGGATTATTAATTTTTTGATGTCTAGTTTCTTGAGTTCTTTATATAATTTTGGGATCAACCCACTATTAGATGTGGAATTGCTGAAGAGCTTTTTCCATTCTGTAGTCTTCTGTTTCGTCCTGTTGACATATTTTTTTTTTCTGAACAAAAATTCTTCAGGTTCATGGGGTTCTATTTATTGTCAAAATCAGTGAATATGCTGTCAATGTTCAGGAAGCTGTCTCCCCTGCCAATGCATGAAATCTACTAAAATTTTTGGGTAGGGCTGGTCACAGGAAGGATGATGAGGTGAAAGAGGTTTTGAGGTGGTATAAGTCTTATGGAGGAGAACCCAGGGTGTGGTAGAGTCCAACTAAAAGGCACATCACTCACCCACATTTCAACTAATAAGAGTGGTTGTTGTGTGTGGTCAGCACCTCAGTGGCAGGATCCACTGGGGTTAGGGGAAGGACTTGGCCACAGTAGAAATGCAGATGAATGGAAATGACATTGACTTTTGGAAAGAATCAGGGGTTCAGAATTCAGGATATAGTAAATTTCATTCTTCTTGGGAAGAGTCATTAGGAGCAGAATCCAGGACGTGATGCAGTTCCACCTGTTGGAAGGTTACTGGTCAATTCTGGCTTCTGTGGCTTGGGTTTTCATGGAAGAAGTCTTCTGGCATTTGGGGGAATGGCTGAAAATCAGTTCTAGGGACTAACTGGGATATTGTAGGACAAGGGAAGAATCTCTGAGGGTAGAATCCAGGGAGGGTACATTTCCAGTGTCAGACAGATCACTCATTCACTCTGGTTTGTGATGAATTCTTACTATTAAACTGTTTCTCAAACTATTAATATCCATTTTGTTATTCCTAGTTCATAAAATTTTTTCTTTACCTATTTTTAAGTCGGACTTCTGTTTTCTTTTAAGATATGTATCCCATGCATTTTCATCTCTCAGAGACACTTCCTTTAGTCCTTAGAAGCACAGTTAATGACAAACAAATTGGCAATAGCTTAAAACCCCACTGCGGGTTTGCCCTTTACTCTTTTACTTTTATTTCCATTTCTATCTCACAGTCACTGAATTTCCTAAACATGATCTGATTGCTTTTTATTTCCTTGGCATGGAAATAAAAGAAAAGTAAGCATAGCTTATCTTGCTCATTCATACCTTCATACGAATCTTCAGTTTCTTAGGCCCCATAATCCAAAAAAAAAAAAAAAATTGAAAATAAAAATGCTTGAATGTCATGGCATAAAAATAACAAACTGTTACTCTCCACATGTATAGCTTGTTTATAATTTGTAACAATTTAATTAAGATTTAACTCATACTAAAGATTCATCCTTTAATTCATTATAACATTTGTTTATTATTGAATACAACTTGTTGTAATCTCTTAGTAAATGATGTGTTCTCCAACTATCCCATAACTTAGTTTTATTTATCTCAGTTGGAACATTACCTTAATTTATTGTCTTTCTATGTATTCTAGATTCAATCAGCTGCTTTTTGTTTTTGGTCATGCATATTTTCATTTTATGCATGTTTCTCATAAGCAGAATGATATTTATGATATTTTCTGCCTGTCTTATAAATCAGTATAATTTTCCTCAGACGTATCCTTATTGTAACATGATTCTTTTAATTGGCATTTGATATTTTATTTTAATGATATTTATATAGATATAAATTATATCACTCACAAGTTAAAATACATTTGTATTATTTTGATATTGCACAAATCCTATTTGGTATTCTTAATTAAAACCTAGATATTGGAGAAAAGCTGAAGTAGGGTGACAGAGAAACAAGCCACAGTCAGTTCTCACTAGCAACTCTTCAGGCCAAAAGAGGTAGGTCCTGCCTCCAAGAATTCTCAGACTGTCCTCAGCAGACAGGGAGTATAGGCTGAAGCTGAACTCTCTCTCCTCTTTCTCTGCCCAGATGTCTCAATTCCTGTTTCAACTTGCCTCTTATTAGGATTAAATGTGTGTGCCATCATCACCTTATGTATCTCTTTGTCCTTGAACTCACAGAGATCCTCTAGGGTTCTAAGAATAAGGTATGGGTCACCACTCCCTGTTCTTATTGCTTGGCTTCTTGAGTGACTCTGTCCTCTAATATTTTAGGCTAGTTATATTAAATCTACAAAATATTTCACCACATTTTGATGTACTGGAATTTGACTTAGTACCTCTCACTTCATCCTTGCATCTTGAAGCATTGCTCATCTACTGAGCCTCTTTCTTTTTCTTTTGATTTATCCCTTCAAAGGCTCTTTTGGAGAGCTGTGCTCACCCTTGACCGTGGGATGTTGGGAGTCCTACTTTACCATAAGTCATCTCCAATGATACAGGAACAAACCCAAAAGCCTTGGCTTATATTTCCTTGTCTTATTTATGTTATGAAGTTTCTCAATCACATCTTTTATTAAACAAATATTTGTCAGCTGCAAGAGAGGAAAGCTAACAGTTAATAAATCATACTGTCATGAACTTATATTTGATGGCTTTGAGACAGTAACTCTAGCGTGGGGGACATTGACATTTCTTGTTTCCATGGACACGTGCTCACATTCATGTATCCACATATATATATACAAATATACCCATACACATACTTTACCACAATACAATTATAAATATGAAAATTTATTTAGCATGTATCTTATCTGTCCACCTCCATTATGAGAATGCTTCAAATATACACACACATTATATAATTACTTTTGTCTCCTGACCTTAGCATTTCTACCATTTTCCCTTAATTCTCTTCTTAAAATAGAAATAAAGGCCAATATCATTTATCATTTAAGTAAAAATTGTACGTTAGTTGGATAGTTTCTTTATAGCCTATACTCTTTGGCCAGAATATTATTTTCACTCATTGTAATGCAATTGCATATGCACATCCCTGCTCAAAGTGCACTGCCATTGGAAAGTATGGAGTTTTCTCTTATTTATTAGTTTGACTAATATTTTCACTGGATTTGAGTACTTGTTCCAATATCAAATTCTCAGGACACTTTCTCTCAACACAATTTAAAATCTCAATGTTCTATGATTTATACACTTCTAACTGAACCTTCTAGAATTATTTGCCCCTATTTTAATATATTTTATTTGCATATATTTTTAATTTATATTTAATGTAAGAACAAAAGTATATTTAAATGAGAAATTTAAAAAAAAAATTAAATCAATTGATCATTAACCATAGTTGAACACTATGATAAATGATGTAATTATGCTGTCTTTTGTGGCTTTTACTAATAAAAAGCCTAGAGCACAGTTTTGAATTTTAATTCACTACCATCATGTAAATAAAACAAACTGTGGTCTTTGGACTTTGACCTTCCTTATATAAGAGTTGCATTGTAATTCCAGTCACAAGAGCATTTTTATGTGTATATGTATGACATTTTTTTATTTCTGGCATATCATACAAATATTTTAAATATGTTTTATTTCTTATTCTTACTAAATAAGGTTATTAAATAATACTTTTCAAGTTAATAAGCCATTTTTATTATTTGAAAATATTTTCAGAAAAGTATTATGTTGTAAGAAGTTTCTGACTTGTCCAGCCCAAGGTCAGAACCGCCTGAAGCCCTGTCGCTGCGTGACCACCAAATAATGACACAGATGCTGATATTAATTACATGCTGTTCAGCCTATGGCTCAGGCATATTGCTAGCTAGCTCTTGCATCTTAATTCAACCCATTTCCATTAATCTGTCCTGCCACATGACCTGTGGCTTACCTGTTATTATGTCTTATAACATGGGCAGCTGAATCACGACTCTGATGACTCTGTCCTCTTTGCCCTTATCTATGTTTAGAATTCTCACCTGAATATAAGCTGGGTTATCATAGGCCAATGGGTCCTTTTATCAACAAATGATATTTATAACATGTAGAAAGACACCCCATATCACTTCACTTTTTTATCTAATAAAAAAGTAAGGTTTCAATTTTAGCATAACAAAATTACATATAACAAAATAGCTATCAAGCACAAATTACACTTACAATATCTAGTCTGTATTTAGCAAAATTGAAGAAAATATTATATCTTCTACCTTATCCTTGTGAGTCCAAAGTTTCATATCTAATTTACCTTTTATTATAACTAAGAAAAGCTATAATTATAACTATCTAATCTTCAGCCACATCCAGTACCATAAAAGGATGCACAATTACCCAAGTAAACAGGAAATGCAAGAAACTTTCAAACTCTAGAAATGACAGAGTTGTTATCTGGCTACCTGGACAGTCTCCCAAAGTTCCTTTGTAACATTAGGGCATCCACCTTCAGCCTTCAGCCTACAGGCCTGAGTCTCTGGCATACCTTTCAGTAAAGCAGTGAATTTGCAGGATTGCTGTGCCCATTCTGGCATAGTTTGTTAGTCACTTCCTTTTGTGTCCTGAAGAATGTCTAGTATATTTCTCCACAAAGGAGGAACATGAAGGACTATCTCAGTTTGTTCTGCCAAAGTTCAGAGGCCAAGTTTATATGGGTCTTGCATGGTCAGTTTATAAGGCATATTGTCAGGCAGTTGACGCAGGAAAAATTTCATGTCCAGTGGCTAACTTTTGCCACAAAGAAAGTTGGAGTTTCTTCAATGTCCATCATCCTCTTTAAATAAATTTGCTCTGCTAGGAACAGACCTGGCTCACTGTCCAAAAAAGTCTAAGTTCTTAAAATATTTTAAATTACATATTCTGTGTGTCTTTGAAGATTATTTGTCTTATTTAAGTGTATCTGTATATCTAAAAAACTAATATGACTACAAGCTTGGTTATCACAGATGACTATTAATCTTAGTTATAAATTACAATTTTAAATGAGTTAAATAAATGTAATTCTTTAAACAAAAGCAGAAATATATATAGAATGAAAAAACGATCTTAAATTTGTATTAATAAGTCAAAATCCATATCAATGTAAAATAATTTGAAATTAATACCTGTAGGGGATTGTGTTGTTTCATGGTAAATAATTGTCCCACCCACTGGTTTAATAAAAAGCACTGATTGGCCAAAGGCAGGCAGGAAGTATGGGTGACGCTACCAGACTAAGAAAATTCTTGAGAACAGGAAGCACAGAGCAGAACGCCAGAGAGAAGCCAAAAGAAGCTAACAGTTAAAAATTAAAAAGAAAACACAATAATGAAAATAATCCAGATTCTTTCTATATTTTCTAACTTTATGTGGCTTTTATATTTTTATTACTCTATTTCTTCTTTTTAAAGAATTTTTCTACCATTTTTCTTTTCTTTCAGCCTACATATTCTTTTTTACACACATTGTAACCCATTTAGGGGTTTTTGGCATCTGTATCTGTTCTATTGCATATACTTAATCATTTTCTAACCAGTATTGTTTTTAAAATACTACACTGTAAAGCACTATGTTGGCGGCTGGCTCCACCCTACTTGGCTTTTCAACATAGCAGTATTAAATATTGTGGAATTATGTGTTTATGCCAACAGTTGTGCTCCTAAACTCAAAAGCAGCAGGAGAAAAGAACCTCTTTGTACTACAGCCAATGAGAGAAGCTGCAGAAATCTGTCACTTTCTCAGCTAAGATCATGACAGCAAGCTGTCAACATCTTACAGATAGCTTGTAGGAGAGGAATCTCTGAAACTAGGACTAGGAAGTCCAGTGTGGATTCATTTTTGTGCATTTAGATTTTTTTTAAGCTTTCTCAAGTTTACTTGGATAAATGTCCAATATTAGAATACCATTTGTTGTAAGAAGTTTCTGACCCATTTGACCCAAGGTTGGGACTCACCCACATTCATATTGTTGCTTAGACATTACATACCAATATCACTTTTGTACAAAGCAGCAGACCATTATAGGACCCAGAGAGCCAAATATTTTATAATTCAAACTTTAATCATTTGTCATGATGCCCAGATCCAGGGATAAAAGAAAGAATGATATTTAGTTAAATTTTATGTCTCTTAATTCAGCAGACTCTTCCAGTATCTTTCAAAGTAAATACTCAGAAAGGTCTGTAATTGCCCTCATCTGAGATCCTACGACTTTTCTCCACAAGGAGAATAAATGGAAATTTTGTCTTGTTTTGTTTTAAATTGATAGTTATCTGCAGACTTTATCCTGTTTTACCTAGCTTCTATGCGTAGGTCATGTTGGAAGGAGCATGCAGAGTGGTGCAAGGATCAACTTCCACAGCTCCATGCAAATATATTTTACCATAAAGTGCTATAGAAAATCCAGGATTGCTTGGAATTCAAGGTTAAGCAAAGATTTTTTAAAAAATAATTAATAGTGTTATTTTCATGGCTCAAAAGTTATTGTTTTTAATTAAAATCATTTATGGTATCACAAAATATATTGTTTAATAAGAAAATAAATTTATTTTGTTCATTTTTAACTGCACATCTTCCAGGAGCCTCTGTTACTTCCTGAAAACCAAATAGGTCCTTAGAGAAGTAAATTGAGTCTCTCTGCTCACTTAGATTCAACTTTGTAATTCCAGTGAACATTTTACTTAGAAGCAGGTTAGGACATTGTTTCATCAGAACAGAAAAAGAAAAGTTGGTTAATACAGAGGAGAAATAGATATGGTAAAGAAATAACAGTGAGAAAAGGAAACATGAATGAAATACTGGATTGAATTATTGCAATATTTGCAATATATCTTCCTAGCCTTTTCCATTTCTGAGTATTCCTCCAACTATATATATAAATTTGTGCAGGATAGGATGCTACAAAACATGTTTCTGAACAAGCTGGCATTAACTAAACCATACTTTGTAAAACCTAAGCTAAAGATAAGAACAACAACATATGGAAGTTTACAACAAATGTGTTCATATGAATATCTATTTTTTATTTTTATAGTTAAAAATACTGAAAGAAAAATTTCATTTGTAATAAAAGTTTTAAAAAGATAATGCAAAGTTACTAAAATATTAAGAGTAGAAAATAAAGTAGTGTCAACAAATGTTCTTAGGGTAAAAGTTGAAAGCAACAATAAATAACAATTTACTGACATTTTCAAGTCGACAATTTTTTAATCTTGCATGTTGATGTTTTGGTTTAAAACTTTTGAAAGTTAAACTCATTTTTAAATTCTCATATATGACAATACATACTTATTTAAATAGCATTTACTTGATTAAATTATTGACTCTTTTTCCTGATTTGTGTGTATATACATGCATAGAAGTTGTGTATACATCCATTATTAATTAGTTTGAATTATTTTCTAATATAAATATAATCATAATCTAAATCCATTATATTTAAAGTGATTTTTCCAATATAAATACAATCATAATCTAAATATATTCTTTGTTAAGTATGAAGAGATATTATAAAATTGAACATGCCTTTTTTTCTCATGAGGAAGGTTAAATTTGAAAAGTTTAGTAAGCACCTCAAGTTTAGAAAACTATTTTGTGTTTCCTTGTTTTGCGTTCATGTAGAGAGAAAGGGATGATACCTTACAGAGTTTACCAGTCAGGTTCTTTATTCACCATTGTTTTGATATCAATATCTAGATTTCTCTGAAACCTAAAGTCCATTTACTGAAATTATAACTCCTACTAGGAAGGGTTTTTGAAGAAGCTGAGACTGGATAAGATTTTAAGAACAGAACCTTGATCTAGGTGAAGGTGCTTGTCCTCCCAGCATAGTATCAAGACACCTGCCAATTTCAGACTCTTATCTGTCAGCTTTCATCCTGTACTGTCCTGAGTTTTCTTGTTTGCTTTACAAATAAATTTGACACAAGTTAGAGTTATTTAAAACAAGATAAACCAATTGAAAAAAAAACAAGTTTCTATTCTGATTATCTGTAGGAATATCTTCAGGTCATTTTCTTAACTAGTAATTAAAGTATACACCCAGGATTCAGGGGATACTGACTTCATTCCATGATAAACTATGAGGAAGATTTAAAGAGTACAGTGGCTTATCAGTCACTCCATAAACTAACTCCATTTTTTCTCATTCTTATTTTTATGATAATTCATAAGTCATGTCTATTTGAGCTAATCTGTGGGCTTCTTTTCATTCTGACTTCTAATTATATCTGACCAGTAACCATCAGTTAACTAACCAATAGTGTAGAAAAATGCACAAAATGTGGTCTCTTTCTTGTAAAAGAGTTAGGGTTTAAACACAGTGACAAGTATTAAATTTTATGGCCCTTTATAACAGTCCTACTATTCTTTTCTTCTGCATGTTCTTATATGGACCTTTTCTTTATATTAAAAGTTTCTGTACTAAATTTTGCCAAAATTACACAATTCAAGTATCATCTTATTGAAGGCTCTAAAATGGAATATATAGAAGATATATTGTACATAATACAAATGATATAATTGTTGCTGTATGTATGAGAGTTTTCAGATTAACTGAGATAATTATAGAAGGTAAAATTTCTATTCTTCAGCAAAGTGGAGAATGAGGGAAATTTGTGAAGCACTCAGTCCAAGCCCAAAGCTTTCAAATAGAAATATTTCTCCCAACATAGTTCCCATTAGAAGGGAAAGGCAAGCAAGCCTGGATTTTTAGTATCTAATTACAATAGATGAGGGCTATTTCTCTCTGTAAAAAAATGAATGAAGTAACCCTTACTACTATTATGTTTGATTATATCATACTCATCTACATTGTTGAAGAGCGGATCTTCTTCTGTCCACTTATTTAAATTTCAGTATTTTTCCTAATGTAAATTCACTTAATAAACTTCCTACGAAATGATGGTTTACCAGCCAGGTGCTTGTCCTTGCTGTTATCCAGTTGATACATATAATTAACAAAAATCTATTTTTGAAATTCTTATTGGTAGAAACAGAGATACTGAGAAAGAATAAATTATATATCTAGTCTAAATAGTTACAATTTCAATATCTGTTGCACAGTAATCTTGTTTATTTTTTTTAGACAGAGAACAACAAACAAGTTTTATGTCATTTTAATTTCCCAAAAAGTTCTAATAATAATTAAAATTATCCATCATTGTTATATGTTCATGAAACTATAAGATGTTTATATGACCTGAGGATCTCAAGAAGAAGAACTTTATAAGAAGATGCAAAATTTTTAAATTTATGCATATTTTAAAATAACACTTGAAAGTTGAGTTAAAAATGTTGAAACATAATTCCAAATAGAACATCTTAATTTATATTTTATATATTTATATATATTATATACATTATTTCTGAGAATGTTTTTTAAATGACTTAATTACAAATGTGATTTGAAATTATTTAAATGTTTTATAAACATGAGTGTATAGACAAATATTCATAGATTATTTGTAATATTTTATAATTTTGGTTTTCTTTACTTCAGCTATTTTAATCTTCATTCCAAAACAATCTTTAGAATCCAGCTTGACAGCAGACAATTCATAGTACCGCCCAAGTTACAATAGAAAAATATTCTAGAATATTTTTAATTTGCTATTTTTATCTTTAACTGATGAAAAATCTTATTCATAAAATATATTCTGATTACACATTTTCTCTCCCCCATCTCAGATGATAAATTCTATGTTAAAAATAGAGGAATGTAGTATAGATCAGTACTGATAGATTGTTGAATGGCATTTGGGTCTTTAAATTATTGCCTGTATATTCTCTTTTCAAGTTTAATTTTACTTTTAAAAATTTCTAGATCTATGTCAGTGCTGTATTCATTTGGAGACAGATCTTATACAGGTCTCTGAGGGTTTAGCTGAGATATACAGGAATCACACATTTAGTCCAGGATATAATGCCTTTTGTGTCAGATATTTTGAAGTCTTGGAGTTTTCCCACAATATTCCTTTAAGGAGAAAATACCAAATTACATACATACACACACACACACACACACACACACACACACACACACACACACACACACACACACACACACACACACAAACACACATACACATGTATATACAAGTACATGTATTCATATACATATATGTTTTATTTAGAATAGAGTTAAAAATCTTAATATAAGATAGATTTGAAAAAATTACATATTTTATAATGATATTGCTCTTTTTTGAAATCTAACATCCAGACAAGCCATTCAAATATCAAAGAATGGATAAGAGAGTTAGAAATGCTCAGATTATAGTATACAGATAATGAATAAAATTTTTGTTTTGGAACTTGTAAAGTTTTAATAAATACTATAAGCAATTTGTAGTCTAATTAATGGCAGTTTGATCATTTCTCCATTGATAAACTCTTGGATAAAAAACATAATCAAAAAAGATTTGATAACTGGTTTTTACAAATTCTCCTAAAGCTTTTTGATGAGTCATCATTTTACTTCTATCAAACAAGAATCTAGGTGAAGAGAAGAAAATATTTTTTAAGGCTCCAGTGTCTAGGATTTCTATTAATTTTTCTATTGATTTATTTGCTTATAATTTAAGAAATATAAATCTTGCAGCCTTTTCTATTTGTGAGGCACTTAATTGCCTTTGTTGGCAAAAGTTTTGCCTCACCCTAAATGGAATATGTTAATGTTTATTTTAATTGTGTGTTTGTGTGTGAGAGAGAGAGTGTGTATGTGTGTGTGTATGTGTGTGTGTGTGTACACATTTGGGTGCAATGGTAAGGACAAATGAAATAACTCTATGAATTAGGAGTTTTATAATTTTATGAGCCTTCCTGACAAGTATACTGGGAAAGGAACTTATATCCTCTACAAGAATACCCCCTCTTACCACTGAGCTATATCTTTAACTCCAATGAAATTATTTACTCTATTATATAACATATTTAATAATTTTAAAAGTTGAAATTAAAAGAAATTGCAGTTATTTTATGAAATGTATGCATAATTTACTCTCTTAAACTCCAACAAAATTCACTTAAAAGTATAGACTTTGACTTTGAATACTTAGAGACGTGTATTTGTGGATATATCGAAGAGATATAGTCCTTAACCTCATTTTTTGTTGACACTCTTTTTTATTCATAAATATATCTGATAAGTCACTTTGTCCCATGACATTTCTGCACGGATGTGACATTCTTATTCTCCTTCTCTCTCAGCTAAGTTTGTAGATTATAGAAATAAATGGGATGCAGTTCAGAGATTATGTCATTTTGATGTTGAGACACCCCTGTACTCTCCATGAAAGCAGAATAGTGCATTTTAAGTCATACTTTGAGCTACCTGTCAAACTTAATTTGTGTCAATTAGATTGTTTGTGCTGTATCTTTTCAAGATGGAGAATCACATAGCAATGTTTTATATTTTATTAGGCCTCATTTTCTTCAAAGAATTGCAGACATTTTCTAGCCAGCGTTTTAAGTATTAAAAATTGACATACCTGCTTATATCACTAAATACCACAATGATTGCAAATACCATATTACAACATATAATTATTTCTTAGTACCTTGGGTTTTCAACTTTACTATCCTGCGAATTCAGTATTCCAATGTTATTTTTTTTTCTTAATATATCATTACTGACTCTAGTAAATACAGAGAGTTTTGAGAAAATGGTGGTATTTTCCACTATGAAGATAGAGATTTGAGAAGACCTCATCTCAATTGATATCTGGGAAAGAAAAAGAAAACATTATTTTGAGTCTGAAGTCTCACCCATTCACAACATGCCCAAAGAGACCACTGCTGTCTGCATTAGTCAATTTTTTTGTGCCATCTGCCCACACTGTGGGATACAATACAGCCAGAATGAGCCCTGCAGGTACCTGGGAAATATGCCAGAATTGAGCACAGTCAAGATGAGTTATTCACTGACTGGTAGAGAAAGAATTCCCTGACTGCATAGAGATAGTGATTGAAAATTAAGAAAAGTTGTCAAAAGCATTATGTTTTCAAGAGCTCTTGAGTATATCCTTTAATTCTCTGTCTCCATCTCTGTTTCTCTCTCTTCCTTAGAATCTCAGAATATCTCAGAAACTACACACACAGAGACACATTCCTAGAAACACACACACAGACACACACTTACTCCCCATTCCAATACTCATTCTTTACATTTACAACAACAGAGCTAAGCAGTGTATTTTGAAATTTCTCTTGGGTGGCTAAATTATTTTATTTGCTGACAGTTCTAAGTGTCCTGCTACAAATTAAATCTATGTATATTCAAAAGAACGAATGAAAAATACACAGGAAGCAAATAACGAGGCAAAACACCTTCTGTTTTGTACAGCCTCTTGCCTATTTTACTATGCTTAACATGTCTATCATAGAGTAAGGACAAGTAAGTTTCAGGATTTTGTGTTTAAGTAGTACAACCTGTAGCTCCATGTTATTCAAGTCACATCTAATATGATGATAAAATCACAAATGTGATAAAATATACTGCACAAAATAATACTGATCATATATTTAGTTTCAAATTTGAAACCCAGTTTATCATCAACCTTGTTATCAGAAACATTTACTTGCTGAGGTATTTTTTAGGATCAGTAAACAATTTTTATATAAATTATTAAAAACTATTTAACATTAAATACACATGTTTGTTTTGATGAAGAGCCGAGTCAATTGTTCACTAATAATGAAATTACGCAAATTTTTAATTAAAATAATCTACCTGCTATGGAAAAATTTTATGTATACATTTTATATATTAGTGGAAAGATTTGATATATTTCCCAGATATCAAATTAAATGAGGAACTCTTGAAAACATAATATATATCTTATATTATATTATATATACATTATATAATATTAATTATACGTGTGTTTTTCTACATTCTTCATATTTTATCTGTAGTACTCAAAAATCTGAAGTGATAATAAACAGTAAGATATCGAAAAATTTTCTCATATGTTTCTCTTTTAAATTTCAAAGCACTGTAGATAAACATTACTAAAGAGAAATAACAAATCTCATTGCTGAACATGTAAGAAAAAAATTTAGCCACTAAATATAACGAATATTGCCTAAGATGATATGAACCTTTAAAGCTTGAGCTATAAGAATATTTTTATTAAAACAATGAAAATGTGAATATGACTTGTATGTGCCTATAGTGAATAATGTTCCCCCCAAATTGACATTTGCCTAAGAGACACATCTAAAGACCTGACCCTCCCAAAGTTACTTGGCTTTAATTATTGTGTGATATTATTATAAGTTTGACTGAAACAGAACATTTATTTTAAGCTGGAAGTCTTAGCCAGATGTGCCCTTAATTTTCTCTTTCAAATGATGTAAGAGGTGTATTGCAGGTATTTTACCTGCCTGATGTATAAATGTCAAGCATTTCTACCATGCCTGCCAAGGTGATAAATACCAAAAGCAATTATGAAGTTGTTGTCAGAGACACAAATAAAACTCTTTACTAGCAGTACCCAGAGCCACTTTCTAAAACTTCCATAAATGCCTAAGCCACAGAAATATGTAATCCACCACAGCTGGCCTGTTTGATATTCATTCTCATTTATTTTTGCTTCAAAAAGAGAACTCTGTGAGATGAGAGATATTTGATTTGAATTTAGTCAAGATGTTTTCAAATGACCCTCACAGCATCCTTATTTTTAGTTACCCTAGAGTATTCCACCAAAAGGTCTTTAAAAAGTCCAAGATATGTCCTAATAGTGTATTTAGTCCTAATAGTGTATCTTCCCTGATTTTGATGGACAATTCTTGTCTACAGCATTTTTGAGAAATCTAAAGAACCTATACTTCTTCTGATATGCAAACTTCAGCTGAGAATACTTTATAATAAAGCCTTGTCTTGTTGATTTATTTAAACTGGGTCTTCTATCCTGGGTAGTTCATTTCAAGCTTCTAACACAAAGGACAACAATATAATTTCCAACACTGATAGCCCTAATACTCACTTGCAAGTATAAGGTGAATTTGAAAGTTTCAGAAAGTGGCTCTGGGTACTGCTAGTAAAGAGTTGAGTCCATACTGGTGAAGGGCTATGAAAAACTACCATGAAAAAGGATAAAAGCAAGCAAGCAATGCCCCTAACTCTCTTTCTTGCTCATGGGAACTTTTTTTTTTTTCCTACTGGGTTGCCTTGCCCAACCTTGATATGAGGGTTCATGCCTAGTCTTACTGTGTCTTCTTATACTATATTCATTAGATATCTCTTAGAGTACTGTTCTTTTCTAAAGAGAAATGAAGGAGTAGTGGATCTTTGGTGAGTGAAAGGGGATGACTGCGAGCAAAGGTAGAAGGCAAGGTTGAGGTCACAATTTATTGGGAAAGATAAGAATAAAGAAAAATGAAAAATAATAAAATAAATACAATGAAGAAGATAATTCAAATGATGGTGATTGATAAAACCACAAGATTTGAGCACAGAAAATTATCAAAAAGAACATCACTATATATATAAATATATATATATTTGTGTGTGTATTACTTAAAATTTATATATATATATGTGTATATATATATATACACATGTATTTACATATATGTATAAGACATGTGTCACTCCTGCCATACACGATGCATGGATCAAGAGTTTTCCAAGGAGGCTTAAGCAGTAGTAGAAATACTTCAGTTCCAAAGAATTTTCTTTTCTCTTAAGTCAAAAAGTAACTCTCCTTCAATGCCAGACAGACTCCTATTTGACACTTTAGAGGCATTTCAAAAAGCCTAACCTGTCCTCCTCTTGCATTATAAGCACACAAAGATCAGTTACTGATCTAAAATATGGCTGATTTGCATTTCACTAACCAGATTAGCACTTCTTTCCAGGGTGCATTGTCCAGAAGAAAGAAATTATCTATAAGGTTCAGGCTCTATCTTGGAGTAAAAAAAAAAAAAAAAGAAAAAAGAAAAAAGAAAAAAATGTAAAAATTTTATTAAATATCTGGATATAAGTTTTTTGTTAAATTTATTTTCCCCATAGGTATATGAGAACCAACAGTTAGAGAAAGAAAAATGAAGGGCATAACTTTGACTGTGATAATACAAATAAAGAGACCAAGTAGTTCTAAACGAAATATTCAACAGCAATATGTGTTTAGTTTCTTGATACATAGAAGGATTTTTTTTTTATTTCAACAGAAGTTGTGTCCTGTTAAATTTAGTTATTCTAAATCAATCAAAGAAAATTTTAATGGTTTTGGAATAGTCTCTGATTGGAGCAAGCATATTTATATGCCTTTGTGTATGTCTATGAATGTGTGAGTGTCTGAACATATGTTTATTTGGCATGTGTATAAGTGTGTGTGTATGGTGTATCCATATGTGTTTATGTGCATGCCCCTCTGTGTGTATGAATGTATGTGTGCCTATGTGTTCAGGTGTCTACTTGGGTTTGTGTGCGTCCACATGCTTTTGTGGTTTGTGGTTTGCATGTGTGCATGCACATGTCATGTGCCTTCCATTGTATGTAAGCTTGTGGGTTGGGCAGAGGTGTATGAGTGAAGTGTATGTATATATTAAGTCAGGGATTGTACTTGGGGCATGGCATATGCTGAGTAAGTGGATTTTTTTTTCTTTTTTAAGCTATACATCTTCCAAAATGATTTTGAAATTAAAATCTGACCTTATTTTATATCTACTTATTACTACTTAAAATATCTGATTGTCCTTAGTTTGAAACATGTATTGTTTGAAGATTTACTAAATCTGTCTATTTTTATATACATCTAGCTAGTGTTTCTTGCTAGTCTTTCATCTCATTTCTTAACTCCTTCAGTCTCCACTCAAGCAAGGTTATCTTTTACTTAGTTTGCTATTCAAAATAACTTTATTACAATTATTGCATTTTAAAGATATTATTTGAATTTCTCATTCATGATGTCCTCTGTGCTATAAACACACATGTATACTAATTTCACTGACCAAATTCTATATTGCATTCTATTATTCTTCACCCATTCCTATTTTCCAAATTGCTATGTATGTGTTTTTGTAGTATTTATTCTTGGAATACATTTCTGACCATTAAAATATTACAACCCATTTTCTTCAGCATATAATTGCTTATATACCATTGCACTAAAATGTAGTTTTAGAGTAAACTGTCAGCAAAATTAAAGTAGAAATCCATGACCAGGAAAGCAAATTGAGAAGAGTAAAGCATAAGGCAATTAGAAGTGTGCTTTGCAATAGATGGTTCTCATTTTACCTCCATATTCAAAAAATATATAAAAATTACAGAACATTGTCATTTAATTTTTCATTTATGAATGAGCTAAATATGGTAAGCTCTGGCATTATCATATCTACAACAAAGTGTAAGATAAAAAAGTAGTTCATTTCAGGAGGCAGTTGGAGCAACCTTTCGGAACAGATTGGAAGAGCTGGTTCTCAGTTGCCTAAGGAGTGTTCTATCAATGACTGAACAGTTGAGTAACCACAAAATTCAAAGGCACAGACAATTGCCAAAAAGGTTGCAATCACCTGAAAAGTACTCATGTGAAATAGAGGAAGAGACCACTGAGGTACAAAGGTCAGGCATTGGGAAGTACTGGAATGAAGGTACACAAAAATGAGTAAAGGCCAGAGAGCTTAGCAGACTCTTGATATGGTTTTCGCAAATTAAATGGTGAATTAACATCTCAAACCCTGGGCACTGAAACTGTATTGTGTTTCAATGCAAAAACTTTCTCAGGCTACAAGGAAAGTCAAAAATATTTTGTTGTAATATTTGATTTGTAAATTCTAATTTATATAAACACATTTTTATTTTAAAGAAATCAATATGGGAGGGGTCTCAGTTTTCCTATACACAGACATATTTGTTTTCCTCTTCAAACTTCAATTTTAGCACTACTAAATTTTGCATACTAATAATAAACTCTCATTCAACTTGAAATTAATATTCATTAACCTGCAGAATATAGTCTTACAAATGGGCTCTTCACATAAGTGTGTGCATAAAAATGCAACTGCACACAAGAGTTAGATAACAACTGTAAAAATCAATATCTTCTTCCTTTCCTTTCAATGTTATCTCCAGCAAGACTGCTTTTTTCTTGTACTCCTGGGGCTTTTGTGAAGTGAGAAAAAAAGAAAATCACTTTTACTTCTATGTACTATCACCTAGGAGCACATTGTAAGCTTCATCAACATGCTTGAGGTTTATATGAAATGTTTCCCCATTATGTATAAGGTCCTGCATTGCCTACTTATGTCCTGGTGGATTTGTAGATTTTTATTTTAATAATTACTGAACATAGTATAAGAATGAAGCTATCTGAACTTTCAAAATAAAAAATAAGTGTTAGCAAACCAAAAGACAACACAGCTTTTCTATTTTAAAGGTTAATAAAATTTATTACCAGTTCTGTGAATAGTTTGTTTAAAATGTCATTATTTTAGGGTCAATATTTCTCTATCTAAACACTGAAATATTTCTGGTATCTAAAGAATATAGTTATTTATTTGCTTTTACATCACCCAACATTCTGGGCTAGGAACGTAAGTGTATTAGAGACTCCAAATTGAGACTCAGTTAGCTCACCGATGTCCCCTGTTATGCTAACACCATGGAACAATAGCACTCTGATGTTGAGCTCCATTTTAAATAGTACATCTATTATTACACTAATGATTACAAACCATATGGTGTAACCAATGGGGCTGTCTTTATGTACACTAATTACATCAAGTGCAGGCAATAAAACAGGTGCTAAAACAATGTTCCTGCATATTTTTTTTCCTTTACTGCTCCATAGAAGACCTTTAGTACAGATATTAGAATTTCAATCTATTTCCATTGGCTCTCCTTTGACATTTAAAGGTGCTGCTTAGCTATCTACTCAAGTCCAATTGAGATAATGAATACTGCATTTGTTAGTGATTCAATAAATAGATTTCTTAAAATGGAGGCAAAGGGAACACATAATTGCAATCTAAAACAAATATTGTCAGTGGGTTTTTTTTGAGGTCTTTAAGTACAATTTTACCTATGATATAATTAATGTACTATTCTGTACTTATTGATCATTTTGTATGAATAAGCATGAAACTGGCTAGCCTCGGGTTGAGGTCAGAGTTTTGCTTAAAATGTATTGCTATAAGAGTTATAAAATTCTACAAAGTATCCATATAACCTAGTTCAAAATTAATGATTTAATCCATAATAACAAACATAAAACTGAAATGGACTCATTAATTTATGTTACAACATTACCTATGACTCTGCAAATAACAAATATGCACTAGCTTTTACTACAATAAAACATTTGACCATCAGCATATGCATAGTAACTTCTATGTGTTTGTGCATGAACTTCAAATAAAATAAGATATATGAAGTTTAAAACAACTAGATATAACCAATATTAAATCATAGATCAGAAAAGTAATTAATATTTCTAAAATTGAAGTCCAAAATAATAAAATATAACTAAACTTATTAAAATACTATTTAATTACAAGTTAGGAATTTAAAACAAAACATACATAATCCAATTTGTAGAAAAAGAAAGGAGAGAGACAAATATTTTGTAGAGTTAGAAAACAGAGAGGCGATTTGCAAATCAATGTTTTATTCCAAACTTTAAATAAAAATTGATCATCCAAATTACTAGCCTTTAATGAGACAACAACTTTATTGTGACAATAATGGTAATACCAATGTTTAGAAATTGGAGATCACAATTAATAAACTTCTCAAATAAAGGATACTGCTTCTCCATTTAAGCTGAAGTAACAGAATGAAGAGCAGATGTGTCATTTCTGGCAATGAGGTGAAAGTTCTACATTCACCTATCCTCAGTGCCCATACACATTTAGCATCTCTGTAAGACTTTGTTTCTATAGGATGGTGATTACCATCACTGCTCTTCTAAGTACAGCCTCAACAGAGATTCCTTCATACCTGTGAGACCTTGAACAACCCTTAAAGAGATCAGACAGTACTTTCAATGACAAAGAATATTATTTGCTACAGTATTAAGTCACTAAAATAAAAATCCAAAATAATGAGGGTACTATATCTTAGTGCCAGACTAGAGATTTTTCTAATTACTTAGATATCAACAAAGAGAAAGAATTAGGTACTATGTACTTAGAGTGCCATGCAACCAGTGTGTGTGTTTGTGTGTGTGTGTGTTAGAGAGAGAGAAAGAGAGAGAGAGAGACAGAACAGCAGGAATGCCTTTGCTAATATTAGTGTATTTCCAATCAACAGATAATTTTAACACAACAAATTCTTGCTTGGTTTCTCCCTCTCTATATGTCTTCTTTCTTTCACTATTTATTCAAGCCTTGGTAACTGTGACCAGTTTACTATTCAAAATACTAGCAATGGGAAAATGGAAAACACAATCACAGTAACTCAAACTATAAAGGAGAGTGAGCGCTTACAATACAAATGAAGGTCAGATAAATTTTCTTTTCATTTAGTCCTCCTCTTTATTGTTTTTTGCTTCTTCTTATTCTTCTTCTTCTTCTTCTACTTCTTCTTCTTCTTCTTCTTCTTCTTCTTCTTCTTCTTCTTCTTCTTCTTCTTTTCCCCCATTAACTTATTAGTTTAAGACATGAAGACATGTACCCCAGGCTGGAATGCAAACTGTATAACTTTATGCCTCTAAGTGTTGACTTTGTAGGCATGTGCTACCCTAACTAGCTTTTTAAGTTTCTTAAGCAACAAAGCCTAATAACGTTCCATAACTCAATATTCCTATACAAAGATAATCTTATTTCTGTTCTTTTTCTCTATCCTCTGTATATTCTGCTGCTGTCCATAGATGCTGTGTGGCTGGACAACATATGGGCTTCAAGAAATCCATGAAACACATAAAAGTTTCAATAGATGAGGATGATAAAACTACATACTTATCTAGAAGGAAGTAAATATTTTCCAATATTTAATTTCCAAACTCTTGATAATTGTTTGAAGGTTTATTTACCAAAACCATGTAGCACATCAGTTTTTAATTTAAAAAAGGTATAGAAAGAAAACTGTAATTTTAAGATTATTATGAAAAAATAGAGAATGCTGATGCATGAAGGTTTTTGCATTCACAGATCATTAGGGAAATCAGAAATGTTTAGTGCAGGGGATTGTCTTTTCAAAAGAAAGGACATTAAATCTGTTTTCTAACCCAGCTAGTTGGAAATTGAAGTAATTAATAGTCTGCTAATCTACATTATCTGTTGGGCAAGGTAATATTATGTTCCTAGAAAAACATCCAAGAGGTGACTAGAAGTCTAACTGACCTTTGTATTACTGCATTGTTGGGGTCTACCCCCAAGATCTGGCAACAAGGACTGGAAGTGACTAATAGCCCAAATGACTTCTCTGTTATCTGTACAACCAAGACTGTCATGGATGACTTTTTTAGATGCTTAAGTTAATAGAGATAAGCTATCTCTAGAACACATCTTCTTAGAAAAAGTGACATATACATTTGAATTTCAATATAATTATGCTTCCTTTAGCACCAGGAATAATATTACACTAGAAAACGTTTTATCTAAATTGTGCTATGTTTAAATATGTTGTCACTAAGTTGCCTGGCCATAGACTTCTAAAATCTGATCCATCCTGGATAAGTTGGACTTAATGGAGTTTTCATTCTTGCATTTTTGAGGTTCGTTTCCTTTCCTTTTATGATGCCTCTGGGACACATCCACACATACTCTGCAAAGGAAACAACACCAGATCTGTTGTGTTCTAGCCACACTTTATATCCTCAAACTACACAAGAGAAAAGTAAAATACTTTGAAAAACAAATTTAATAATTTTAAAAGGAATTTTTATGAGCTGAAGAGATAGCTCAATGAGTAATATGACCTGCTTTATCAGACAACTTAAGATGGATCACTTTTCCTGTAACTCTATCTCCAAAAAATCAGCACTATGCTCTGGTTATTATTGATAGTTGTGTACTTATAGAATACATTCACACCACAGGTATGAGCTTGCGTGTGTTCACAAACACAGAGGGAGAGATGAGAGGGGAGGAAGTAATGAGGAGAGAAAGATGAATGCTCACATTTGTCAATATTAGGAGAAAAAAAAGAATTTCTCTGATTTTTCATATTCACTAAGGAAAATACAACAAATCCTCTGAATTTTCTCTGTATTTACAACTTAAACATTTTTGTTCAGGAATAAAATGATGTCCATGTCTAAAAATAAATAAATAAATAAATAAATAGATAGATAGATAGATAGATAGATAGATAGATAAATAAATAAAATAATTTCTATCAGATAAATCAAAAACAACTCTTTTGCACTCTCTCTTACACTCTTGCACAATAGAAGGCAGAAAAGGATAAAAAGTAAGTTTGTGCCGAGTTTTTCTTCTAGAAATATAGCATTTACAGCAATGGAATCATCAGTATGGCTGCCACAAAATAACTTGTACAAGAAGGACCCAAACTGACATGATAACATGGATATTGGAAGAAGGAGAAGTAGAATTCCTTGGAAAAGAAAACACCAGATATTTTATGCAATGCTTAATAGTCAGCACAGAGTATAAACACCTACATGTAACAATATAGTTTGATCATGTTGTATTATGCATTATATGTGTGTGTGTATATATATATATATATATATGTGTCTGCATATGTGTGTCTGTGTGTGTACTTATATGTACACACACACACACACACACACACATACACACACACACCTATATGAGCCAATAATTAAAGAAAAAAAATCTTATGTATTTAAAGAACCAGGTAGGTATGTGGGGTTACATGGGAATGCTTGAGAGAAATAAAGGGATGAAGGAATTGATGTAACCCAAACCTAAAAACAAAATTTGATATATTTAAAGAATTTTTAGATAAACTTCCAAAGTAAAGCAGGTACCAAAAGAACATGAATGTAGAGTCCCAGTCATTAAAATCTTATCACACAGAACTAGTACAATTGGATTGAAATAATTTGTACATTTAAAATAGTATTGAAGGCATGTACTGTTATTATAGCAAATAGTTTTAATTTAAAAAAAAAAACATTGTGCATCAACTTCTCTGCATCTTGATACTGTCTTTTATAAGCCTCTTTAATTACATAAGAATTTACTACTAAGACTAGTTGCCTATTTATCTTTTGTAATTAAGCATTGACTTTATGATAATTGAATATTAATCCCTATCAATTACTGAAGAAAGAAATGATTTAATTTATCAACAACTCTAACATGACAATGCATATTTTATGTAAGTTTATATGTAAGCAATGAGATTTCAAAGGAATGCTGTCATCTAAAGAAGCACTTCAAAATAATTTGAAGAAATCAACATTTGTTATCATGTGTACATTAACCGTTAACATACCTGTTAACTGCTATTTCTATATACTTGGAATTACAGCAGCTTCTCACAATTTTATGCTTCTAGGTTCATTCTCTAAAAATGAGGGCTAATAAATCCACAAATCTGTCCTCACCTGCGGGACTTCAATGGGGTCCCTATCACCTGTAGGGAGAGAATGATAAAGGAAGGCACAGAAGAAGGACCACAGATCTTGGAATCTGATCGAGTGGTCTGTCTTTATTATATATGCTTTGCAGGGCTATAGATTGTAGGGAGAAGAGAGGGCTGGTGAAGGGGCTTAGTGAGGGAGTGAGACTTTGAGCCAATGTTAGTGTGTTAGACAATTATGAGCAGTGGTCAGTGAGTAATCATGAGCCAAGTTTAGTGTGTTAGGCCATTATGAGTCAATGGTCAGTGTATTCCCTTGTGGCTTTTCCAAGGACTGTCTTGATCTAAAGAATGCTGTCCTATCTGAAGAACGACGAAGAAAGAAATTCTTTAGTTGACTCTTGGCTAGTGGACCAGCTCTTGACACAAATCTATCTTAATGCTTAATGATTGTGACTCATGGAAAGATCATGAAAATAGATTATCAATTTGTAAAGTTTTTAGTCTTTTCAGTGTAATAGCAAAATATCCGACATACATGTGGGTGTGCATGCATGCACACACACACTTACACACACGCACGCACACACACACACACACACACACACACACACACATATATACTTTATAAGGAAATGAGTCTTTATTTTGATCACAAGACATATTTAAAGTGATGTCATTTGATTCATATTGCTTATTGAAAAAGAACCCAAGGCTAGAAAAGGTATGAGGATTTGCCAGGCAGCTCTTTTTATCCTAAGATACTCTCACAGGAACTATCTTTCTCCATTACCTTCCAAGCTTAACAAATCTATGACTTAATGTTTTTCAATGAAACTTTTCTCTTAAGGACACCTAACGGTACTTAATGATCCAGAATTAAGAAACTGCAGATGAAGATGAAATGAATCTTTGAGAAACACATTATCCAAAATTTAGACTTGTTCTCCTTTCCTAAATAGTTCATGTACATTTCTTATATGTAAAATACATTTATCTATATAAATATACTTAAATGCTTAACTTCTTCTAGTGTAAGCTCAAAAGATCAGTGAAAAGTCACTTCTGATATTGAATACACATTCCTTGCTGCTTTGAGTACATGGTAACAAAAAACAAATGCTCTGCTTTTATTATATCATAGGGAGGTAGGAAAACAAAGCAGAATAAAACAAAACCCTTTAATCTCTGAAAGGAGAAATAGGGAAAAATCAGTATGGTTTTCCACTAACAATAAAACTCTTAATATAAACATTAAGTAGTAATACTCTTAGCTTGCTATGGACAAACTGATATGATTATGACTGAGTCTTAAGACCTTCAATGTCTTTCCTAGCTCCTCTCCTGTTTTGTTTTAACATTTGAGTTATTAAAGGTTTTACAGATTGCCCTACTTAATCATAACTCCATCTTCATATAATCTCCATTTGTTTTGTTTAGAATATTAATTTGAATACACTCCCACAAATGTCATTAAAGCTAAGCACTTGCATTTTTGTATAAATGCACACTTGTCACTCTCTTAGAGCTTCTATTGCTTTGAAGCAACTCCATGACTATGGCAACTCTCCTAAGGGAAAATATTTAATTGATGTGGTAGCATACACTAACGAGTTTCTGTAATGTTTCTGTCATTATAATGTGTCATGGCTGCAAACAGGTAGAGATGGTGCTGGAGAAGGAGGTGTGTGTTCTACGTCTTGCTGGCAACAGAAAAAGGTCTGGAACACTGGGAGGTATTTTAAGTATAGGACATCTTAAAGCCTGCCTCACACAAAAGTGACACACTTTTTCCAACAAGGCCATACTCACTTCAACAAAGCCATACCTCCTAATGGTGCTACTCTATATAAGATTATGTGGGTCAACTACATTAAAACTACCACATTCAACTCCCTGGAGGCCATAGGCCTGTAACATTATCATAATATAAAATGTATTTAGTCCAACTTCAAAAGTCTCCATAATCTATCACAGTTCAATAGTTTTGTAAAATTCAAAGTTTAAATTCTTTTCTGAGATTCAAGCAATCTCTTAAGTATAATCTGATATAAAATAAAAAACCAAAATTGATCATACACTTTTAACATATAATGGCACAGCATATATATTAGCAGTCCAATTCACAGGGAAAGTGAGAAAATACTGGACCAAAGCAGGACTAAAAGCCAGTGGGGCAAACTCCAAATTCTATATCTCCATGTCTGATATGAAGAAAATGCTCTTCAAATATACAATTTCTTCCTTTGTTTCTCTCTTTTGGGCTGATTCCACTCCCTGTTAGCCAGTCTCCTAGATAGATATTTCAGGACTCTGGCATTTCTAACATCTTGTGGTTTGCAAGACAATCCAGGTTTTAACTTAACAGTTTCACAAAATGGCTTCTCCGAGTCTTCATTCAAGGACATCCTTGACACATACCTTGCCTGAGAAGCTTTTCTTAGGTGTCGAGGCAAATGTCATTGACCCTTCTGTTTTTGTCTCTAAATCCAGAGCCATGTGACTAAATTTGCCAAGTTTTTCTGATTGCTGGGGTTAGAACTTGGTCTCCTTGTTCAATTACTTCTTCATCAGCCCTCTGTCTTTCACTGCCTAAACTTGGCTATCTGGAAACTTGCTCTGTAGACCAGACATCCCTCCAACTAAGAGATATGCCAACCTCTCCCTTTCCAGTGCTGTGATTAAAGGCATGAACCACCACATCTATATCTAAGTTTTAAAAATTATTATTATTATTATTATTATTATTATTATTATTATTATTTTCACAAGTTGGAAACTTAGATGTGTGATATACTGTCCTGGGATCATCACTTTCTATATTCCATTTTTTAATCTATTTATTTATTTATTTATTTATTTATTTATACACAGAATTTAGCTCTATTCTGCTTTCTGGTACTTTTTTCTCAAATATTTTTTCCTTGTTCTTTTTGTTCATTTTTATTATAATTTTTCATTAGAGTTACTATTGCTATCCATATAAAAGAATCTATCCTAGACTGTATTGAGATTTCCTCTGCCAGTGGAATCAATTCAAAACTCTTCACTTTAGCTTCAGGCAGACATTTCAGACAAGGGCCAAATGCCTTTTCCCCAAAATAGAACAATACCATTCTCTATTTTCAAGAACCATATACAATATTCTTATCCTCTGAAACATCTTGATCCCTACAGCTTGTCAAAACACATCCAGCATCATTGTCCTCCATGATCCTACTATTATGGCCTATTAAGCAGAGATTACAGTATTCTAATGCTTTCCTAACCCAAACTCCTAAAATTCATAAGACTCCAAACAAAACATGGTCAGGCTTATCATAGCAATATCTCAGTCCCTGGTAACAACTTCAGTGTTAAAATTAAGGATTTTATTGCTGAGTAGAGACACCATGACCATGGCATCTCTTATAAGGAAAACATTTAATTGAGCTGATAGTTTATAGTTAAAAGATTCAGTTCATTATCAATATAATTGGGACCATTGTGGCATGCAGGCAGACATGATGCTGGAAAAGTAGCCGAGAGTCTTACATCTTGTAGGCAACAGAAATGGTCTAGGATATTATCCCGTACATAAAAAGCTTCAAATCCTGCACCCACAGTTTCACAATTAATTTAACAAGGCCATATCCACTTTAACAAGCAATTCCTCCTTATAGTGCCACTTGTTATGAGATGATGTGGGCAAATTACATTCAATTTACAACAGTCATTATATAGAAATCACCCATTACACAATATTTCTTTTCAGAAAAACAGCATTAGCAGGAGCCACGTGGGCCTACTTGACCTATAGCTGGTATGGCCATAGAATACTTCATATCAACAAAGGAACAGAGACATAAGGAATGTAATGGTTTGAGTAATAGTGGCCTTCATAGATCATATATTTAATAGTTTGAGGAAGGAAATGAAACTTCTTGATCAAATTAGAAGAATCATGAAGTATGACCTTATTGAAGAATGTATGTCCTGATGGTTAGATTAAAGGTATTTCCAAGCTCAAAGTGCTCTCTCTCTCTCTCTCTCTCTCTCTCTCTCTCTCTCTCTCTCTCTCTCTCTCTCTCTCTCTCTCTCTCTCTCTCTCTTTCTCTTGGCCTGTGTATCAGGTCATAGTTCTTATCTCCTATTCCAGAACCATGCATGCCAATGATTTTCTAAACCTAGAAAACTATAAGCAAGCCAGTAATTCAATTCATTTTTCTACATGAATTGTCTTAGTAAACGTGTCTTTTCATAACAATAGAGAAATGACTAAGACAAGTCAATTGTTTGTTCATTTTTATAAAAGCATATGCCTTAATTTGTCCTACTAAGGAAAGAAAACCAAAACATTGCTACAGGTTCAGCTTATCATGTGTCATTCATTTATATTTAAAAATTCACAAAAATAATTACTGGAAATATATACAATTTAAAAAGCAGCAACTAAAATGTAAAAATTATTGATTTTATAAACAGACATTAAATATTCATAAGTATAAATGACAGTCAATATATGCAAAGAAAAAAAATAAAGCTGCTCAATCAACTTTGGAAAATATTTACCACTGATTTATTTTAGATATTTGATACTTTCAAAATGAAAATGTTTGAAGGTACAAAAGAGATAAGTGGCTTTCTTCAATATTGATGGTGAGATTGTGCTTTGTTTATAATAACTTCAAACAGCTGGGAAATGGACACAGGGATCTTTATAAAGTTTTCAAAAGTTTAAGAATATTCCTATTATCAAAACTTGTAATGAGAAAGCAAAAGGAAAGATGAAAACACAATTATAAATTAGTAACCTTTGCATATTTAGATTCTAATTTATTTGTCTATCAACAATTCTATTGTAGTTTTGCACAAAGTAAGAAATATAAATATTTCTTTATGTATCTAAACAATGCATATAATTTTTAGTGTCATTCATCTAGGTACCACAGACAAAAATCTATAGATTAATAGATTCCATTCATTAAACCTATTCAGATTTGCCTTTCCATATATTAACATTATAGTTGGCAGATATGTTCATATTCATTCTCAAGATTTTAACAGCTTTTATCTTACATGGTTGTAATATATGGTACATATTGTTCAGGCAATCATTTTGACAGTGTTAACTCTTGAGTTTTACTAAATCCAAGTGTGTCTATGCTATAATAAAATCTGTAGAGTACATAGTTACTACTTAATCAATTTTATGTCCCCTTTATTGTGAAAATTTTTAGTGCAGGAGAAATCTTTGACTAAAATTTTTATGTCATTCATACATTTTAATTTAATAACTTTATTTCTAAGCATTTTCCCAAAGGAAAAATTACACATCAATACATACAGAAAGTTTATTATATGTAGTATATAATTAAACTTTAAAAATATATTTTGAGAATATACTTGATAAGCTAAGCATGTGAAAATCAGATAATTTAGCAAAGGGCACTAAACAAAATTATGATGTGTCATGAAATATGATGACACATATACCTAAATTCTCTTTTGTATTAGCTATTCTACATAAAGGTTTTAACATATTAAAATATATGTTATATAACATTGTGTATACATTTAATATATTTAAATACATACATAAATTTGTTGATGGAAAGACTGTTCAATAGTTAAGAATATTGGTTTCATTTTCAGGGAACTTGTTTTAAATTTCCAACAATCACACAATGGCCTTAAACACTGTAACTCTAGTCTAAGGGATCCAATGCCTTCTTCTTGCCTCTGTGGAAACCAAGTTTATACTTGATGCACAGGTAGGCATTCAACCATAACATAGAGACATATAAAATAATGCTTTATAAAATTTGCTTTGAAAGTATATTTTGCTCCAGAAATGCCATGACTTTATGAAAAATATTTATTTATAATCATACTATATGTTTATTAAAGTACATGTATATAAAATACAGAACAGCAATACATGTGTAAAAACCTAAATTAATTACTGTGTAAATAATGGATTTTAGAAAATGCTCTTTGTTAAAAGATTTCTGACATTTAAGAAGGTGTTTCTTTTGGCATGTATTTTCAATAATTATAAGCATTCCAATATATATTTTTTCACAATAAGACTCTATCAAAGTTTAAATTTTAAAACCAAGTGATACAAATATAAGTTTAAATTTTCCAACTTATCAACAAATATTTACTCAGAAAGATGGCATAGACTATGATACTTTGTCTCTTTACTGATAAATGCTAAAATTTTCTTTCCATTTCATTTTTTATCTTATTTCATTTCTATTTTCCTCTTTTGTCTATACTCTTGTTAAATATTTCACAAACATTTTGAGGTTATTATTAAAATATTTGCTACCAAGAGCATTCTCAATAACCCTCTACCTAACATGAATTTATCACTGTATAACTAACTTATATAACATTTATATTGAATAAGAACAAATGTTATATGAATACTGTCTGAATTCATTATATTATAATAAATCCATATGCAATAATGTTGTATTTTAATTTTAAATTTTACTTTCATGTATTCATTTAATCAACAACAAAAATAGTTTCTAGGATTATCTAGGTAGTTCTGAATGCATTGCACATCTGTCAATATGCTGTTGATATTATTGTTCTTTAACTGTATGTTTTCAGAAAGAGATGGTAAAAAGGAAGAAACTTATTTTAATTTAATAGTTTCTAAATACTTGATGAAAAATGAAAAGCGTTCAGAGGGGTGTAGCTCTGTAGGCAGTAACCTGTAAGGTGGAGAAAATATCACACAGGGCTATGACTTTGCATCAAGAATACTTGTTTTAATAACATTCTTTCTGAGGTCCTTAATTGCCCTTCCTATATACAGGTTTACAGATCTTTGTGGAAGTATCTTACAACATTTGTAGATACTCTCTCTATCCGGTATCTCGGTTTGCTTTCAAATCAACATCATATCTTATACTGGTGTATTCTACTGTCCATTCTTATTTTTAATGAGTTCTTGCGATATCAGCCCATTAAAAGTCAAGATCCGATTCACATTTTGTTTGTTTGTTTCTGTCTGGATATATAATTGGATTTCCTTTATCTTCATCATGGTAAGGCATGTATCCCCTTCCTTGGTAAGGCATCTAATTCTGTTTTCAGTGCATACAGTTTATATTTATGACTTAATATTCTAAAGAATATAGCACACAGGAAAAAGAAATGTAAATAAATAAGGATAGATAAATGTGGAACTGTTACTTTCTCTTTATTGTTTTCTTATTATTAAAAATGCATTTTTAAAATAAGTATGTATCTGAGACCTGAGTCAATATCTAATGATTTGTTATATCAGGTAATAGAGATTAATTTTCTAGGCAACAAGAATTATGATTCATATTATCAACATTAACATGAATTTCTCAATTTCTGCATTACATTGGTTGGTTAGAACTAAGGGTCAAAAGCTTATTGGCCATAGGGTAGCATGCTGTCCCACAATTCTGAAACTTAGTAACCTAGGACTCTCTAACCTTGAATAGACTAAGGCCAAAGCCAGGACCAACAAGCTGCATTGCTTAACAAGGATTAAGCTTCACTCTATCCATATATAATTTGAAAGGGAACTAGTTCACAAATAAATAAATTATAACATTTTTTGAACCAGGTAGCATGAAATTTTACTCTAAGAATTATTGTGCTTTTCTCTTTATCCTGACTGAAGAACATGATATGTCCTGGGATGTACTAAATTTAATGAACATCTAAAGAAAATAGAAGTGCCCCACTCCTCGATGGAGCTCACCATATATGAATTTTACAACCTCTAATGATTGGCTGAGTTCCCTGATGGGGTAATTCAGTATTTGCTACATGTTCTAATTGGTAGATTGGCCCAGTACAAACAGAGTAAATCAGACAAAATGCAGAAATAATTCCTGAAGGTCACAAGGTTCAAAGAAAGTATACTAAGTGACTAATCTATATCATCACTACGTGATTGGTCATAAAGGTAGAGGTAGGTGAGTCAAAAGATTCTTTGAGGAAAAGACACAATAAAACCAGCAGATGTCATAATATTTCTTGACAATATAAATGCAAATTTGTCCATCTTCTGTTTAGCCTATTAAACTGTGGTGATATATTATATATTTAATAAAATCAGTCTGAAATATCAGAGAATAGATCTACCCACAGTAAAGCCAGCAGGGTCAGAGAGGGAAAACACATACCTTTAATCACAGCATGGTTAGGACCACCTGGAGTGATGACCTTTGCCTGACCAGGAGTGGTGATCTACACCTTTAATTCCATAACTCCAGAGGTTTCTGTGAGTTTAAGGCCCAACTACCAAATAGTAGTAGCTTACACCTTTAATCTTAACGTAGATATGAAACTACTAGGCAAAGAAGGTATTTAAGACAGGAATAGGAAGACAGATTATTTGGTAGAAGTAACTAGGAATGAGGCTGAACTAGGGAAAATCTAGGGAACTAGACTTTAGCTTTTACCTTGAGAAGTAGGCTGGGTAAGATTTGACTGTCATCCAATTACTTTTTCTAATATTCCAGATTTTGCCTAATACGTGGGTTTCATTTAATACAACCAGAATTCATGTAACACTTGGTGTCAAACGTTGGGACACAAATTCTACTCCAAAAAAAAAGCTACTTGCTAGGCAGAGCAACACATGGCTGGAGGAGTAATGATCAGCTGGCTAGGTTTTCTGTTCTGAGTTAGCCTCCAGTGTTAGGCAGACCGGCCACATGTGTTTTTTCTTCACTTTCATTTAGGTATGTTTTTCAGACAGTGACCTCCTTCTCCTGGTGGGTTGTCGGTTTCGGTATCTTTTTTCTTTCTTTTTTTTTTGTGAACCCTCCTTGGGCTGCTATTATACTAGGTAGCTTCCCTACTTCACATTCATCTGAATCTTCACTCACAATAAGTAAATTTGGTAAATAAATTGGATTTTTTTAAAAAGAGGAAATTGTTTAAGGCAGTGGAAGGTGTTTGTTCTTTCTGTGATCTCACTCTAGATGATGAGATATTTGAACCAGTAAAGGAAAATATAATATAGTGGATGGAAGTACTCTCATAATGTTTATCATATTTTTATTATGAATATTTTTGTTGAATTCTATTTTATCATGTAAAAAGTTAATTAATATGAATTCCAAGAATAAAATCTTAGGAAAGCATTTTAAGAGAGAAAACAAGATATTCAAACCCAAACAGAAGAATATAAAGAATTTATCTTAACAATGTCTTCCAATATTACATAAAAACAGCCTAAGGTTATCAAACACACAAGATTAATATATCAAGTAACCTTATAGAAATTGAAAAATAATAAAAATTTATAGAAGTTAGTTGGGCTCCAGAACAAATGTTAGAATTAAGGAGAGCTAATGAAGCAATTGTTATATAGGGAACACACTCACCATATATAAAACAAATACTAAATTCCTAGTCATCATGTAGTTAGATAACTCCTAAGGACTTGTGAAATATTTGGTTACTTACTGCTGTTTTGGAGACTGGAGTACTTTTACAGTGGAAAATATGGTGGACGAAGGAGGCTAAAATAATAGAATACAAAATTAGTGCCAGAGGCATAAAAATCTCCCAAGACCAACTTCTTGGGAAAGGCAATTATGCTCATATAGAAAGGCAAACATTATATGATGAGCATATCCTGGATTTATGCTGCACAACAGCATTAAATGCACGGGATCAGACTGTAAGACAGGAAAGGAAACCTAATCCTTCACAAATGTAATTCAAATCCCCAAAGAAACTTTTACAGATATTTTGGTAAGATTAACTGTAGTGGTAATCAGATGGTACCAGATTCAAAAGCAGGTGAATAATAATTGAGTTGCTGACTTTTGAGAATACTAATTCACAATGTAAAATAATAATTAGACTGTTAAAAGCAAGGTCAGTATCCTTGGAGGATTGGATTCATGAGACAATTAACCTAGAGCCTTAGAACTGTGATGATACCTAGATAGAAGAGGTTATTTCTAGGGGTATAAGAAAAAGTTAAAATGTTAAATGCTAAAATTGTGGAAGGCAAGGTAACATAAAAAGAGGTTGTAAACAAGGTATTCTTAGAAACAGTGCTTTTATTAGAAATAATCTCAAGGGAACAATCCTCTCTTCTGGACAATGCAGAATGTTTGGCAAAGGGAGGCATTGGAATAATGAGTGCAAATTGACAATGACAGACATGGTAACTTTCTACCTTCTGGAAATGCACCAAAAGGGCTTTCAAAAGCCCACATATCAAATCCAATTCAATTTTACCCTGCAATTGTGGAAGAAACACCTTCTCAGAAAAATGAACAAAATTAAAACCAATTCAAAAAAAGCATACTAAACTGAATAATAGGAAATCTATAGAAAAAAAAAACACAGGGAAAATTATAAAGCAAATATTTTGGCAAACTTCTATTCAATGAAAAAAAGCCAAAGTAAAAATTATGAATAAATGATGTTATTATTAAAAGTCTATTGAATAGAGTGACAGATGAAACAGTAATTTTACAAGAGAATTGGTTATCTAAATTAGCCCCATTCAGACAATAAGTGTTCAGTTTTTCATAATTGGATAATTTGTTCAAAACCTTTTTTGGTGATAAGGACTTAAATATTCTAAGATGATTGTCACCTGAAGCTGAGAGAAAATTGACTTTGGTGGAAAAGAAATTACAAAATGTACATGTGCATTATGTGGATCCAAATCCTAATTTTATTTGAGTTATCTCACCCTCTAAGCATTTTCCAATAGGAATTTTAGTACAAAGGGAAAATGTTATATTGGAATAGATATTTCTATGACATAAACCAAATAAGAAATTACAAACATATGAGGAAATAATTCTGAATTGATTTTAAAGAAAGATTAAGACTTTGTCAACTGACTGAGCAGAAATTGTTTAACTTTTAACTAACAATGAAATAGATCAATTATGGACAGAAAATGAACTTTGGCAAAGACCCTGCGGTAATTTTGGGGAAATGTTAACAACAGATATCCTCAAAGCAAAAGAATTGAATTTCTAAAGAAAACTAACTGGATTCTACCTCATGCTGTATGAAATAAACCAATATCTGGAACCCCTACATTTTATGCTCATGCAAGAAAATAAGTAAAGTCAAGTTAAAAACCAGAAAATGTAAGTATAGTAGCTCAAAGCCCTTAGAATACTGTTAAAAAATCAGAATTATATGATATCACAACGATTTTAATATCATATGATATTAATAAATTTTACTGAACCTCTTAACAAAGTCATGACACTCAGAACGCAGAAAGAGTTGCTTTATACATTGAAACTGTTGATTATTTAAATGATGAGTCAGAACTAACTTCATTATTTATTCTGTTATAAGAAATAATCATGAATAGGTATCATCCATTCTATATAAGATAAATCTTATCTCCTATGGGTCTGTCAGAAGGGTTTAGCAGAAGGTAATGGTGAAATTAATAAATTGCAGGAAAATTACTAGAGGCCTCTGGATTTCATAAAGAAATTACATCAATAGATCAATAGTAAAGGATTAATAAAGATTTCTCTATCATTTGGCAATAAGTCAAAATAAATGTAAAAAAGATGTCCCACCTGTTCTTTCTATAACCAAACTCCATTACCAGCAGGAAGTAATCCTAAAGGTACACATAGAAATGAAATTTGAAAGAAGGATGTGTTTCTGTTTACAGAATTTGGAAATTTAAGATATGTACACCATAATATATATATATATACATATATATATATATATATATATATGTGTGTGTGTGTGTGTATGTATGTATATGTGCATATATATGCTTTTAGGATTTCAATGGGTAACTGCTTTGAGTTCAGAAAAAGCTGATACTGTAACCACATATTTGCTATAAGTTGTGGTCATCATGGTATTATCTGTGCAAATTAACACTGACAATGCTCCAGCGTGTCTCTAAAAAATTAAGCAATTATTTGCTTATTATTATATAAATAATATTACAAAGGTATACTACACAAACCTACAGGGTAAACAGTCATAGATAGATCAAACTGAACTTTAAAGGATATGCTAAATACACATAAAAGAATAACAAAGACCCCTAGAGATAGACTACATAATGCTTTATTAACTTTGAATTTTCTCAGTGCTAAAGGAAGAGGAACGAGAGCTGATAAAAGGCATAGGACTATAGAAAACAAACAAACAAAAAACAAAAAAACAAAAAAAAACCCCAAACAACTGAGCTAAATAGAATGTCTACTTCAAAGATGTACTGACTTTGGAATGGAAGCCAGGATATGTGCTATTATGGGGAAGGGGTTTTGCTTTTGTTTCCACAGATGAAGAAAGTTATGGATACCTTCCAAATTAGTAATGACTCAATTTGAACTGGAGAAACTTCATGAAAAAAATTGATGGCCAATACACCCATATTACAATTCTTTAAGTTTTAAGAAAAACAAAGGTTTAGGGCAGGCTTTAGTTTTTGTCTTTTCAGAAAACTAGAAATACCCATCTTGAAGGAATTAAAAGATATTAGATATCTAGATATCTAAAGCAGAAAGGAGTCTATCCAGAAAAATTTACAAGCAAAGAAATATCTGACATATTGGTATCAGTAAACTCTACAGAGTAAAATTCATTGCTTAATGTCAATATGTCTCTATTTGTAAGATAAGTTAAAGTCACAGTTTAAGTATAATTTAAAGTTGGATTTAGAGTCAGAGAGAGGCTCTCTCTCTAAACCCAAGCATACTTATTAAAGGAATGGCAAAATCTATATATCATATTAGAAGAGCCACCTGATATGGACAGAAGAATAACAAAAAATAAGGGACTATTCTATTGTTACTAATCTTATGCTGAATAAAGTTCATATTAAAATCTATAAGATTGTCTATGCATATATATATGTATACATTAAACTATTTGTCATGATATTGATGTTCAAATAGAATACTAATTAATTATAGAAAAAAGGTTTTATTTAGCTTCTTGTACATTGTGTTGGGTTTTAGTCTCTTTTCAGTTTTCTGCAGTAATCCATGACAATGCCTCATTGTGAACTTGAAGTATCCAAAAGAAAGAATGGGACCACACAATGATGATTTCACATGAACTATGACAAAGCCACTAAGGTGACAAACACCAACCAAAGATCAAATTTGGACTACAAACTGCTCAGGAGAATTTCTAGGTGTCTTGCTAAGATGAATCAGCTTCACAGACTACTATAGCCAGGAATTGAGACAAGCCATGCACTTTCCTGTTATGCAGAGACTGGACAACAAATGATACAGCTACTTATTTTAGGACTTGACATTTAACAAAACTTTTTTTTTTCAGGATCTCCAAAAGATGACATCATGCCTAGACATCAGGAAATAAATTTAAGAACATGGAGCCCACTTTCCCAAGAAGTAGGGTGGGTGGTTTTTGGTCGATAAATGGGTTATGGATGATTGTCATTGTTTCTAGGTTAAGTGGTTAAAAATTGTTAATGGTTATGATTTTAAAAAAGTTATACAAGAATGGATTCAAGATTTTTGTTTAAAAATAGAAAAAGAGGGGATCCAGATATGTCGGATAAAAAGATATATTATTGAATCTTCTTTTAAAAGGATTTACTAGCTTTAAATATTTTACAATGGATTGGATTTTTGTATATTGTATATAAATTGTTTATATTGACATTAATTGTGTTACTCTACAAGTATCTCTGTGCTTTTTCAAGGTATTATACTTATTCAGTTTATCTAACAATGCAATACAAGTTGCTAGTCAATGAAAGTTTTTAGTACCAACTAATTTGAATATAAAGTAATGCAAGTTAGTAGTTAGACATTTCCTTCAATTATAGTTATATTAGGTATGTTTTCAAGATCAAAAAAAATATATTTTAGATGAAAAGGTCTTCTTCAAACACTTAAGAGATCCACAGATATGGCATTTAAAATATTTTAAGAACTTAGACTTTACTGGACAGTGAGATAGTTTTGCTCCTGGCAGCATCCATCTACTGCAAGAGAAAAATGGACATTGAAGAACCTCTATATGGAGTATACTTTCTTTGTGGTAAGGATTAGCCTGTTCTTGTATTGACTGTTTGACAGTATGCTGTTTAAAGTAGACATTTAGGTTCCATAGGAAAGTGAGCTCTGAACTCTGACAGAACGAGATGGTCTGTTCAAGTTCCTGCTTTTCAGAGAAAACTGTCAGTTATTCTTCAGGACATAAGGAGAAGTGGCTGATGAACTATACCAGAATGGGCAGAGCATATTTCCTGCTTCACTGAAATAAAAAGAGACTCTGGACCTGTAAGCTGAAGATGGATGCCCCAGCTTTATAAAGTAACTTTGGGTGACTGTGCAGGCAGATAGTTGTCATCACTGTCATTCTAGTTTTTGGAAGTTGCTTGTACTTCCTTTTTACTTGGGTAAATATTATTTCCTTCCTGGGTCTCTGAGGTAGTTGAAGATGAAATAGTTATAGTTTTCTAGTGACAGTTTTAGAAAAGAAACTTTGAAGTTAAAATTTATAAGTTTAAGAGACATCAAAATAATGGTTTTTAGTTAGTAATACAAAGTAGAAAGAAAGTGAATTAAGTATAATCTTTTGGACTTCTCAAAATAGGATAATTAATGAAGTATTTTCTTTGAGTTTTCACTTGTTAATGAACTGGACATTACTCATTTATTGTTTGTGTCTATTGATTATAATTATTGTACCTATTGTATATGGTTTTTCTTATGTTAGCTATAACCTTTTTTTAAAAAAAAATTGACACAAAGGGGGATATGTGGGTATATTTTCAAATATAATTAAAACATCTGGAGATGTCAGCAGGATATACCCACAGTTAGTCTAGGAGGATCAGACAGTGGTAACTCACACCTTTAATCTCTGCACAGGGAGTATCCCAGGAGTGGTGAACTATGCCCTTAATCCAATCTGAGTTTGTAGTCATTTTACTTTACAGGCTCCCAGGCAGGCAGTGGTGGTTTTCAACTTAACTGAGTGGAGAAAGTATTTAAGGCAGGCATAGAAAGACAGATGAGGAAGAAGAAGCAAAGTAGACTGAGGCCAAGGAAGCTGGAAGACAGCTGGGTGAGACCTGACCATGGTATTTCCTCATTGATATCCCTGCCTTTCCCAGAGATTTGGCTCTGAGTTTCCTTTATTGGTATAAAATTTTGAAATCAGCAAAATAGGATAAATAATAGATTTTTTTCTTTGAATTGTCAGTTGTTAATAGATTGGACATTACTCGTGTAATTATTTGTACATATTGTATATAAATATTGTACTTATTATATATGTTTTTCTTATGTTATTTATAACCTTTATTTTTGACACAAAAGGGGATATATGGTGAAATATTTAATAAAATCAATCTTGAATATCAGAGAAAAGATCCACCATAGTCAAGTGAGGAGGATTACTTCTTTAGTCCGAACATGGCGAAAAACCTGGAGTGGTAACCTAAGCCTTTAATCCCATAACTCTGGAGACAAAAATCATTCTGTGTTTCTGTGAGTTCAAGGCCTAATAAACAAATTGTAGTATCTCACACTTTTAATTTTAACTCTAGAATATGATCAGAGTTGAACCCAGAAGTGAAACACCTGGGTGATGAAGGTATTTAAGACAGGAATAGGAAGGAAATATATTCTGTAGAAGTAATGAGGAGTGAGGCTGAGGAAGCTGGAAGATAGATTCTACCTTGAGAAGTTGGCTGGATGAGAATTGACTCTGGTCTGTATTCTCTCTCTAATATTTCAGCTTTTCCCCAAAATCTGGCCTTCAGTGTTCATTTAATAACAACTAGAATTAGTGCAAATTTTGCAAACCTTGCAAATAATACCTGGTATTTTTACTCAACTCAAGCCTGATATAATATATAATGAGCATGAGAGAAAATGGACTCCGGAGGGATAGATCAATCACAGTATTATCTGCTTATATAAAGGAGAGTACTCATGTTTTTAAAGTTCTTCTTGTTGTCTGCTACCACTTACAATCACACACTGATAGAAGGTGCATTAAGAAGTTGTTTATCTCCAAGTCTAGCCAGAGGGACATGGTTGTTGGTTTCATCTGCCTTGATCATGAGTGGCAGCTATCTTGCACTTCCAACTTTATAAAATTAAAGAAATATATACATCTGTCAGTGGTTGATTCCTCAAAATCAAGTATTTCCAATCTTATACCATTCCAAATGGAGGAAAGACTGTTTTTTCTGTCTCTTCACCATCACCACTCCCAGCTCAAAACCCAGGAAGTGATGACTTGTTTCAGAAAAGCTCTGCAGGTTATGAGAAGCACAGAATCTGGGTCTAGCTAGACATCATTGCACTCAACACCGACTCCCCTGCCAACACATGATACTGAATTATTTCTCTTTCTTCTCTTTATTCTCCAAAACAAAAGTATCTATTTTCTGTCCTCTTATATTTAACAAAGGAATGTACTTACTTTGTGCTCCAAACTATAATTGTATAATTGAAATATAAAAATTTGTCACACTTATATTTAGATGATATTAACATGAAAACTTATTATCAAACAAAAAATAAAGTTTAAAAATATTTTTAAAAATTCTATTTTTTATGTAATGTCCTGTATAAAATTTGGATTCAATTTTTGTTTCATAAACTTATTTTTCTTATTTTTAATATATCTCTTGTGATGGTAAAATTGAAATAAAACTAGAGGGAGCCATAAATAGGAGAAAGAATTTTCAGAATGAGGCAAAATTGTTAATAATGTTTGTAAAGAATATCTGTATAAGATTATATCTTAAGAAAAGTTAACTAGATATTCCCAACGAAGAATAAAGAAAAAATGCTTAAATAAGTTTCAAAACATCAATACAATTTATACTTTCATAAAATATGAGGCTTAGACATAATATATGTATGATTCTTAAAGTATATTAAAGCTTTCTGAAGTCAACTTTCCATATATTGTAACAATTCTCTTTTGAAAGCAATGGAGATCTCTTATGTTATTAGTCTGTCTTTAGTAGTATTCATAAAATTTTGTTTGAAGAACTACAGACAAGTCTAATCAAGATAGGAACTTACCATATGATCAAATGAATAACCACCCTAAGTGTCATCACAGAACCTGAGATCTATGGCTGAGCACTGGGCAGAGTTCCTGGTCCAGCTGAGAGCATTGGAGGAGAGTCTGTATGAGCAAGAGGATAGGGATTATGAGGAAAATTCCCACAGCGATGGCTGGCTGGAGCTCTGGGAAGCTCACTGATTCAACAATAGCTACTGGGGAACCATATGAAAAAAAAGCTAGACTCTCAAATGGTAGACAATTGTCAATGGGCGTGGTTAGTATGTTGGGCCTCAAGGAGTGGGATCAGACTGTGTTTCTGTGTGGACTAACACATTTTAGCCCATTTTATGCTGAGGAACATTTAACCCAGGGACATTTGACATTTTTGTGATGAGAAAATCAGACTTGCCTTGAGTGAATGTGCCACTCTGAGCTGACCCACCTTGGAACTTCTTGCCCTTTTGGGGGAGGGGATAGAAGAATGGGGAGTGGGGAGTCTAAAGGCTTAGTCGGAGGGATTTGAAAGAGGGAAGGGAGGGGAATCAAGGAAATACATGGATAAAAATGACATTTTATATAAAAGATAAAATGAACATTAAAAAAGATTTATTTAAGTATGTTTGCTACTCTATTTGTGCTTTTATTAAATGTTGCAAAAATGTTAAAAACACAAGAAAAATAAAACTTTCATTTATTCTGGATTCTTCAATCACATTTTTGGAAACTTGTGCCTTGGTAGACAGGAAGACTAAAAGGACAGCAGACAGTTTTGTCCTTTTTCTAACTAATAATCATATTCAGAACCCTTAGGATAAGAAGATTTCTCTCACAGAGCTTTAGTATTCCTGTAAGGTATGTGCCTTCTGGATCTTAGAGCCTATGGAAAGCTGGGTATCAGACACTAACTGATACTTATTCTGCATAGAACATCAGCAACAAAAAAATGAAAAGGCCTATTGCTTTTAAGGGAGATCACATGGTCAGCATGAAATATTTTATCCAAGCAAATGGCCCAGCCAGGTAGGAAAGACTACAGAAGCCATAGGCTCCTCCCAAGACTCGTGACACCTGAGAAAGAGACCAGACCTTCAACTTTCCTTGACAACATAATAGTAAATGGTTAATATTTAGACATACATCTGTAATTAAACTCCCAGAAGGAAAATGCAGCTGAAGAGTAAAATGATTGGTAATAACTAAAAACTAGTTTATACTTGTAAAAGAAAATAATGTGCCATGATTTACAAGGGGAAATAAGCAGAAGCCAGAGTATTTTATGACACAGAAGTTGGGAATTTAAAAGCTATTCACTAGCTATTAAGTCTTTCTTAGAGGATTCCTTGAGTTTTTCATTAAAGTTCAATTAATGGTTAATTTTTCCTTTTCTTTGCCTTCCTTAGGTTATTAAATTAATTGTACTGTTTGTTTAACCAGAAATGCTGGTAGTTGGATGTTATATTTTGATAACTTTAGATATTATTAGAATTTAATATTTTTCTATTCACATATAATCTTAGCTTCTTTTATTCAAGTTTTAAAACTAAAATTTTGATGAAAAGAATCTATACTACAGACAAGAATTCTAACAGATGTCCTTGGTTTTCTGTGGACAGACCTCTTACTCCTGACTTTTAGTTTGAGTGTATCCTGAAGTTCCTGGCTTGTCCTAATTCCAAAGTCTGGGCCTAGAGCCCCTTACCCCTAAAGAATTACACAGAAGTCACATCTTGTTCTTGGGTGGCTCAAATACATAATCTTTTGACTCTGCCCTCCTGCTTTATCTGTGCTTGGAATTATAGCCTGCCTCTAGCCTTCATTGCTCTATGCTAAAACAATGTCTTTCATTCACAGCATACAGAAAGACATTCCACATCATTTGAGCCTCATTGGTACTGGGATTACACCTATGCAATAGCACATGATTTCTGTATTTACTTGAAAAAAAATATGAAATTGTATTTTTGTAGTGATACTTTTGCAAAATCTGCAAGTAAAACATAAAATTTGAGTATTAGTCACTTTTCATGATCCAGAATTTTCAAATATATATATATATATATATATATATATATATATATATATATATATATATATATATATATATATATATATATATATATATATATATATATATATATATATATATATATATATATATATATATATATATATATATATATATATATATATATATATATATATATATATATATATAAGATCAATGACAATCTAAAAATAAAGTAGAATTTATTGTTTTCATGTAATATGAGGTAGTTATGGCGGTGAGGTTTCTCGGGCAGCCAGACGCCCAGACCCTGCTGAGCCAGACCCCTTAGCCGCCCAGCCATCTGTCACTGTTGCTTGGGCCCTCAGAAATGACTCAGATGCATATATTAAGTTCATGCTGTTTGGCCTATGACTCAGGCACATTGCTAGCTAGCTCTTACATCTTAAATCAATCCATTTCTATTAATCTGTCTGCCACATGGCCCGTGGCTCACCTGTGTTCTTTACATGTTGTTCCTTGGGCGGCTTCAGCTCTGTCTGCTCTGACTCCGCCCTTCCTTTCCTACCTATTCTGATCCCTCCTCCTACTTTTTCTATGGTGCCTGTCATGGCCCAATACAGTTCCTTTATTTAAAGTTTGAGATTCACAGTATACAGAAAGGCATTCCCACATCAGGTAGTTCTTCTGCAACAAAGCAGAAATAAAACCTTGGTGTTAATGATGTATTATTATTACCCCAAGGTAAATAATATTTATCATCACCTCATTATAGCTCCAGACTTCGATGTTATAATTCTGTGAAGTCTCTTTCTCTCTCTTTTCTCTCTGCTAGTCACTCCTCTTGTTTTTCCTTTGGGTATTTTTTCATCCTCTAATCTTCCTGGATTAGAGTCATAGGATAACATGCCTACCATGCCTGTGTCTCTTCTCTCTTTGTCTATCTCTGTTGTCCAGAGGGCATATGATCTACTAGATTTCTTCATTTGAAGGTGGTTTTCATAAAGAATTACAATATCATTCTCAGAGGTTCTATATTAGAATTAGTTTCTTCTCCAACATTAGACTGGAATTATTAAGTTAGTCAATTAGATGTAAAATATTAGGTTGTACACCTTTCAGAACCCTGTGCAAACCACTTTTTCAATAGTCACTGAGGATGTGAAGTCACATGTGTATTTGGTAATGAACAAGTAAAAGAACATCTGTGAAAAACACATTTAGTGATTGCATATTGTTTTAGAGATGGCATACTCTAAACGGCATTTCAACAACAGCAAATAATATCATTACTGAATTTAAATGACTAAAAGTCACCTCTACACATTCTATGTTGTTGATTTTTAAATGAATGCTAGTCTTATTATATTGAATGTCAGTCCAAATCAGAATCTAGTTCCTTTTTGTCTCTGTTTGCATAATATTTATTTCATTTATATTTTATTGCTTCAGAAGACAAGAATAATTGAAATTTCACTTTGTATTGTAGTTTCCTGTACTTCAAGATTACCTATAAATGTACATGTACAATATTAATGCACACACACACACACACACACACACACACACACACACACACACACACACACACACACACGAACACACACACATACCATAACCAGTACCACAACAAGGAAATAGGAAAAATGAACAATCATTTGTAATTGATATCTCTTAATATCAACTGTGTCAATTACCCAGTAAAATGATAGAGACTTGTTGTGAGATGGCTTTCTACATACTGTGAATATGTATTGCTACATTAGGTTAACAAAGAAGATGCTTTGGCCTGGGACAAGACTGGACAGAGTGAGCTATGAAAATCCAAGGAGAGACACAGGGAGAAGTAAGGCTTATTAAAAAAAAATACTCTGTGCTGTTCAGAGAAGCAAGATGTGAAAGGACCAGTAAGCCATCAGCCACATGACAATTCATAGATTAATTGAAAATGAGTTAATTTAAGTCACAGGAGCTAGCTGGTAATAGCCTGAGCCATAAACAAAACAGTTTGTTATTAACATAAGTTTCTCTGTGTTTTGGGGTTACCAAGATGCTACAGGACACACAAAAATTTCTGTCTATACAAACTGATAAAATGTATTTAAAACCAGGGTTTATTCTTCTGCTGCATACCAAAACCACACCTCTACCTCAAAGATAGACATTACCTCAGAATAAGTGGATAGATATTGTTATTCCAATCAGATTAATTTAGGAAGAAAGTTGGTTATGGTGGTTTGGATAATAATGATCTACAAAATATACATAAACTCATAGTTTTTGCAACTTGGTGACAGGTAGTGGTACTATTTATAATCTTATCGATGTAAGTGTGGCCTTGTTTCAAGAAGTGTGTTATTGGGGTGGGCTTTGAGATTTGAGATGCTCAAACTAGGCCCAGTGTCTCTTCTTTTTCTTCTGCTTGCTCATCCAGATGTAGAACTTTTGGCTCCTTCTGCAGCACAACATCTCCCTTTGTGACACCACACTTTCCTCCATAATGAACAAAACTTCTATACTGTAAGCAAATACTAATTAAATATTTTCCTTTATAAGATTTGACATGGTCATGATGTCTCTTTACTGCAGAAGGGACCCAAACAAAAGCACATTGTAAAAAATTTAATATCTAACATAATAAACTTCAAACCAAAATTAATCTGAAGAGATGGGGAAAGAAACTATGTACCAACAAAAAGAATATATCAATATGACATTTCAACTCTTCTTTAATATGAAAAGCTGTGTAATTAAGTTTTTAAGCAATTCAGAAAAATAGTTTGTGAGAATACATTTCATTTTTTATTGAAAATCGAGGTTGTAGGTAGCCCTGGATCTGAGGAAAAGCTTTGTTCTTTGGCAAAATCTATGAGTTCACAGTTTTCTAATTAGTGTGTTGAGATATTATATATTTAATAAAATAAGCCTATAATAACAGAGAACAAAATCACTCACAGTCAAGCCATGAAGATCAGAGACTGGTGACCCACATTTAATCCCATCACTCAGGAGACAGAGATCTTTCTGTATTTCTGTGAGTTCAATACCTAACATCCAAGCAGTAGTAACTCACACTTTTAGTCCTAACTCTGGGGTTATGGTGCAGAGTTGAATCCTGAAGGAAACAGCTGTAAATGGAAAATATTTAAGGCAGGAGGATGCAGATATGCATGCATTCTGGAGGAGCAACCAGCCAGCATTAGGACTCTAGAAAATAGCATTTTCCTGTTTGTCCGCAGAAGTTTGTTGTGTGAGAAATGACTGTGGTCTGCTTACTCCCTCTGATATTCCAGATTTTTTTCCAATATCTGGCTCTGGGTTTTCATTATATACTAACTAGGATTCATTAAATATTTGGTGTTCAAATTTGGGACATGATTTTGAAAATAGATAAATAAAAAATGCTGCTTGCTGGCCAGAGCTACTTGTGGCTGGCTGGAGTAACTCTATTGGCTGGCTATATTTTCTGTTAGGCATTAGCCTTCAGCATTAGGCAAATCCAGCCACACAGGTTTCTTTTCCACATTCATCTGTTAAGTTTTTTGGTCAGAAAACTCCCTCCCCTGGTGAGTTGTGATTTTTCTCTCTGTTTAGACCCCTTCCCTCTTCTGCTATCATACTAGGTAGTTGTCCCACTTCACAGTCATCTGAATTGTCACTGACAGTAAGTTTGGTGAGTAAATCGAATTTTCTTTAAAAAGGGGGATTTTTTTTTTAAGGCATAGAGACAATGAACTTTTTCCTACAATAAAATGGGAACAAGTAGCCTAATAGAATATGGTTGGTCTTTCATTAATATTATTATAAATTATTTAAAATTAAAAACAGTAAAGAAGACAATGTATGTGGAATCATGATCATAATGTTTATCATAATATTTATTATAAATATTATTTGTTTAATTACTTTTGCTTTATATTTAAAATTCAATTGGTATGGATATAAAGAAGACAGTCTTAGAAAAGACTGTTAAGAGAGAACACAGAGATCTGTCCTCTGTCAGATATAAATCTAGTTAAGATCTTTCATGATTCTGTAGACTGCCATTTTGTCTTATTGACCATGTTCTTTGCTTTACTGAAGTTTCACAGTTTCAGGAGGTCCCATTTATTAATTGTTGCTTTCTGTGTCTGTGCTACTGGTGTTATATTTAGGAAGTAGTCTCCTGTGCCAATGCATATACTACACACATGTTTCCCACTCTCTTTTCTATCTGGTTTATTATAAATGGATTTACATTGTCTTTGATCTATTTGCACCTGAATTTTAGGCAGAGTAATATATCTGGATATATTTAAATACATCTACAAGGCACCATCCAGTTATGCCAGCACCATTTGTTGAAGATGCTTTCTTTTTTACATTATATTTTTTTTTTGGCTTCTTTTTTTAAAAATTAGGTATTAATAGGTATGGATGAATGTCAGAGTCTTCAATTCAATTCCATTGATCTACAAGTCTGTTTTTATGTCAGTATCAAGCTGTTTTTATTACTTTAGCTCTATATTAGAGCTTAAAGCCTGGGATGGTGACATTTCCTGAAGTTAGGATGCAAATTATTTCTACAAGGACTCTAGCTCAACTTTGTTCACAACAGCATTGTTTGTAATAGCCAGAACCTGGAAACAACTTAGATTTCCCTCAACTGAAGAAAGTACTGAAAAACTGTGGTGCATTTACACAGCTTGTTTAACTCAGCAGTAAAAGAATTAATAACATCCTAAAATTTGCAAATAAATGGATAGAATTAGAAAATATCATCCCTAGTGAAGTAACACAGACCCTGAAAGATAAATATGGTATGCACCAACTAAATGGATTTTAGGCATAAAGCAAAGGATAGCCAGGTTACAACACACAGCACCAGAGCAGCTAGGTACAAGGAGGAACATCAGCCAAGACTCTAAGCAATAGAGGGGAGTGTGCCTCTACTGGCCCTCTCCTATCATCAAACTAATGATCACCCTAATCGTCATTATAGAACCGTCACCCCAGGGCAATTTGTAGGTACCCTGGCAGTGGGCCAAATATATTTCTGATGCATGAACTGGATTCTTGGAGCCCATTCCATACAGAGGAACACTTGCACAGCCTTGATATTTTGGGTAGGACGCTTTGTTTTACCTCAGCTGGATATGCCAGATTTTACTGACTCACTCTGGTTGTCCTTACCCTTTCTGAGAAATGGGTTAGGGGAGGCTGATAGGTGACTAGGAAGAGGGGAGGGAGGAGTAAGAGTGATATGTGTGTTTACAAATTTTTAAATAAAAATGATTAAAAAATACTTAAAATTTAAGAACAAATTACAAAAAATAATCTACCATTAGTCTTTTTCTCAGAGATGCAGGAAAGTTTCAACCTAAGAATACCAGTAAATAGAATCCACCACATAAATAAACAAAAAGAAAACAACAATAACAAACCAAAATAACAAAACACAAGATAATCTCATTAGAGCCTTAAAAATGTCTTTGACCAAATTCCATACCATTTTACGATAAGAGTCCTGAAAAAGTTCAGACTACATGGGATATATTTAAACATAATGAAAGAAATTTACAGCAAGTCTCTATCCAAAATCAACTCAAATTGTGTGAGAATGCCTTTCTGTATGCTGTGAATAGCAATCTTTAAATAAAGGAGCTGTTTTGGCCCATGACAGGCACCATAGAAAAAGTAGGAGGAGGAATCAGAATAGGTAAGAGGAACAGGGTTGAGTCAGAGACATAAGGAGCCAGAAGTCCAAAGGAGCAACATGTAAGGAACACAGGAAAGCCACGAGCCACGTGGCAGGAAAGATTAATAGAAATGGGTTGATTTAAGATGTAAGAGCTAGCTAGTAATGTGCCTGAGCCATAGGCCAAAGAGCATGAAGTTAACATAAGTGTCTGAGTCATTTCTGGGGGCCTGAGCAGCAGTGGGCTGCTAAGAGGTCTGGGACGGCAGGTCTGTGGGTCTGGGCCTCTGGCTGCCCTGGACCGAGAAAACACAATGTAAGAGATGGCGTCCCTGGGTGGGCTTAATATCCACTTAAAGCCTGAGAAAGTTTAAAAAGAGTTCTAGTTCACAAAACTGAGCCAAAGAAGCTTCCAAATTGTGTATATGAAGCAGGTCATTATACAAAAAATGTGTGGCGTCCAGGTCACATTCAAAATGTCACAGACAAACTGGCTGCAGGCAGTGTAAGCTGCAGGCAGACTGGTTCCTAAAATCTCACAGAAGACTCAGTAGCATGTTATTGATTTAAGGTTTCAGTTATTTTGAGCAAAAAGGAAGCAAAGACGGATACTTAGTAACAGCATCTTCCTGTGTCTGCTCTGTTTGCTGGCCACAAACAGACACGGTCCCTTTAAGAAAACTTACTGATTCACTATGCAGCTCTTTAAGAGAGTATATTTTAAAAGCTCTTATGGTTCAAAGATGATTAAGGATTCACAATAAAACAGATTCAGATGAAAAGAAAAACTTGTAGATGGATTGTAATGTGTGTAAAAGGTACATAGGCTTCAGAGAGAAAAGAAAGGGGATAGAAAAAGTCTTTAAAAAGAGAAATAAAGTAATAAAAATATAATAAACCATGTAAAGATGGAAAATAGACACAAAATCTGGATTTTGGTTGTTATTGTGTTTTCTTTTAATTTTTTGACTGTTGATGAGCTAACTGCAGAAAGATAATAGATTGCAAATACAAAGGCTATTAAGTTAAACAAGAATATATATTTTAAAGGTATTTTGATTTTGAAATTTATGTCTAAGGATTTATTGCTTTGGAAGAGTTCTGCTTTTGTTTCCACAGAAAATGAGAACCTGTTGATGGCTTCCAGGCAAATATGGTTTCATCAACCAAGACCCCCTGAAAAAACCTCTGATGGGAAGAGATGGCTGTATCAGCTTCAGGGCTGCAGACTATGATCCAGTCTCAGGAACCCATGAGATTTCAAAGCCCCATAATCAGCAGGAAGTAGTAATGGAAAGCTACGCCCAATTTTCCCAAACATTGCTTATAAATGTTTGTTTTCATTATAAATGGTTAATAGTCACAGTTAATCTCTTTTTAGGAAAAAAAGGGGGATATGGTATATAAACGACTTTTTAAAAAAGTTAGATTATTGAATTTACTTAGATCAGGAAATCAGCTGTTAATCTCAAAATGTTTTACAGTGGTATAGATTTTGGTTTATTGGTACAAATTTAAGGTCAATTCTCTTATGCTGGATGTATTTTTCTACTCTTGTTTAAGCTATGATGTTTATGTAACTGATTTGAAATTGTAATGTATAATTAAGAAATGCATGTTATTTAGATTTTTAGGTATACAAAGATATATTTCAATTAGGTAGGTAATCTACAAATACTTCTAAGACCTGAAGAATATGGCATATAAAATGTCTTAAGAACTTAGACTTTTCTGGACAGTGAGACAAGTCTGCTCCTGGCAGCACAATTTACTTCAAGAGAAAAATGGGCATCAAAGAAACTCCATATGGAGATTAGTTTCTTTGTGGCATCAATTAGCCACTGGACATGAACTTGTTATATTGACTGCTTGACAGTATGCTGTTAAAACTGGATATTCAGGTTCCATAAAACGGTGACCTCTGAACTTTGGCAGAACAAGCTGAGATGATCATTTAGATTTCTGCTTTGAAGAGAAAACTGTCAGACGTTCTTCAGGACTCAAGGAGAACTGACTGATAAACTATACCAGAATGGGCAGAGCAGATTTCCTGCTTCATTGAAATGAAAAGAGACTCCGGGCCTGTAGGCTGAAGATGGATGCCCCAACTTTATAAAGAAACTTTGGGTGACTGTCCAGGCACATAGGTGTTATCTCTGTCATTTCTAGATTTTGGAAGTTGCTTGTACTTTGGATTTTCTTGAGTAAATATATCCTTCTGTAGTCTTTGATGTAGTTAAAGATTAGATAGTTATAGGTACAGTTTTTCTTAGCCATTTGAAAGGTATATTTAAACTTTAGATTCATAAGGATAAGGTTGATAAGTATTTTCTTTAAGTTTGCTAAATACAAATGGGCTATAAGTTATAACTATAATTCTTGCTTGATAGCTGTTTTGGTATATGTAATTTTGCTTTGTTAAAGTTGAAGCCTTCCTTTTTTATTAGGCAGAAAGCAGGAAGTGATATGAGAATGCCTTTCTGTATGCTGAGAATAACAATCTTTAATAAAAGGAGCTGTTTTGGCCCATGACAGGTACCATAGAAAAAGTAGGAGGAGGAATCAGAATAGGAAAGAGGATCAGGGTGGAGTCAGAGATAGAAGGAGCCAGAAGCCCAAAGGATCAACTTGTAGAGACAGAAGAAGCTGGAAGCCCAAAGTATAAACATGTAAGGAACACAGTTAAGCCATGGGCCACGTGGCAGGAAAGATTAATAGAAATGGGTTGATTTAAGATGTAAGAGCTAGCTAACAATGTGCCTGAGCCATAGGCCGAAGAGCATGAAGTTAATATAAGTGTCTGAGTCATTTCTGGGGCCTGAGCAGCAAAGGGCGGCAAAGAGGTCTGGGACGGCATGTCTGTGGGTCTGGACCTTGGCTGCCAGGGACCAAGAGACCACATTGTAACACTCAAACAAAGAGGAAGTCAAAGCAATTCAGTTAAAATCAAGAACAGGCCAAGCTCCTCCACTCTCTCCATATTTATTCAATACAGTACTTGTACTTTTAGCTCAATCAATAAGAGAAGTGAAAGTGGTCAACAACATACAAATTGGAAAAGTAGAAGACAGTATTGTTATTTGTAAATGGTATTCTAGGATATATAAGTGACCCTAAATATTCAAGTAGGACAATCCTATAGCTGATAAACACTTTTATGAAATTTACTGGATGGGATTTTAAAAAAATCAGTATTCCTCATATTTGGGGATAATAAATGGACTGAGAAAGTATAAAGGAAAATGACACCTCTGACAATTCAAACAAATAATGATAATGATGATGATGATGATGATGATATAAATAAAGTCTTCAGCTAACTGTAACCAAGCAAGTAAAAAACATATGTGATAACACCTTCAGGATTTCAAAGAAAATCAGAAGACAGAAAGATCACTGTGCTTTTACATTGGTAATGGTGTCTTTGTGGGACTCCTAGGCGCTAATTATTTTTGATCTCTTACTGAATTGCCTTGACCAGTCTCAATATGAGGGCTTTTATCTTGTCTCATTCTATTCTCTTTTGTCTTATTTTACTGTCATCTCTTGGAGGCCTGGTGGTTTTGTTTGTTTGGTTGTTTTTTTTTTATTCTGAAGAGAAAATAGAAAGGAGGTGGATCTGAGTGAGAGAGGTGATTGGAGGTTGCTGACAGGAATGGAGGAAGGCAAAACTGTGGTTGAAATACAATGTATTCAAGAAGAAACAAAACTTGAAAAAAATAGTAAAACTAGTCATTCTACCAAAAGCAATTTACAGATTTAACAAAATCCCTTTAAAAATTCCAACACAATTCTTTACAGACTTTGAAAAAACAATTTTCAACCTCATACGAAAGAAGAAAGAAAGAAAGAAACAAAGAAATAAAGAATGAGCAAGGGAACAAACCAAAAATAACTACAATAATGATGAATAATAAAAGAATTATTTGGTTTAATTACCAGCCTTGATGCAAGTTGTTGTTCAAAAAATATAGCAATAAAAACCTCATAGCATTGACACATAAACAAAAAGGTTGATCACTGAAATCTATATGAAGATCTAGTCCTAAATCCAAATAACTATGGATATGTGATTTTCACAAAGAAAGTCAGAAATACCGAGGAGAAAAGAAATCATCTTCAACCAACGGTTATGGTAAACTGGATGTCTGCATTTAGATGAACTCCAAGAGATCCATATTTATTACTATACTAAACCTTCAACATAAAACAAGACAAACTGATCCTCATAGACGAAAAGTAGTGGGGAATAGCATTGAATGCTTTGGCACAGTAGAGAGCTTTCTAAAACAGAGAATTCAGGCACTAAGATCAAAGTCTTCTGTAAGGCAAACACTGTCCATTGGATAAAGAGGCAGCTTACAAAATGGAATATTTTTATCGATTCAACATCAGATGGAAGTATAATTTCCAAAGTACAAAAAGAACCTAGTTATCATAAAAGCAAATTCTTCAGTTAAAATACAGAGTACAGATCTAAAAGGGGAATTCTCAACAAAGGAATGCCGATAAACACTGAAAGAAATGTTCAAAATATTTAGCCATGAGAGAAACGAAAATCCAAACCACCTTGAGATTCCATCTTAAACCTGTCAGAATGACTAAGATCAATAACACATGTAACAATTCATTCTGCCATGAATGCAGATGAGGGGGTTCTCCATTGCTGGTGTGAATGCAAACTCATGCAGCCAGTATGGAAAAAAATATTAAAGCTACTGATAAAATTGATAATAGATTTATCTTAGTATCCAGGTATAAAACTCCTATTCATATGCCCAAAAGATACTACCTCTTATTAGAGGACACTTGCTTAAATATGTTTATAAGCAATCTTAATCATAATTTGCAGAAACTAGAAACAATGAAGATGCCTGTCATCCAACTGAAGGATAGACAGAGAAAATGTGGTACATTTATAGAATGGATTACTACTTAGCTGTTTAAAAAAACATAAAATTTGCAAGCAGATGGACATAACTAGAAATAAATCATACTGAATGAAGAAACTCAGGCCCAGAAAAAAAATATAGTACATATTCAATTATAAGTGAATGTTAGTTGTTAAAATGACAATCAAGCAACAATACCTGGACCTGGATAGCTTCGGTAAGGGGGTGGGGTGGGAGTAGGAAACACATGAAACTTTCTGGGATGGTGAAACAGAATACAGTCTGTGGATAGACTGGGTGCAGGTAAAAGATGAAGCTGGCAGGATCAGGTGTGTCATGGGGATTGAGGGATAGAATGCATGAAGACAAGCTTGAATTGTAGGGAATTTGGGGAGGTAAATAATTCTAGTGCAGTGGAAACACTGGATTCTATGAGGGTGACTCTTGTTAGGACTTTGAGTAATGATTGATATGAAATCTGGTATGGCCCAGTTTTCTAGGTAGGCACTGGGTTGCAATGAGTTGTTGTTCAAGGGGTCCAGTGGAGATCTATCAACTCAGGATGATGCAGGTATAGTCAATCATTTCTGAGAACTGACAATTGAATCCCATTGTCAAGGACAATAGCCATCACAGTGGAAGAGATGTGAAGCTGGTGCCTGCATTGAGCCTTCATCCCTACATTCTAGTCTTTCAGGTGAGATTGTAGCTCACCAGTCTACACAAACAAAATCCAGTACACTGACCCAACCATAAAATTCTTTAGGTATGCCCCGACTTCAAGATATGCTATGGGTATGGTTGAGTAGAACTTGTGGGAATTAAAAACAAATGTCTGGTTTAATTGAGATCCACTCTAGAAGACAGAGACCATGAACTATACTGCCTATATGGTCAGAAACCAAGACTGCTGATCCCATAGGCCTAGGGCAGAACTAAATTTTACTGTCCAAATAAAGTAATTTATAAATAGAGAAACTTCAAAATCAATGAAATAATTCTCAGTGACAGTCTGCTATACTCAGAGATTGGTGACTTACCTAATTCTACCAGAGAGGTTTACTCAGGCTTCAGATGGGAGTAGATGAAAGGACCCAAAGCCAGAACTTAAGTGGAGAGTTTAAATTGGTGTTCTCCATTTCGTTTCTTCTCCTTGGAACTTGGGGAACCTAAGGAAGAGGGGGATACAATATTTTAGGAATTTGAACAAGTGCAGGACACCAGAGACTAGGACCTATTGAATCAACTAAGTAGGGCTCATATGAACTCACAGAGTCTGAAGCAGCAAGCATTGTGTCTGCAAGGATCTACACAAGTTCTCCTTCAAATATTTCTACTGTGGCTATTAGCTCGGGTAAAGCTTCTGTGTGATTTATTACAGTAGGAGCAGGTATGTCTCTTACTATTTTTCCTGCTCTTGAGACTCCTCCTATTTGGTTGACTGATTCAACCTCTATGTGAAGGCTTTTGCCTTGCCTTATTGTATCCTGTTTTGTTGTGATTGGTTGTTGTCTCTTGGAGGCCTCCTCTATTCTGAAGAGAAAGAGAGGGGGAATAGATCTGGATGAGAGAGAAGGTAGAGGGAAGCTAGAGGAAGTAGAGGGAGGAGAAACTGTTGAAGAGATGTATTGTCTAAGAGAAATCTACTTTCCATTTAAAATTAGAAAATGAAAAATACACTGCCTTCTTACTTGTTTTATTTAGAAAGTAACTTGTAAGTTATTTGTAACTTTCTAAATAAAACAGAAGCTATATAAACTTTGCAACGTCAGAACATGTGTGTTTTGGTCTTTAGATCATTAAGAAAAAAAAGTTCATAAGAAACACTGCATGTTTACAAAGCCATGATGTTTATGTTAACAATTGGAAATTCAAAGTTTCCTTGATAGGAAAAATAATGGCATCTAAGAATGTATCTCCAGGAGAGTTTATTTTAAACAAATATATTTTATGAGGCCAATTTGAGTTTCCAAGGACATTAAACATTACCTAATCTGTTTTTCAAAAAAAAGTACTCTATAATTTCCTGTTTGAGAAATTATTGTTTGACATTATTCCAAATATATTCATATATATTATATGGATATAAAAGGTGGGTCATATTCATCTTCAAGAATATGATTCTAGTAATCTATTCTTGCTTTGTATAGTGAAGATAATGTATGCATGTTAGGGGCAGGGAACTATTTGTCAGGGCATGGCTGAGTTCTTCAGTTCTCCTGGCAAGATGCTCATGATGAGTCTATACTTATTGCAATGAGGTTTCTTGGTCCCAGGCGGCTAGAGGTCCAGACCCACAGACCTGCAGCCCCAGACCCTCAGCCACTTGCCACTGCTCAGGCCCCCAAAATTACTCAGACGTTTATATTAACTTCATGCTGTTTGGCCTATGGCTCAGGCACATTGTGAGCTAGCTCTTATATCTTAACTCAACCCGTTCTCATTAAACTGTCTGCTATGTGGCACATGGCTCACCTGTGTTCCTTACATGTTGCTCCTTTGGGCTTCTGGTTCTGTCTGTCTGACTCTGCCCTACTTCTTCTACCTATGCTCTGATTTCTCCTCTTACTTTTTCTATGGTGGCTGTCATGGGCTGAAACAGCTCCTTTATTTAAAGATTGATATTCACAGCATACAGAAAGACATTCCCACATCATATACTCTAGCTAAAGAATCTCTCTGTTTATCCTTTATTTTCTCAGGTATCAACTATGCAGTGGGAATCATGACTTTGACCTATTTTAGCAGTTGTAGCTTTGCCTAAGGATCCTGGAGGCTTCTAGCCGATGAACACTTCCCCATATATAGCATTAGTTTTCTCACTTATATAAGGAAATCCTTGACATTAAGAAACTTCAGGAAATACATGTTTCTTTAACTCCTACTTCAAGGGTTGAGTCAGTCAAGACAGAGAAGTATTGCAGCCAGTATGTGGCTTATCACATTGCAGAGTCAGGACAAGACTTTAGCCCATAAAGAGGTTCTGTGCACATCCAGAATAGGTCTTCCCTTTTCAGTTATTCCCTTTAGAGAACATTCATGTAGATACAAAGATTGTTTTCATGGTGTTTTAGTACATTCAGTCAAACAAATAATAAAGATTATCTTATTCCATCATTGTTTTCTGAAATTAGATTAATTGCTTCATTATTCACTTACATTTTATGCAGTATAATTTATTTTTCACTCAAATATTTCTATATTATGTCTCCCTTTTATTTCTAAGCAGAGCAAGCATAAATGGCACTACCTAGGAAATAGAATTTACATATGTTTAAATGCCAGGAAGCTATACATAGTATAAGCCCACAGCTCTTTCAATAGCACTAATTAAGAAAGACAAGCTTTTGTGCAAAATTCAGGGAAATGTATTTGGCTAAGTATTGAAACAAACCTAAAAGGAAAATCACTGAATTTAGTACCTAACAGACACAAGCCAGTTGTCAGTTCTTCTTGGTCTTTTAGTGTTTGACAACTTCATTTATAAGGACTCCTGTCTGGATTGGCAGAGACAAAATGAGTCCAGGTTGATTATTCTACCTAAGCAGTGTTAAAGTCCTTTGATGTAGTGTTATCAAATTTAACATTATTAGGACGCATTGTGGTGAAACAAATTTTAATGAGTAAAGACACAATGGGGATAATTGAGCGTCTTGTAAAAGAAATGTCAATGGAACCACTGCTCTAAATTTTAATGAGTGAATTTTCTTAAAATGATGTGATATCTACAGTAATAGAAAGCTCTGTCTTTTACTTTCAGCAAAATACAAATGAGTCAATTTAGGAGTAGATGAAAGATAAAGATAGATTACAGCTATGAGCTTGAAACATAAAGTTTTTTTTTTTTTACATCAGTCAGCTGTTGCCAATGAATTTGCAGCAAACCTAAACATTTTGACAATTGAATAATGTTATTTTTATTATTCTTGGTAATATTTAAATATATAAACATAAATTTAATTTTTCTCATAAAATATCAGTTTACTTCTTCATGTCATGACATAATGTAATTATAAATTAAACAAGAAAACATTTAATACAAATAAAATTTAAACTTAAGGTTTAAAATAAATACATTATGATAAAGTGAAAAGATTAAAAGAGAAATATTAATCATCAAAATGTTTTATGATAGATTAGCATTTGTTATTTGTCAAAGATAAAAAGTCAGTTCCTTTCTCATGTGAACATATATATGGCAAAAATAACAATATATATTATATGTAGATATTAAAGTGCCTAATTGCATTTTCATGATATTGCCACTAATAACCCAATAGTAAGACATGTAATTATGCATGATTCACTTTTTTAAAATTTAAAACAAATTATACTAATGAGAGATAGAAAATGTACTTTTCAATGCTTCTGATGAATGAGAAATTAGCTCTTATTTTCAGGATGAAATTTACAATATTAATGAAGAAGTTTTTAACTATTTTAATTAATTTCATTTCATTATTCTTGAAATTTATTCCAAAAATATTGGTAAAGTTAAATATTAACACTACATTTGAAACTGAAACATACATATTTTTTAAGAACTGTAAGATCATCGTTTTTAAGAAAAAATATCAGGCAGCATTTGTTCCATAACTTTTTGTATCAACTTGCCAACAAATATAAGATATTTTATTGGATATTTAAGAACATTAATATGTTACTTTTGGTTTATTGTTATATGTTAAATGTTAAGTTGGAAATTTATACTGTAAATTTTATTTACAGTTTTTGAAAACATCCTTAAAAATTTATTTCATTAATTCAAAGAGGAATTTGCTGAATGGAATCGGATAACTGAAGAGGTCAGAATGTGATTGGTCCTTCAGTTACCTGCAGTATGGACAGGACTTAGAATTCAGATTTCTGTTAGCAGCAAGAACATGTGGAGTGTCAGTTGGAAGTGAGAAATAGATGAAGCGATATTGAACAAGTCCTTCATACTTGCAAGTTACAAAGTCATCACAAAAGAGGCAAGTGCTGTTTCTTACTTAAAATACTTCATGTGCTAATGAGAATCAACAATGTTCAAAGCAGTTGAAATACTAGATGTTTTACCCTTTAAAGTGAAAGCAATCTACCGACCCCTAAGAAAAGGGGAAAACAACAGTAATTTCCACACCACAGTCAATGGTAATTGCATAAGCATATTTTATTTGAAGAAAGTCAAAAATAAGCATTTCATTAATTTTATAAATGAAATTAATTATCTTGCTTTAAAAACAACCAACTTAATCTTTTTGGTGTTTAACTTCACTTTGAATTCTACCTTATATTAGATAGGTAGACAGACAGACAGACAGACAGACAGACAGACAGACAGATAGATAGATAGATAGACAGAGAGATTCATCTTCATCTTTTGTTTCTTTTTATTTTTAAAATCAACACACATATACATATATATTATAATTTTAATTAAATATTAGAGTTAAAAATTATTTTGTGATTTTATGTTCACAATCTTCTGTACAAAGACTCCTTTTCATTTTGGAATTATTATTTTTGTTTTTATTACAATATTTTCTTACAATTCAGAGATTACTTTAATATAACTCATTGAATACTGTTAAAATGAAAGATTTAACATATGTGAGTGTGTGTGTGTTTGTGATATACATGTAAGCATGTATATAACCTATATGCAGCTTATACTGTATATACTTACATAGTTGTTTTTGTAACACATATTCATACCTTAAAATTATAACACTCTGATCATACATACAAAGAGATATATATTGTGTGTGTTACTCTGTGTGTCTATTCATGTGTGAATGAGGGTGTCTAAGCACACTTAGAATTCCAGCCTCTTATATCATCTTTCTCTTTACAACTTTTTCTAGTCAAGGTCTCTTACTAGCAGCAGTGGACGCCCGACCATCTAGCCTAGAGTTTATAGAGATTCAGGCTTCCTGGACCCATTTTATGATAGGAGCTTTGAGATAGCAGATATGAATATTGTGACCTGCCATAGATGGGTTTGAAAATCAAAATTCACCTCCTGATCCACAGTTGACAAAGAGATGACTAGCACCCTGACCTTCAGGGCAATTAGAGACCATGATCCCAGAACTCCAGCCCAGGGACACATCCCCTGGTATCCCAACCATACCCAGGTCTGCCCTAAACCAAACTAAACTGAGAGAGCCTACCCCAAGCTAAATACCCAGCAAAATAGAGATGGACGGACATCACCTGTACCAAACCCCACTAAAACCACATTCTGCATCACTACACACCAACAACTGGAAACCTTGAATCCTCCTGGTCCACAGCAGACTAAAAGCCAACTAACAGACGGCTAAGATTCAACCAGGAATGGCCCCTGTGATACTGGAGAGACATAGCTCCTTGGCTGGCCTACAGCCAACTCAGAGCCAACTAAGAGAAGCCCCTGAAATTACAAGACACTCACACTCCCCCCCCCCTTCACAATTGAATAAGAGCCAACCAATTGCTAAGAGTAAACCAAGGATGCATTGGGTAGATGCCAGTGCAAAAATACATATAACAATATAAAAAACAACAAGACATCATCATAAGAATCTGGTGGTTCTGAGCATAATAGTGAACAGTAAACAGAAGGAAATGACCTTAAAAACAACTTTATGAAGAAGCTTTAAAAGTGGATATTAAAAAAAAAAAAAAAAAAAAAAAAAAAAAACTCCCTTAAAGACATAGAAGAAAATACAAACAAAATTTGGAAGAGATGAAAAAAATCCCTGTAAGAAACATTCTAGGAATTAAAAATTGAAATAGAAGCAAAAAGGGAGGCACAGCAGACAAATACCAATGCAAAGCTGGAAATAAAAAAACACAAAGGAATGGACAGGAACTACAGATGCAAGCATAACCAAGAGAATGTAAGCAAGGAAAGAGTTAATATTTGGAGTGGAAGATTTAATAGTGGAAATAGATACATCACTTAAAGAAAACACTAAAACCAAAAAAAGTCATAACACAAAATGTCCAGAATATCTGGGACACCATGAAAAGACCAAACCTGAGAATGATTGGAGTCAAAGAAATAGATAAATACCAGGTCAAAGGCACAGAAAATATGTTCAACAAAATCATAGAAGAAAAATTTTATAATCTAAAGTAGTATATGCCCATAAAAATACAAGAAGTTTACAGAACACCAAATAGACTAGAACCCCCTGAAAATGTCTTCTTGCCATGTCATAATCAATCCACTAAACCTACAGAACAAAGAAAAAATACTCAACCCTGCAAGGAAAAGGGGTTAACTTAGCTATAAAGGCAGACCCATCAGATAAAAGCAAGAAGGTCCTGGTCAGATGTTAGACATACACTTACAGAGCATGGCTGCCAATCCAGACTACTACACACAGCAAAACTCTCATTCACCATAGATGAAGTAAAAAGGACATTTTACAACAAATCCAAGTATAAACAATATTTATCCTCAAATCTGCTCTATAGAAAGCACTAGAGGGAAAACACCAAAGTAAGGAAACCAGATACATCTATGAAACTACAAACAATTGATAATCCCACAGAAAAACCCTACGAAGAGAAGTACACACAAGCTACCACCAAAAATAACAGGAAATAACAACCATTAGTCATTAATACACCTCAATATCAATGGATTAAATTTACCTATAAAAAGACATATCCTAACACGATGGATATAAAAACAAAAGCCACCCTTCTGCTGCATTCAAGAAACACACCTCAACTTCAAAGACAGACATGGGTTCAGAGTAAAGGGTTAGGAAAAGATTTTCCAATCAAATGTCCTAAGAAATAAGCTGGTGTAAACATCCTAATATCTAACAAAATAGACTTCAAACTAAAAGCAATCAAAAGAGACCACAACAGACATTACATATTCATCTCAGGAAATATCTACCAATATAAAACCTCATCCTTAATATTTATAGCCCCCGAAAAGGACACCTACATATATAAAAGAAACACTAGTAAAGCTTAAACCTCACATCAAACCCAACACACTAATAGTGGGAGACATCAATACCCCACTTTCACCCTTGTATAGGTCAACCAGAAAGAAACTCAACAACAGAGATATCTATACTCCACTAAGATGAAAAACCTAAGAGAGAGAGAGAGAGAGAGAGAGAGAGAGAGAGAGAGAGAGAGAGAGAGAGAGAGAGAGAGAGAGAGAGAGAGAGAGAGAGAGAGAGAGAGAGAGCACTTTCTGGACTGGACACTCCTACTTACCAAAATTAAATCAAGATCACGTAAATGACCCAAACAGACCTAAAACCCCAAAGGAAATTGAAGCTGTTACTAAAAGTCAGCCAAGTAATAAAAAGCCCAGGACCAGATGATTTCAGTGCAGAATTCTACCAGACTTTCATTGAAGAACTAAGACCAATACTCCTCAAACTGTTCCATACAGTAGAAACTGAAGTAACAATGCCAAACTCTTTTTATGAGGCTACAGTCACCCTGATACCCAAGCCACTCAAAGATGCAACAAAGAAATAGAATTATAGGCCAATCTTCCTTATGAATACTGATACAAAAGTACTCAATAAAATTCTGGCAAACCGAATACAACAACATATGAAAAAAGTTATCCACCATGATTCTTCACCTCAGAGATGCAAGGATGGTTCAACATACAAAAAACTGTCATCTATCACATAAACAAAGAAAATAAACATAGGATCATTTCCTTAGATTAAGAAAAAGCCTTTGACAAAATCCAGAACTCCTTTATGATAAAAGTTCTTAAAGATAAGGTATACAGGGGAAATACCTAAATATGATAAAGGGGATATACAGCAATTCAACAGCCAACATCAAACTAAATGGAGAAAAACTCAAAGCAATCACAGTAAAATCAAGAACAAGACAAGGCTGTCCTTTCTCTCCTTATCTATTCAATATAGATCTGGAAGTTTTATCTAAAGCAATAAGAGAACAAAAGGAAATTAAGGGGATACAAAATGGGAAGGAAGAAATCAAACTATCTCTTTTTGCAGATGATATGACCATATACATATAAAAAACTTCTACCAAGGATCTTCAACAGCTGATAAACACCTTTAGCAATGTAACAGGGTACAAGATTAACTCCAATAAATCAAGAGCCCTCCTATACACTAAGGATAAAGTACTGATAAAGAAATAAGGAAAACACTATCCTTTATAATAGCTGCAAACAACATTAAATATCTTGGTGTAACTCTAACCAGAGAAGTAGAAGACCTGTTTGACAAATACTTTAAGTCATTGAAGAGGGAAATTGAAGAGAATATTAGAAAATGGAAAGATCTCCCATGCTCCTGGATAGGTAGGATCAACATAGTAAAAATACCAATTTTACCAAAAGCAATATACAGATTCAATGCAATTCCCATCAAATCCCAACACAATTTTTACAAGCCTTGCAAGAAGAAAATTCAGTTTCATATAGAATAATAGGAAACCCAGAATTGCCAAAACAACCCTCCTCAATGAAAGAACCTCAGGAGGAATCACCATCCCTGAAATTGAATGTTAAGTTTTTAATCCCCTAAACTATATTGCTAGTCAAGAAATATGTTTTTTAAAATTTCTATAATATCCTAAAGCAATGTGTGTGTATGTGTGTGTGTGCATGTGTCTGTGTTTGTGTGAATAAGCCCCAAATATAATTCAAACATTGAATTTACCCTGCCTATTTTTCAAAAGTTATCTCTATTTGTACTGTATTTACGTGAGACTATAAGTGTAAATGGAATCACGTAACACTTAGAATATCTTTATTTTTCATTGAGAACAAAGCTTTTACTTTGTTCCTATCTAATAACTAAAGCCCAATTGTCATAATAAATTGAATACGGGGAAATTTTGTGAGGTCTCATCCTTCAAAAAAGAACTACAGGCAATTAGTAAATACTGGGAGAAAACCTGCCTTTTTCGGGATTAGCCCCTTTATTATTATATTCCAACATAGAGTGGTCAGCCCTAAAACCATGTCCAAGCAAATGACCAAACTTGAATCAATAAATCTTATTTATATACTTATGCAATCATTCACAACCACCCCCCACCCCCCCCACACACACTATTCAGTTGAAGTGAATTACAAATTATCAAAATAAATCAAATCAAACCAATTCCTTTCTATATTACTCAAAGCAGAACTCAGCCAAAAAATAAATACAAACAGGTAAAGGAAACAGAACAGAACTTAAAACTGACTTTAGAAAGGCTGAATGAGATAATGTTAATTTCTTGATAAAGATTCATTTGGAAGAGGAAACACATTAAATTGACCATAATAAACTATTCTCCACTGGAGAGCTGAGTTGAAGATATGATTGTAGCATTAAATAATTATTTCACTACACAGATGAATTTATCAGATTCCTGTAGGAATTCTTAGATCTTTTAAGGATACATATTACTATGTGTGTGTGCTTGAAAAAATGTTTGGTTGACTGTTCCTTGATCAACCCAAATGTATTAAAAAATAGTTAAAAATCAGCTTTACCATTTTATACTTTTGTCTTTACTTTTTCTTCAATAGTAAAGTTCTAACTTTACTCTCAGTTGAAAATATAACTATTCATATATTTTTGGTGAGATATGCAAACACAAATTCTCACAATCATAGTTTCAGCCACTATAACTTTATTCTAATGAATACATCTAAACTTCTCAATCATGTCAGCAAATTTGAAATTTATGTTTTCTCTTTTGGGACATGCTGCTTATTGGCTCTTGGCAGAAGGAGGGATGCCGCCTTTTCCTTACACCATCCATCTTCATCTTTTTAGCCTAAGCCTGTACCTACAGGGAAGTTGAAGCAGATGGAGCTAAGCAAGTTCAGGGAGACAAGAAAGTTGTAATGTTCCACTATCACAGCAGGTTTGTACTTCAGTGGCCTGTGATGAGTGCACAATCTGACTCCTAAGGTAGACTGACCCTCCTGAAATGTCTAGTACTTCCTAAAGTAAATTATTCTTCATGCAGCTGCCCAATAAAGTAGCTGCCCCATACCCCTTTTCTCTAAGTTTCCCAGATGGAAGCAGAAACAAGTCTGCCATGTTTCTGTCAATGTAGAAAATTTATAAGCACTGCTGCTCTCTTAATTGAATGAAGCAGAAAATCTTATACCATGCCAAAGAGTATAAGACTTTGTACAGTTCTGCCTAGAAAGAAAAATTATGTCAAATCCTCTTTACCCAACCAGATTTACTATACACAGAAGGTGAGAAGAGTAAGTCAGTACACAGATTAAATTTATGTTCTTCAAGACTCCTAGATTCCTTAAAACTTTATTGTGGAACAATTATTATATTAATCCTTCATACAAAATTAAAACATGTATTATAAGTATTTATATGTGGGAATCTACTTTATCATCTTTAATTCTTTTTGCTTATTTCTTCTCTTTCCTCTCCTTTCTATCATTTAACTTGTTTAAATATAGTGAACAATAGTATGCCTTTGTCTCTGGCAGACATAGTCTGTTAAAGGCAGCAGTGCTCAAAGTCATACATTCTAAGCCTCTACTGAACAATGTAGTTGAAAAATTTTCACCATAACTAATTGTCACATACCATGAATGTTACTTTCAGACTTTGTAATATAGCAACAATGCTAGTTATAATCTCTTTTACTTTTAAAATTTTTTAATAGATTAAATAATTTAGAAACTCAGTATACGTCCCAGTTTTATTTATTAGTTTGAGAATTTGTATCAAGTTTTCACTTGAAATAAGCACGATGTTGGTTTCTATAAGAAATTTTCTCCAGAGCTTCAGGCATTTGAACATGTAGCTCCCAGTAGATTGTGCTGTGTGGGATGTTTATAAATATGGTCTTGCTAAAAGGTGTATGTTACTATGGCAAGCCTTTTAAGAGTAAAAACTCAGGCATTTCCCACTAGTTATTTTTCTCTGCTTCTAGCATAAGGTTCAAGATGGGAGTCCTCAGCTTCCTGATATTGCTATCATTTCTGCTGCTGGCTCCTTGAAAGTTAAGCCCCAATTGCTTTTTTCTTCAAGCTTAAGTTCTCTTCTACAAGTTGTTTTGGTCATAGTTAATTATCACAGTTCACAGAAACATAGAAAATCTAAGCACTTAGGAATTCTTTAGCAAATACAGGTTTCCAGCATCACTAACTCTGGCATTGGGGTAGTATTATTAAGTAATAACTCATTACTGACACAACCTGCCATAACACTATGCCAGGCAATTAATGAGTAGCTGAGAGGTATTATATTGGACTTAGATCTCTTTTACAAGTGAATCATTCATGGCTTGAGCATGACAACTGGATGCACCGAGAATAATAATGAAACTAGAAAATGGTGTGCAATTTAACATTGATGAATAATTCCCTTCTGAAGTACACTATTTCTTGACTACAGTTGACCTAACAGAGTCATCAGAAAGATAAGGCCAGGAGAAAAAACAAAACAAAACACTGTGGGTTTAAACACTGGGGATGGGAGTCCTTTGCTTGAAAACTGTAGAGACTGTCTATATGCAACTTGTATATTCAACAAATTTTATCTATAAACTTTATATAACTTCTAATCTGATATTTAATGTCATCTATTTTAGTTTCTAACATAGATTATCCTTTGAGCAACTTGATAAACATATATGTGGTCAAAGAATAAAATTATAACTTTTCCAGTATGGTAAACCAAAAAGATGTCTCAGCAGAGATTATTATAAGCATCAGTGGGATCTATTCAGTTGTGTCATTATATAACCTACATAATTGTAGGGACAAGATTTCAAGAAGAGCAATATATGTGACAATGTGAGCAGCAAAGATTATAATTGAAAAGAACAAATAGCATACAAAATGTAAAACAAACATAAAAGAAGTTCTACTCGTTCTATACACTATGCTGCATAAAATCTGAAATGTCACTTTTCAACAATTAATACACACATGCCCATACATATAAATATGTAACTTTCTAGTAGGTCTTGAATAATGGAAGTAAGTAACCAATAATAATAAATACATAATTCTTATAAAACCAAATACATTCAAATAAAAAGTTCTCACTGTGCTTAGAAAATTAATAGTTCATATTTTTGTTCCCACTTTCTTTTATCTCTCCTCTTTCTCTCACAAAGCTATACTATGTACCTTTCCTTGCTCTTTTTCAATATTATGAGCTTTATTTTTATTGTTATAACATGCATATATAAAATAGATTATATACATGCTTTATATGTTATATATGTACACATATAGTAATACAATTACATACAAGTATATATTTAGATGATAGATAGATAGATAGATGCTATTCCTAAATATAACCCATTCAATCTATATAATATTATTATTAATATTATAATATTATATGTATGTTGTAATTAAGATTTTAGGGCTAACTGATATTATATCATCAATTGGTGTACTTTTTCTTAGAGAAGAGTATCTCTTCCAACTCAATATTTCTTAGTTAACTGCTATGTCTGGATGTGGCCACAGGATTCTGTCCACATCCACTCCATCACGCCCATTGCTACTGTCCTTGTTCACCTCTTGTCTTGTTAGTTATATTTGTGAGACTCCATGGCAAAGTCTCTGATTACAACAGGAGACACAGTCTCACAGAAAACAATCTTTCCAGTGCATATTCAATGTCTATTGAGACTTAGTTGCAGGAGTTGTTTTCTATTTATTGGGACTGTGCTCTATAATTTTCCATCTTGCTTGGTTGTGATTTTCTGTAGAAGTCTCTCTCTATGTAACAAAAAGAAGTTTCCTTGGTAAGGGATGAGTATTATACTTATTTGTGAGCATAAAGACAAACATTTAGAATTGTGTTACAGATTATTCTGGTTTAGTATTGTGGCAGCTGTAGATCGTCTTCCAAGATGCATGATTTCACTAGCCTTGGGTATCTGGCAAGTTTTCCAGTTTTGGGGATTGAGTCTGTCTTTTTGAGCTAATCTTCAATGATAATATATTTCCTTAAAATAATTTTACCCTAAAATAATACCCAAAACTCAATTCTCAACATAATTTATTCTATTTTGCCTTTTATATTTTAAAATTCTTTTAATATCAATGATAATGAGTTTATGCCATGTGTACCTGGTTACTTAAACCAACTTTTTCCTTGAAAGGTGTTCCATACTTTTGCCATATAAAGAGTGTATCTTTATATTGTTAACTGTTTGTAGTTATTTATCCACATATGACTAATCATAGAAGTCAACTTCATTCATTAATAATAAATTGTCTTTTCAAACAAAATTACAAACACTGTGGAGTTTATGCTCAGCATGTAAAAACTGAGACCCAACACACTGCAAGATGAATTAATGGGAAAAATATCCACTTAGATCCGCCCTTTATAGATCAAAAGAGTCTACATGGGTTATTTTCATATTAACATTGTCAATGTATGAGAGAAAAAAAAAGACACTTGCACAGAGGCACAGGCAGAAATTTATAGTACAAATAACTAATCAGTTATTATAAGTTATAGTCAAAACTAATAAATTTACTGCCTATGTTTCCATATCAAGCCATTTTAATCCTACAAGCTTCTGTTGTGTTGTTAAGTATGATAATTTCAGTATCATATTCCTCAAAACCTTAACAATATCTATTGTTTTTTCCAAGAAAGAATTATTGCCAGTATTTACAAATTTGTACACTTATTGTTTATTTTCTAGTATTAATTTGATGATGGAAATAGCATAATAGATTTTAGCAGATATAGCCTTAAACCTTAAAAACTGATGTAGAATATTCCCATATATGGATGCATATTAATGAATAAATAGATTATGACAATATGTGTAAAGCCCATTTTATCCTATGTCAACTCATTGCCATAAAAACTAAAAATATCGTATAATAAATGTAACATCATGCAATGACAATTAAAAGCAACATTTATATGACACATATTAACTATGTAGCAATGGAGAATGGATTACAATATATAGGGATAAAATGATTATTTCCCGAATATTCTTTACTTCAAATTATACTTTAAGAAATGTATTACTGTTCAACTTTCTTATAAATGAATCAGCATAAAGTTATAAAATAAAACCATAGGTGTGAAAGAAATCTTATATAAATATAAACATAAGAATCCAAAATCGTTTCAAATAAATTACATAAATATATTAAAAACTTAAATGAGAAATATTGTAAGTAATTTTGTATGTATTATCTAAGTATATGCACTGTATCTAATTTGTTTAAAGGAGAGAAGTACAAGAAAACGTACAATTTAAAACTTCTTGTGCAGCCACAGATATGACAATTTTTAAATAGTGATTTGATATGGGAATGTCTTTCTGTATGCTGTAAAATAAAGAATAATTTTGGAACATGACCAGCACATAGCAGTCGGCAAGAATTAGAGCATACGTAAGAGAAAGAGGGCAGAATAAGAAAGAGATAGATCCAGCTGCCTAAGGAAGCAACATATAAGGAACACAGGTAACCTTGGGTCATGCGGCAGGACAGATTGATAGATATGGGTTGAATGAATATGAAATAGCTAGCTAGTGGTATGCCTAAGCCATAGGCCAAACAGGATGCAATTAATATAAGCACCTGAGTCTTTTATTTTGTGAGGGTGGCCATTGGTGGATCTGGACCATAGGGCCAGTCAGGCCACAAATCTCACTTTAAAGTGATTTTTCGATATTTAATATAGAAATTATTAAATATATTGATGTTTAATATATTAGGCTTTAACAAGTTTCATAATGGATATATGTGTATGGAACGAGGAAAGCCATAGAAGGAATGAATCAATCTGTTTAGCTATATTGACTGAAATATACAAGAATCCAGGGTAATATAGTAGCAATTATTATCTATAGAGCACATCTCATATCTTAATTTTATGTTAAGGATACATGCTATTTTCCTAGAAATCATTAAGGTCCCACGTTAGCAAATGGACCTTGAGAAATTTTCATATGAAAACTAAGGGCTTCAAATCAATGAAGGGTAAAAAAATACAGTCAGTTTTAAAGGCCTTTTACTATTCAACACTTCGATTTTTGAAATATCACAATAAATAAGATTAGTACTGGAATGTATATAATTAAGAACAGAAGAATATATATTCTCATACTAATAACATACGGACAATTTATTAGGGATTATGTAGAAGCTGTTGTTAGCAATAGAAACTGATTGTTAGAGATAGAAAAGACATAGAAATGTAATATGTACTTTTAGGATTTATAAATCTATAATAAAAAGGGAAGATTTAGTAATTAGGTAACTTGGAACTGTAAGGAAAAATATCTAAAAACATTCATAAAACCACCACCATGCTACATACAAACAGTTCTAGAAAAACAATCAGTGGTTGAAAAAGTCTATAAGTGATTTTGTTAATTTTTACTAAAAAGAACTTTCTATTTTCCTCAGGCTTTCAGAATAACTGTAGAGGGTTTTTTAATAATCTTAGTCATATGAAAATTCTAATGTTGAAAATTCTATTTTTTTTTCTTTTTAAATTATTCTTCTCTCATGCAATATATCCACTACCTCTCTCTTTCTGTCCTCTCCACCAACACCTGTCCTCTCCCCAAATCAATTGCATCTCCACTTAACTTACAAAAAGGTCAGGCCTCACAGTAATTTCAACTGAACTTGACATATCAAGATGGAATAAGATGGTATGTTCTCTCATCTCTAATCTGGACCAGGAAAACCAGTAAGGGGTAAAAGAATTTGTGAGTAGGCAAGAGTCATAGGATTCTGCAAACCAGGTCCCAGGAGTCCCACAAAAACCCCTTTAAGCCAAAGAAGCACAGTATGTATGAAGAGGGCCTGGTGCAGACACATGCAGACTCTATTGTTGATACCTCAGTCTCTGCGAGCCCCTGTGAGCCCCGCTTAATCGATTTTGTGGCACACATTGCCCTGGAGTACTGATACCTTTATGAATCTTTGAAAGAACAATCTTTTAAAACCTTTCTGTCATTTTTATAATTCCCAACTTCTTCTCAATGATGATGGTACTCTGAGAAGTTCCAATAAAAGTTCTTTATTCAATCCCTGTGGAAGGGAAGAACATGACTTGGACACTCATCCTAGTATAACTCCCTCTTGTCACAAAGATAAATTTATGTTCACCTTGCTACAACCAAGTATAAAATAAAGATGGTCTACAATCATCAAAACTCTAGCCACTTTTCTACTTTTAGGTTAGTGTCATTCACATTTATGGCCTTTCTGTTGTATGTTCTGCTAAGTATAAATTGTCCTTACATATCTAACTTGTTCTAAGACATGATTTTATTAGTTAAGACACTGGATGTTTGCACTTATCCTTATACTTATACTCAAATCATATTAGTCACTACCAGAAAGTATTATTTGTATTATAATAATAAAACTTGAGGGGAATAATTTTGAACTGCCATTTTAGTAAGCAGATACTAATTTAAATATACCTAAGAAAAAGAAAGAGGTACACCTCAGACTAAATGTTGATGAACCTTGGAAACTATTAAGTGGTTTTTGGGAGTTACTAATGACACTGTTTTTAAAAAACATATTTTGTGATAAATCATTTAACTAATATTAAAAAATAATAAAAGTCCCCATCACTAGTAAGAAGATTGTCTCCACAATAATTTTAGAACTAAAATATTTAAATATTGTAAATATTTGATATGTTTGTCAAGTATAATCTTTATTAGTACTGAAAATAATATTGAAGCATAGCATGTTATTAATCAGTAAAATTTGTTTTGTAAAATTCACTTAGTTTAACTGTGAAATTCATTGGTATTGAATCTGTCATTTTTATTTTTTGAAGCTCAAACTCTAGTTATGTAATTTCTAGTATCAAGTTTTCTCTATTGATTATTAATTAGACCACTAATACTTAGCATTTATTTTAACTAAAGAAGCCTTAGGGTGATGTATTGAATTATCAGGTCACATTGTGTTCATGGTTGAAGTCAATTTTAATTCATGTTCTTCACTCTAATTATTCTTATATCTATTGTGGAATAGACTCATTTAAATTTTTGGAATGAGATGAAATGGCTAAGATTGTCAGCTCTATCTCGTTGTTAAACTTCCATTGAAAAGCGTATGTTAGCTTCATATCCCGGTAAAAGCTCTTAGGAGAATAACTCAAATAAATAAATAAAACTGTAGTCACAATGTTGACATCAAATCTAAGTTCCAGTGGCTCTATTTGATGATTTCTAAAGGGCATAAACAGCAACAATGACAACATGTGATAGAATGAGTGGGACATTATAACCTAGAAAGAGTTAGAGCAACCAGACATTTCCTCAGTGAGCAAGGAAACAGAGTGTAGGCTTTGCTTTTATAACACTTCTAGTCATAACTTTTAAAGTGAAGCAAAACTTTGGCTGACTAGAGATGTCGGTATTTGATGAATGCTCAAAATTGTTTCACAACTGCTTGCACGCTTCAGACTCACATAGAAAGCTACTTACTGCCTGAATATTAAAAGAAGGACTAAATATATTCACTCAGATAGATGGCTGTCATTTTTCTAATCAGTTTTTTTTTTGTAAAAGTAAATATTAGTTAGTAGAACATATATAAAATCCTCAAAGTGTTATTCAGTGTGAATATAAGTTTGAAGACTGCAATTTCAAATATCTTGAGAATTAAAGTCTCCAGAAGAGATTAGTGACTACAAAGCTGACTGAGTGATTATGATTGTGAAGAGTTTGAATTTTACAAATTTAAGAGTTATTTTGGAAAACCTTTATTTCCTTAACGGTCATTATTTGCCAAATTGTGTGTCTGACCAAACACCCTTTGCAACATTGGGTTAGGTATTTTGTAATGTATTAACAAGATGTCCTACAAAACAGAAGTTAAGAATGGCATAAAATAGCATTGAAAAACTATAACATATTGGACTATCAATTCTATATCCTCACACATTTATTCTATAATGTATTTTCGACTTTCTGATTTATTTTGATTTTCCATTATAAAAATGTAATAGAATGATTTCACTGTCATTACATGTTTGTGGAGGCAACCTATCTATGCTATTAACAGAATCTATGTTACTGGGCCATGTTCACTTATAGTTGGCAGAAAAACAAACTATTACATATTGCCTTTGAGCAGAAAAATGTGTTTTGTACTGACAGTTCTGTCCTCCATATGGGCCTTCACAATGAACTACTTTTAAAAGAAAATTAACTTGGATGAGGGCCTGAGTCTAACATGGCCCTGTGTGCTCCTTAATTTCTCCTTTCTGTTAATGTGGACTAGATTTTTGATTGTTTGTTTATTATTGTTGTGTTTCTGGTTGAGCCTCAGCACTCCTTTTGAGCTGTACAAAAGTCATTTGGTTTATTCTGAGTATGGTGTTCAGGTCTCATTTTATTTTGGCTTCTGAATATTTAAGATAAGAATTTGCTCATTTTTATTTGTTTTGCAATATTTAAATAGATATCTGTTTATATTTGTTTGTTCTCATATTATGGGTCAGAGCATTATTTTATTGGATAATATCTTGTCTTTTCTATTGAAATTCTTTTAATATCTAATTCTGCATTTCTTTTTCTGTCATCTACTAATTACTGACATGTTGGATCTTTTACTTTAAAAATTCTGTGAGAAATTTGTCATTAATATGCCAAAGATAATAGGTACTTGATCCCTCCAACACAACAGAATGGATATGTTTTGTAGTTCAGAGAAACTCCACAGATGATAAAATTGCCTCATCCATCTGCACGTTACAATATACCCTATCTCTTGATAGGAAGGATCTTTACTTACTAATCTTGGAAGATAAATATATTGAGTGATGTCTCAATGTCCTGACCCTCTCACATTTTCATTAATGTGTGGGGTGAACCCACAATGGTATAGGAGGAGTCCAGAGGATGTATCCCAAAAGACTTGCTCCCATTTGTACCATGAAACATTGACTTGAGAAACAAGTCCCCAGAGATAGTTTAAAAATTTGATTTTCAGTATAGGTAGGAATATAAAATAGAAATAGTAAAATGGAAGACAGAAAGCTAAGAAGAAAATGTTTAGGGAGAAAATGTCATTTGTTAATTCAGGTTTTTTTTTACATATGAGATATATAAATTTAAGTTTTTCAAATATTTTCAAAATGGGGAAGGTCTAATATTTCATGTTGGTTTTTGTTATACTTTTTTACGTAAAAGTAGACATTCCATATTGCAGATTTAAAATTCTGTGTAATTTAAATTTTAATCTTAGTATATCTTTAAATGTAAGTATGAAATTTAAAACTAAGAAAACAAATTATGAAATTATTAATTTAAAAATATTAATAGGAGAGTTTTGAAAAGTTTTGTGATAAACTAAAGGCAAAAATATCTAATTAAATTTTGGGAAGATTAAGTCAAAATTAAATATGAGAACTATAAACTCAAATGTTCTTAACCTCTGTTCCATCTGACTTTCTCTACCTTCATGGCTTTTTCAAGAAAATCCTAAACCTCACTTCTCCATTGATTTTTCTCTCCATCTTCTCTAATAATCACAAGAATGAGAAAACTCTGTATCAAAGAGAATTTTGGGGGCTGGGGGACTATTTGATGATAAGCCTACAGTAATAGATTATCTAATAAACTTGTGTGATCAAAAATGACTAAAAATTAAAATAAAAAATAAATATTAAAAAAACAAAGAAACCAAACCATCACTACCAACAAAAACACAAGCTAAAATCATGATTATTCCTTTTTTCAATTTTCTGGAATTTTCTAAAGGATTTCAGATCACCATTTAGAACTACAAAGTGTGGTTTATTTTTATAAAAGGATCCAGAAACTGTTCATCTTCAGAATATTGAAATGAATTTTAAATATAAAAGTATTACAAATTAAGACAATGAGAAAAATATACAGAGATCAACAAGTTTTTATAACCTGAAGTTTTAGATAAGAACATTTACTTTTTATTGAAAAATAATTTTTCTTGCAGTACATTCTATTCAATGCTTTCCCTACGTCAGCTCCTGCCAGATTTTTCTTACTTTTTTTCTTACCTAATTCCATCTAAGATTTATTTTGTTTATTTTAAACAATGAAAAAGACAAAGCAAAGAAAATGCAATTTAAAAAAAAGAACAACCACTAAACCTCAAAATTAGAAACCAAAATATGCAAGCAAAAGCCAGTAAATAAAAAAAAAAAAAGCAAACATTTCCAATCAAATCATTATGAAAACACAGGTCTAATAGAATACTGTTGAATTCACTTCGCGTTGACCATCTACTCCTCAATATATCCGTGAAATTCCATTGTGGAAAGTTATTTTTCCTTTGCTTTAAGCATCCACTAGAGACAGCCTCCTGGTTAGGAATTGTATCCTCATTCCCCTCTCTGCAAGGGGACTTTATCGGGATTGAACCTGCTCAGACCTTATGAATGCTGCCACAGGCTCTGTGAGATTATATATGCATTTGTCCTATTGTGTGTGGGAGAAATAGTTCCTGGGAGTCTTCCCATTCTGCTCTCTCTTACAATCATTTGATTTATTGCTATATATCTCCCGAACACTGAGGGGTAGGAGGCTTGATGAAGATACCCCACATAGGACTTAATGTTATTGTTTATGTTTTGCCTTTGCAGGATAGTCCAAGTAAGTCCTTATTTTTTTGGCGTCTACATTGTGTATCAGGATAGAATTTTACATTCCGTTGCATGTAGGATAGTTTTTGTTGCTGTTATTTTTAAAAGGATGTTTACTCTTAGTTGATTTTGTGGAATTGCAGGTCTAAGAAAGGGCTTATGTGATTACTTTCACCTTTAATGGGGTACAATACACACATTAGATAAATGCTGCTAGAGTGATTAAAGGTAATCATCAAAGCAATGGAAAGGTAACACACAACACAGGAGAGGTGAAATCTCCTTGCACGTAGAAAGGTGATACCGACTTAATAAGAAGAGTTTCTGAGTATCTAATATGATAGGCCTAAAATCTAAGTCTTTTCTCTTAAATTCATTGATTAAAAGCACTATATAAATTCTCCAACATGGTTAAAGTCTTTATTATTGCTAAATAGTTATGATAAAATGTCTGTGACTCCTCTAGTTCAATTGTAAATTTCCAATATTTCATTAAGACAAAGTTATTTTATTATGAATAATTTTTTAAATTTTTAATTAAAGACAAAGACCATTGACTATAAATACATAAAAATAATAGGTATAAATTTTATTTTTGGTAAAAGTTATAAAGAATAAATATTTTATGTGAAAATGAGTTAAGTTATCAATTTCCTAATAAAATTAAAAGATTTTCAAATGAAGATATGGAAAGATAAGGACAAAAAAAATGAAATATTTTTTAAAGTGGTTGTAAACATAAGAATGAAAGAAAGATTACATAGCTATAACAAAGTTAATTAATAAGAAAATTACTGGGTCAAAAGTATTTACAGTGATGTAAAACTTACTTTCTACATTAAGCAATATTTTACACTCATAAAAATAAATAGTTTAGACAGTAAGGACTTTATTTATAGGTTTTTACCTAATGGTTTAGGTTTTATTCATATATCTCCTGCACAAAGATATTCATATGATCTAATGCTAAGTGTCTAATGCTTTCCAATTAGGCTAAAGTCTTCCCTTGTGGAGAATCTACCATTTCATCTATGGGAAAGAACTCAACTTGAAAGTATTACACCTAGTTGCAACACTTCTGCTGAGTTACATGGGGGCCCAGAATGATTTGATAAGTGAGTGTTTAAATCTGTTTCTAGAATTTCTCACAGCATGCAACATTTGCATAGTTTATCCTTTTGTTCCCCACATCTTATATGGATTGATAACTTTAAAAATATATTAGCAAATATTGAGCCCATAAAAAGCTTAGGTTATAGGCCTTCTGAGAGTGCTCAGCAATTATAGCTCTGCACATAGAAACACAGGGGCCTGAATTTGATTCTACAGAACCCATGTAAAAGCTTGTTCTGTAATGATCATCTACAATTCCTGTATAACTAAAAGGGTGCACAAGTCAGAGATAGATGAATCCTTGGAGGTCTCTTACTAGATATATAAAGTGGCTTAAAAAAATAACTTTGCAAAGTGATGTAAGTCAAAGACCAAGCAGACCATGCAAGGTTGTTCTCTGGCATCTACATATGGTGTATGGAATGTGCATGTGCATGCCTGCACATGCAAATAAAAGCATAACTCATAAATGTATTGCATCATGAAGAAACACACACAAAACTGATATATTTGAAAATTTAACTGAAGTTTTCATTCATTTTTTAGCTAAAAAATTCTGTTATTTTTGAATATGTTTTAAAAATCATGAAGGCTTATAAAATACTTACTTGACATATAAGAGAAATGGATGAATCTCTGAATAATGACTTGAAAGACATTTAAAACCTAACAAATACTAAGGATCAGTTACGGAATATGTTCACTATATGTTTCTAGAAAACAAATATCTAAACAAATACAACTTAAAAATAGATGATTTCATGAAGTGAAAACAGCAGCAATTCAAAAAATTCTGAATAATAAAAGAACTGCTGGACCATTTCTGTACTACAAAGCTAGAGTAATGAAAAACAGAATGGTATTGACACAATAAACATACACATGGTCAATAAAATTGAACACACAGACACAAATGCACATTCTTATAAAAACCTAATTTTTGATAAAGATGTAAAAAAAAAATTAAGCTGTTGAAAAAGCAATATCTTTAAAAATGATGCTGGTCAAAATGGATGGCTTCTAGTAATAGAATCTAGATAGATCCATACTTATAATCATGAATCAAAATCAACTGCAAAAGGATCAAAGACCACAGCATAATACCAGATAAAAATTATGAAAGTGATAGAAGAGAAAGTGAGTAATAAACTTGAACACACTGATACAGAAGACTTTATGAAGAACTAAGATCAACAATTCCTAAATAGAACCACACAGAAGTAAGAATTTTTGAATGGCAGAGGACACTCTACTTCAGGTAAAGTGGCAGCTAAAGAAAATTAATTTTTTTTTTTACCAATTATACAGCTAATAGAGACTCAATATACAAAATTTATACAGAATTCACAAAAACTAGATATCAAAAAACAGGCCTATTAAAAATATAGCATATAAATTTAAACACTTAATTGTAAATAGAGGAACCTCAAATGGTTGAGAAGCCCTTAAAAATGTTCAAAATCATTAGCAACCATGGAAATTTAAACCAATACTACATTGAGATTTCATTTTATGCCAGTTCGAATGGCTACAATTAATAAAACAAGAGATAGCTCATTTTAGAATCAATGTGGTTTACGGAGAAGACTAATATATTGTTGGTAGCAATGAAAACATGAGACAATAGGAAAATCTGTGTAGCAATTATTCAGGAAGATGAGAATCAATATATCTCCAGATCCATCTATACCACTCTTGAGCATGTACCTATAGGACGCTACCTTTTACCACAAATATACTTGCTCAGCCTGTTCAATGAGACTGTACTTAAAATATCCAGGAATGGGAAACAACATAGATATCTGTTTAATAGAAGAATTAATAAAAAGAAAAACTGTGGAGCATTTACACCATGGAATATTACTCAGCCCTTTAAAAAGAATATGAAATTCACAGGATAATGGATGGAGCTTGTAAAAATTTTCCCGAGTGAAGTACCCTAGGCATATAAAACAAATATTGTGTATCTTTTCTTAGATGAGGATATCAGCTTTTTACTCAATGTTAAACATGCTGCAGTCTGAAAAACCACAAAAGATAAAGACTAAAGAATATATATGAATCTCATTTAGGAGGGAATAATGTAATGCATGGATATTGGTTAATTTGGCTGGAATGGAAAAATCAAGTAGGGAGAGTGGAAAAATAATTGAGGGTGGGAGTATGGTAGCTATAGCCAAAATTAAGGGGAATTTGTGGGTAGTATAAAAAACTCCAGATACATCAGAAACTTTAAATATGAAGGTGTTGTAAAAGAAGTTGCCAAAAGTTTGGGAAGACAGAATTTGTTACATTAACTGAGTGTTGGCCAAATGGATCTCTATGACAATCATCAAACAACTAAGACTATTGTCAAGACAAAATAACATCAAGTTTCTATTACTAAAGACAATATCCTGTAGTAGGAGGTTTCTGGCCCGGACTCTTGGGCCTAGCCTCAAGGTTTAGACCCACAGAGACACACAGATACTTACAATAGTTTTAGGCTGATTGGCCTAAGGCCCAGGCATATCACTTGCTAACTCTTTATCCTTAATCTAACCCATAACTCTTACCCTGTTCAGCCATGCAGCTCGGTATCTTTTCTCAGTGCAGTATAGTTGTCCTCTGCTTCTTCTGGCTTCTCTATGGCATTCTTCAGCCTCTGTGCTTCCTGTTTCCAGAGTTTTCTTAGTCTGGTAGTCCTGCCCACACTTCCTGTCTGCCTTTGGCCAATCAGAGCTTTTTATTAAACCAGCGGATGAGACAATTATTTACAATGGAGCAACATAATCCACCTACAATATCCCTATAAAGCATTGAACGAGCTGGTGCCCACATAGAGAGTTCACCTCTATGTTCCACTGTCTTTGGAACATAAGATAAGGTACTCTGCAAACTTAAAGAAAAAATGTAAGCATTAAAGAAGTCACAAACCGTTTGATATACAACAGTGTCGTCCCTGTAAGTTATGTTGGGGCAATGGTGGGTGGGACACAGTTTATGGAAGTAACCAACTGACAAACTGACAAGTTCCAATTGTTGAGATGGATAACATTCTTGCCATTGCTTGGATGATCAAGAACCAGAGAATATGTATCTCAGCGACTTAGGATAAAACTAAATAATACTGGTGGTCTTTAAGTAAAATATATTTACAAGAGATAATGTCATCTAAAGATACTCTGCTGTTATCCTAAACCAGTGCTTTGTTCAGCCATCATCATAGAAGTTTCTTAATACAGGAAATGGCAAGAAATATAGAGACCCTCAGTCAGACATTGTACAGAGAGTAACAGACCGTAGAATATTAAAATTGATCAGGTAGTTTCCATCAAATTCATTCCCTCAGATCTTAGTGAACCTTTCACAAGAAGAGGGAGAATTATAGTACATTATATTATGTGTATTATGTTTTTTATGTTTATTATATTGTATAGTTAAATCTTAAAATTCTATTTTCTAATGAGAGACAGAAATGAAATGGCTATCTATGGGAATAGGGCTGAGAAAATCTAGGAGGAGTAGACGGTGAGAAAATTGTAATCTTAATAATCAAAGAGAGTCTACATTCTACTTTTTAAAATATCAAAACCAAATAATAACAAATAAGAAAGACACTGTACAATTTCTTATACTATAAAACTTGAAGGATTAACTTACTGAATTTTTATTTCTTACCTCAAACTTGTATCATCTATTATTACAGAGGCTCATTTGTGTGAACTTAAAAAATGTCTTATCCTCATCTCTAGCACATTAACAATCAAGCACCAGAAGTAACTAAGCAAAAACACTCTGAAAACATTTTCCTCACTTTCAGTTTGCTGTAACACAGTTTTAAATACTTTCACACTTAAATAGATTAAGAATTATTTGAAATAATTTAAATTTCCTTTGGTATACTTTCTGAAATATAAAATATTGCTAATTTCAGTTTTCAGAAAACTACTTGATGATGTGGATGATGTCATTTCAGCTTTAGTTTTGTAAAATAATTGGATTGATTGCCTTGACCTCTTCTAATAATATTTGAACTGCATCTTCATATTTAAAAAGGTTCAAAATTTTGCTTCTTCAGAAACCCTATTTCAGAATATATGTATAAATTCTTTCTTGAGTTTTAACTAACAAGGAGTTTATTAAATTTTCCAAAGAGGTCCATTTTGAGGGGATCTCTATCTTAATTTCTAACCCGTGTAGTGAAATGTTCCAAGGAAACAAAGTTACATCTACATTAAACATTTTAATAGGATGAATGACTGACTAGTGCTCTGATGTCAAAAAAAAAAAAAAAGGAAATGTTAAAAGTCAAGAGTGAAAAATACTATTTAAAAACATATTCTTCTTGGCTACCACATTTTACTGACAGTTGACTCCCAATTTGAATATCAAGAAAAGTGTTTCCAAATCTGTTAAAGCTAAGAATGCCACTGCACATCTAATCCCACAACAGAAGTTATTTAATCCTGTGGACAACAGTTCTAAGGGTTTCTTTTGATTTTGTTTTTGTTTCTTTTTAATAAAACGAAGTCACATGCACTCTGACAGTTACTTTCTTTATTCTTTCACTTTGAATTTCCCTAATCTCTCATTTGGCTCTTCTGTATCACTTTGTTTTTACATATATATACCCAACAGACTCATGTTGAATATAGGAGTTACGTTTTAAGGTTGCATTCCAATAAATGATAAGAAACAGAGTGATCCTGAGTCATACAAAAGTAACAAATCTCAGCCCTGATTGGCCATGCTGTAGTGTGTGTGTGTGTGTGTGTGTGTGTGTGTGTGTGTGTGTGTGTGTGTGTGTGTATGTGTGTGTGTGTATATATATATATATATATACATACATACATACATACATACATACATACATACATACATACATACATACATACATACATACATACCCAACAGACTCATGTTGAATATAGGAGTTACATTTTAAGGTTTGCATTCCAATAAATGATAAGAAACAGAGCTTCATAAGATTATCAGTTTAGGTAGACAACATGACTTTGAAGCTGTAGCTTCAAAAAAAGAAGAAGCTACAGCTTCAAAGTCATGTTGTCTACCTAAACTGATAATCTTATGAATAATTAAAAGAGTTATAAAGTTAAGCTATTGAAGAATATAAGAAAAATAAAGAAAATGTACATTATACTCTATATTCTGAAGTGTAATAAGAAATTAAATAAACAATTTGTGATTAGTCATAAATGCTTGGCTGTCTCAAAAATGAGTGTATTTACAGTAAGTTTTTGTCATTGTGGAGAAAGCATCTAGGAGCTGCAGTATGACTAGCACCCCCCAGCCCGATCCTAGTACAAGAGTTGCAGAAGCAGTGCTGGAGGAATGCAGCTTAGCTTAGGCAGCACTGTCCAAGTCATAGCAATATTAAAAGTATGTGAATCTTAAAATATATTTTTCTGTCCTGCATATAACTTCTAATTATCTGAGAACACCTATAGCCCTCATTGTAGCTACAGAGTCAAGTTGTTTTCTGTAGCCTCAACTAGTCAGAATATATTTCCACAAATTGGGATCAAGAATGGATACATGAATTAAATCATTTTAAAGCTAGCAATATTTGGGCTTTTTGTATTTACAACCTAGCCAGATATTTCAGAATGTCCTTCTGACCATGATGTAAGAGAGAAAATGTTTGCTAAAAAATTAGCAAGACACCTGGTATAATCTATATTTACAATGACTCTTTAAATCAGCTAATGGAATACAGCTGTCTTAAAGCTGAGGCACTACAACTATTTTCTTATGTCAACCATCGCTGTGATATAAACCAGCTTCTTAGTGGAACTCAATAAGTAGGCCCTCATTATGTCAAAATCATACAGCATCTTTCTGACAATCCACATATATGAATATTCCCAGTAGATAGAGTGTATTTATGATATAAAACATTACAATGTAGAAAGTGGAAGACTCCCTACCTCAAATGCATAGTAGCAGCAGACATGTAAAGATACAGCAAAAAGCAAAATACATTCTGGAGTCTGGAGTCTCACCTTGCTTGAGCGGGGCTATCCCATCAAAGTGTTGAACTTTTGTTGAACTGACAGCTTCAATAATAATTGTCATCTGCTGCTCATCTCATGTGTTTGTAGGCTACTGGCAAAAAGTTTCTTCATATTTCTATAACTTGTCAGTGTAGTGTTCCCACCTGTATATTTATAAAGTGACTTGTTACAGATATGTGGTAGTTTGAATATAATTTCCACCAATTAGTTCATATTAAGTTTCAATATTAGGAGGCATAGGTTTCTTGGGGTAATTATGGCCTTGTTGGAGGACTTGTGTAACTGTGGAAGTAGGCGTTGAGGTCTCCTATTCATAGTTCCTCACAGCATCACATTCTTCTTCCTCTTGCCTACTGATCAGGATGTAGCCAGCACAATTTCTGCCTACACACTAGCATCTCATAATAAGGGATTGAACCTCTGAATTATAGACCACCTCCAGAATTAAATGTTTTCTAAGAGTTGCCGTGGTTGTGGTATCTCTCCACAGCAAGAGAAACCTTAAACTGAGACAATATATTTGCTTTATAACAGTATAAACTTTTGTGAAACAATTTTTACAATATAATACATAATCTGGGGCAATGTGGAACCATATTCTTAAGAAATATAAATATTTTGGGCCTAGTAATATGCTATCACTCTCTAGCTAAAATAAGAAATATATTATAGCAATGCTCTAATATAGTCTCAGAAAATTAAATCTACAATCTGGCAATTGATTTTCATTAGACATAACAGTGACTTAGTGGCATCTAAGGGTATGAGATCCAAGTGAAGAAGATAGTCTTGGATCTGAAATTGATAAGCTGTGACATATGCTGTGAACACCGTGAAACTGAAACATCAGATTCCTGATTACAGCAACTAAATAAGTGATAGGTCTTTGGTAATAATTATGAGTTGCTACCTCACCCTAGTAAAACAGATAGTGAAGAGATGGTTATAAAACCCCTCCCTGAGATTATATCCCCCAGTCCTTTGTGCATCCAAGTTGTATATGCTCTTTGAAACAAAGTAATTAGGAATAAATTAGGCAGGAATTTAACCGAATGAGAGACAGTTTCCATGGGTAGTCTCTACATAATGAGGTGAGACTCTTGAATAGTGCAGCAATGTAGTGGGTTCACATATGCCTCTAAAAGAAAGCCCAATAGAATAATTGTCTCATTGAGCTGTTATTGAAATTATGATCCTCTGTCCTGGGTATCCTATCAGAGGTGAGTAGAATTTAATAATAAACTATTATGCTAAACTCTGTCAGGTTTAGAAAAAGAAAATCTATTTGAAAATAATTTTGATTTTAATTTTACTATATATGGTACACATGTGCATACGTTTACTGTCTGCTTTTGATAAATATTATTTGAATAATTAACATCATATACTTTTTAGTTATCAATATAACTTTTTTGAGTAAATATACCCTATATCTTCATTACACATTGATTTCTTGTACTATCTCAAAGAACAGAATTATGCTCCTTTTTTTTTTTAGAAAATTTTAGACAAACTAAATGAGAATTGTTACAATTCTTTATTACAATATAGATATAGCATGTTAATACTAAGTTATTATTGCTGTAGTTAAACACTGACAAAACCCATTAGTCAAGGTACAACATTTATTTTTCTGACAGTTTTAATTCAGTACTGACCGAAGTAAAAGAAGGGACTCAAGGAAAGAATCTAGATGCAGGAATGGAGCAAAGACAATGAAGGAACTTATTACATGCTTGATCAGCCTGCTTTGTTGTAAACTTCAGGACCAGCTGCCCAGGGCTAGCACTATCCCCAATTATTTGGGCCATTCCATATCAACTATTAATCAAAAGATCATTCCTTTCCCATAGATTTGGCAAAGGGAACTCTAAAACAATTATTCTTTCCAATTTAAGTTCCTCTTCACAAGTAACTCTAGTTTAGGTCAAGTTGATACACACAGACAAACAGACACACAAACACACCGACACACACACATAGACACACACAGACACACATACACACACACTGAGATAAGGAAATAAGAACAAAATGAAAAAGTAATTGCTTATAAACTGTTTTTCTCTCTTTCCTGAAAACTATGATTAATAAATTTCCATTCAAAATTTCCTCTTTTCCCATATCACAAATGTCTTTTAACACTGTTATACTTTAGGTTTTTCAAAGGAAACTAAAATTGAAAGCAAAGGTCAAATTTAAAACTAACACAGTCTGCAGAATAGTAGCCAAAAATTTGAGCTTATACACTAGAATATTCTTGCCCTTTTTGAGTTTTTTCTCTTCTTTAACCTACTTGCCATTTATTCTTAGCACCAGCCAACACCAAATGTTTATGATGCTTTCGATTTAAGGATATATACTCAATTGTCCTCCACCTTCAGGAAGAGACTCTCAAGTTCTCAGAGGGCCATGTTATGGTTACAGCACTATAATTATATGGTATTTTCATCAGTGCTATTGATTATGTCCACTATCGTTTACTTTATCATGAACCATTCATAAGAACCTTGGTTACATATTTAGGATGTGTATTTGAAAATAAAGGAGAAAAGTTGTCCCATATTAAAATACCCCAAAAACATGTTTAACGACCAGCATTTTTGGAATCAGCTGCATAGTTCTTAATGAACTATGATTTTTCCAAAGTAATTTACTGTGCACATTCACATAAAAGGCTTATGCCTGCTTTATAAATTTAAATTACAAGATGTACTATAAATCACCCCAAGTGTATTAAAAACAAAAACATTTATATGAATGCTCAGTGTTTGCATGCTAGGGAATAGTGGGCAAACATCTGCCTAAACTTGGCCATTCACTCTGTTGAAGATCATATGGCAGCTTTAAAATTATGTGAAAGCTTTAACCGTATTTCTGTCTTTTTTGCTGAACCTTGTATCTTTGTACTCAAACACATTACACAGAAAGGAAAATAGTTCATTAATTTTTATGAGTCTAGTGATCTGGGGCTTACAGATATTACTTGAAACATGATTATAAATAAGTTGTGTTCATATACAAGTTTAGTTAATATGCTTTAGAGCAAGACCTTAAATATCACCTGTTTGCTCAGTTTTTCTAACAATATATTTATGTTCACCGCCTTACTCAACTTGAAATTCCCACCAATCCAATTATACTTTCAATAAATTGTACTTTCTTTGACTATTTCCTCAATATACAACACCATACAATTAAAACTAATAAATGACACCTGAATTTTCCACAGAAATACTCATGTACTCATATATTTAGAGTATGTAACATGTAACTAACACTAGCATAGCAAAAAAAAAAAAAAAAAATCCCCTTTATTGAGAAAATTTACATGATAAACACAGCTGTAGAGACCTCAGAAAGACATCCTAATATTGGCCCTAGTATTAAATTTTATGTTTCTATGGCTGGCAAACATAAAAAGGATCAATAAAGAAAAAGGGTCAAAGATGCTAAAGGTCAACTTCTCTTTCCAAAGTCACCATAGAAGACTTTTGCTGCCCATCTCAAACCTCTGTTTTAAAAAAGAATAAGAGTGATATAGAAAATATATGATTAGTATTTTATTAATAAAGTTGTCTCCTTACCACACAGGTCATAAAAAAACAGGACTCTAATGCCAATGCCATTTTCTCACAAGCCTGACAAAATGTTAAATTTCCCAGAAAAGCAAACGGAAACAAAGCAGGAGATGCTTATAGGGTAAATGACTGGTAGAGGGTGGTTTTCATTGTCAAAATCTTATAAATTTTCAATTAGATAAGACTGTAAAACTTTTCATTACTATTTCCCTATAAATAGGTTGAAACAAAATTCTAGTTGATATATTTGACATATAAAGTAAATTATGGCCTTGCTCATAATTTGTGTCCCCACAAGATAAGAGTGCCCATGAGGGATGCTGTGAACAAATTCTAGTTTGTTTTCATCATTTATCTTGCAATTTTTGATGCAAGTAATTGAACTATTCAATTAAATTTCATATTCTAATACTTTGTGTAGCTTTATCTTAATTAGTTAATGTAATAAATTAGTCTATAAAATCAAGTGCTTCTTTATTATCATTAAAAACTCACATTTTCATGTAAAACATTTTTTTAAAAACACATTGGAGTAGCATTAGACAAGTATAATGTGCACTATCAAACATAAATACCAATGTGATAATATTTAAATTAATTAGAAATTTAGTTGTGACTTATAACTTATATATACTAATACCTTGTTTTATATGATATTATAAAAAAAAGAATTTCTTAGTTAAACAATAATGTGAAGTCTGTAAATTCTGTAATATATAAATTAGACAAGTTGTATAATTTCACTGTTCAGATCATTCCCGCATTAATGCCAAATAAACATACAATTAATAGTCAGCACAACTCATTAATAGGACCCAGAATATTAGACAATGGGTATTATACAAGAGACATCCTCCCAGGACAAGTTCAGTAAATTCTGGGATTTAGTTTCATGGTTATAATCCTATGTTGGTGATTTCCCAACATGTCTTCAAAGTATTAATCTGATTTTTTTTTTATTTAGAAGAATTTCTCATACATTTTTTTTTAATTTTGAGAATAAAAAAATGAAAACAAACTCCAATTTACCCACAAAAAACTAATTCTTTACAAGCATCACATCAATATGATGGCCGAGTGTAGATGAAAAATGAAGCCATTAATTAAACAAGGAGCAATGACAGATAATTGCAACAGGTCAAATTTCAGAATCCAGGCAGGGAATGCACCTCAACGGTAGAGTGTTTCCTTAACTTCTGTGAGACCTTGGCTTTAATATACAGAGTCAAAAATAAAGCGGTGATAGCTGCAAAAACACATTGAGCTTCTAAAATAGTATACTAGAGGAGTATGCACATACCTTCTGTGAAGACAAGGAAACATTCTTAAAGAATGTGTCTCAACTGCCCATTGTGGTTACTAACCAATGTCTGTTATAGAGCATACAGGTAACAACAAAGAAAATATAGCAGTCAATGACTCTCTCTAAGGAAGAAGATACGCCTATGCTCTCAGATGTCTTTATTTATGGATGTCTTTCTCTCCTCATCACCATACTTACAGCTTATATTGTAACATTTAATAACAAACAAGCTCAGCTTTATTAAGTTTAAAAGAAAAAAAAAATAAAGTATTGCATTTATCCAAGAGTACTTCAGTTGTGTGCTTTGCTGCATCAATGAGAAATTAAATATGGTGCTTTTTACTTTTGGAATGCAACCCAGTGGCTATCCTTGGAGTTTACACTCAGTAGAATTATAAAATATTAATGAAGTTAGTGATACATATGTCTTACTTAGTATACAATAGAGTAAAAACATATTCTGACTTGTGTTCATTTAATCAAATCTTGAGGGTTTTAGTATTTCTCAGAATATGTCTATATGAATACTCAGACTTATTAAAAAGTGACAAAAATAATTTTATATGGATCCTGTCTTCACCATATATAGTCTTGTACAGATGGCATATCAATTACAACATAGAATAAAAGCAATATGATGTTTAAAATGATTAAATAATGTAGTCACTGAAAAATTTGGAGGGAAAAGCTATTGTTTTAAATTGAATAAGAATAGCCCTCACTTGGTCCACAGCTGACTAAGAGCCAACTATGAGCCAATTAAGTGCCAAGTAAGAATGACTCCTGTGACAACTATAGACACAGCTCGAAGGCTAAGAATCGACTAAGAGCAACCCATGCAATTACTAGAGACACATAGCCCCCAGACCCACAACTGACTAAGAGCCCACTAAACGCTGACTAAGACTGAACCCAGAACACAATGGAAAAACACCAGTATAAGAATACATACAACAATATAAAACAACAACAACAACAAAAAGATACCACCAGAAGAAGCTGATGATTCTAAAACATCAAGACCTGAGCATAACAATGAAGAGGAAACAGAAGGAAATTCCTTAAAAACAAGTTTATGAAGATGTTAGAAGCTGTAAAAGAAGATATAAAAATTTTCTTTAAAGAAATAGAAGAAAATACAAAAAATAGACTTGGAAAAGATTAATACAACCCCAAAAGAAAGTAAAGAAAATCAAGAAGAAAAAAAAACAGCTGAAAGAAACACTCTGGGAATTAAAAATTGAAATAGAAGCAATAAGGAAGGCACAAACCAAGGCAAAGCTAAAAAGAGAAACCTAAAGAAATGAACTGGAACAACATTTGAAAGCATAACCAACTGAATGGAAGAGATGTAAGAGAATCTATGGAATGGAAGACTCAATAGTAGAAATGGATAAGTCAATGAGGGAGAACACTAAAAACAAAAAATGTCATAACATAAAACATCCAGGAAATCTGGGAAACTATGAAAAGACCAAACTTGAGAAATATTGGAATTGAAGAATACCAGTTCAAAGCACAGAAAATATATTTGACAAAATTATAGAAGAAAGCTTCCCCAACCTAAAGAAGAAAATTGCATATAAAGATACAAGAATCTTACAGAACCCTAAACAGACTAATCTGCCCCCCCCCAAAAAAATAGCCTGGTCACAACATAATAATCAAGCCACTAAATCAACAAAACAAAGAAAAAAAACCAGGAGCTGCAAAGGAAAAGGCCCAAGATACCTATAAAAGCAGACCCATTAGAATAACACCAGATTACTCAATTGAAACAATAAAAGCAAGAAGGTCCTGGTCAGATGCTATATTCACACTAAAAGAGGAAGGCTGCTAGCCCATACTACTAAACACACACACACACACACACACACACACACACACACACACACACACACACACACACACACACACACAAATCAATCACCATAGATGAAATAAAGAAGATATTTTACAATAAGACCAGATTTAAATAATATCTATCCACAAATCCAGCCCTAAAGAAAGCACTAGAGGGAATACTCCAATTTAAGAAAACCAAATACACCTATGAAACCACAAGCAACTGATAATCCCACAGAAGAAAATCCCTAAGAAAGGAAATACAAGCTATCATCAAAATAAACAGTAAATAACAATCATTATTCATTAATATCCCTTAATATCAATCAACTGAATTCACTTATAAAAAGACATACCCTAAGATGATGGATATAAAAACAGAAGCCATCCTTCTGCTGCATACAAGAAACACACCTCAACTTCAAAGACAGACACAGGCTCAGAGTAACAGGTTGGGAAAAGACTTTTCAATCAAATGGTTCTAAGAAACAAGCTGGTATAGTCACCCTAGTATTTTCTGAACTGTCTGGCCTGTGGTCCAAATCTGCAGACCCGCAGACCCATAGACTTGCAGTCCCATTAAAACACACAGATGCTTATATTAATTTTATGCTGATTGGCCTATGGCTTCAGCATGTTGCTAGCTAGCTCTTGCTCTTAAACTAACCCACGATTCTTATGTGATACAGCCATGCAGCTCGGAATCTTTTCTCAGAGCATAGTTGTCCTCTGCATCTGCTGGCTTCTCTGGAATCTCTGTGGCACAACATACTGAAACTTATAGAATACAATGAAAGCAGTGTTCAGTGAAAAACTCATAGCACTAGATGCCTATATGAAAAACCTAGAGAAATCTCACACAAGAGCTCTAACAGCACAGCTGAAGGCTTTAGAACAATTAGAAACAAACTCACCTGGAAAGAGTAGATGGCAGGAAATAATCATACTTAGGGCTGAAAGTAACCGAATAGAACAAAGAGAACAATTGAAAGAATCAGTCAAATAGTTGGCTCTTTGAGAAAGTCAACAATATTGATAAACCCTTATCCAAACTAACCAAGAAGTAGAGAGAGAGAGAGAGAGAGAGAGAGAGAGAGAGAGAGAGAGAGAGAGAGAGAGAGAGAGAGAGAGAGAGAGAGAGAGAGAGAATATCCAAATTAACAGAACCAGAAATTAAAAGGGGGGGGCATAACAACAGAAACCTAGGAAATCTAGAGAACTATCAAGGCATACTTTGAAAGTCTATACTCCACTGAAATAGTAAACCTAAAAGAAATGGACAGATTTCTGGATAAATACCGCTTACAAAAATTAAATCAAGATCAGATTAAAGATTTAAACAGACTTATAACTCCAAAGGAAATTGATGCTGTTATTAAGAGTCTCCCAAGGGTTAAAAAAAAAGTCCAGGACTGGATGATTTCAGTGCTGGATTCTACCAGCCATTGAAAGAAGAATTAATACCAATACTCTTCAAGCTATTCCATACATTAGAAACTGAAGGAACACTGCTGAACACTACTTATGTTGCCACAATCACCCTGATACTCAAGCCACTCAAAGATGCAAAGAGAGAGAGAGAGAGAGAGAGAGAGAGAGAGAGAGAGAGAGAGAGAGAGAGAGAGAGAGAGAGAGATTTACAGAGCAATATCCTTCATGAACACTGATGCAAAATACTCAATAAAATTCTGGCAAACTGAATCCAACAGTATATCAAAAAAAAAAAAAATCATCCACCATAATCAAGTAGACTTCATCCCAGAGATGCAAGCATGGCTCAATGGCTCAACGTAAGAAAAACTGTGAACGTCATCCATCATATAAACAAACTGAAAGAAAAAAAAAAAAAACATGATCATCTCATTAGAGGCTGAAAAAGCTTTTGATAAAATCCAACACTCCTTCATGATAAAAGTCCTGGAGAAAGCGAGAGCAGGAATACAGGGAAAACAGCTAAATGCAAAAAAAGGTGATATACAGTCAAAATCAAAATAGTGGAGAAACAAGAAAAGCAATCCTACTAAAATCAGGAACAAGACAATGTTTCTCTCTCTTGCCTTATTTATTCAATATATTTCTTGAAGTTTTGTCTAAAGCAATAAGAAGGGAAAAAGTAGAATTAAGGGAATGTAATTGGAAAAGAAGTCACTCTATCTCTACTTGCAGATGATATGGAAGTATACATAAGTGACCCCCAAGCTTCTACCAGGGAACTCCTACAGATGATAAACACCTTCAGCAATGTACAAAATTAACTCAAAAAAATCAATAGCCTACAATACACTAAGGATAAAAGGACTGAAAAAGAAATAAGGAAAACATCACCCTTTATGATAAATGCAAATATCATTAAATATCTTGATGTAACTCTAGCCAAAGAAGTAGCAGACCTGTTTAACAAACACCTTAAGTCACTGAAGAAAGAAATTGAAGAGGATATCAGAAAATGCAAAGATCTATATGCTCCTGGAAAGGTAAAATCAACATAGTAAAAATGATAATTTTACCAAAAGCAACCTAAAGATTCAATGCAATTCCCATCAAAATCCCAACACAATTTTTACAGACCTTGAAAGAATAATATTCAACTTCATATGGAATAAAAAGAAACCCAGGATTGTCAAAACATGCTCAATAAAAGAACTATAAACCACAACTTCTGAACAGCTTGGGATCAGAAGTAACTTAGAGGAGACATCCAGGGATTCACCTAGGAAGAGAAAATAGAAAATAGATAAGACCTAATTAGCAAATTGGGAGCATAACTGGTTGTAACCAAGAAGAAGCAGGAACAAATCATGAAAGCAGGAGATGAGCGAGAGGAGCAAAGAGGGAGATGGAAGGAGATAGATATCTCGATAGACAAAACCAATGTGGGGTTGGAAAGAGACTGGGTGCTAGGGAAATGTCCAGGAACTCACAGGATGTCCCTGGCCAAGTCTCCAAACAATGGTGGAGGGGTGCCTAAATAGGACTTCCTCTATAATCAAATGAGTAAACACCCTAGGTGTCATCGCAGAACCTACATCTAATGGGGAGTGGAGATGGAGGCAGAGATCCATGGCAGAAAAAGCATATTAACTGTGCATCTACTCAAAGGAGACTCCTCAGTGTATAACAGGAAGATAGTCTCAATAAATTTTTAAGATTGTCAAATTGAATTTGAATGTGAATTACCTTAATCACAGAGATGAATCTTTTGATATAGGACTAAGTTTGCATTAAATTAGATGTTTGTATGATTAACAGTGATTACAAGTAAGTCTTTTAATGGTTCTCATTTTAAATATTTGAGTATAGGTTCCCTTTTCTAAATTCTTCAAATGATAAGTATTCACATATCAATCATATTAATAATCTTTTTTTCAGTATTACCTCTCCTCTTATACTCTTGCCTAATATTTTCTAGTTAATAAAACAAAATTAATTTCTGATCAAATCATTTTTATAGAGCTTCAAATTAAAAATGCTATTTTTAATTTTATTTTTTATTTGTTGACAGTGTGTTACTGTACAACTCAGGCTGGCATAGAATCAGTTTCTTGGAATCAGAGGTATGCACCACCACTCAAACCAATAACCTCCCTTCTCCCCAAATAGTACTGTTGTAAAGCTCCTCTTACTATTTCTTCTTTTTTGCTTGTTCATGCCATGTCCAACATCCTCAAATTTGTCACCTACTACCCTTCTAAGGAAGCTTTAATAACGGGACATAATTAAAATGAACTAAAAGTCTGAAAAGCCACTGTACAAGAACAATTCTAGTCTTTTAATTTTTAATATAAGTATGTTTAAAGTCCTGAAATAATTGCATACTTTTGGTTTGTTTTTAATTTCCATTTTTTATTTTTATGGCAGTATAATTACATTATCATTAGTTTTCCTCTTCCTTTTCCTCCCTCCAATCCCTGCCATATGCATCTCACCAACTCTACACTCGTTAAAATTCATGTTTTTCTTTACTTTACTTTTCTTTACTTATTGTTACTTGTGTGTATGTGTGCATACTTAACTATGTTAATACAACTTGGTTTTCTCTATTATGTTATCTGTATATATATGTTTTTATGGCAGCCCGTTGATACTGAATAACCATTTGATGAGTTATATCTGGGAAACACAACTTCTACTATTAATGCTGTCAGCTTTCCTTAGATGCCTATATTCTTTGTTAAACATTAAGGGCTTCTATGATTTTCCATGTCATAGCTAGTTAATAAAAACACATTATATATAATATATATATATATATAATATAAGATATATAGCATGACTATTGATATTCTCCTTCCACTGGATCTGGACTCTAAAACCTTGTGTTTTTATCAATTGTGGTTTTCTGTCTATCCTCATACAATTGTCACTGAAAGTGTAACAGAAAGATTATTAAGCTAAATTAATTACACACAGTTTTATGTCTGATGTAAACTGTCTTTGGTGGCATAATAGACTTATTTTTCTCTGATTCTAATTGAATTTTGATGTGTTATTTTGAAAAATAATTGTGAATAAAAACACATTTTATTATCTTAAAAATATTATTAACCAGCCAATGGTGACACATTTACATAATCCCAGCACTTGGGAAGCAAATATAGGCAGGTCTTTCTGCCAGTGCTATCTACAGAGAGAGAACAGTTACAGAAATAATCCTTGTCTCAAAAAAAAATCACTATATATAAAAGTGGGAAGTCATCACAAGTAAAACTTTCAATTACTAAATCTATTAATTTCATCTTTATCTATACTATTATGGATAAAATAACCTGTATGAGAGAATAACTATACATTGTGATTATAAATATCATTACTTGAAATAATGTGTAAAATCATTGCTTTTGTTTTAATTGCAATCAAATTATGAGTAAAGAATTTCATATGTTTAATAAGTACACTTCTAAAATGCGTTTAGAGCACATTAATATTTTCAGATATATAATGAACATGTAAGTATTGTGTTTGTCAAAATCCTCAAAGTTTGTTTCTCAAATTATATTTATATTATGAAGAAAGGGGGATACCCTATCAATTTATCTATGGAGTTAAAGAATGCTAGTGAGTGCATATTCTGGCATTAATGAGGTTAGAAATATACTGTGTCAAAGAGATTAATCTCCATAATAGTTAATGAATCTAAAATAAAGAATAGAAGATTTAGTGTCACAGATCCAGTTTTATTACTTGGAATTATATTTGCCCTTGGCAAATCAGCTTGTTTATTGGTGCTCATTATAACTGATACAGTATTGTAAACTACTTTCATCTTGAAACAAAGGTTATCAAAGATCACATGATAATGCAGGCATGAGTTTTGACAATATTTCAGTATGTTTTTATTACTGATTATAATACAGCTATGCATGAGACAAAAGTATTAGCATTACAATCACACTACCATCACCTGAGCTGTAGTTTTCATGTCAAAAGGAATTATATTTACTCAAGCTTGGATAATAGTACAATTAAAAGTGATATTGAAAAGTCAAAACTGAATGCATAGCAAACATTTAATAACACATGGGGAAGATTTATTTTTCATTCCAAGTACAATTACTTCATAAACTCATAAGGGAAAAAGACAAAACACAAGTCTTTAAGAAGAGTGCTGCTGTTATTACAGCCTCAAGTTACTACAAATAGTCTTAGCTGGCTAAAACTTGGCTAGTAGATAAGGGAGGTCTATGTCAAAGTATTAGATTGCTATAAAACATGAAGTTCAATATGTATCTAACTTTCTTTCATGAATAGATGATCAGAACACGTTAATATCATTTCAGAAATTCTATTGAGGTTATATTTAAGTAGTGCTTGGAAACTTCTAACAACTCAAACATAACTTTACTATGCTTGTTGTTATCTAAGGTAGAACATTTTAGTTTATAAGAAAATGGTTAATATCACTGTTTAATAGGCCATTTTCTTCTTTCCCTAAATAACACGTAAAAAGAAAAAATTGAAAAGCAAATGGTAATTATGCTGAAGCCTACCACCAAGTATAAAATAATAAAAAATATCATCATAAGTTGAACATAACTTGCTATTTTGTTGTCTATTATGTAGTCATCCAAAATAATATAAAGGTGTTTTATAATTTCATTAATAAATTTATAAGAATAAATAAATGCACTTATTTCTTTGATAGAACACTCCCTAACAGTTCATTAAAATTTGTATTATAACAAAATACTAATCTAAACAGTTCTCATCCTTTCTAAGCCTCAACCCTCTCATGTTTTGGTCTAAAATTGTAAATTTTTTGCTACTTTATAATTCTAATTTTGATGTTGCTATGTAAAGTAAATATCTGTGTTTTCTAGTGATCTTAGGAAATTTGTGAAAGGGACATTAGAACCTCAAAAGACTCATAAGTGCAGGTCTTAGAACACTCGTATAAAAGCACACACACACATAATTTGCTAATCAATATTGTGTTTGTTGCTTTCTAAATTAAGCAGAAAGAGTACTATATACACATAAGACAAAATTCTGAGCATCTTAGTATGTGGTGGTTTGAGTATAAAATGATCTCCATAGGCTCAGTTAATTGAATGTTTGGTTCTCAGTGGTTCTGTTCCTATAAAGTAAACTTTTTGGACTAATTATATCACTGGTGTTAATTGTGATACATGTTCTCATGCTCTCTCTCTCTCTCTCTCTCTCTCTCTCTCTCTCTCTCTCTCTCTCTCTCTCTCTCTCTCTCTCTCTCTCTCTCTCTCTCCCCTGTGTGCTTGTGAACTTGAGTCAGATGTGAACTCTTAGCTACTGCTTCTGTGCCATGCTTGCCTGTTTGCCGCTATGATTTCCACCATGATCATGTACTGAGTTTCTGAAGCTCTAGACAAGCCTAACTAAATGCTTACATTAGTAATGCTAAATATAGCATATGTGTAGAAACATTAATAATCCTATAATTATTATTTTAGACAAGCATTTTGAGAGCTCAAATAAACACAAGTTGTGTTAAAAAATATAGACAGTTTCAAATATTCTCTATAAATCTAGTGATAAACTGCCATGATCCTATTGTATATAGCTGTAATATAATAGTTAAGCAAAACATGTTCTCGATAAAATATATTTTAATTTATTTCATATTATTCATTCTTAATTGGATTAAGTTAAGGCAGTTTCCTCATCACTTATTTAGAAAGTACATGTAATGATGATACTTTAAAACTACAAAATTTTAAGTTTGTAAAGAGTTACGCATATCTATGAATGATTAAATATATTCTGAAAAACCGTGTTTGCAATGTATATTATAAATCAAGCCACTAATTTAATTTTAATGTGTCTTGCAAGCATGACACTATAGTTCAATGGTGAGTATCCAAAAAAAAAGCTGTAGAAAATGTCCCATTTTGCTAAAAATTACAAGAAATTATGTTTGTGAAAAAATAATTTACAAGTTTTAAAATAAAATTGCCTAATACATTTAATACAAGACAAAAGTAGAAGGTATTAGTCTCAAATGTTTGTCATGAAAGAAAGTTATTATACTGAAATACAATCAAGACCATGGGAAAGGAGAAGCAGGCCATAGAAGTGAGCTCATCAGGACACACATTTAAAGAATTTCTCCACAGAAGAAAGAAAAAGAAAAATTACCTCAGGGTTTCTGCTGTTATGAAGAGACACCATGACCATGGCAACTATTATGAAGAAAACATTAAATTGTCAAGAAAACATTAAATTGTCCACCTTACAGTTTCGGAACTTTAGTTCATTTTCTTCATGGTGAGATATGGTAGCATGCAGGAATTCATGGTGCTGGAGAAAGGGCAGAAAGTTAACATTTTTAGCTCTAGGCAGTATAAAATGTCTGTGTCCACACTGGGTAGAGCTTGAGCATATGAAACCTCAAAGCCTACCCCCAAAACTAAACACTTACCCTAACATGGCCACACCTACTCCAAAAAGTTATACCTCCTAGTAGTACCACCCTTACAAGGTTATAGGTGCCAATTAAACTAAAGCTACCTCATCACACTCCGTTGCCTCCAACAGTTATAAAATTCATTTAGTCAAACTACAAAAATTTCCATAGTCTATCACAATCTCAAAAGTATTTAAAGTCCAAATTCAAAATCTCCTTTGAGATTAATGTTATCTGTTAACTATAATCCCCTCTAAAATAAAAATTAAAAAAGAGGTCACAAACCTCCAACATATAGCGACACAGAATATAGATTGACATTCCATACATAACATGGGCAAGGCAGCATAGTGAAAAATACTGGAGCAAGCAAGACCAAAAACATCTGAGCAAACTCCAAATTTTGCATCTTCATATCTGGTGTCAAAGGCTCTTAAGATCCTTAAATCATTTCAAAATTATTGATTGCAAAGTATTTTTTTTCTCTTGGGCTGGTTCTACTCTATGTCAGGAACTTTCATGGGCAGGTATTCCACTGGTCTGTTATTTCCACCATCTTGAGAGCCCCAAGGTAATCCAGGGTTTACCTCCACAGCTTTGTACCATGGCCTCTTTAGACCTCCATACTTAGGACACCCCTGACTCATGCCTAGGTGCAGAAGCTTTCCTTAGTGGTGGTGGTATACTCAATAACACATTACTTCTATTTTTGACATAGCCAAAGCTGACAATGTCTGCTGCTTGATGGGGCTGGAACATGTCACCTTATTTAATTACTTTTACCAGCTTTCTGTTTTCCATTGTTTCCTTTGCTGCTTAAGCTTGGGTGCCTGAAACTTACTTTGTGCACTAGATTGGCCTTGAACTCAGAGATCTTTAACTTACATGTTCACCAACTTTCTGTCTTTTTTTTTTTTTTTTTTTTTTTTTTTTTATTCATTACATAAACCAGCTCTTCTAGACTTGTTTCATAGACTGGGGCGGTCTCAAACTCAAAGACTCAGCTTCTGCCTTCTGAGTGCTAACATTGAAGGCATGCACCACCACACCAGGCTCTAAGCCTCTTTCTAATTTCTTTTCACAAGTTGAAACCTTACTTGAGTAGCATCTTGCCCTGAAGTAACCATTCCTTTTATGCCTTTTCTTAATCTTTTTATCTCTCTGAACACAGGGCACAATTAAATTCCACTTCGGGGTGTTCTCTTTCTCCTCAAATTGTCTATTTGGTGATTTTACTTCCTCCGCTTACATATTTTCATTACAAATCTTGATTAAACACTGATAACCATACGGCAGAGTCTAAATGAGGCTGTTTGAAGATTTCCTCTACCAGCTGAACTAATACACATCTCTTAACTTTATCCTCTGGCAGACTCTTAGAACAAGGACAAATAAACAGCCATATTCTTCATAAAAATATCACAAGAAAAATCTCTGGGCGACATAATAAAGTTCTTCCCCACTAAAACCTCTTAATTCAGGACCTCACAGTTCAAATCCTCCATGCTCCTGCTAGTATGGCCCTGTGCAGCCAAAAGTTATTAGTATCTTGCCATTAATTGGTGGAAATAAAATCAGCAGAAATAATTTTTTTAACCAAGTATAAAATGATTCCCATTGTGCAAGATCATTATTTTCAAAGTCCATGAAACTTGGTAATGAATCCAAATATTTCTGTTCATCAGTTGTGGATTTGTGTATAAAATGTCAATGAAGGAATGAAGAAGAAGAAGGAGAAGGAAATGATGATGGTAAAGAAGAAGAAAGAAGAAGAAAATGATGATGAAGAAGGAGAAAGAAGAAGTCTGAATCACTGAGCCATGGATATATGATTAATACAAGGAAGAATTTCAAAATATTTAAACTAAAAATACGTAATTATGTTAATAGAAGCAAAATAATTAAAAATGTGAAATTGATTTTTATGAATCCTTGTCTCAAGCCTTGTAATTTAGTGTATCAAATTAAAATTATAATACTATAGTATATAAATAATGTAAGTAGCATACTATAGTATATATTATAGCATATAATAAAACTATTGTATATAGTATAATACCATATTATATGATATAAGAATTTTGTTACGTAACATTCAATGGAAGCTTTTAAAATTGCACATATTCCCATATATACTTTGAATATATAATAGAATAAAGTTATCAAGTCTATTTGAAAGTTTTGTCAGGGACAAAAAAATTATTATAGTTATTAAACTAAATCATAGGGGTAAACTGGATCTTAGTCATGACTTCTTAAACCTACCACAGAATTTCTAATAATTAAAAATGCATTAGTAAACACAATATTAATTTGATGTTACTACTACTCATAAAAGTGTCAGAATTATAAAACTGATGTGTGAACCAAAATTAGCCAAATAAGTAATTACAGAGTACGGAGTACAACATAAAATAAAAAATATAGTTGAAACATGAATATTTGATCACAGATATCCTCTCCTGATGATGCAGAACTCAGACCAAATTATGACAGAATGATCTGATCATCAATAGTTATTGGATATTATTACTTCTGCAATATCATAATTCAGAATAGACTTTAGAATTTTTATATAATATCTCATTCACTGTTGTGAGGATGTATCCTGGATTGGCAAGATTTGGGGAGGAAAAGGGGTGAAAGTAGGTAGAGTGTTAATGATATAGACGCTGAGAACAAGGTTGAAAGAATGAGCTTAATTTACTGAGGAAGGGGCAAGCTTTGCTTGGAGATAAAATTAATATTTTGTAAATTCTAAGTAGATAAACTGGACATATTTTTATAATAATAAAGCACTGCTTTCATAATGTTTAGATGGTGATATCTGATAGAACTCAGACAACCTCAGCCATTGTTAATGGTCTCCAATTTCTCTAATGCTGCAAGGTATTACTCATACAAAAAAATTAGTGTGAATGGCACAACTGGACAGTTTGTGTACAACAGCCAAAAATCCAGATTTGTGATTTACAAAGCAATGGCCATTCTGAGACTTTAATCCATATACCCTAAAGACCTAAAATTTGCCCCAATACTCTGTATTTAAGTCCTTTTGTGACATTTTTACAAATATAGAAGATGTGTTTGCCATTTAAACCACAAAAGAGAACAGTGATAATTCATGATTCTGTGTTAACATGGAGAGACAGGTGAGTATAATGATGGCAGAATAAATTAACATTCTCAGCACAATGTTTTTATGCTAAAATGAGAGGTGGTATTAGTTGGTTTCTCCATATTCTGTGTTGGTTTACAATGTATATATCTAATAATACAGTCTTTTCTGAATTAATGTGGGGCACATGTACATAAAAGCCACAGACTTAGTCATTATAGCATAAAGTTGTTGTGCTTTATTAGGAAGGCTAAGATTACAGAGATTGTAAATAAGTTAATTAGCAGGGACTTAGAGAGATTAAACCCTTCCTGATTTGCAAGTAACCTATCGGATTATTGGTTTTTTTGTTTTTGATTTTTTGTTTTTTGTTTTTTGCTTTCTTCTCTGCCGTGTAAGGATAAAAGCACTCAAAAATTTATCTTTTTTAATGTAAACAAAGAAATGTTTCAGAGAAATGTATACAGAAACCACTCTGAATGGAAGATGTCAAAGGCTCATACAGAAATCTGTAAAAGACTCACCTAGCTAACATAAATGATAATGTGCATATCATATTTGAAGCTTTGTTGTCATTTCTTCCTTAGTTTTATTCAGAATATTTTTATTTTCTTTATGCTAAGGTTATGAATTTTTCAGTAAAATGGTATTTGTTTGTAAGTTAAGTTTAAAGTTGCCAAAGCATTTTTCTATGCAAAAGATAAGTAAAAACCATATTTTATACTTTTTTGCATCAAGTTCATGACATTGTCTCTAATTATTTTTAGATATGGATATATCTATATATTTATGCATAAACACATCTGTATTATATCATTTTGAGTTGAATTAGTGTTGGTAGATATAGATATTGTATACATTTTGTTCTGACCTTTTGGGATTAATAACTTGTCTAATATCCCTAGATAAGACTAATTCAAACTAAGAAAAGTCCAAACTAAGAAAAAAAATTGTTTTATTTCTCATAAGTATACAGCTATTTGCTGCCTAGAAATGTACAAATTAAAATTTAGCAAGATCAACTGAATGCTTACTTTGGTTATATATCTATTGAAACAGGAGTGTTTTACAGATTCAAGATCTTCAAGTCTATAAAATAATTACTTATATAGATAGTATATCTGGTTTGAGGTTATTACTATTGTATGGATCATAATATCAGAGAACTGATATTTTGGTTGATTAAATAAAAGTACACGTTTTTTCTTTCTATTTTTTTGAAATTTTAAAATGTTTTTATCTTTATTTAATTTATATAAGTATCTTACCTGAATGTATACATATATATTGCATGTGTGCTTGGTACCTGGGTTTGGTAGATAACAAATATTTGCTAAATGTTTGAAACTTTACTTATGCCTATTTGTTATCTTCCAAGTAATACTGGGAACTGAATCTGGGTCTCTATAAGAAAAATAAATGGTTTTAACCCCTGAACAATCACTGCTCTACTTCTCAATATATATTGATATATATAATATCAATCACTGTGTGTGATATAATATCTTTCTCTCCCTCTCTCTCTCTCCCTCTCTCTGTCTCTCTCTCTCTTTGTGTGTGTGTGTGTGTGTGTGTGTGTGTGTGTGTGTGTGTGTGTGTGTGTTCTCACAGAAATCCACTAGCAATATATCATATAAAGGAATTTATTGAGGGGTATATGAACACTCAAAATACAAACTGAACCTTAAGACAATTCTTGGAGATAGGAACTATCCCATGATGGCTGTTGATTTACGCTCTGAGGACACCAGGACAAAAGCAGGAAGGAGCTCAGTGTTTCAGGGGTATCTTAATGGGGTCTGGCCATGCCCCATTCAGGTTCCAGGTACTCCAGTGACATGCCTCTAAGCCTTGTCAGCTGACACCTGAATCCCACTACATCTCCCCCTTTTGTCTAACTAAGACTATATACAGTTGAAATCATTATTTGATATTGTCTTAGGGAGGAAAAGGCAAAACATAAGCAAAGTCAAAACTACAACTAAAAACCACCAAATATAAAGTATATCCTACATGTCTAGAATATTGGTAAGTGGTGAGATACAGAAATTACTTCAAAGCTGTTTACCTTGAATAATAAAAATCCAACACCTGAATTTCTTTGCTAAGAGATGAAATGATAATAACCTTAACTGTCTAGTCTTTGACCCCATCAGACCTAAAAAGGAAAATACATTACCTGAAGGTTGGAAGCACAAGAGAATAGCTTCCAAGATTTAGGAGAGGACAGCCACTGTCAGCTACCTGGTCAATCACCCATGGCTTTTCTGCACAGTTGGAGGATCTACCATGTTAGCTACAGGCCTATGATATCTGACAAAAACTTTTCAGAAGCAGGGTATTTTTTACAGGTAGATAAAACAATTTACCTATGTCTATCCTGTCTATTCCCCTTTCTCTTCTTTAGAAGAAATCCCTGAGTCTATATTATTGTTCTACCCTCAACACAATTTACCTATAACTACCCTATCAGAAGGATAATTATTCATAACCTTCAAAGGACAGAAAATATCATGAGAGGGGCATAGTTTTTCATTAGGTTGCTTCTTGCTGACCTGTGGGTGGCAGCATCTCTGTGGGATCCTGTAAAATCTAAAACAATGATTAGGTCCTAATGGACTGAATATAAACATCAATAATCATTCTCAGAGTACTGGGTAAGTCCATATAGGACTCCTTTTAAAGATGTGACATGAAGGGTAATCATAAAGAGCTATCTCGCAACCATCCTGAATAGTTCATATTTCAAAAGCAATCCCTGACTGATCATTATTCTGGGGATCCCATCTTCATTCCAGATGCCTTGGAGATTGCAGATAGGAAAAAATTTTTTTACAGTAGATAACTTAAACATTATTGATATCAAATGAAGATTTTTACATCCTTTATGTCTTCGGGAGAAAACTGTATGTGGAGAAGATTTTAAGGTTAGGAAGGAGGAAATACACAGAGAAATAGTATTAAAGATAAAATTACAATAAATTTGTCCCTATATATTCTGGCTGTCTTCTTCCCCACACCAGGTGGATTTTCTGATATGAGACAGAACCTCTTAAGTTTTCTTTACTAATGTACTTGAATTTAGAGAGGTGGAAAGCCACTTACTCCAACTCCAAAGTCAGCTTTATTCATAATCAAACCCGAATCACATTTTTTAGAGAGATATGGAAGTAAGACAGTGGGAATTGAGAAATTACCAAGTAGTACATACCAGTTGCCCATAATCCTTTCATAAGTGATCTCCTTTCAGCTTTAGGTGTTTTAGTATTAAGCATTCATTTAGTGTCTTAAAGATAATTGCATCCATTAATCTATAAAGACAAAAATGAGACCCTGCCCCAGCCTGTTAAATGAGTTTTCCTTCCCATGTATCTAATTGTCATATTGGTGTATGAGCCATTACTTTTCCTAAGGAGGGGTATCCTTTTTTAATTAGGTTTTTATTAATTTTGTTGATACCTATATCTTTTATTCTTCTTCTGTGGAAATAAAAGCAAAATTCCTACCCCACCAAAGCACATATCCCAGCTTCTGTTCTGAAGTCAGCACATATTTGAAGTAAATAGGTTGGTTTATCTCAGAAGTTTTTTCTATTATCCAATGTCTCTCTGCAGCTGTTGTTCCTTTCTCATCAACATTAAAAAATTTAAAGTCAGTAAAGCAGTATGTAATATCTCTTTTTTTCATTTCCCTCTTCTGTTTATGAAACATCTCTTATAAAGTGGTGAGATATCGCCACAACTGCTTGTCGTGTAGTATTGTATTTTATCTCTGTAATGTGTTTTATATTATAGTATCCAAAAATCTTCTTCATATTTTTGGGAAACATATGTTGGAGCATTGTCAAACTTAATTTGAATAAGAATTCCAATTATGGCCATGACTTCCAAAAAGTGAGTAAGTAAGTACAGCAGCAGCTTTTTTTTTTTTTTTTTTTTTTCTTGAACTTAAGGCATTCACCCATTGCTTTCCTGAGTAAGTGTAAATGGTATGATGTACATATTTAATCTTTCTAAATTCTTGAAAGTGAAACCCACCTATCTTCCAGATCTCATTTCTCTACATACCTTTAGGATTATTTCCAGCAAGTAAAGGTGGTTGGTTATAGAAAGAGCAGGTAGTATAATTCTGTACAATTTCTTTGGCCTGATGCCAAGTGATGAGAAAACTCTTCTTTAGTCCTTTGCTAGTAACATGATATCTTTTGTGAAATTCTGAGGCCTGAGGCACATTTCCTATCAATAACCAGTCAATTTCATCATTACCTTGTGCCAAAGGACCAGGAAGGCCCATGTGAGATCTGATATGTGTTATGTATATGGAATGAATTTTATTTCTAATGATATCCTGTAGTTGTATAAACAATAGGTTAATTCTGTATCATCAGGAAAGAAATCAGTAGTTTCAATATGTAAAACAACTCTTTCTGCATACTGAGAACAGTTACTACTTTAAGAGGTTCAGTAAAATCCATTAGTACCATAATAATCATGTATAGTTCTGACTTCTGAACAGAGTTATAAGGACTTTGAGCCATTTTAATTAAAATTCCTGATTTGCAACCCGCTTTTCCTGATTTGTTTGCATTAGTATAAAATATAGCAGTTCCAGAAATAAGTTTATCCTGTACCACATGAAGGAAGATCTACTTAGTTTCCATGATAAATTGCATTCTTTTGCTTTGGGGATATTTGTTGTCAATATTTTCCAAAAAATTACTACAGGTCTTTGTCAAGGTTCACTGTCTGCCCATAATTGATCAATTTCTTCATTAAAAAAATGCACAATTTCTGTTGTGTCCTTTTTTGTCTACTGACCAAGTCTAAATTTTCCTTTAGAAATCAAATAAGAAATCTTTTTGATGTATATTTTCACCTTTTTATTTGGTCTATTTGACAAAAAAATCTATTCTAATGTAATATTTTTTCTTTGATAGAATTTCTTCTTTGTATTTTTTGTGGCAATTTGTAGTCTCCAATCAGACTATATTTTCTTCATTTCTTCAAACATTCTTTCTATTGTATCTACATTTGGATCTGCCAACAAGATATCAGCCATATAATGATAGAGGGTGGGAATTGATTACATATCATTTCTAGTGGCTACTTTATAAAATATTGGTATACGGTGAAACTACTCAATTATTTTCCATGTTGAAGGACTCTCCATTGATACCTCTTTACTGGATGAGAATTATTAAATGTGGGCACTCTGGAGGCAATGTTTTTTTGTGCTGTTCTTGTAGAGATGTGGTTTTTAAAAAGTCCTTTAAATCAATAACTAAAATAGACCATCCCATAGATAACAGGGAAGGCAGGGGAATGCCAAATTGTAAAAAGCCCATGGGTTGAACCACCTTATTAATTGCTCTTTGATCTATCACCATCCTCCACTTTCCAGATTCCTTCTTAATAATAAATACAGGAAAATTCCATGGACTAGTTGATTCTTCAATATTCTGAGCTTGTAACTGCTCCCATATCATCTGTTACAGAGCCTGCAGTTTCTCCTTCATCAAGGACCATTGCTGAACCCAAATATCCTTTTCTGTCAACCATTTTGAAGGTTGTGCTGTGAGTATCTTTATGAGTTCAGCAGCTAGTGAGCTATGGGTTTGCACAACCTGAATGGCTGGTGATTGTTTTGCCCAGCACCTTAAAATAGTTTTTAGAAACATAATTGGGGCTCTGGTTGATATCTGAGCTTGGAGGGATATTAATCTGAGTATTCCACTGCTGTAGAAGGTCACAACCTCATACATTCACTGCTACATCAGCCATATATGGCTTCAACTTTCATTTATGAGCTTCTGTTCCTATGCATTCAAGCCATCTTTCACACTGTTTCACCTGAGATACTGTTCTGATAACCAGAAATTGAACATCCACCTCCTTTAGAGGCCATCTTGAATGCCATGATTGTATGATTATGATCAAAATGTTGGCTCCCATGTTGACTAACCTAGGATATAAATATTATATATTCATATTTTCAATTTTTGTCTTTGTTCCTTTATGGAAGTCTACCAGAATATTCATTTTGTGGTTTTCTTGGAACTGTCAATCTCTCCCTTAAAGTGGTTCTATTATTCAATGCTGAATAGTCCTCTATTTTAGGCATTGGATTTTCTACTCATCCTGAGCAGGCCATTTCTCTACTGTGGCTGGATATGACTGAAACTTCCTTGGCTTTTACATCTGATTTCTTGGGGATTCCCATGGCGAGGCCCCAAGAGGCCTTTCCCATTGGTAAAGAGTTGCCTTGTTTGTCCCTTGTGAACCTACATAACACTGGTCCAATGTCAGCACTTGCCACATCTGCATAACCAATAATCTATGACCTTCTGTTTGAATTATTCCTAAAACGGACTTTATTTCCAGAAGTACCTTGCATATAATTCCTTGTGATATGGCCTGATTTACCACAATTAAAGCAATTGATGCCTTGATTCTACATCTTAACATTGGCAATGGCTTGGCATTCCCAATTCTCTTTGTTGCAATGGAAAGTTTCAGCATTGATTACATACTAAATCCATTCTTCTATGGGTGCAGATCTGATCTTTAGTGGCATAAACATTCTCTTACCTTAAATATTAGTGTAGTCAAGGCTAAAGAAAATATTAATTGCTTCATAACTTCTGGAACCAATACTGCTCTGTGTATAGCTTTGGTAAGCCTCTGCAGAAAGTCAGTATAGGTTTTTTAAGCCTTGCCTGACCTTGGTATATGACACAACTTTCTGTCCTCAGTATTAAACCTTTTGCCAAATGTTCAATGCAGCTATTTGTCATAGCAACAGTGTATGTTCATCATAAGTAGTCTGAGTCTTCACATCAGCAAACAGTCCTTTACTAAGAATTTGGTCTTGAGAAATGCAAAAGCCCCTATTTTCCCCTGAATCTCTATGGCCCTAGCCTTTTCCCTAAGCCAAATTCTCCATTGTAAATGTTGATTATAGTCCAATATAGTCCAATATAACCCAGTCATTAGGAGTTATTCTATTTTTTGTTGAACATGAATTTAGAATTTGTTTTACATAAGTAGAGTGGATTCCATGGAGTAATATGGCTTCATTGATATCCTTTTATCCCTCATATGGATTGGCTCATAATTATACCCTAAAATTCTAGGAACTCCCCATACATTTTCTTCATCTGAATCACAGCTTGAAATAATACTAGTTGAGAAGGGAGTATCCCTTTGATGTTTACTACCTTAGGTGGAGCCTCTTCATTACCATAATGTCTCATAGGAGGTTGTCCTGAATTGTTCTACATAGATAGTATTTTAATATTCTATTCCACTATTGCAACACAGTCTTCCCATTCTTAAAGCTTGGAAATCATCATTTTTACTAGGGTCTGAGTTTCATCAATAGCTAGTCTTTCTAATAACCTCATAGAATCAGCAATTTTCCTTTTCTCATCATTAACATAATAAGTTTCTTATTCAGGTCATTAACATAAAATCTGCATTTAACTTATACCACCTTAGTATTTATGTTTGAGGCAGAAGTTCTGTCTGAATGTTTGTCATAACCAATTTCCAGAAAATTAACTTTTCCTGCCAATTTATCAGTTGTAATTTCTATATCACATACTTTAGACAGCAATTGCTCATTCCTAGACTTTAAATCATCCATCAAATGCTCAGCCCTAGATTTCAAATCTTCCACCATGCTAATTATCATCTCATATTCAGAAAGGGCATCAGGCTGTTTTTTAATACAAAATATAGAATCAAGCCAAAAAGTAACATGAATGAGGGATTGAAGGCCCCCAAAATATACACATGTAAGAAATTTTCAATCACAGTATAAAAGTATGCCCTGAAGTCTTGAGAAATGGAATTATCAGCTACTGCAAAAAAGAAAAAAAAAAAGTATGCTAAGTAACCAATTACCCCAGTTCAGATGTAATGGCAGTGTTTGGTCAGCAGGTGTTGTAGTTGCAATCAATGTTTCACTCTTCCTAGAACAGCAGAGTTAGTAGCTAGGCAGGTTCCCTCAATATGGCTGCCATGGTGACCAGCAGGCAAACCAGACCAAACAACTGATACAAAAGGCAACTTCTCACAAAAGCAGAACTATATAAGAGAATCCATCTTTAAAAAGGCAGATATATCTGCCATTTAACAATTTTCCCCAGTCTGGGACACATGGCTCTAGGCACCATGTGGGCAAGTGAGGTGTGCTGGGTGTTGTGGCCCTAAGGTCTTGAATGGAAACTGCAAAACTGCAGAAGCTACCAGGGTGGCATTGCTGCAGTGTGCCTCCCAGTCTGCTAAAGAACCAAAGCCATTTGGCTAGAATGACTAAGAGGGGAGCCAAAAGACAACACCCTTTTAAATACTCCACTGCTTTTTACCTGGAGCTGAAAGCACAGTCCTGCTGGCCTGGAAAAGCAGGACTCTATAGTCTCTCAGACTTGTGGCCTGGCTAGCATGGAAAATAAACCCACATGGTCACCAGCTATCATGGAAAGTTCACTAGCAATATATCATATGAAGGATTAATATTTATTGAGGAGTATATGAACACTCACGATACAAACTGAACCTTAAAACAATTCTTGGAGATAAGAACTGTCCCAAGCCAGACTGTTGATCCAAGGACACAGGAACAAAATCATGGAAGAAGCTCAGTGACCCAGGAGTATCTTAACGTGTTCTGGCCGTGATATTTCTATTATTTCATCTAATTTCCTTTTAGGAGTACTAGAATTACAGACACATCTCCTATTCTGCCTTTTACTTTTATTTTAGGAATTCAAAATCAGGTCACCAAAACAGTAGAATAAACTTTCAGTGGCTAAAGGCTCATCAAAGTTTGTAGTTGATAAAGTGAGATTGTATCTTATAACCATAGGTCAAGTGCACAGATTTATTTAGTCCCTGTCTTCATCTTAACCACAAAAAATAAAGGGGAGATAAAAATGGCTAAAATTATCTTTGTTGATTTGAAGTAGTGACATTACTGAATTGTTATAGAAGTACAATAGCACATTCATCCAGGAAATATGTATGGACAAGAAAAACATAAATGTTACCCTGTGGAAGTTAGAATCTTCACTTGTCTTTCAGCTTTGAGGAACACAGACATTACTTTATTGTGTCTATTTCCCCTCTCTCTGGCCTTCCCCTTCCCTTGTTATTGCTAAAAAATCAGAAACATGAATGAAATCTCTTTCCACTTTAGCTTGGATTTAAAGGTCAAGAATTACAATGTTCTAGTGTCTCTGATGTCTAGAAAGTATCTTTCAAATGCTGTGGACTTGAGTCATCAAGGTGATTATTTGATGTACAAATGTTTAAACTCAGTGTCCATTTTATAATTCTTCTAAAACAAATCTGTTTTGGTAACTTTGTTCTTTACTTTTCAGTACAGATTTTCATATTGAATATATCTGATAAGTTTCTGTTGTCTTTTATTTCTTTGTGTGTGCGTTAATCTTTAATTATACTCTTATTATATGAATGTATTTTGTTCTGTTTTTCTATATTTTATGTGCACTGTTGTTTTTAACTAATGATATTATTAAGTCTACATCTGTAGTAAGAAGTTTCTGGCCCGAACTCTAGGTTTTGGCCCGCAGACCTGCAGTCCCGCAGTCCCACAGAGACACACAGATGCTTTCAATAGTTTTAGGCTGATTGGCCTAAGGCCAAGGCATATAACTTGCTAGCTCTCTACCTTTCATCTAACCCACGACTCTTAATCTGTTTAGCCATGGGGCTTGGTACCTTTTCTCACAGCAGCATGGTTATCCTCTGCTTCTTCTGACTTCTCTCTGGCATTCTGCTCTGTGATTCCTGTTCTCAGAGTTTTCTTAGTCTGGTAGCCATGCCCACACTCCCTGTCTGCCTTTGGCCAACCAGTGCTTTTTATTAAACCAGTGGGTGGGATAATTTTTTTTACAATGAAATAACACAATCCCCTATATATATATCTGGTATTTTGCTGGAGACACATACTTTTATTTACTTCTGTTTGATGATGGCCTTTGCTTTTACTGTTTTTTTTTTTTTTTTCAATTCATTGTAATTTTCTGTTAATTGTATTGTTATACTTTTAGGCCTTAATTTCCTTATATTCAGTAGAACCATTCTCTAATTTTCTTTCTAGTTTATATATATTTATGCCAATATATTATTATTTCTCCTATACCTTATTATTTGTGAAAGATGAGAAAACTGAATATGCTTTATATTCACATATCTCATTCAAATATTATTTTTCTCAGAGTTAACTATTTTTATTTATTTTAACGCATTCTAAGGTCTTGCAAAATTTTTATATCACTTGCTTATTAACTATATTAAGTGTAAATGCTTCTAGGTATCAAAATATTAGTGAAACAGACAGACATACAACACAATTATTGACATAAGGCCAAGAAAAAAAATCACAGAAAAGGGTATTAAAGAATGTAGAAATTGATGGCCTAGGTGTCTGCTATGAAATAATGTCTTCAGTGAACAATAAAGGCTATGTACTCAGACATTCTCAACTATATGGTTGCTAAAATTAGAGCAATGAAACCACTAACATGCCAAAGGAGAAATCCCATATAATAGCAACATTAGATTTGTCAAGGCATATGCGTGACACATACTCAACTATGTTAATTGATACTCTAGTTATAATAGCTAGAAACTGGAAAGAGAAGCTAGAAGCCTAGATGTCTATCAACAGAGGAATAAAGAAATGTGGCACACTGACAAAATAGAATATTATTTAACTATTTTAAAAATGGCATCAAAATTTGCAGGCAAATGAATAGAATAAGAAAAAAATCAACCTGAGTGAAGTAACCTAGACCGAGAAGAATAAATGTGGTATGTGTTCACTTTTATGTGGATATTATCCATTAAATAAATGATAACCAAGCTATAATCATAGACCCAGAGAGTTTAGGTATAGACAAAGGCACTCTCAGGGACACATGCATCTCCCTGGAAAAGGGATATCAAATGATTTTTTTTAATTTATGGACTGGGGCCAAGGACAAAAATAGGAAGATTAGATGTGTAGGGGTAAAGAAGGTAGAGTTGAGGGAAAAGAATGCATGGAAAAGTGCCTAGAATTGAGGGACATTTAAAAATGCTATAAAAACTATTATAGTGCAAACTTACTAAAATATATAAAGGTGATCATAATAAGAGGTGAGTAGAGTTTCAATTTTTGTCATAAAATAAGACTTCCAGTATTTGGGCTGGGCTGTATTCAATTCAATTGTTAGCCAAGGCAGTCTGTTTGAAATCCACAAATAACCCAAGTTACTACTAGTAACTCCACAAACTGACAGAGAGACCCCATTGCTGAACACAACACCCACACAATTCCTTGAGCATGTAGAAGTCAAGTTGGTGACTACATAAAGCAACTGAAATATTCTAATGTCTTTGGTATAAAACATATTGCAGAGGCTACCCAAAAAATATAATGAGGAACCTAGCAACAAAACCTTTGAGTAACCTTTCCTGCCTGTAAGATATGCTAGGTCAGTGGTAGCACTGAACTTGTAGGGGTAACCAATCAATTTCTGAATTGACAAAGGTTTACTATGCGATATAGAACTTATGGCCAATATTACTTGGGTGACCAAAAAACAGAGACCTTATAATGCAGAGACCTAGGATAAAAGTGGATATCACTGCTCAAATAAGTAAGGAAAAAAGAGAGAAGAAAAAAAAATGAAGAGAAAAGAAAGAAATATCAATGTAATATCTCTGTATCACATTCTACTAATTTCCTAGAGCAGTGGTTAATTCACTCATCATCAACAAATATAAACTAATTACAGAGACAACTAGGTAGGCAACACAATCAAAGAAAGAGAGATTACTTGGAATAAGTAGCTCTAAATAAGATGTCTTCACCAATTTTTTTTCTGCAATACTCATGGAACTGTGAAGATATTTTGAAATATATAAAAACATTCATTTGGAGATATCAGAGGGATCCATCCATAGTCAGTCTAGGAAGATCAGACAGTGGTAACTCACATCTTTAATTCCAGCACAGGGAGTATCCTGGGAGTGGTGACCTATGCCCTTAATACATACTGAGTGCAAGGTCATCTTAGTTTACAAAAGGAGTTCCAGTCTCCCAGGCAGGCAGTGGTAGGGCCATGCCTAAACTGAGCAAAGAGAGTATTTAAGGCAGGTGTAGGAAGACAGAAGGGTAGAAGCAGCCAGGAGGAGCCAGGCTGAGGAAGCTAAAGACAGCTGGGTAAGATATGACTGTGATGTTTACACTCTCTAATATTTCTGAATTTTCCAGAGATATGGCCCTGAGTTTCTATTATTACTGCAACACCTGGTGCCCAATGTAGAGCACAAATTTCTCCCCTCCCTACCCAAAAAACAGTGCTTGCTGCCCAGAGCAGCAAGTGGCCAGGTGAGTAATTACTGGTGGGCTAGATTTTCAGTTCTGAGTTAACCTCCAGCCTTAGGCATACCAGACACACGTGTTTCAGTTTCACTGTTATCTGGGTAAGTCTTTCAGACAGTGGCCTCTTTCTCCCAGTGGGTTGTTTCTTTTTTTTTTTCTTTTTGGAACCCTCCTTGGGCTAATATCACATTAGGTACCTGCCCTACTTCACAATCAATTGAATCATCAACAGACAACAAATCAGTGAGTAAATCATTTCTTTTTTAAAAAAGAGGGAATTTGTTTAAACAATGGAGGGTGCTTGGTCCTGTGATCTTTCATTAGATGATTTGGTTTTAAAACAAGTGAAGGAAAACATGAATTAGGTAGATGGCACTATCATAATGAATATCACACTGTTTATTATAAATATTTTTGTTTGATTTCTATTTTATCAATTAAAAAGTTGATTAATATAAATCCAAGGAAAAAGGTCTTTAAAAAGCCTGTCAAGAGAGCACACAATGATGCTCAAATTCAAAAAGAGGAATATGAAGAACCAATTTGAGCAAGGTCATGTAAAATTAGACAAAAACAGGCAACATTAATATATCCAATAACCTTTAAAAACATGAAGAATGATAGAGATGATAGAGATGATACAGAAGCTAGCTCAATTTCAGTACAAATGTTAGAATTACAGAGAGTAAAAGAAGCAATTGTAACATATGGGATGCATTCACCATTTGTAAAACAAATGTTAAACTCCTGGTCATGCTATAACCAGGTCACTCTTAAAGATTGGTTAGATATGGTTACAGTTGTGCTAGAGGCAGAGCTGATTATACAGTGGAAATCATGGTGGAGAGAAGAGGCTCAAACAATAGAACAAAGAAGCAGGGCCAGAGGCATATAGTCTCTCAAGACCAACTTCTTGGGGAGGGAGATTAGCTGATATTGAAAGGCCATCATTATACAATGAATATACTTTGGATTTATTTCACATGGCAGCTTTTAAATGCCTGGGACCAAGATTAAAGAAATAGGAAAGAAAACTGAGTCATTCACAAAAATAATTCAAAACCCCAAAGAAATTTTTATAGACTTTTCATACTAATTAACTGCAGCAGCAAACAGAATGGTACTGTACTCAGAAGCCAGGTGAATAATAATTTGAGAATGCTAATGTACAATATAGAAAAATACTTAGGCCTTTAAAAGCAAGATCAGCACATTTGGAGAATTGGATTTGTGAGACAATTAATCTAGAATCTTATGACTGTAGCAATAAGGTTTCTTGTCCCCAGGTGGCCCGGGGTCCTGCCCCACAGACCTGAGGTTCCAGACCCTTTAGCTGTCCGCAGCTGCTCAAGCCCCCCAAAATGAGTCAGACGCTTATATTAAGTTCATGTTGTTTGGCCTATGGCTCAGGTACATTGCTGGCTAGCTCTTTCATCTTAACTCAATCCATTCTCATTAAACTGTCTGCCATGTGGCTTGTGGCTCTCCTTTGTTCCTCACATGTTTCTTCTTGGGCATCTGGCTCAGTCTGTCTGACTCCACCCTGCTTCTACCTATGCTGTGATTTCCCCTCCTACTTTTTCTATGGTGCCTGTTATGGGCCAAAACAGCTCCTTTATTTAAAGATTGATATTCACAGCACACAGAAAGACATTCGCATATTATATGACAGTGATGATAACTGGGTATGAGAGCTTATTTCAAGATGTATAAGAAAAAGTCAAAATGTTAAGTGTTATAACTGTGGAAGACAAGGTCACAAAAAAAAGAGATTGTAAGCAAGACATTCCCAGAAAGAGTGCTTTTGATAGGGATAATCCCAAGAGAATACTCCTCCCCTCAGGAGTATGTAGAAGGTGTAGGAAAGGAAGACATTGGACAAATGAGTACAGATCAACAAGGGAAAATGTAACTTTCTGCCTTTGGAAAACACACCATGGGGGTTTTCACAAGCCCCTATATCAAATCCAATAGTCTTACCCTGCCATTGTGGAGGAAACAACTTCCCAGAACAATTTAAAAAATTAAAACCTATTTTAAAAAGAAATACTATGCAGAATGATAGAAAATCTATAGAAAAAGAAAAAAATCAGGAAAAATTATAAAGCAAATATTATGGAAAGCTTCTATCAAGGAACAAAGGCCAAAAATAGAAGTACAAATAAATGATGTTATTATTGAAAGCTTATTGGACACAGGCATGAATGTATCAATTTCACCAGAGTCATGGCATACAAGTTGGCCCCTTCAGGAGGTAAATGTTCAGTTTTTGGGTATTGGGTCGATATCCCAGGTAAAAAGAGTGCAAGATGGCCTGAGTGTATAGGACCAGATGGACAGTGAGGAATTTTGGATCCATATGTGGCTGACATTTCTATAAATTTATGGGAAAGAGATTTACTACAACAGTGGAACACACAGAATATTCATACAAACACAGAAATAAGTCATAAACTAGCACATGTTTCTAGAAGAAACATTAGAATGTATTATGAGAAACAGTCATAGACTATTCAGATTATAGAGAAACAAGGCAAAACAGCTGCTGATCTTTCAAAAACACCCACAGCACTACCTCTAAAATGGCTAACAGAGAAGCCTATATGTGTTCATCAATGGCCGCTAACAAAAGAGAAATTGCAATGCTTAAAGCAGCTGGTACAGGAGCAGTTAAATATTCAGCATATAGAGAAATAAACCAGCCCTTGAAATTCTCCTGTATTAGTTATTAAAAAGAAATCTGGAGAGGGGAGAATGGTAACAGACCTAAGGGCGATAAACAAGATGATCCAGCCAATGGGTTTTTTACAGTCTGGGATTCCTTTGCCTTCTTTGTTACCTAAAGAATGGCCTATTATAGTTATTGATTTAAAAGACTGTTTCTTTACCATACTTTACAAGAACAACACAAAGAAAAACTTGCCTTTAGAGTGCCCACTTATAATAATTCTCAGCCTATAAAGAGATTCCAGTGGAGGGACCTGTCTCAAGGAATGCTGAATGGCCCTATTCTGTGCCAGTATTTTGTACAAAAGCCAATAGAACAAATATTTAAAAAATTCCCACAATCTATAATTGATCATTACATGGATAACATCTTGTTGGCCAATTCAAATATGGATACCTTAGAAAAAATTTTTTGGAGAAGTAAAAAGAATTTTCCCTGTCTGGGGATTACAGATTGCCCCAGAAAAAATACAAAGAGGGGATTCCATTGATTATTTATTCTATAAAGTAGGCTAACAAAAAATTAGACCCCAAAAGGTAAAATCAGGAGAGATAGATTGAATAAATTTAATGATTTTCAAAGACTACAAGGAGATATTGCCAACTTATGACCCACTATTGAAATTAAAAATGAACTAGATAATTTCTTCAAAACCTTAAGTGGTGAAAAGGACTTCAGTAGTCCAAGAGAATTGAAGCTGAGAATTAGCTTTGGTGAAAAGAAATTACAGGAGGCACATGTGGATCATGTGGATCCAGACCTTAATTGCATTCTAGCTATCTTACCGTCTAAGCATTCTCCTACAAGAGTTTTAATGCAAATGGAAAATTCTATGTTGGAATAGATATTTCTTCCACATAAACCAAGTAATAACTTAATACATATGTGGAAAAGATTTCTGAACTTATTTTTAAAGAAATATTAAGACTTTGTTAATTGACAGGAATGGACCCAGAACAAATTGTTGGACATTTAACAAATGAAGAAATTGACTAATTATGAGTAAAACATAAACCTTGGCAAAGAGCCTGCAGTAATTTTTGGGAGATATTAACAACAAATATCCTCAAAGCAAAAGAATTGAATTTCTAAAGAAAACTAATTGTATTCTTCCTTGTATAGTACAAGATAAACTAATTTCTAAAGTCCCTACATTTTATACCAATGCAAATAAATCAGAAAAGGCAGGATACAAATCAGAAAATATAAGTAAATTGTCTAAAAGCCCTTATAAGTCTTTTAAAAAGTCAGAATTATATGCTATCATGATGGTATTAATGGACTTTATGGAACTTCTTAACATAGTCACTGACTCTCAGTATATGGAAAGAGTTGTTCTAACATTGAAATGGCAGATTTTATTAATGATGATTCAGAATTGACTTCATTATTTATTCAGTTTTAAGAAATAATTAGGACTAGAAATCATCCTTTCTATATAAGACACATTCGATCTCATATGGGTCTGCCAGGTCCTTTAGCACAAGGTAATGATGACATTGATAAATTATTAATAGGAAATGTACCAGAGGCCTCAGAATTTCATAAAAATCATCACCTCAATAGCAAAGGATTAAAGAAAGATTTCCCTATCACTTGGCAACAAGCCAAAGAAATTGTAAAAAAAAAAAAAAAAAGGTGTCCCACCAGTTCTTTCTATAACCAAACTTCATTGCCAGCAGAAAGTAACCCTAAAGGTATACATAAAAATTAAATCTGGCTGATGGATGTATTTTATTTTATAGAATTTGGGAAATTAAGAATGTACATCATAAAATAGATAGGTTTACAGAAAACTGGAAGTACCCATCTTCAAGAAGTTAACAGACCTTGGACATCTAGATATCTAAAGAAAAAGGGAGGCTATCCAGAAAAATTTACAAGCAGAAGAAGATTGTAACTATTGGTACAAGTAATCTCATTACTTAGCCCCTACATTTTTTTGTAAGTTGAATTGCCAGTTTAATTATAATTTAAAGCTGGCGTTAGAGTTGAAGTGTGGCTCTCTCTTTCTCTAAACCCAAGCATTCTTGTTAAAGGGAAATAAAAGATCTCTGTATCATATCAGAAGAGCCACCAAAAAAAAAAAAAAAAAAATAAGGGACTATTCTATTATTACTAATCCCATGCTCAATAAATTTTTATATGTTTAGTTTCCTGTACATTGTGTTGGTTTTTAGTCTCTAACCAGTTTTCTGCAGTGATCTAGGACAAGGATTAATTGCTAACTAGATGTATCTAAAAGAAAGATGGGGCCTCACAACGATGGTGTCACATGAACTCTGACAAAGCCACTAGGCTGACAAACACCAATCAATGATCATATTTGGACTGCAATTTTTGGTAGCTCACTGAGATGAGCCATCTTCACAGACTACTATAGCCAAGACTTGAGACAAGCCATGCACTTTCTCTATTATGCAAAGACTGGACAACAAATGACATAGCTACTTCTTTCAGGACTTGACATTTAACAAAACTTTTCTTTTATGGATCCCCAAAAGATGCCATCATCCCCAGACAGCAAGAAGTAAATTTAAGAACACAGCGCCCACATTCCCAAGTGGTCGGGTGGGTTGTTTTTGGTTGTTCAGTGGGTTATGGATGATTGTCATTGTTTAGGATAATTGGTTATACATTGTTAATAGTTATGGTTAGAAAAAAAGTTAGGCAAGAATGATTAGATTCAAGATTTGTGTTAAAAAAAAAATAGAAAGAAAAGGGGAAACAGATATATAGGATATGATAGATAATTGAATCTTCTTTTAAAAGGATTTACTAGCTTATATATTTTTAAATGGATTGGATTTTTGAAAATTGTATGCAAATTGTATATATTGAGATTAATTTTGTTACTGTACAAATATCTCTATGCTTGTTCAAGGTAGTATACAGTTCATCTAACATGTAATACAAGTTGCTAGTCCATGAAAATTTTTATTACCAATTAATTAGAATATAAATCAATGCAAATTAGTACTTACATTACATTCAAACATAATCATATTAGATATGTTTTCAAGATCAAAGAAATATATTTCATATATACAGGTATTCTTCCAACACTTCAGAGATTTATAGAATATGGCATTTAAATTATTTTAAGAACTTAGATTTTTGTGGAAAGTGAGACAGGTCTGCTCCTATCAGCACCAATCTACTTGAAGAGAAAAATGGGCATTGAAGAAACTTCATATGGAGTCTATTTTCTTTGTGACAATGTTTAACCATTGGGCATGATCCTGTTTTGTACTGAGTGCTTGATAGTATGCGGTTTGAACAGGACATGCAGATTCCATAGGAAAGTGATCTCTGAACTTTGACAGAACAAGCTGAGATGGTATTTCAGGTTCCTGATTTTCAGAGTAAACTGTCAGATATTCTTTAGGACACAAGGGGAAGGGACTGAAGTATACCAGAATAGGCAGAATAGATTTTCTGCTTCACTGAAATGAAAAAAGTCTCTGGGCCTGTAGTCTGAAGATGGATACCCCAACTTTAATAAGGAACTTTGAGTGACTGTCCAGGCAGATAGTATCATCTCTGTCATTTCTAGATTTTGGAAGTTGCTTGAACTTCCTGTACACTTGAGTAAATATTATTTACTTCTTGGGTCTCTAAGGTTGTTGAAGATGAGATAGTTATAGATATAGTTTTCCAGTGAGAGTTTTAGAAAAGAAACTTTGAAGTTAAAGTGTATAAGTTTAAGAGACATTAAAATAATAGTTTTTAGTTACTAATACAAGTTAGAAAGAAAGTGAATTAGGTATAATCCTTTGGACTCATCAAAATATTATAATTAATGAAATATTTTCTTTGAATTGTCAATTGTTAAATGGACTGGACATTATTCAGTTATTTTTTGTATATATTGTATATAATTATTGTACCTATTATATATTAATTTTTTATGTTAGCTATAACCTTCATTTTTTAAACTGACACAAAAGGGGATATGTGGGGATATTTTGTAATATAATAAAAACATTTGGAGATATCAGAGGGATCTATTCTATTCACAGTCTGTCTAGGAAGATCAGTGATAACTCACACCTTAATCCCAGAATAGGCAATATCCTGGGAGTGGTGACCTATGCCCTTAATACAAACTGAGTTCAAGGTCATTTTAGTTTACAGAAGGAGTTCCAGGCTCCCAGGCAGGAAGTGGTGGGGACACACTTTGACTGAGGGAAGAGAGTATTTAAGGCAAGTATAGAAAGACAGAGAGCAGAAGAGACCAGGAGGAGCCAGGCTGAAGATTCCAGCTGAGTAAGATTTGAGTGTGGTGTTTACTCTCTCTAATATCTCTGACTTTCCCAGAGATCTGGCCCCGAGTTTCCTTTATTTGTGCAACATGGAACCTTGCAGAAAATAAGGCAGAAAGAATGTAAGATCTAGAGGAGATAGAATGTAGCAGGCAGAAAATCAAGCTGAATCAAATGAGTAATGTTCGTATGAACTCAGAGACTGAGCAGTAGACTGTTGACATAGGTCTTCACCATGTCCTCAGCATATATTATATCTTTCTGCTTAATATACTTATGCTGGTCTTGAGTGTGTGAATGAGTGAGTCTCTGATTCTTGTTCATGCTCTTAATATCTTTTTATTGTTTTGGGTTGCCTGGCCCAGCTTTGATGTGATTTTTCTATATTATTATGCTTTATTTTGTCATTTTTGGTGGTTATATTTTGGAATTTTTTTTCTGATATTGAGAAACAGAAAGGAGTGGATCCAGAGAACGAGGGGGTTGCAGAAAACTTTGGAGGAGTAAGGGGTAGGAAAACTGTAATAAGAATATATGTATATTCTTATGATATATAAACAAATCTATTTTTAATTTTTAAAAGTTACAAAAATGAAAAGGAATGAATGCAATTGTGTGCTAATCCTGCTTAAAGATATTTTTAAAAAGTGGATTAACATTGGAAGACATTTATCATTTCTCCTGGAATTACATAAATCATTTTAAATATTGTCTCTTCTTCTAGTTCTTGCCAATAGTTCATGATTAGCCTACTAAAATAATATAGTAGGTGGAATGAACGATTGTGTGAGAGGAGGACTGAGAACACACGGAGATTATGTCCCAGTAACTCAACTAAGCGGAGCTCATTTGGGTTGAGAGAGACTAAAGTGTATAGTACAGGGCCTGAATGGATCTGCACCAGGACCTTTGCATATTTGTTATGGCTGACAACATGGTGTTTTGTTGGGGTTCATAAGAATGTGATAGCATTTGACTCTGTATGAAATGAAATTAGACAATAACTTCTTAAAAATGTAAAAATGATTTACTCAAGCTGATTTTGTTACCACCATAAGGCAACATACCTGACTTGGAATATATTATGTCTGCCTCATTTTCTTGGATACATGCAAAATACTATCACACAATTTTTGATTAACTTGTTAATTTAGATGATGTTAAAAAGGAAATATAAACTAACAATGAAGTGTGAGCCAGGGCAATTTAGTACTTCATATGGTGTTCTCAACTTGGCATGTCCCAATCATGAAAAACTAAAGTCATGGAGTTTTAAACAGATGTCTTATTTGTATAGGTTCATTATGATTTGGCAAGTTTTTCATTCTGTACTCTGAAATGCCTGCTTTTCAGTTATATAGAAGAAAGAAAATGGGCCTCATAAAGACCTAGGGGAAAATGAAATCAGTGCAAGCTGCAAACCTGGTCAGAATTATTTTTAATATTCACAATTAATTTCTGGAGCCTAGCTTGTAAAAACATTGCCAGCTGCTCTAATAACAAATACGTGATCATTCTGGGCAACAGCTGATTATGGAAGCTCTTTGGCTCATACAGGTGGCAAAAGCTGAATAATCTTCTGCATATTTCTTCATTTCCTTATTTGTTTTATGATGATATACTTTAGAAAATGAATTGTCAGTAAGGCTTAAATTAATTTTGGCATCTTGAGATCCTCAAGTTTTTTTTTTTTTACACGACAGGCCTGTGCTACTTAGTTGATGTGCTAGTTAGTTTCTGTATACTGTGAATATCAATCTTTAAATAAAGGAGCTGTTTTGGGCCATGACAGGCAACATAGAAGAAGGAAGAGGAGATATCAGAGCATAGGTAGGAGAAACAGGGCAGAGTCAGGCAGATTGAGCAAGCCACACAAGGAGCAACATTTAAGGAATACAAGTGAGCCATGGGCCACATGGCAGGAAAGATTAATAGAAATGGACTGATTTAAGATGTAAGAGCTAGCTAACAATGTGCCTGAGCCATAGGCCAAACAGCATAAAGTTAACATTAGCGTCTGAGTCATTTCTGGGCACCTGATCATCAGCAGCAGGCGGGTAATGGGTTTGACACGTAGGTCTGTGGGTTGAGCCTCTGGCCACCCAGGACCAAGAAACAACATTACAACAAATGGTGCCCAATGTGGGGCAATTATCCACTTAAAGCCTGAGAAAGATTAGTAAGGGTTCTAGATCACAGAAACGGAGCCAAGGCAGCTTCCAAATTGTGTATATGGAGCAGGTCATTGTACAAAGAAAGCGTGGAGTCCGGGTCACATTCAAAATGGCGCCGGCAGACTGGCAGCAGGCAGTGTGAGCTGCAATTAGGTTCCTGAAATGTAACAGAAGACTCAGTAGTATGTGATTGATTTTAGATTTCTGTTTATTTTGAACAAAAAGGAAACAAAGACGGATAATTAGTAGCAACATTTTCCAGGGTCTGCTCTGTTTGCTGGCCACCAACAGACACATTCCCTTTAAGAGAACTTACTGTTTAAGCTTCCTCAGCAAAAACTATACAGCTCTTTAAGAGAGTATATTTTAAAAGCTCTTATGGTTCAAAGATGATTAAGGATTCACAATAAAACAGATTCAGATGAAAAGAAAAACCTGTAAATGGGTTACAATGTGTGTAAAAGGTACGTAGGCTTCAGAGAGAAAAGAAAGAGGATAGAGAAAGTATTTAAAATGAGAAATAGAGTAATAAAAATATAATAAGCCACATAAAGATAGAAAATAGACACAAAATCTGAATTTTGGTTGTTATTGGGTTTTCTTTTAATTTTTTAACTGTTAATGAGTTAACTGCAGAAAGACAATGGATTGCAAATGAAAAGGCTACTAAGTTAAGCAAGAATATATATTTTAAAGGTATTTGATTTTGAAATTTGTGTCTAAAGATTTATTGCTTTGGAAGAGTTCTGCTTTTATTTCCACAGAAGATGAGAACTTGTGGATTGATTCAAGGCAAATATACTTTTATCAACCAAGACCCCCTAAAAAAAACTCTGATGAGAAGAGATGGCCATATCAGCTTCAGGGCCCAAATTCCAAAAATATTGCTTATAAATGTTTGATTTCATTATACATGGTTAATGGTCATAGTTAATCTCTTTCTAAGAAGAAAAAGGGGATATGGTATATAAATTATTTTTAAAAATTTAGATTATTAAATTTACTTAGATCAAGAAATTAGCTGTTAATCTTGAAATGTTTTACATTGGTATAGATTTTGGTTTATTGATACAAACTTAATGTCAATTCTCTTATGCTACATTATTTTTCTACTCTTGTTTAAGATATGATATTTATGTAACTGATTTAAAATTGTAATGCATAATTAAGAAATGCATGTTAGTTAGATTTTTAGGTATACAAAGAAATAATTCAGTTAGATAGGTAATTTTCAAACATTTCTAAGACCTACAGAATATGGCATTTAAAATATTTTAAGAACTTAAGACTTTTCTGAACAGTGAGACAGATTAGCTCCTGACAGAACCAATCTTCTTCAAGAAAAAAATGGACATCAAAGAAACTCCATATGGAGTTTACTCTCTTTGTGGCAATGGTTAGCCACTGGACAAGAACCTGTTCTTATATTGACTGCTTGACAATATGCTGTTTAAACTGGACATGCAGTTTCCATAGGAAGATGACCTCTGAACTTTGGCAGAACAAGCTGAGAAGGTCATTCAGTTTCCTACTTTACAGAGAAAACTGTCCGACATTCTTTAGGACTTGGGGAGAAGCAACTGATGAACTGTGCCAGAATGGGCAGAGCAGATTTCCTGCTTCACTGAAATGAAAAGAGACTCTGGGCCTGTAAGCTGAAGATAGATGCCCCAACTTTATAAAGGAACTTTGGGTGACTATCCCAGCAGATAGGTGTCATCTCTGTTCTTTCTAGATTTTAGAAGTTGCTTACACTTCCTGTATACTTGGGTAAATATATCCTTCTGTGGTCTTTGATGTATTTGAAGATTAGATAGTTATAAGTACAGTTTTTCTTAGTCATTTGAAAGGTATATTAGATATGAAACTTTAGATTCATGAAGATAAGGTAGATGATAATAGTATTTTCTTTAATTTTGCTAATTACAAATATACTAGATATTATAACTGTAATTCTTACTTGATGGCTATTTTGTTATAATGTAATTTTGTTATGTTAAAATTAAAACCTTCCTTTTTGATTAGACAGAAAGGGGGAAGTGATGTGGAAATGCCTTTCTGTATGCTGTGAATATCAATATTTAAATAAAGGAGCTGTTTTGGACCATGACAGGCACCATAGAAGAAGTAAGAAGAGAAATAAGAGCATAGGTAAGAGAAGCAGGGCAGGTCATGCAGATAAAGGAAGTCACCCAAGGAGCAAAATGTAAGGAACACAGGTGAGCCACGGGCCACATGTCAGGAAAGATTAATAGAAATGGGTTGATTTAAGATGTAAGAGCTAGCTAACTATGTGCCTGAGCCATAGGCCAAACAGGATGAAGTTAATATAAGTGTCTGAGTTATTTCTGAGGGCCTGAGCAGCAGCAGCAGGCGGGTAATGGGTCTGGCACGTAGGTCTGAGGGTCTGGGCCTCTGGCAGCCCGGGACCAAGAAATCACATTACAACAGTTAGTTTCATGTCAACTGGAAATAAGCTAGATTTATCTGAGAGGTCAAAAACCTTAGTTGAGAAAATGTCTCCATAAAATGGGGTTACAGACAAACATGCAGAACATTTTCTTAACTGAAGAAGAGGTCAGTTTAATCATGCAGAGGCTGTGTTCCAGAGGCAACCAAGGATGTAAGCTTTGTTATACACACACACACACACACACACACACACACACACACACACACACACACACACACACACACACATATATATATATATATATATATAACCAAGGTTGGTCATGTATATATGTCTCCTAGGTAGTAAAGTTTTTGAAAATATAATGGAGTCATGGAGAGAAGCTGAGGCTGGGAATTGTGAGTGGCCAGGAGAGGCTACTGTGAAGTTATATCCAGAATAATAATTGAAGAATTAGAATTGAAGGGACTATGGAGAAAAGTTTAAGAGGGCCCAGAGGTGGTTACTGATAAAAATGTCCCCAGTTGCAGTATATGCCCCTAGCATTTTAGAGATATCAATAGCATGGGCAGACTGCCAAGTAGGCAGCCATCTAATGAAGCATAGAGGACATGCTATGTGTGCTACAGAGAGTGGAGCCAGAGAAGTGGCCCTAAAATTGTGAATGACTCCTAGACAGTGTGCGCTAAATTATTTATACAGTTAGAGTTTGTTTATGCTCTGTGCAGGTTATGACTGTGCCCTGGTTATTGCTACCAGAAGTAAAAGAATACACAACTTTCTTTTAGTAGTTTTTCTTACTTTACAAGAGACCAAAGTTGAGAAAATTTAAACTTGCAAAAGCATTTTAGATTTTTATAAAAAATAAACTTTTAACATATTTGAATTTGTAAAAAAATTGGGACAAAGTTATTTATGATTTATATTACAATATTAATATATAAATGTCATCTTGAGAATAAATAAAGGAAAGTTTCTGATTGAAAAATGATTTATTTTGTGTCAAAGACACAAGGGCTAGCACTAGTTAGTTTTCAGTCAACTTGACACAAGTTAGAGTCATCTAAGAGGAGAGAATTTTTATTTAAAATTGCATCCATAAGATTGGGACACAGGTTGACCTGTAAGGTATTTGTATATTGTTAATTAATGGATGAGGGTCTAGACTATTGTGATGGTGCCATCCCTGGGACAGTTATTCTGGATTCTATAGGACAGCAGACTTAGCAAACCATAAGGAGCAAGGCATTCAGCAGCACTTCTCCATTGCTTCTGCATCAGACCCTACAACCAGGTTCCTGCTTGAGTTCATGCTCTGACTTTCTTCAATGAGAAGCAGTGATGAGGAAGCATTAGAAAAATAAAGTCATTCCTCACCAACTTAATTTTGGATGTAGTATTTCATCAGAGTCAGCCTAAGATGGAAGCTGTCTCATTGACAATTGAGTAAATAGTAACTACAACTAAGTTCTCAATGACTTGCTTCTCCTGTTTGTAACCTTTGCACAGAAATTTTATTCATTTTAATAATCCATTTGTATATATTATAAGTATATAAAACAGTACAAACTGTATTATTATAATTCTGATTCAGTTAAGAATGATTTAAGTTTTAAGTGAAAATTCATTTTTAAATGAAAGTGATTCAGAGGAAGCAATGGTTAAAATGTTCTATGTAAAATTATGCTACTCTCAAATTCAAATTTTCTTAAGTATTCTGAAAATTCTGCATTTTTATTAAGTATATTTATGTATGTATATGTGAATTATGGTGTGTATTATTATGTGTGTGTCTTTGTGTGTATGTGTTTCTCTGTGTGTGTCTGTGTCTCTGGGGGTTCAGAGATCCTTGTTGGTTTGGTTGCTTGGTCTGAGAGTTGGGGTGCCACTAACCTCTTAGCTGTGGACCAGGAGGCTTTGGGGTCTCTCCTCTAGATAATGTTTTAAGGCTAGTAGTTTATGGTTTTACCCTAGGACTCTGGCATATCTAGTACCTGGTTCTTAGTTATCCAAACAATTTCTGTTGCAAAATCCATCTCATGGAGTTGGCATTATGTAAAATCAGATATTTTTTGGCTGCTTACACAAATTCTGTGATGCTGTTATGTTCAAGGCAAGATACATTGTTAGTGAAAGATTTTGTAACCAGGTATTGTCACAGTCCCACCACTGGAAACATTAACTAGTTACAGAGGATTGCCAGGTCAGGTTTCCTAACATTCATTACAAGGAGTTTTCATTAGAATCACCTTATAATCTCAGGACTTTCTATTACATTATGGTTATACATTACCCTCCCACCTCAATTCCCCAGACTCTCTCTCTAGATTTTTCTTCCCCTACTTGATCAGTCTTATTTATATTCCTAACTGTACACAGTCAACCTGCAAAATCTATTCTATTTCCCCTTCCCAAAGAGAACCATGCATCCCATGTAGTTCCCTTTTTGTTATCTCTTTGGTGTAGCATGACTATGATTTAATTAATAGCTAATATCCACTTCTAAGTGAGAAATTTTCACATTTGTCTTGCAGGGTCTGGGTTACTTCATTCAAGATTATTTTTTTTTCTAGTTTATTCATTTGACTGCAAGTTTCATGATACCATTTTTTTTAATGGCTGATTAACACTCTATTTCATGTATGTGCCACATTTTTTGGCCCACCTTTCTGCCTGTTCAGTTTGTGTAACTTATGTCTGTTTTTTGTAATCCACCTTTTTTTTATTATGTTGACTTTCATTATTTATTCACAGCTAACATTGGTATTTGAAATTTTCTTCCTTGTGGGTTGCTTTTAGGTTACACTTGTCCAGAAGGAAGCTTAGAAAATGGAATATTCTATATCCATAATAGCCAATAAAGTCATCAGTAACCAACATCTGTCAGTTAGTTGAAAATATTTGGTGGAACTGCAGATTTAAACTGCTAATTTTATTGTGTTTAACTCTAAATGAGTATACTCATATAACTACCTGTTGGTAACTGTTTGTATAGCAAAGTGTGAACTTCAATTTTAAATTATAAGTTCATATGATAAATAATTTTAAGTATGAAATAGAAAATTTTATGATATGGTATTTAGAATTTTACTATCTGGCAAGAGTTTTATAACATATTGGCACAAATTACAAAAATCAAAATCTACAATGTTTATTGTTTTATGAATATATTATACTTGTGCTCTACTTTTTAACATTAATTTATTGCATGTTTGTGTACATACTTTCTTTTCTAGTCTTTTACTATAATGGTCACCATAGTCTGACAGTGAAAATAAATGATTTGTACAGATAGAGTTCAATGAAAGGAAACAGAAAGAGACAAAAATTGACCTTGCAATAACCCTAGCTTTTGGTTTGGCATGTCCACGAGAAAATGTAAGAGTTTGGTAACCCTGCCAGCCCTTTTTTATTCATACAGAACACCTAATTCTATAATGGTGAGGTGAACTGTGCTGTCCCCCTCATTACTTAACTCATGTTTTTCTATCAACTAATTTGTAAAGAAATGAAGTAAATATGTTATAGAATGATGTGATTTATAAATGCCAGAGATCCATCAAAGGTCATTGGAAAATTCAATTGCATTACAGGACTCCAAATATTTCAAAAATACTCATGCTTGAGTGTCCACATTTATGAAAAGTCTGAATTCATCTTTTGCCTGCAGTGAATCTTTAACTTGTGTCCCTAGAGATAACACTGTCAATGTGAAGCCACTGCTACTGTTACAAAATTCTGTGTTGTTTGTGGCATTCAATATGTGTTTGTATGGTGTACCATGTAGCATTGAATGATTAGTAATGCCTTATTTGCAACAACTTTAGAGCTAGATAATTGACTTTTCAAGTGACAAAAATATTTTTTGTGATCAGAATTATATTTTTTTAAAAATGTTGCCTTTTTCACTTTGTAAATACCAATTGCAATCTTATGTCAGCTATTACTTTTTGCATCTGTTTGATCATGAAAGTGTATTATTTACCTAAGATTTAATTTGTTCGTAAAACATTATTGGAATAAAACACTTGTCTTTATGATTTCACTCTCTGTATTGTACTTCCAAAACATAGAGGTAAAAAAAAATTGAAATGCATTTTTTTCTGCAAAAATACTCAAGTCTTAGGAAATATAGCAGAATAAACTTTAGAAAGAATGTGAAAAGATTACATAAAAATATGTAAGGAAAAAGTAGATCAATATATCCTTGCAAATATCACATCATTTATAAAATAAATATATTGGTTTTAACTGAGAAAATATATTTAAACAAACAACCATTAAAGTTTTTGCAAAGGTGAAATATCTTTTAAAAATTATATTACCATGGGGAACTAGATCAAAATTGAGTGGGGCATGCAAGCATTTATTTCAAATTCTATAAAACATGAACTTCCAAATTCTACATATGAATAAATCCAACTTCACATCACAAAATCCAACTGTAGTGAACTGTTCCTGTCATCTCTCATTGCTCTTCCTAAACAGAAACTGAGTCTTTTACTAACTTGCAGTACATGTTCAGTCTTGCTCACTTGCTTCTCAGACTAATTTCTTCCTGTCACCTATACTGGCTTAATCTTAGCTCCAGGGTTTAGCACACTTTTCTTGCACACCATTTATATCTGGACCACGTGACCTGTTTGGGGAGAAAAATACACTGTTACACTTCTTATCCTTGTCCTCAGATTATACAGGAAGGAAGAAGATGACTTTAAGTCTGAATTTCTCACTCAACCATTTAATCAGACACATGTGTTACTTGCCTTCTCAGTGGCACCCAGCTGAGACTAGATCCTCAGATATAGATCACATATGTGTCAAGGATAATACAATTAATTCCTATGAGCATTTGATGCTAGAGCTGAGTGCAATATATTAGATATAGAAAGTGTTATAATAGAATTATAAATATTGTATTCTATGTTTTGAGATGAAGGTTTAATACATGTCATTTTTAATGCAAATGAAATTAGTAAGGCACTTGATAAACAAAATAACCACGGAGTAGCATAGCAGGGTAAGAACAGCTTGCTAGATGTGGAAGAAATATGAACTCGCATCTTGATACTTTTAGGGAAAATAAGAATGCAATGCATTTATTAATGGATATTTGTTTTTCAGTATTCATGAATCCTTTTTCAAGTCATCTGGAATTCACAAGTAAGGAAGTAGAAACTATTGAACTATATGAGCTTCTTTAGAATACATAATGCTAGAGTGGCTATTGATAGATATAATGATCATATCTCCTGTTTTTTCAGGGAAGTAAAATTCTATGAGAAAAGGGGAAGTGGTTACTCATAATTTCAAATGCAAAAATGAAATGAGGTGATTTAGAGAGCATGCTGGACAAAGATTCATTTTTTATTTGAAGAAATATCTATGTGTAGCCTTTTCATGTTCTTATGAAAAATGAAATTAGACCTTATTATCATCTCTTAGAATTTGTAACTGTATGCATAGCTAAATGAAATCTTAAAATCTGTTTCTAATTTTACCCATATTTCCCAGTTGAAGATGAATAGTGTGCTAACATATTATGTATAGAGACAGATTATTTTCACTAGATATAAAAATATTAAATATATGACTGGAGCAACAAGCCAGTATGTATTTAGGTTTCAAATGTTACCTATAAAATGTCTGAAAATTTATTATTTTCTTAAAGTTAAAATTTTAATATGCATATATTTTTAATGAATTCAATATCATTGCTCTGCTTGACTTTTTTCATATATGCAGTGTTGCTCACAGGAGTTTGCTTGTGTGTGAGTGTGTGTGTGTGTGTGTGTGTGTGTGTGTGTGTGTGTGTGTATGTCTGTGTGCATGTGCGTATACTTGTGTGATATTTCAATTATGTAGAAAAATTTTCCATCCTGTAAGCCTCATGGCAAACATATGAAAAAAAAAAAAAAAGAAAGATAAGGCATTAAAGTAAAAGCAGAAGTGATTGTAGAGAGTTAAGACACTGCTAACTGTTTTGCTGTGAAGGGCCTGCTGCAAATCTTATGTGAGTTTTCTGACCTAGCACTCAGAGCTTATTAGAATATAAAGTAAATGATGAAAAATTATTTCAGACTATTTGTTTCCATTCCAATATCACCTTTTCCCCTAACTATCAATCTACTCCTCATTCATGATTTTTTTTTTTAAGTGAGTTTTACCCTAGCTCCAATTTTTATAAGGTTTTGGTCATATCATTGACCCTTAGGATTCCTAGAGCTCATGTGTGTGTGTGTGTGTGTGTGTGTGTGTGTGTGTGTGTGTGTGTGTGTGTGAGTGTGTGTGTATGTGTATATATATATATATATATATACACATACACATATATATTATTTTATATAAAAAATTTTAGCAATCATTTGATAATAAATAGAAAGTTTAATATTTGAATTTTTGAATATTTCAAAGTACAGGATACTAAATAAGGAGAAATTTTAAAAAATACACCTAGAGGAAATGTGAATATAAAGATTTCTTCTTTCAAGAGATTCACACTCTAATTTAAGTAGGTCGATCCTCCATTACTTTTCATCTCTAAATCAGAAAGCCTTTTTTTCCCCTTCAGTCTGAGCCTGTCTATATTTTTTAAGGTAATGAACTAGGTAGTTACAACTAGTCAGCAATGAAAAAAGAGACAGGCTTTCCAAATCATGGTGCCTCTTTGGGTAGCGTAAGTCAATTTAATTTGTATAAAGTAGATCTCCTTATCAGGGGTTTTGCCTGCAAGTCTTTTAATTTCCCTGCAGGTTTTTAACTCCATGATGATTTTTTGTAATTAAGAGTTATGCCTCCACTGACATGAAGCTTGCTAGGCAAAGTAGCCCTGCTGCACTGTTGACAGCAAGCTAAGAGCTCTCCCTGAAAAGATGGCAGCATTTCTTAGAATTGAGAGCACAGGGAGAAAAACCTTTTTATTTTTGTAAAGTAAATACCCCAAGTTCTCAGATGTGTAGTTTGTTCAATACATGAGCAAAAGTTTTATACTTGACCCATTAATAAACAATTTGATGTTGTTGAAGGTGTTCAGATATGCTAGCAAACTATATAAAATTTACTAGTATAGGTATAGGGAGAATTTTTTAGTTGCTACTGTTACAAGAAATAACTGTCATAGGGGGAAAATATATATATATATATATATATATATATATATACATATACATATTTTTTTTGAAAGACAACAAACTAGCTAATAATACAATGCTCCAAAATAACTAAGAATTTAATCTGGCATGAGGCTCCCAGTACAGTTTTGTCTCATAAAGAGATGACTGGTTAATATTAGGACTTATACATTTGATGTTATGGCACATAATTGCAATTCTCTGGTTTAAGAAGTGGCCTCAATGAATTTCCACACATGGACTTCACAACCTTTCCCTCTCAACAAAGTGGTGATGATTTAGCAACCACGAAGTATGAAAATAGATTCCTGAAAGAATAATTAGAAAGTTGCATTAATCCACCAAGAAGATCTGACAATGAGAAAATTATAGAAAACATTTTATTTGCATTAATTAACCATTTTACTAGCGTTCATATCATCTTGGTGCTCCACGGATTGCTGGAACTTTCTAATTGTTCTCCCAGAGAACCACTTTCATGTTGGGAGGTTGCTAAATCGCCATCACTTGTTGAGAGGGGAAAGGACACAAACATTACTGCAGCGGGCAGATACTACTCTGGCTACTCTGAAGTGCACAGGCTTGTTGGTCATCCCACTTGATAGAATAGGTCCAAGAATCCATTGATGTGCTCTGATTCCAGGGTCCTGTGATACGAAGTGGCTTTTATGGAGTAAAAGATGATTTTTCATCAATAACCACAGAGTTTTTTTTTAAAGGCAGTTTAAACACTATTACTAAATTTTTGAAAGAAGTGTTATCATGCAATTTGCAGAGAAATGGCTAAAACAAACAAAAGAAAATCATGGTGAGTGATATAACCCAGGCCCAGAAAGATAAATATGATATGCACTAACTTTTATGTGGATATTAGCCATTATCAAGGCCCCATTTCTTGGAACAACATTCACATAGCTCACAGAAGGTGGAACAGTAGAACTGATGCCTACATAGAGTCTTCACCATATGTTATAATGTCTTTGATGTAGGAATAAAAACATAAATGTGAATCCAGACAGAAAGATCTTGAAACATAATCTGTTGTACCTACTAGTTATGCTTGGATAATTGTGGCACAGAACATGTGGTGGTAGCCAAACAACATCTTATTTGACTTAAATGTGGTGATATATTGTATATTTAATAACATCAGTCTGGAATATCAAAGAAAAGTGTTACCCACAGTCAAGCCATGAAGATCAGAGAGTGGTGACCAACTCCTTTAATCCCATTACTCAAGACATCTTTCTGGATTTTTGTGAGTTCAATGCCTAACAGTCAAGGAAAATTATCTCAGACCTTTAATCCTAACTATAATTCTGATGCAGAGCTGAACCCAGAAATGAAACAGCCAGGCAGGGGAAGATTCTTAAAGCAGAGGGAGCAGAGATTCAGTCATTCTGGAGAAGCAACTAGTCAGTCTGAGGACCCTTGAATATAGCATTTACCCTGTTTGGTCTGAGAAGTTGACTGGGTGAGAATTGACTGTGGTCTATTTCTCTCTCTTCTACTGTACTCATAGATCAGTGGCTTACTGAGTCATCATCAGAGAGTCTTTCTGCCGCCATAGAATGGAACAAATATAGAGATTCACAACTAGACATTATCCAGAGACAGAGAATCCTTGGAACACACAGCTCTAAGCAGGATGTCTCCATCAATTCCCTACCCTCAGAGTTCAGGGAACACCACAGAAAAATAATTAGAAAAACTGTGTGAGCCAGAAAGGATGAAGAACATAAGAAAAACAATGTCCTCTGAATCAATTGAGCAAGAATTATGTGGACTCTTATAATCTAAAAAGTCAAGAACAGGGTCAACATGGGTTTTTGCAACATCTTTTGCTTACATACTATAGCTTTCACATTCGTAATAATGTTATGGGTCTCCAGAGTGTGTGAACAATGGGGTCTCCGATTCTTATACTTGTTCTTAGTGATCTTTTGATTTGTTGGGTTTCAAGGTCCAGGCTTATTGTGACAGTTTCTGTTCATTTTATTTTATTTTGACATGCTTGATTCTTCTCTCTTGGAAGCCTGTTATTTTCTAATGAGAGATGGAAAGAGAGCAGATGTAAAGGTCAGGTGAGGTGGGGAAAACTGAGAGAAGAAAAAGAAATAATAATTGTATTCAGGCTATGAGAAAAGGATCTATTTTAAATTAAATTTAAAAATAAATAAATATTTTAAATGACCATTTATATATTTATATTTATAAATTTATATATTTATATTCATATATTTATTAAAAACTCACAGTCTATAATAAGCAGAAAAAAATAAAACATTAGAGTATAAATAAAAGATGGGAAATCAAAGAGAAAAATGTGTTTTTAGTTGTTATTGATTTTTATGAAGGCCTACCACCCAACTCTAAAATAAATAACAACTGGTGGCTTCTTCTTAGTTATAAATGCTCGTACTTAGCTTGGCTTGTTTATTGACAGCTTTTCTTACCTTTTCCTGTCTACCTGTTGCCTCTTTTATTTTTCTGTTTCTGTATACTTTTCTTTATCTGTGTGGCTGAGAGGCCGGCCCCTAGAATCCTCTCTTCCTTGTTCTCTTGTTCCTCTTCTCTCCTAGATTTCTTCTTCTACTTATACTTCCGTCTGACAGCCCCATCTATCCTTTCTTTTGCCTCATTATTGGCCATTAAGTTCTTTATTATACTATCAAAAATTTTAGAAAGGCATAGTAACACAGCTTCACTGCAACATAAAAAACTTCTACAGCATAAACAAAAGTAATACACCTTTAAATAATATTCTACAACAAATATGACAAATGTAGACTTTAAGTATATATATTTATATATTTATAAATATAAATATATATATAAATAAATATAAAATATAAAATCAACAAACATTTCACAAGGCCAATTAATAGGTGTAAATACTCAAATCAAAATCATAAGAAGTAGAATAAACTGTAACATATTTCTCATAAGTTTAAATAATCTCAGCAGATGTTGAGAATAAAAAGATACTATAATAGTATAATTTTATGTCTGAAAAAAATCCTAAATATATTGTCTAACAAAATTTTTTAAATGTGTAAATGTGTATAAACATGGAATAAACCCCTTTTCAGGTGAAAACCAGATGAATAAAACTAAGAAAGATTTTAAAGAACAAATTATTTTATACTACTGGAAAGAAGATATTTCCAAACACATGTCATGAAGTAGACATCAGTTCAAATGCTTTTTTAAAGTCTATATGAAAGAAAGATAGATGACTAGAAAATAAAGACAGATCAACTCTCAAGGTGAACACAAATGGCAAACTTCCCAAGGTATTACCAAAATCAATATTGTATTATAAGGTTCATCTCCATATTGAGTGAGAAGTATTTGTGAAACAAGGTATTCAATATCAACAGATATTTCAAGAAGATATGGTATGATAATAAAATTTTAAATGAATGGTCACTCTATGTTTCACAGCGTATATCCGTCAGAAAATGTTTCTTAACAACAACTGATAAATCAAAGTCAAATGGGAAATCAACAGTGTCAAACAGATATTTTTAATATAGGGCACAAAGATGTGGTCAATTCCAACACTGTTGACCTCTTATCATTTCAGCATAAGTATTGAGAAACTGTGAAAGAATGCAGCATTACCGTTAAAATTTAAATACAACATAAAGCAGTATTTGTTCTGAATTCTGGTTGAAGTTGTTGAGCCAACTTATAAAATAGCTTTGATTAAGTGGTGGAAAGTGATCCATGAAGATGGCCGTGCTAATGGAACCATACTGTTTCAAGCTGGGAATAGCACCCTGTCTCCAACTTGGCTGATTGGCAAGTCTTTGCATATACCCTTCTAAGAGTTTGTAAAAGTTGATAGTATTTGTATTTTCCCTGGATCCTGAGAAAAGTCTGGCACTCTCAACCATGGCAAGGTACTCACTTATGCTCCAGTAAATCTCACAACCAAAATAAAGTTTGTAGAAGTGTACCATGATATGATGAGTAAAGTTCTTTTTGGAAACATTGTAGATCTCCATGACTTCAGTGTGTCTGTTAATGATCTTTACTATGGCAATATTGCTGCTGATAACAAAAATGATCCATCAATGGGAGCAGCTGGTTTCTCTGCTCAGGTGATTGTCCTGAACCACTGAGACAAAATTAGTGTTGGCCATGTTTCTGTGCTGGAATGTAACTCCACTCAAATTGCTTGCAAGTGTTCTGAGCTGAAAGAACAGACTGATCACTGTCCTAGTCAGAAGCTGGAAAATGACTCTAAACTCTCAAAATCTTTTAATGCTGCCATGGTTGATGTAGTTCCAGAGACCATTTGGGTATTGAAAACTTCTCTGATTATGATCCTCAAGATCATTTTAATGTTTGTGATGAGAGATAGAGTGTTTGCATGAGCATAATCAAAAATCATGGAAAAAAAAGACCACTGGAACCGACAAGGCACAAAGTCTTCCAGAAAAAAAAATTCATAAGATTAGGAAATATTAATCTAACGTCTGCCATTACTATCTTAATTGGTGGTGAAAAAAAATGACCTCTAAATGATGCACCTCAATTGGCCATTTAAACTTAATAATAAAGGACTGGTGAATGGAGGCGTATATCATGAATCCTTCAGAAGGAAAAGTAGAAGGTTATGGATCTCTGGATATAGGAAAATGTGGGAGAGTGAGGGGAAGGTTGATTGAACCAAAAACTTGTCATAGAATTTAAAACTTTATTAAGACAAAATGGCCCTATTTTAGTTATGGTGATCATGGCTATGATAAAACACCAAGACCAAAAGCAAGTTGGGCATTAAAAAGTTTATTTAGCTTACACTTTCATATCAAGGAACAATTCCAGCACAGGTACCCAAACTTGACAAAATCCCGAAGATAGAAGCTGACACAGATGTTCATGGAGGTATGTTGCTTTCTAGCTAGCTCCTGTGGCTTGCTCAGCTAGTTATCTAATAGAACCCAGGACTATCAGCACAAATATCACACTACCCACAATGGGATGGTACCTCCCTCATCAATCACTAACAAATTAAATGTTCTGCAGGCTTTCCTCCAAACAGATTTTTATATAGGAATTTTCTTAATAGCTTTTCCTTTCTCTTAGATTATTTAATTTATACCAAGTTGATATAAAACTATCCAGCACAATTGATTGCTTATTAACTTAATCTACAAACACATCACTGGTAAGCTGTAGTATTTCCTTTCTAATTAATTCATAAATTACACATTAATATCGACATAACAATATAAAAATATTTTGCAAATTAAAAATGTCTTACAGTGTTTAAAATGTATTTTTATATAAATATTGTCTCTTTTAAAACTTAAAATAGCTCAAAAAATTTAATCTTAACTGTGGGACTCCTATAAAAGAAAGAGTAAGTTAAATATTTCTTTAATTCAACAAAGAAGTACCCAAGCAGGATCTCAATTATAGCAATGCAAAACAACTTTACCTGTAAATCACTTAAAGTCCAATACCTAGAATTTATTCTGAATTTTCTGGACTCTTCCAAAGCCACTGCTTTGACAGTGTATCTCCAAAATGCAGAGGTATCTTCTGTACCTGGGCTGCACATTCACCAGTTGTCTCTCTTGTCTCTCTCAACAGCTCTTCACTGTCCCTTCAATGTTGTAGCTTCAATTACTAATGAGTAGGCATCTAATCTAATGGCCTGTCTTGGACTCTTATAGGAGCAAGCTTTGCTTGTTTTTGAGGCACTTTTTCATGCCTTCAAAACCAATACTACTTTGATGACTATTACACATTACCAAGTTTGCACACCAATGCAAGGTACAACTTAGGCTGCCTTGGGAAAGCTGTTCCTATGTTCTGACTCAAGGAACCAGTTGCCAAAAAACTTCAAGGATATTAGTCTTTTTTTAATCAGACACTATTTTCTTAGCTCCAGATAATCAGCAGTGATTGCCTAGGTAATGTAAAGGTTTCACTTCAATATTATTTACTGCTTGGTAATTACAGTTAATGCTGCTATGACCCCAGCTAACCAGAACCATAGATTCTCAACTCAAAATAGTGAGCAAGCCTGTTAGAGTCTCTAAGTAACTCTCAAATTTTCTCTAGATCTTCATTATCCCAGTTTATATCAACGGCCTTGATCTCACTTTGCTTCTCTTCTAAGCTTTGTAAGAAGAGCTAACCAAGCTTTAAACACTAAAAGAATTTTCTAGACAAAGTTTCAAAATCCTATGTAATCCTTCCTCGAACAGCATGGTTACCCATGACTTGTGTCATTTACTCTTAGCAAAAGTACCAATTTTTATTGCTTAGATTTAAAAAAAAAAAAAAAAAAAAGACCGGAAGCCCATCGTGTAGAAATCTATTTGGCTTATACTTCCACTTTCATATCACTGCTCACAATTTGTCTTAGGGCTTCTATTGCTGTGAAAAGGCACCATGTCCGTATCAACATTAATAGAGAAAAACAGTTCATTGGGACTGGCTTACAATACAGAGATTTAGTCTATTATCCTCAACATGCTGGAAAACATGGATGAGCACAAGCAGAAATGGTGGTGAAGATAACTGAGACCTCTATATCATCATTGGCAGGCAGTGACACTGGGCCTGGCTTGAGCATTTGAAACATCAAAGCTTAATCCCAGTGACACACTATCTACATCAAAGCCAACCTTACTCTAATAAGACTCACCTCCTATTAATACCAACTGAGCTGGTGGGGACCATTTTCATTTCAATACTGAAGAAAGGCAGGATTAAAAACACAAAAAGGGCAGGGACATAGACTCAAAGGCTGATGCAGGCGCCATGGAGTGGTGCTACTTAATCAAATTCTTCTCATGGCTTGCCCAGTCTGCTTTCTGATACAACACTGAAGCTCCAGTCCAGGGATGGGACCACCCACAATAGGCATCCCAAGGAGTACTCTTCAAGTAATGTATGCCAAACTAAGCTATTGTTTCAAGTGTCATATTTCAGGATTAGTTAATGGAAATAATTAAAAATATAAATGTATATAGTGTTTGATAATATTTAAAACTGTATAATGGGAATATTGGAGGTTATTATAATATTTTTATGATGGCATATCTTCCTTAAACTTCTAAAAATTTAGTTAATAAAATAGACTGTTTTTCTAACCTACTAGCATTTATTGTTAGGCAGTAACACACTCTATTAATAAAGTTCTTCAAAGAAATTGGAAAAAATTCAAGTTTCTGGACCATTTTTCTCCTCATATTTATCATCAAAGATAAAACTGCATGCTAAAACATCCTGTCCTATCATGGTCCTCCATACATGGTGGATACCAGAAGCCATCCTCTTTTCAGGACAGTACCATATCTTTCACCAATAATTTTAGTTTTTTACTTGATGGTTGTATTTATTTTGCTTCTTAGTAATTTTGGAATAACCTGTACAAATGTCACAACTGGTGTTCCCATTATTGTCATTTATTTTTCTACTATATTCCCTTGTCAGAAATACAGTTTCAAGAAAATGAATAAACAAAAGGATAATCTTCATGATAGCATAGTGACCTGAAGAAATATATTTGCTTGCTTTTTATGAATAAAATACTTAAATTTCCATTATTTTAAATAAGACAATTAAACTTTGTAATTTGGAGTGATTTTGAAGAAGAAGAAAAAGGATGGTTAATGCAAAAAAATGAAGTTAATGAAGGATGAAATGGCTACTCTTAAAGTATAGAGAATACTTTTATTGCAGATATAAATAATAAAGCAGGCAGAGAGAAAAGTCCAGCACAAATGTGGATAGCAGATTAATTTGAACCATGAGAGGAAAGAGGGGTTAGAAAGTGTTAGAAGAGCCACTGACAAGAGATTGTGTGGGCCCAGAAGGGAAAAAAAAATTAGCCAAAATGGCTGAATTATGTAGGACTCAGAAAGGGGAGTGAAACAGAACCCAATCCCTGGGAAGGAAAGATTTAAGGTAAGGGGCTGGATAAGATGTTCTGGAAAGAGCCACGGTACTGAACTTGTTTGATATATTAGTTGGCAAATAAGTTAACCATTTGTCCAGGATTGTGAGACCTCAGAGATGGGAATTTCCAAGTCAGCCTGGACTACAAATTAGTGTAAATTATGAAAAGGCTAACTTATTTATAGTTCAAAACATGTAAAAAAATGTGTTAGGATTTTGATGGGGATTGCACTGAATTTGTAGATTTGAAATTTTGAATTTCTATTAATCATTTGTTTTGTACAAGCTAACAAAATTCCTGATTTAATGACTCTACTAGACTATATTTATTTCATTAAATTTTTAGTTTATAATAATGCAGAATTCTATAACATTATCTGTTACAGAAAAATAATTGAAGAAACACAGTTAATTCATAAGCAACTTCTGAGTCATATTTAATCATATGTTGAGACTTCATTTATATAACTCAATTGTAAATATTTTACTTAAGCAGAAGCTGATATAAATTTGCAATGTTTTTTACTTAACCTCCAGGATTTTATTAAAATTTTAATAGCTGCTTCCTTATCCTGTTATTTAAATGGTTCTAATTAGAAGATTCTGATGTTGACAATAATTTGTTTTTCTATTATATACAGATCACTTAATGCAAATTTTCCTTCAGAATGTATGTATGTATGATATAGATATTAAACCACTGTCAATTCTGTCAGTTTTATTATTTTTGATTTTTTGCTTTTGAAAAAAATATGAAAATGTTGCATGGTAAAAATGCACACTATTTTTATTTATTATGTTAGTAGTGGTTTTAAGGGTATTTGATATTAATTAAGGCAACAAAATATAAATATGCAATATTTATTTGCTATGAAGACATTCTAAAAGTTTCAGGAACTTGGAGAATATCCTCCTGAGTGAGGTATCACAAGTCCAGAAAGATAAACATGGAATGTATTCACTCATAAGTAGATTTTAGACAAAAAACAAAGTCTACCCAAGCTACAAACCATAACCCCTGAACAGTTTAGGATTAGAAGGAACTTAAGAGAGACATTCAGAGATTCCCATAAGAAGAGAAAATAGAGAACACCTTAGCAAATTGGGATCAATAACAGGTTGCAACCAAGAAGAGTTGGAAACAAATATTAAAAAATAGAGATACTTGAGTGAGAAAAGCAGAGGGAGAAGAAAGAGATAAATATGTCAATAGAGGAAGTCAATGTGTGGTTGGAAAGAGATTGGGTGTGAGGGAAACATCCAAGAATGCACAGGATGTCCCCTGACCAAATCTCCAAGCAGTAGTTGAGTGGGTGCCTGAGCAGGACTTCCTCTATGGTCATGTGGGTGACCCATTCTGGGTGTCATCACAGAAATTACATCTAACAGGGAATAGAGGTGGAGGTGGAGATCCATGGTTGAGTGCTTGGCAGAGCTCCTGGTCTACCTGGGAGCAGGTGAGGGGTGTCTGTGTGAAACAAGGGGATGGGGACTGTGAGGAGAGTTACCACAGTGATGGCTCACTGGAGCTCTGGGGGTTCACTGAATCAGAAGTGGCCACTGGAGATCCATCAGGAAAGGGAGTTTGGCTCACCAAGGGTAAGCAACTGTCAACTGACATCAGCAGTGTATGGAGCCTCAAGGAGTGGGATCAGACTGTGTTCCTATGTGTAGGCTGGCATCTTAGAGCCCATTCCCTGTGGAGGAAAACCTAGCTCAGCTTTTACTTTGGGATGAGTGGAACGGATGTGACTGGAATGCATGATTGTGTCATGCCATGCTTAGCTGAAACACCTTGGAACTTCTTATTTTTTAGGGGAGGGAATGGGTGGATGAAGAGGGTCAAAACTGAAGGCTGACTGGGAGGGATTGGGAGGAGGGAAAGGGGATGCATAGATACAATTATATTTTTAATAAAATAAAGGAAGGAAGAAATGAAAGAAAGTAATTTTTAATAAGGTTAAGGGCAATGTTATACTATTAACATTTTTATGACCTATTTATACAATATGAAATTTATTTATGGATTTTCAGCACACCCAGTATTGACACATAAAATATCAAGACCTGCTTTATGATGCTTTTACCCTAATAACTCTATTATTTTTATGTGAACATAACATGAAATTCAATATAACATTCAAATAATTGTGAGAACAAAGCAGGGTATTCTTAAATGAATGATGCAAGATAAAATAACACAAAATATAAAAAAGGATATTTTTGAAAGGAATTCAGGTGTGATCTATTAATATTATCATTTAAACTCAAATATAAAGATTTAAAAAATTCACATTTGAAAAACCTAAGAGAAGAGCATGCAAGGCAACATTTTTATCAAATAATAAGCACTAAAATAAAAGAAAAAAGAATATCAAACCAGGGTACAAGGGAAGTGTTTATATGTGATGTCACATGACAAAGTCTTATCTACATCTAAGGGTAACATTTTTTTTTTAAATTTTACTCAGATGTATAGATGAATGGATTTTAATACTTTATATGCCACCAGTGTGACCTTTCTCTACTCTTTGTTCCTTTTCTCAACAATGTGTCTTCTTTAATTTCAATTGTGTTTCTTGTTTAAAAGAATGTTTACATTTAAACATATTTCATTATTTTTATCCCCTGAGCTCCTCCAGATTCTAGCACTCTACTCACCAAATTAAAATTCTTTCTCAAAAAACAAACCCAAAACTCAATGTAGCAACAAAATGCCAAACACACACACACACACACACACACACACACACACACACACACACACACACATGAACAGCAACAACATAAAAACAGCAAATCCAGAACAGACCATTATTTATTGGTCAAGTCCTCCTTCACATAATATTACCCTTGATGAGTTGATATACCACGTATCATTCCATTGAAAATGCCTAGTTTTTGGTATGTCAGAAGTATAATGAACATTTATATTATTAACATTTAACCTAGTAGGTAGGTTTACATTCAAATTTAAAATAGCGAAACAACAAAAAGTTGCATCAAAGTTAGAAAAGACAGACCAACGGAAGGAAAAAAAATCTCAAGAGAAGAGGTATGCTAGTATGATCCCTACTACTTTGTGTGTTCTAGATGTCCATGTAAACACTAAACTAGAAGCTGTAATACACATTCAAATAACCTTGTGAAAATCTCTGCAGGTCTCATGCATGCTTCTTCAGTCTTCATAATTTCATATGAACTTTGATCATGTTGACTTACATGATTCTGTTTTCTTGGTGTCTTCCATCCCTTCTGGTTTTTACATCCACTCTGTTTACTCTTCCATGGTTTTCTCTGATCTCTGAGGGGACAGTGTAGAGGAGACTTCCCATCTGGTGCTAGTGTTCCAATGTCACTCACATTCTATATAATGTCTATGTACTGATCATTCTATTTGTTTCCACCTGGTGTGGAAAGAATATTCTTTAATGGTGGTTTAGCAAGACACTAATCTCTGAGTGTAGCAGAATGTCAAATACACATTAGAGGACCAATATCCAAAATATATTAAAAACTTAAAAAACCAATACACCCAAAAGCAAATGACATTTAAAATGGGGTAAAAATCTAGACAGGTAATTATGAATAGAGAAAACTTAAACAGCTGAGAAATACTTAAAGAAATATTTAATAGCCTTAGCAATCAGGGAAATAAATATAAAAACTACTTTCAGATATCATTTTATGTCTGTTAAGATGGCTAAGATCAACAAAACAACAAACAACTCCTGATGGCAAGAATGTATATGGAATAAGCGAACCACTAATCCATTACTGGTGTCAATGCAAACTTATACAATGATTATGGAAATCAGTGTGTGGTTCTTCAAAAAGATGAAATTCCCATCTACTTCAAAATATAGCTATCCCGCTTTAGGACATATAGACAAAGAATACTTGTCCTACCAAAAAGATATTTGCTCAACCATGTGTATATCTGTTATACTCTGAAGAGCCAGAAATTAGAAAAAGAATGTCTCTCAACTAAAAATGGATATAAAATGTATGCTTAGACAACAGAGTATCAAACAGCTATTAAAAATAACATTACAAATTTTTCAGGCAATCTATGGAACTAGATAAAATTATACTGATTGGCATATCTGATATTCATGAAGATAAATATGGCACATGATTTTTGGTCTACAGCTTAGGCACATTGCTAGCTTGCTCTTTCATCTTAATTCAACCCATTTTCATTAATCTGTCCTGCCACATGGACCCATGGTTCACCTGTGTTCCTAATATATTACTTCTTTGGCCATCTGGCTTGATCTGTGTCTGAGAATCTGACAACTTCCTACCTATTCTTATTTCCCTGCCTACTTTTTCTACTGTGTCAGTCATGGGCCAAAATCATCCTTTATTTAAAGATTGATATTCATAGCATACAAAATAACATTCCCTCATCACCTCCCCATTTCTATCTAATCAAAAGGTAAGGTTTCAATTTTAGCACAACAAAATTACATAAAACATAATACCTAACAAGCAAAAATTACAGTTACAATATCTAGTCTATTTGTATTTAGAAAAACTAAAGAAAATCCTCTACCATCTCACCTTATCATTGTGAACCTAAAGTTTAATATCCAATATACCTTTCAAAATAACTAAGAAAAAATATACCTATAACTACCTAATCTTCAACTACATCAAAGACCACAGAAGGATATAATATTTACCCAATAAACAGGAAGTACAAGCAACTTTCAAAATCTAGAAATGACACTTATCTTCTGGGAAAGTAACCCAAAGTTCCTATATAAAGTTGGGGCACTCATCTTCAGCCTACCAGCCCAGAGTCTCTGACATACCTTTCAGTGAATCAGGAAATCTGAAAGACTGTACTGCCCATTATGTTATAGTTCATCAGTTGCTTCTCCTTGTGCCCTGAAGAATGTTTGACAGTTTTCTTGCAAAGAGGGAACCTGAAGGACCATCTTGGCTTGTTCTACCAAAGTTAAGAGGTCATTTTCCTATTAAACCTATATGTCCAGTAAAGAGCACACTGTCAAGCAGTCAATACAAAATACAGGTTCCTTTCTAGTGGCTAACCATTGCTGCAAAGAAAATAAACTTCAAATGGGCATTTTTTCGATGCCCCCCCTTTTTTTTCTTGAAGTAGATTGATGATGCCAGGAGCAGACATGTCTCACTGTCCAGAAAAGTATAAGTTATTAAAATATTTTAAATGCAATTTTCTGTAGGTCTTAGAAGTGTTTGAAGATTACCTATTTAATTTAAATATATCTTTATATACCTAAAAATCTAACGTGTGTTTCTTAATTATACAATTTTAAATCAATTATATAAACATCATACCTTAAACAAAACTATAAAACATACAACATAACAAAATTGATCTTAAATTTATACCAATAAATCAAAATACATACCAATGTAAAATATTTAGAGATTAACAGCTGATTTCTGGATTAAAGTAAATTCTTTAAATGTCTTTCTGTGGTTAGCTCATTAACAGTTAAAAATTAAAATAAAACACAATAATAACCATAATCTAGACTCTGTCTATTTTCCATTTTTATATAACTTATCATATTTTATTATTCTATTTCTCTTTTTTAGAGACTTTATTCTCTTTATTTTTCTCTATGAATCCTATATATATATTTTACACACATTGTAACCCATTTACAGGAGGATATTTTTCCATCTGAATCTGCTTTATTGGGAATCCGTAATCACCTTCTAACCAGAAGAGCTTTAAAAGTTCTAGATTATACTGCACTGCTTTAGCTGCTGACCCCACCCACCTCAGCAACTTTTCAACATGGCAGAGATGCCAGAGACACTCTTACCTTCCCAATTCTGGAAAACAATATTAAATATTGTGAAATCTTCTACCACCCCAACTCTGAGGAATCTTAGAGTCCACACTCTCATCAAGTAGAGCACCACCACTGCTGCTCACTCCATTTAAGGGTAAGAGCAATACAGTTTTTGTTGATAAAGTTGAGTCAGGAAGTTTCTTTTAAAGGGGAAATGTCTCTATTTGCTGCCAGCAAACAGCAGGCCTAAGAAAATGCTGCTACCAAAAGCTGGTTTTGATACTGTTCCTCTTTTCTTCAATGTAAACAGAAACCTTAAATTAGTTACGTGCTACTGAGTCTTCTCTTGCCATGGCATCTCCAGTGGAGTCTGCATAGCATCCTGGAAGGCTTGCTGCCAGACCTCAGGCAGAAACTTCAAGGAAGTTGGTCTCCTGGAACGCTTGGCCTCCCCTGTAGAATGGTGTGTTCTTTTCTTACTGTGATTGCTTCTCTTGCTAGATGCATGAGCTTACAGGGACACAATGGACTATTACAGATGCTCAGTCTTCCATGATCACCACTCCTGGGTTCCCAGAAGAGAAGGTGCCTTCAGGATCCTCTGAGATCTCCCTCACCAGACCTTTTTCCTAATAGAAAATCAGACGGGGGGGGGGGAGGTTTGATGATACAACTTCAAAATAAAGAGATGTTTGAAGAAGAAACAAACAGAAACAAGTAACTTGAAAATGGTTTTTCTTAAGAATGTTTTAATACAGAATCTCTTGGCCACCTGATGGGTAGGAATTTTGATGAATACATACTGAGGGAACTTCATAAATTTCCCAAAAAAATAATGAATGGCAGGTGGCAATAGTTTATAAAGAATAGATGTTGGGAACCACCTATATGGAAGGGACCTTACAAAGGTCCTCTAACCACTCCAGACCCTTTACCTTATACAGGAGTATATGATGAATTTGGCAATATAGGCATAAATTATTTAGAAAACAGAGTGTCATATTACTCCTTTCCTTTTTATGAGAAATTAGCTAGAACAAGACCACCCTGGTGTGTGTTAAGTAGGGAACAAAGAGAATACATTATTAGACAACTGACTAAGCCTTTAAAGGAAATTAATAAGCGCAGAGATGCCTGGAGGAGAAAATGCTATGATTGGAGCTAGCCTCTTCTGTCTGTGGACCAATTAATAGAGAGGGACTTTTATGGGCAAATGTGGGGAAGATGAGAAAAGTACCCCAAAAAAGAACATGGTCAAGCCATGTATATTTATCAAAAGGCTAGTCCACAGAAAGAATTCAGGAGAGTGCACAGAGGGTTGGTGGGTCTCAAATGCTGACCACAGGACCTGTTGGTGTCCTACATGAACTTGTGTCTTTTTGTCACATACTGAGTTAATAATTTTCTCATTTACTATGTGCCACTGTGGTTTTGTAAATTCTTGGGAGTTTTGGGGCTGGATTTGTGCTTTGTTGATTTATTGAGGAAGTGAATTGTTTAAGAAATGAGAATATTGTTGTTGAGGTGATTTTGTAAATCTTTGTAAATTTGGCCTATAAAAAAAATGATGCTCTGCTAATAAACTGGCATTCAGCTCCACTACAACCTAGTGTGTGTCTGTTTGTCCACCCCTGATCCTTGCCCACCTGAGTACCAGAATCTCTGACCTTGCCCAATGGAGTCAGTCCATGGCATTCTGTGAGAATTTGGGAACCAGCTTTGTTCCAGCTGCAATGAGTCTGCCACATCCATTTTGACTGTGACCCAGATGTCACACTATCACTTTACCATGACCTACTTCAGAAACACAACTCAGAAGCCACTTTTGGCTCTGTTTGTTTGCTCTAGTTCCCTTTTTAAGTTTTCTTAGGCTTTAAGTGGGTATTCTGCCCATGTTGGATGCCATCTGTTACAATGGGTATTCTGGCTTGGCCAGAGGTCCAGACTCACAGACCTGCAGTCCCAGACCACTTGGCCACCCGCCACTGCCTACGCCCTCCCAAAATGACGCAGATGCTTATATAACTTCATGCTGTTTGGCTAATGGCTTAGGCACATTGATAGCTAGCTCCTTCATCTTAACTTAACCCATTTTCATTAATATGTCCTGCTATGGTTTACCTGTGTTCCTTACATGTTTCTTCTTTGGCCATCTGGCTCAATCTGTGTCTGAGAATCTGCCTTCATCCTACCTATTCTGATTTCCCTGCCTACTTTTTATATGGTACTAGTCATGGACCAATACAATTCTTTATTTAAAGATTTATATTCACAGCATACAGAAAAACATTTCCACATCAATATACATATATAAAGATGATCTAAATAAACCACCAAATAATGAGAAGAAACAAAGACCCATCGGTCAACAAACTGACATGAAGACGCATTGCTAAAGACAATGCCTACACAACACACTGAACATAGAGATGTTAAAGTGGTAGAGCCCTCACCCATATTTTAAAGCAACTTTGTTTAGAAAGCTATAAAAAAAGAAATATAAACACCAATCTAGCCACAGAACATATATAATGACTGCCTGCAAGATACACTAGGAGAATGGCAGTTCAAAGCTTGTGGAAGTAACTAAACAACATCTGAACTGTTTAAGCTCTGTCCAAAAGATAGAACCCATACTTGACAAAGCTTGTGTAGGACTGTATAGCCCAAGGTCCTAAGGCAAAACCACACAGTACTTGTCTGAAAAAATAGAAAAAATGTATCTCTTATTTACTAATGATATTAGATAATCTTTTCATCACTGATTTTTATTATGTTGCAAATTTACTATTTTTCTGATATTTCTTTTTACTATTGTCTAACACATCTTTGGGAATCTATGAGAGAATCATTATCATCCCTTTAAACAGAATTACAACGATTTTTGTTTTGAGCAGTAGTTTTGTACTTTATTTTGCTGTCACCAGTTATATTGACTAGTAATAGATTTACACTTTATACCTAGAAGTGCTAAATGGATAGAAATTTCATTTTGGGGTATTTTAGATGGCTTTTTCACCATTTCACACCTTTTTTTAAAACAAAATATTAACTATACATATAATAAGAATCCTAAAATTCTTCCATTTATTCCTGATAAATTTAAAATTCATTTAACTTTTTTATTTTGTATATAAATTTTTATTGCTATATCTTTAAATTTATTAGCATTTATGTGTCCAGATTAATTTACAACTAGTCAGTTTTCTAGTCTCTAGTTGATCTTAGCTGTAGTTTCCATGTCAGATATCATTTTCATTTTTAAGCTAGGTTTGACTATTTCATGTGCTTTAAAAAGTTTTAAACATATACAATTAAGTTATTTATATAATGAGTTTTCAAAATTAGCTCACATGTTAACTCTTTTTCAGTTTCTAGTTGATGTCAGTAGAACAACAGTTTTATTTTCCTTTTATTTTGTAAGACTAAGTAAATTGTTTTATAAAATTCAGAATCTGAATGTGACATCCTGGTTTTTGATAACACCTTATTATTATATCCAAGATAACATATTTTGCTTCAAGAATTTACTAATGTACATTTAAATAAAGCAATGTTCTTGATGAAATTATTAATGCCAACATTTTATGGACTCTCCTTATGTGTCATGAATAATAATATTTTATAATCTGGGGTAAGCAAGCTTTTCTATTGTCTTTGGCTTTGTGTGTTCTTTCCTTATTTGTAATGTTTTCTTTACATTCATTGGTATTCAGTTGAGTTCTTGAGGGAGAGTCTTTATAGACCTCTTGGGATTGTCTCCACACAAGCCTTTCATTTGTGTTCCACTGTCTAGAAACTTTTGGCCTCTAACTCTCCCAAGACTCTAGTTTGCCTCCTAAATGCAGAATATAATGGACTGTACCTGTAATTTCTCTCTGCAATGTGGTCTGGGAGCACTTTTAAGTTAAGTTAGGCTGATCAAACTTTAGTCTCTCCCATTTCTCAGATGCTAATACTTTTCAACCTCTCAGTATTGCAAACCAGTGCTTTTTGTTGTTGTTGTTTTTTTGTTTGTTTTTTTTTTTAAACACTAATTTTCAGCAAAGTAAATAAACTGGATTCTGCAAGTTCATATTGATAGGAAAACACTATTAATATCTTCTTTGTGCTTTGTTTTATCCAGCTTTGTTTATTCTTCATGGATCAAGAGATGAGTTATAAATTCGAAGAGATTGCATGACAAAATTTATTTTATAAATACTTTATAAAGTAGAATGGAGTAATAATTTTTATTTGTTAATATAAGTATTCTGAATAGTAATACTTTACAAAATATTTTAATTGTGGATTTTATACATACACTGCCTTTCTTATCAAATACTCCGCATTTCTATGATAAGACACCTTGACCAATGAAACTTATTTAAAAAAAAAAAAAAAGAAAAAGTTTATTTGGGGATTTTAATTTCAGAGGGTTAGAGTTAATGAGCATCATGCCAGTAAACATGACAGCAGGCTGACAGGCATCCACTGGAGCAGTAGCCAAGAGGTCATATCCTGAAACACAGTTGTGAAACCAGGCAGAGAGTATTACTGTGATTTCTGTGTGCTGATTTTGATACCTAAAAACTTGACCAAGTGACATAGCTTCTCCAACAATATCACATTATCTCATCTTTCTCAAATGGTCCATTTTCTGAGACCCTATTAATCATTATGGGAGTCTGTGGGAGCCATTCTCAATTCAAGCCGTCACTTCTTCACAAACCCTCATCAGTTTCTTCACTATTTTCCTATCCTTTTTTCTTCTGAATATTATGTACTCTCTTATAGTTTTAAAACAGCTCAGTTTATTTAGTGCTTTCTGTATGTGCGTGGTGTGAGATTAACACTAATGCCTATTGTTAGAAAAAAAAACCAACATACTGATCTAGATGCAGGAGAAACTATACATCAAAATGGATAAAGATTAGAAAGGAACCTCTGCAAGGCTAAGGGTTGGGGAAGGGTTTTGCTTTTGTTTCTACAAGTGAAGAAAAGCTACGGGTACCATCAAAATGAATAAGGACTTGATTCAAACAAGGAGAAACCTCTTGATAAGTAGAAATGACGGCTTATTGATTGAATTGACATTTTATAAGTTTTAAAAAACAACAACAACAACAAAAAAAAACTGTCACCAAATGAAGGTTGGGACAGCATTTTATTCTGTATTTACAGAAAAATAGAAATACCTATATTCAAGAAATCAAAAAACCTTTTATATCTAGATATCTAAAGTAGAAGGGTAGGCTATTCAGAAAAAAAATTACAAGCAAAGAATAAAAGGCTTACTGGTACCAACATATTCTACAGGGTAAAATCTGATTTTGCCCAACATATGTATCTCTTATGTCCTAAGAAAATTTTAGGTCCCCACTTGATTATGAATTTAAGCTGACTTTGGAATTGGAGTATGTCTCTCTCCTTCTCTAAACCCAAGCATGATTGTTGAAAGATAATGCAAAATCTCTATATTATCCTGTATCATATCAGAAGAGCTACCTGATATGGGACAGAACAACCAAAGTTAAAGGACTATTCTATTGCTACTAATCTCATGATCTTTTTGGTTTATTTTGACTATTTAAAAGATTTTTTTAAGGTAGGAATTTTATATAAAATTTTTAAAAATTAATATAGATACATATTAATGGTCATATAAAATACTAACTAATCCTAGATAATAAGAGGCTTTAACTAGCTTCCTATATACACTGCTCTGGATTTGAGTCTATCAGTTTTCTACAGTGAACTGTGACAATGCCTGTGAACTTTAAAATCTCCAAAAGGAAGATGAGGCCCCACAATTATGATTTTATATGAACTATAGATAACACCATTAGGCTATTAAACACCACCTAAAAATTGGCTTTGGACTACAAACTGCTCAGGATAATTTCAAAGTAGCTAGCTGAGAAGATTCAGCCTCACAGACTATTCAAATCAGGAATTGAGAAAAGTTTCACATTTCACAGAGACTGGACAACAAAAGATGTCTTCTCCCAGGAATAGACAATTAATCTAAATTTTTATTTTCAGGATTTCTTAAAGATAGCATTGCCCTAGACTGCAGGAAGTAAATTCAAGAAAGTTCCCAAGAAGTGGGGTGGGTGAATGGTTTTGGGTCTTTCAATGGGTTATGGATAATTGTAATTATTTAGGGTAATTGGTTGCAAATTGTTATGGGTAATCGTTAAAAGAAATACTGAATGAGGGCGATTAGATTTGGAGTTCTTATTTGGAAAAAAAAGAAATAAAAATGGACACAGATATATTAGGATGAAAGGTTAGATTATTGAATCTACTTTTAAAAAGCAACTGCTAATTCTAAATAATTTATATTGAATTGGATTTTGGTATATGGTATACAAATTATGTATAATGATACAAAGTTGACTTTAGTTTTGTTTCTGTACATATATTTCTACTGTTGTTCAAAGTATTGTACCTATACAACTCATCTAACAATAAATTGTAAATTGCTAGTTCTTGAAAGATTTTATTAACAACTAATTAGAATATAAATAAAAGCAAGTTAATAGTAATTACAATCAAACCTATAGTCATATTAGATATATTTTCAAGGTTAAACAGATATATTTTAGATAGTTAATCTTCAGACATCAGAGATCTACAGAATATTCCATTTAATATATTTTAATAACATAGATTATTTTTATTTTTCATGACAATGAGACAAGTCTTGTAGTAAGAGGTTTCTGTCCGGGACTTTCGGGCCTAGCCTCAAAGTTTAGGCCCATAGACCCACAGACCCACAGAGTCACACAAATGCTTACAATGTAAGGCCCCCTCCCTTTTCATCAGATAAGTTTTCAGATAATTCAGTGAAGGCATTAAAATACTTAAAGCATGACCCAGTATGGTGGTGCACACCTATAATCCTAGTGCTTGGGAATTTGTGATAAGAGGATTGTAATGTAAGGCCTCCTCCCTTTTGCTTGTTTTAGCAAATTTCTCTTACCCAAGAAGTAGTGCTAGCAACAGCATGTTGCAAGGACAGTAAGCAAACTCTAAGACATATTAACAGGACAGTAAAGATTAGCTTCCCTGATAAAAGAAGAACTGCAGTTAAGACTAAGACCAGGTGCCTGGGGTGGAGACAAAGAAATGTGGTCAGGAATGTGGTCAAGAGCCTGGTCAGGAAACAGCCCCAACCAAGGATTCAGCTGGGCAGAGGGGGGGAAGGGAGGGGAAGCAGTTACTTGGCTATGTGATCAGGCCCAGCTGGATCAGGGAAGGAATTCCAGAAAGAGATAAGGAACAAAAGAACAAACAGCAGGCCTGGGGGCGGTGATAACCAGGTCATTTGGTCAGGCCAGATGGCAACGTGGGGGCCCTCACCCCTCAATGGGTGATTTCATTCAAACCAGCCAATGAAAACCTTGTAACTTCGCTTCTGCTTCTGTAAGCACGCTTTTGCTTCCCTAACCCTATAAAAAGGCCCTGAACAGAGGGCTGGGCGCGCCAGCCATCCCAAGTGGCTCGGTAGCCCGCAGGTCCTGCGTTATTCAATAAACCTCCTGCTGTTTGCAGCTGATCTGTGGCTCGGTCCTCCTTGGGTCATGGGGTCTCCTCCTGAGGAAAGGTCCGTTTCGGGGGTCCCTAACCCCCGGGGGTCTTTCAACAATAGTTATAGGCTGATCAGCCTAAGGCCCAGGCATATAGCTTGCTAACTCTTTACACTTAATCTAACCCATGACTCTTATCCTGTTCAGCCATGAGGCTTGGTAACTTTTCTCAGAGCAGCATATTTTTCTTCTACATCTTCTGGCTTCTCCTTGGCATTCTGCTCTATTCTTCCAGTTTCCGGAGTTGTCCTACTCTGGTAGCCCCACCCACACTTCCTGTCTGCCTTTGGCCAATCAGTGCTTTTTATTAAATCAGTGGGTGGGATAATTATTTACAATGGAACAACACAATCCCCTACAAATTCTTCTCCTGACAGTCCCAATTTGCTTCAGAGAAGATGATGGGCATCAAAGATACTCTAAATAGAGTTGACTTTTCTTTGGCAAATGTTGGCCACTGTTGGGCAAGAAGTGTTCTTAGTTTGACTTCTGACAGTATGATGTTGAAAATAGACAAGTAGGACACGTAAGAAAGGACTGCTGAACCTTGCTAAGAAAAAAAAAAAGAGTCTTTAACAAAATCCTGTCTCACAGATAAGTCTGCCAGATATGCTAGGCTGAAGATGAATGGCCCAATTTTGCAGAGGAATCTTGGGTGACTGTCCAGGCAGCCAGATGTTTCTGTCATTTCTCAAACTTTTTGGGATTCTTTTGCTTGTACTTCTTTACTTACTTAATATTATTTTTTCTCAGGTCTCTGAGGAAGTTGAAAACTATATAGTCATGGTTATAGTTTTCCTATTTACAGATTCAGATAAAACACTAAGAGAGTAAAGTGTACACAATTGAGAGACATAAAATGATAGATTTAGGTTGGTAGTACAAATTAGATAGAAAATGAATTAGGTACAAGACTTTGGACTCATCAAAATAGAATAAATAATAAAATATTTTATTTTAATGTGTCACTTGTTAATAGACTGAACATTATTGATGTAATTATTGTTTGCATTTACTGTATATAGTTATTGTACTTATTGTATATAGTTTTTCTTATATTACTTAAAACATTTTTGACACAAAAGAAGATATCTGGAAATATATTGTATATTTAATAAAATTGGCCTGAAAATCAGACAACAGAGTCACCCACAGAGTTGCCCATATATGTCAGGAAGTATTAACCCTGATTAAAGAACCCTCATACTCAGAGTCGGGGATCCATCTGGATCTCTGTGAGTTCAAGGTCAATCAGAGACAGGCAAGGGCAAGGGGTGGTACACATTTTTAATCTTGGCAGGAGGAAAGTAGAATCAGGAAATAAAATCATTGGTTGAAAAAAGAAAGATAAGTTGGAAGAAGAGAGAAGTTGAACCCTTTTCTTATGCTTCCAATCCCTTTTGGTTATCTACTCAGATATTCAGGCTGAGATTTCTTGAGGAGTAGCTAGGTGAGATTTGACTGAGGCTTATTTCTCTTTATTTCTGATCTTTCAGCATTTATTCAACATATGGCTCCAGGTTTTTATTATAGGAACAATTAGAATTCATGAAATAGGGACTACAACTCTGTAATGAACTTATTTATTGTCCCTATTCCAATAGCCTTCCCATGTCAGCATCTTCTTAGCTATGGATGGAATTTCATGATCTTCTCTACCATCCATTCTGGTACTTAACTGGTTTCATTTACTGCAAATCGTACACTGTCATGTATGCATTCATGTATGCAATTGCCCTGTGATAACCAGAAAATAATATTTCACTGCAGATGTCAATTATTTAGGTTATTTTACTACTTTTTGGAAATGATTCAAAAGTTATTGGGGAAGATAAATAAATGTTCCACTTAGAGCTGATGATTTCATATTTTCCAACTCTCTTCACACTGCTCAGTTATGTGTTAATCTCTGTATTAATCTTCATCTACAATTAAAAAGAGGGTTCTGTCTTGAGAAATTACAGCTATACTATTTATGGTGATAGATATAAGATTTTAAGTTAGGAGATTGTTATGGCCATTTAGGTAACTAAAAGTATTAGATTATTCCCTAGGGTACTTGAAAGAATGTCATGAGTTGTTAGCACATTTATCCATCCCAGAAATTCATGTTCTGTCTTGTGGAATGAGCTTTTGATCTAGTTATAACTTATTATAACTGTATATATATATATATATATATATATATATATATATATATAGAGAGAGAGAGAGAGAGAGAGAGAGAGAGAGAGAGAGAGATTATAAAGTTATCATTTATTCCAATAAAATTTGTGCTACTATTATATTATTTGGCATGATTTATCAGGACAGTTGTAATATCACTATAGCTTACAAAATTTAGAGCTGGGTAAGATTATTGAGTATCTTTCTTCCCTATTAGTATGAATAATATTTTCTAGCATTATGGAAGTTAACTAGTACAGAGAATCTTCCAGAAAGTACCAGCTTGTATTTCTGTGTCCTAGGATTCAAGTGTGCTGTTTCTTTGGCAATAAAAGCTTACCAAGAAGTTGAAAGATATAACTGAAACATAAAAATCACTTTAACATTTTGGGGTGATTATATCTTGAATTTTAGTTAAACACAACTCAAAAAGACAAAATCTGATATTTTGCTTAGCATTTTATTTTAGCTATATAACGTTGAAGTTATATACACTACAATATTGATTTTATTTCTCTCTGTCTCTGCTTTACCCTCATTTCTCCTTTCTCTCCCCCCATAAATGCATGGTACAGTTAAGTTTAAGCCATATGTGTTATAAATTCATAAATACATGTTATAGTAATATAGTCTTGTGATGTATATTATATTTTGGGGAAAGAAGGTTGCTGTATTCAAGCTAAATAAGTATTCAATAGTCAGAATGATTGGTAAAGAGAAGTAATGAATATGTACTTATATATTTATAATAAATTTATATATAATACATATATATTAGAGGGGAAAAATACCAAGGATTCACACACTCATTTTTTTTTACATTTTCAAAAGTTATAGTGTTTTCTACCTTATTATTATAATATATGTAAGATCATACATAAATATGTAATAATATAATTAACTTCATATATTCATATTTAGTGGCATACCAATGTAAGATTTGGTGTAGTAGACAGAGTCTTGTGGGGAATATTTCTTCTTTCTGGATGCATTTCATTCCTTGCCTTGAAGCTGAGTGTAAAGATAGCTCCATTTTATAAAATAGGTTTTAATTGAAAAAGCAACAATATTAGAATTTGACTCATTGCAGAGTTTTAAAATGTGAGCCTCTTTTTGTTTTCTCCTTTCATTTTTTTTTTCTTTGTCAAAAACTCAGACTTTAGCAACTTCAGGTTACTCTGAAACTCACTAAGTATCCCATTCTGACGAGAAGCTTGCGGTATGTCTTCTGATTCAACTTCCTTAGTATGAACATTGGAGATATACCATACTCAGAAACAATAAATGTGAGCCAGTGAATCTTTGAAGTAAATAATTCAACATTTGTTGTCAAAATAGTTGTTCCCTCTGTCACTGTTGAATGAAGAACAAACACTTTAGTGTAAAATTACCATGTATATGAAATGTTTATAATAGATTACTTGTCCTACTCTCATCTTGAAATTTAGTTCTGGTAAAATTTTGTTACATAGGAACTGTGACAAAATTTTGTCACCCATAACTGCTTCTACCTCTATCATTGTTTTCTACAAGGCAAGCTTTGGATCTGTTCTGTATTTATTATGCAAATTCAATTGAATTTGCAGGTGCTGTCTCCTTTCAACATTAGTTTGCATATTAAGTGTAGCATATAAAAATGATGGCTCACAAACTTTAGAAGCTTTGGTTTTAATGGAAAGCTGTGGAATAAAGTGCATTAGATATTCAGGGTAATTCACACACAATGGAAACAATTAATGAAGAATACTTGAGTAAAGCCTTTGTTTCAGTCTATACAAGCTGAAGAAAGCAGATGTTACTCAAATATGTTCCTTCTGTTGATTCATTTTATTTGCAAAATATCTGAAGAAGAAAAAAAAAAGTGCCATCCTTGCTAGAAGCAAGTGTGAGTGAGTCTGTTTGTTTTTCTTGAAATTTACATACTTTAAGTAATTAATTTTTTTCTAGGGGTCACTTGTCCTTTTTCATGACTTTATATTTGTGGATAAATTCATTGTGTAAGCATGTAATAGACAAAATGAAACGTTGGGACATTACTTTTTAAATAGAGATATTTTAAATAATCATATAAGTCAGTAATATTTTATTTTAAGCATTACACAAAAATAACAATTCTACTTGTTTCTATGATAAACCTAAATTACTTGGTCATAAATATTGTCATGTGTGCTGGTAAATTCACTTTGTTTCAGTGAATGACATCATCAATATATTGAATTTGACGGAGTTATTAAAAATGGAGAGTACATAAAATGAAGAGTATGAATAGGTGCATTTGTGAATAGTTGAGACAGAAATGCTGTATGAATATTATTAGAATAAATTTGTGTTTGTTCAATAATCCCGTATAATTAATACAATATTATTTGTAAATTACTTTCATGTAGTATTTATATCTCATACTTAAAGGTTTTGTATGATTTCCTACTTCTGTTCCAACATGTGGAAACTTTGGAAGTCATGCTATATATTTCATATGAAAAGTATAGTCAAACTGATAAATATGAATTTCTTAGTTCCATCAAACACCTGATAATTCAGGGTCCCAAGTCTTCAAATCTGAAGAGGCAGTCAATTTAGGCATATTGTTATTGCAGCCAAATGCTTAATACTATTGATTTATTACTTGAGGTAAAATACAAATTAGCAGGCACAAATTATTGAGCAGAGAAATGGGTGGCCATAGCTCACATTCCCAGAGTTAACCTTCAATAACTCATTAAGTTTATTGAAGACTACAGAAAAAGAATACTTGTCATGGAAAAATTAAATCAACATAAAACAAACAAACAAAACCTCATTGTGTCCCATTAAGTGAAAGCTGTGACTTAAACTTCAGGTTCTTGACACTTCACAGTGCAAAAAAAAAAAAAAAAAAAAAAAAAAAAAAAAAAAAAAAAAGCAAGTAAGTGGTAATTCATGTGCTCTTAATGTCATACTGCAATGTACAAATACAAAAAAGTTTAACATCAATAGAATTATAGAAAGATGAACTTTCCAACCAGTTTAAACAATTACTATGCTCCAGGTGGCTGCCAATTTGATTACAATGTGGAATATGCTGAAGAGTTGCAAGACTAAAGCTGTAACTGAGTTGGAATACATAGAGAAACTCTAAGTAGGTTTAATTCAATATAGATGCCTCACAATATGTAATAAAATCTGATATGTTTTAGTATGTTACTAATAAATTTATAAATACCAATAATGTATCTGTGTCATGTTATGGAAAATAAATCAGGGACACACTTCTTTTTGATGTCATTTAGCAAAGAGTGAGCCAGGATTTGAATTCTCTACTTCATTCTCCCTTAATCTCTCATCAGCACTGCCTATTCAATGAGCTTGAATCTCTGCCTGCCTGAACATTGATTGTCTCATGAATCTGTGCCTGTGTTTTGGTGCATTTGTCTCTAACACACTTCTTTGATTTGTCATTTTTTGAACACAAGAGAAAATATCACACATAATAAAGGAGTTAAACTTTACAGAAATCTTTAGAATAACTTTACTTGGGATTAAATAACTAGTTCCAATTATACAACAGCTTGTATGAATACTATACAAACAATACAAATACAAACAATACTATGAACAGTATCACTTATTAAGTAATATTTTCATGTTATATTCACTATATGTGTATATTAACTTTTACATTAATGTCTATGTGTTGATTCCAACTAATAACTAATTAATAAAAAGACCTACATTACTCATAAGTAAGGGACATGGAAGAGTATATAACTTGAAATTATATTTATTCATTAACTTAATTGCTAAAAGTTGGTGGTGGAAGAATCCAAGGCTAGTAAGGTTAGTTGTTACATTAGGCACCCCCCCCAAAAAAAAAACAGAAACACAAGTTGTCTAGCAAAAATTGAGTCTCTAAGAATGTAAGAGAAATCATTATCATAATATTTTACCAGCATAAACCCAAACACAAAAGTAGACATAAAACAACTTGATGAATGAATTTTGATACTTCTGACTCCTACAGGTATAATATATACTAATCAGAGCAAGACATTACAGGTAATTAACCCCAAATATTAATCAAATGCTCACAGATTTTATTTCCCTTTGTTTAATATACCTTAGCTGACTGTTAAGGAAAATAAAAACTTCAAAACTAGAAAAAAAAAAAAAAAAGAAAATTGACAAAAACCAACCAAACAAAAATAAGAAAACAAAATAAAATAAACTAGCCATAACCACAAAGAAAACTGGTAACTAACAGGGAGATTTTTTTTTGGTAATTATAAATAATCTTGCTATTATGTAACAATTTATCTATAGTTTATTTAAGGTTGTTATAGTATTTGATGCTTTTTTAAATTATATTTTATTTTGGTATTTCATATTTATTTTCTCTTCTGCCTCCTTGTCAGCTAATCATTCCTACTCCCATCTATTACATATTCAGCTTGTATATCATGAATAGTCTCCTATTCCCATTTTCCAGAATATTCCATCCTATTTTGATCTCATTTTTTATTTCAGATGGCTATCTGCGTTCATACTTTCATACATACACATATTATACAAAGTAAATTTTAGGATTCATATAGGAGAAAGAAAATGTATTTATTTATTTTTCTGAATCTAGGTATGTCAGCACAGTAAATTCCATATATATCCATTAAAAACATAATTTCATTATTTGTTACATTTGAATAAAATAACATGTCTATATATGCCATATTTCACTTTTTATTTATTATCGGACAGCATAAAAGATTGGATTTTCTTTCCATTGTAAACAAAAAGAAATAAAAAATGAATTTTGTGAATTCCTTCAAATGCCATAGTCAGCAGAGTAATGATCTACATTTGGCAGGAAGGAAATTTAATTCAACAGGACTTAAGCCATGTTCTCAGTCATGGTCATATAAATTGCCTAGAGTCCCTCTGGGATATTTACTACTCAGTCCTTATTGAGGATACTTGGGGAAGTTCACAGCCATGAAGATCATGAAAAAGTTGTCTAGACTATTAGTCATCTCTATGCCTGATTGTAGGAACCTGGTATGACCTGGACCTACAGATACAAATCTATTTCCAGACTTTCAGATGAAAAAAATAGGTTACACATTTTTTTCTTTAAAAAGACAACTTCATTTGTCTAACATTTCTGAATTTTGTGCTAGTTGTGAGCACAAGGACATTTGTGCTCCCAACAATAGATAAAAAAATATCTGAATAGAATTATCATGACCCCTTTAGATACATTGCCAGGATTGATATATTGATATAAAATGGTTATATTGTAGTATCACATATACTAGTTTACAGTTGAACAGCAGTGGGGATTTTTCTTCTTTCTCAACATTCTACTGGGATTTCTTGTTTTATTTACTTGCTGACAACATATTGAATGGAGGAAAGGCAGATTGCCGTAGTTTTAATTACAAATTTTCAATATGCTGAGATAAAGTATATTTTTAAAAAAACTTATTAACTTCTTGTCTTTATCTGTGAACTATTTCTGAGTTTATTAGTCCTCCTACTGATCAGTAATTTTGTGAGCTTTTTTAACATATAATTTTTCTAGTGAATTACAAGTTCTACATATTAACCCCTAGTGTGATGTGTTCCCCAGATAATATAAATTTCAATTTCAAACATTATATTCTTATTATATTATGCTTTCAAATTATGTGTAATCCCATTTTTCACTATGAGAGATTATTTCTTTTACCATGTAAATCATGAGTAAATTGAAAATGTAGCTTATGACTACACATTGGTGTATTTACTTTTTACTTAATTTTAATTCTTAAAAATTTAATGTCTCAGGTCAAAATAGGGTCTTTGATCCTTTAAAAAATATATTTTTATGTAGAGATGAAAGCAAAGTGTATTTTTATTCTTTTACATGTGAACAACCAATTTTGCCAACATCATTTGTTAAATAAACTGTTTTTTCCTAGTTTATATATTTAATATTCTTATAAAAATAATCCAGTGGGCATTGCTTGATTAGATTATTACTAAATTCTCTGTTCTGTTTTATTGACCTACATCTCTGATATTTTCTGAAAGGCTCATACCATCCTTGTCACTACGATTATGAAGTATAATTTGAGGTCAGATACTGTTGTATTTCCAACATCATTCTTTCTGGTTAGAAGATTTTCATGTATCTGTGGTCTTTTCTAGTTATAAATGTATTTTTGAATCTATAGGTTTAAGTGTATAAAAAGTAAAATTTCAATTTTTTATGGGGTTTGTGTGGAAATTTAAGATTAATTTTGTATTATTATACCAAATACCCAACCAGGTACATGGATATTATTTCCATTTTTTATATATTCATTGATTTCTTCTTTAGTCTTTTGAAATACTCTCTTAGTCAAGTTTATCTCCATGTGTTTCATTTTTAAATTTCAATGAGAAGAAACTTTCTTATAGAATCTGTGATGCTATAATGTGTGATTAACTATAGTCATATAACAATAAAATAATTTGACTTTTGAATGAAAGAGCAAAGTTAAACCACGATGAATTATGTTTTATTGTCATTAATTAAATATAGTATTATATATGAGAAAAGGAACAATGTAAACAAGCCAAGGGGAAATAGAAGATATGAAAAATAAATGAATGTCAGAAGAAAAATAAGAATGAGGAATTCCTTTGATGAACTTATCAATGGAGTATAAAAACAAAATTACTGCTATTGAAGGCTTCTAAATGTCTATTTCAAGAATAATACAGGGAAAAACTGAATAGATTATCCTAGTAGTAAGAAATATAACACAGTTCTGAAGGAATGACATGAATATTCTAGGAAAACATGAAAGAGAAAAAATGTTATAACATAGATAAAAATAGAAGACATTTAGCAATAATTTTTGAATGCCTCTGAAATCATTAAAAAGAGCTAAAATGTATATTCAAGAAATTCAATTAACTCTAAGAGGTGTTAGAAAAATCAACACGTTTCTCATGTTAAAATGATAGTCATTCATAGTAATTTTTAAAAAGGCTTTTTTAAAAGCCATGGCTAAGTAACATCATCTAAATAAAAATATAATCCTCATTGTTATGTCATAATGTCATAACAATTTTATAGAGTAAGATTTAGAATATTTACAAAAATAAAATTACCATATCAAATTATATTCAATGATTATTTTCTATATGAATAAGCAATAAACAATATACTTCAGAAAACAAAAACTATGTAAACTCATCATTTACAAATTACTGCATAAATTCTATTTGTTATTATAGTAAAAATTCACAGCAAGATATTAGGAAAAAGCTGAAATATCAGAGAGACAAGGAACAAATATGAGCTAGTTTCACCCAGTCAAGTCTTCAGGTCTCTATTTACAAATCCTCCAACTGCAAATTCTTTGTCCATAGCCAAAAAGGCAAGTGGCAGAGGAAACTGAACACCTCCCTTCCCTCCCTCAGCCCTTGTTCAACTTTCATAGAGCTAGGTGTGGACCACAAATTCCTGGCTTTCTTAGGCCTTGATCTCACAAAGGTCAAGATGCTCTCTGCCTCCCACATGATGGAATTAAAGGCATAGGCTTCCGTTCTCTGACATTCATGGCTTGGCTCTGAATGGTTCTGTACTCGGATATTTCAGACTAGAAATAGCTGACAGTCATACAATGATTTGAGGAAAAGCACAAAAAATACAAAGGACCTAAAGAAGATCAGAGCCCAATATTATTCAGAAAAAGCTTTATTTTTGTTTTATTATTTTTCATATTATGATCTTTGAAAATTATATTGGTCACAGTTTTGGGGAGGATCTAAGTTGAGACAGGATTAGGTAATACCCTGATAGAATACAGTGTTAAAATAATTCTTTAGATTAAAAAATGCTAATAAGTAATAAGAAAAAAATCACTGAAAAAGCAAAGCTGGCAGCTAATGATTAACTTACATTGAAAATTAGTATAGTTATTTTAGTTTGTCATCTTATTTTTTAATGTTTGAGCACATTAATCAAATTTATTAAATGGAAACAATGCATTATAGAAACTAAATATTGATACCATATGATGTTTGGATACTATAAGAATTATATAGCGTTTAAATTAAGTTAAATATATTCATTTACTCTAACATTTATTTCTAGTTTGAATAATTTTAGATATTTTATTAATTGAAAAAATCATAGTTTCCAATAAATATCTTCATCATTTTTTATATTCTCCATTATTAACAGGTGATAGTAAATCATAATGCAGTTTTCTTAGAACATATAAACTCGTATTTATAAGAAATTATAGATTTTAGGTTTCAAATCTTGCAAAATAGATAATTGTAGGAGATATCTTTGTTTTGTTAGGTTAAAACTCATTTTAATATTTTGTATATTACTTCTTTGAGAATCATGCATACACTCTTACTCTTAGTCTTATTGCCTTTACATATCACCAATGGGCAATAATTATCTGCTCTGGTTTGGAGCAGACAAAATTACATTTTCAAATGTGCTTATTCTATGATTTTTGTACTTGGATGTGAACCATCCCATATCTACTCAATGCTACTTTTAACTAAGTGCTTTCTCAATTTGAATCCATATTTGCTAAAGCAGTTGTATGAAGAAGTCAGATAATATTGCTTTTCTTTTCTATATACCTCCCTCTACTTTGCATGTTATGTCATGCATTTGTCATATCTTTTCTTTTATGCTCACTTTTTGTTAAGAATTTTATTACAGAAAATTGCACAGTAAATGCCTTCAGTTCTTCGACTATGTCTTCTTTCAAACATATAGTCAATATACTATGTCCTGACAATTTCACCTACACTGTGGTTTTGTCTCTTCCATTTTTTATAGAATTATCCCTCTAGAATGTACGTTTCAAGAGGGAGTAGTTGTTTTCTCTTTTGCTCAGTTTTTTTGTTGTTCTTGTTGTTATTTAACACACCTATTACTGTTTTTTTTTTCATCTGCTCCACCCAGTCATCTCCCAGTTATTTTCTCAATCCATCTCTCCATCCATACCCCAGAGAAGGTAAAGACTTCCAGGGTGAGTTAATGCAGTCTGACATATCCGGTTATGGTAGAACCAAGTTCCTTTTCCCAGTATAGATTTATGAAGATGTTTCTCTGTAAAGAATAAACTCTAAAATTTGGTTCATGCACTAGGAATAAGTTCTGGTCCCATTGCCAAAGGTCCCATACATTTCCCATGCCATCCAGCTGTCATCCACATTCAGAAGACCCAGTTCAGTCCCTTGGAGGTCCCCTAGCTGACAATTCAAAGTCAATGAGCTCAAAATAGTGAGCTCAGGTTAGTTGTCTCTATGAATCAGCTCATCATAGTCTCTCCTCCCTCTTTTTCCTGGACTGGAAGCTAGAACCAGTACTTAGTTGTGTGTCGCTGCATCTGCTTCCATCAGTTCCTAGATGAAGGTTCTATAATTACAATTAGGGTGGTCATCAGTTTGATTATAGAGAAAGGTCAGATTAGGCACCTTTTCCACTATTGTTTGGGGCCTTAACTGGGTCATTTTGGTGGATTCCTGAGTATTTGCATTACACCAGCTTTCTTTTTAACCCCACAATGGCTCCCTCAATCATGGTATCTCTTTTGTATATGTGTGCATGTGTATGTGTATGCTAATAAAGTCCCCAAAACAGCACATGTTGTAGACATCAGCTATCAGTTATTTAATCAAGCCCCCAATGCAAGCTCCTTAGATATATCAAGGCATTATTATCTATCAGAATTGGGTGGAACATTTGCCTGAAGTGCTTATTTTAACTCTTCTACAGAAGGACTACTGTTTTGTCACCTGGGTTTGGGCCAGAATTTATTTTTAATAAGCAGATGCCGTTCTTGCCTGAGAAACTAGATTACTGCTGTATTTTTAACTGCTACTAAATTTGGGATAAATAAAATTTAACACTTTAAGTTAATGTTTGTAAATTCATATGTTTTCTTTTATAAATATTTGTATTTTTATTTCTGAGAAGTGTCTGTCTTTCTTTTCCTCATATTAAAAGAAAACCATGTCTTGAATACATTGAATGTATAAAAAATTTGTCATTTATTTTCATTTTGGTTTTTATCACTTTTTTTATATATCTTAATGACATGTAGAATCTTATAAAAAGATAATTTTTGAAGTGTCATTACTATGAATGCTGTATTTTATCTCCAATAATCTGAAATTAAGTTTATGCTAATTGACCATAAACTTAACAAATGAGATTAAAAGTGAAAAGTATGAAAAACTGGCTTCACTAAACAGTTCTCAGAATTTTATTTCTGCCATAAAAATTAATTTATGTTATTTTTTAATTAAGTTACATATTATATTATATTATATTATATTATATTATATAATTTCTCTTTTTAATGTACTTATATTATTTTACCTAATATTCTTTGAGAACATATAGATAGAGTATACTATTTTAAGAAATTTACAGTTTACATGTATTTAAAAAAAATAGTAAATATTGCCATTCTGGTAATTGTGATTCAGAGAAGTTTTAGCAGGACATGATTTTTTTAATTCCTCCCGTCCACTGGCAGAATCCATAAAAAATTTTTAAAACAATAAATTTAGCCCATTTGAAAGATACATTCAATTTAGATCCATCTGAAATCATAAAAGGCTTCTACAATAAGTGTGTGGTTTCTTTATCAGTAGGGGGGTCTTCCTCAAACCTAGAGTGGAAACAATGGTTATATTGGTTATATAATCCATGTTGTTTTAAGTATTGCTGGAATTTCTTTGACTAGTTATTCAACAGGAGGTGTTTTATGCCTAGTACTGTCTATAGTTCTTCCATGGACTATTATCAGACCAAGTAAATGAACTTCTTAAGATGTGTGTGTGTGTGTGTGTGTGTGTGTGTGTGTGTGTGCATGTGTGTGTGCTGGTAATAATTTTAGGTAAATAGAAAAAATATTTTTGATGCTTCATCAAAAAATGTCAGTGTCATTTGTCTCTGCTTCCTCCTTCTGTATTGACTTTCATTACTCACCAATATGTTATTTATTAAAATTTCCTAAGTGGAAGAAAAATTAATTGCTCTTTTTTTTTGTCAATTTGACATGAGCTAGAGTCAAGTAAAAAGAGTAAATCTCACCTGAGAAGATAAGTACATTTGGGTCCTAAATCATATTGATGATTTATGTGGAAAGACCCAAATGACAAGCTGTGGTACCCTCCCTGGGCATGTGGCTCTGGAAAGTAAAAGAAATCAAACTCACCAAGTCATTGGGAACAGGCAAGTAAGCAGCATCCCTCCTTGCTGTTGCTTCAGTCCCTTCCTCCACACTTCTGCCTTGGGTCCTAAAACAAATCTTTTCCACACCATCTTGTTTTTGTTCAGAGTTTATCACAGCAACAGAAAAACAAGCTAAGGCACATGTGGAAATAACTCTGGTGAAGACAAGAGTGTTTTAATTGCTTTACACATTAAGGACTGGTAAATATAAGGAATTTTCAATTTATATGAATTTGCTATGTCTATATTTTATACTTGAAACAATGCTGAATTAATTCAACTGGCATTTTAGAATATATAAAGATTGACTCAGGAACAATAAACTCTGAGGCCAGAATACTAGATGTACATTCAGACAACTGTATTTCAGTATGATTATTTGCATTAAGAAAGCTTTTAATGGGTAATCAGCTGGGAAACAGAATATTTACTCAAATTTTTAAAATTGTTTTTAAATTTTATTATATTATAATATTTATACATACTTAAATGTCTGATATGCTTTTTTTCTGAACCAATAAGTAACTTGTCATATTTACTTAATTTATCCATCTGAATGTTTTAGTTGGGCTACCTTGGCCAGTTACTTGAAAGAAGGTATCTAATACATTCAAAGTAAGTACTTTCAAATTACTCTCTTCTGTTTTGAAATAAGTAATATGTAGTTTCATTTTTTTTGTTGTTACATTGTGCCACAGAGTAGCAGAAGTAATATGCTGTCAAATAGTAACATTGTAACTATTGGTTAACATAACCTCTCCTTTTTAAATGCTAATAAATATATAATAGGTAAGTCTGATGGACTTGAACATGAAACACTTTATAAAAAGAGTAATTTTTTTTTGCTTTTGTGGGGAAAACTGGGGCTAGACAAAGCATTTTAAACCAAAGCATTGGTCTTTTTCAGGTTATTCACATCAATTTGAAGGGCCTCTGTGGCACATTGCTCTGTGGGATATTGTCTGTTTATTTCAGTCGAAACAGAAAAAAATAGTAAAATATGGATTTAATTAATTATGACAGTGTATGTAGATAACCTGCATTCAGTGGTTCAGTGTATTGGAAAGAATGAAATTGGAGACAAGATATTTAAAAGTATGTAGTGGGAATAAGCTTCCTACCTCATAGTTAAAATTGAGGATAAATTTAGTCAAGACAGTGTGAGATAGTAGGAAATTCACATTTGCCAACTGAGCTTGGAATAAATACAGTTTAAGATTTAGCTCTAACTCATAGTTCTTAGTTCCAGAATTCACATATGCTCTCAGGCTGTTCATGAGGAAATTGGCTACGCCTCACTGCAGATCGTTTCTAAAGGTTTCAAAGTCACTCAATGGTCATACCATAAAGGAGAGAACAAACAGATTGAGAAAACATGAATTGTTTCCAAGACACAGAAAATCCAAAGAGTAAGGTAGAATATGTCAGAAAAACATTGTGCATGAGAAGTTGAGAGTGAAGAAGACTGAATTTAACCAGCCATATATCTACAAATGACCAGTAGTACCAGGCAGAAATACATCCTCACTGTAGAGACTTTGAATAAGATTAACATAAAATATCACACTCTTCCTGAGCCTAGCCAAGGCCAGAGAACCATTCTACATTGGAACAAGTACCAAATGCTTTTCATTTTAAGTTCATATGGCATTGATTCTTCATGCTTCATTTGCTATCAGTGACCATGGGAAGAGAAAAAATGTTAAAGTCAGAGTCATTAAAATATGAAGCTGCAAGGCCTGTAGAGAGGAGCTGATGCAGAGGCCATTGAGGAGTTGCTGCTTACTGTTTTCTTCCCCGATGGACGGCTTGTGCAGCCTCTTTTCTTACAGAACTCCAGACGATGAACTAGAGAATTTCCCATCAATCACTAATTTATAAAATGTTCTACAGCAGTGTTCTCAAGCTTCTTAATGTTGAAACCTTTTAATACTATTCCACATGTTCTGGTGATCCACCAACTAAAATGTTGTTGTTACCTCATAACTGTAATTTTGCTATTCTTATGAATTATAGTGTAAATATCTGTATTTTCTGATGGTTTTATGTGACTCCTGTGAAAGGGTCTAGTTTGACCTCCAAAGGAGTTGTGACCTACAGGTTGAGAACCTTACACACCTACCTACTGAGTGATCTTGATGAATAAACTTCTTAATTGAGCTTCCCTCCTCTCAGATGGCTTTATCTTATATCATATTGACACAATTATCTAGCACAATGCATGTGTGTTATTGAAAAATAAGCAATTTCCTCATATTCTCCTTCAGATATCTTTGTTAGATATATTATATCCTTTGTATTTTATCTCACAGTTTACATAGTCACTGACATTTTCTGCTTGTACTGAATATATTCCTTTTAGTTTTGAGCGAACTTGCTATTATTTTTTCAAGCTCATCATTAAATTTCTCCACCACAAATAGTATATTATTAAAGCTATTTAGCAATAGTTAATTTATTTTATTCTTTTTGAAAGATTCTTATAGTTACCGTATTATTTAATTATATACATTAAGTGTATAGTATATTTCTTTTGCTGTGAATTTTTGAGATAAAGTCTTATTATAAATTCCACAGTAGCAATGGCAGATGGGTGCAACCATTCCTGATTACTTCCTATTATTTCTTATATTTACTATCTCTCTTCCTATATTTTTTCTTCTTGCCTAGCATATGAATGTAGTGTCTTTAAGTAGAGTCATTAACACACTAATCATAACTGTGTAAATACTTCCCATGCTTGATATATTTCTTTAGAATGAGCTTTATTTTTTCTTTCCTTTTGTTATAAACAACATTGCAAATAAGTAAAAGTGCCACACATCTCTATTAATGAGACTCAATGTATACATTTTAATAAACTTATATAAATTTATTAGTTAGAATTGACATTCAAAATGGAATCTATGAATCATTTTAAATTTATGTACTTCCATTATTAAATATATTTTATGCTCTTAAGCTTATGCATATTGTCCTTGCCATCTACTATTTTAATAGGTTTTGATAATCTTAAATTTATAAATTGGTATGATGTATAAAGCAATAAGTATAAATATTAATTGATCTTTGCTTGATTTGTTAATTTCTGCTGTTTGTTTTACCTGGGTTACTAAGTAACCCAGGCTGTGTCCAATTTAGACTTAAGGCCCACTACACAGTGAGAAACTCAATACTTGAAACTTAGCCAACTTCTCTGAACTAGTGAAGTCATTGCTGTTGGAGACTTTATTAAACCAACATAGTCACTAGGAACACTATAGATGTTTATTTTTTTATCTAGTTATGAGTTTATTACATCTACAAATTTGGGCCTTAAATTTTATCCTTATGTATGAATGTCATTCATTAGTACTCATTTATATCTATTTTTAATTTAATTAATTAATTTATTTTACATTCCACTTACAGCCTCCTCTCCCACCTCTCCTCACACACACTTCCCCCACCCCCACTTCACAATCCTCTATCTACTCTTCCAATATATTTGCTCAGAAAAGGGAAGGTCTCCTATGGGTATCACTAGGTATTGCCTATCAACTGCTGTAAATCAACACCTTCTCTGGTATTTATGTTGGACAAGGCAGGTACAGTGTGACAATAGGCACCCAAGAGCCAGTCAAAGCAGAAGAATCTCTGCTTCCACTGCCAGGAGTCCCCCAAAATAGACCAACTTACACATCTGTTGCATATATTCAGCTCTCCTAGTTCCTCAAATGCTCCCCGGTGTTAGTCCAGACTGTATGTTTCTGTAATCCAGCCATTTCTGATTAGCTCTTTTACTAATAGGTAAGTTTATCTATCCTTGATCATGAATAAAACATAGCGTAATCTTTACATATGCATTTTTAAGGAAGTTAACAAATACAAATTAGAATGAGAAGCAAAAATGGACACAAAAGGGGAAACACATTGTATGTATTTTCAGTGTGATGCAAATGAAATTACCTGCTCCTAAACAAAATACATGCATAACAATAAAATTTTCCAAAATGATTATGATATACTAAGCTTTTATATGAAAATTTTATTTCATCTTTGCAGTAACATCAAGTGATAAATGCTACTGTCAGTGTGTCCATTGAAAGAGGAATAGTTTGAAAATCAGCTATTTAGATAAACGCTTAAGATAACATGAATATTAAATGGTTGAAGCTATACTCCAATGAAGTCAATTAGGCTACAGAATCAGTAGACTTGACTAGTATGTATATATACAAATTCTTTAAATGGGTTAAGATATTTTGTCACAATGGTTTTTAAAGAAACTAACTGGTTCCTGTAAAATAATGTCACTATTATGACAATTTGTTTCTTGGATCTTCAGTTCCATTTGTGAAAGAAATTTGGAGAAATAAGTCAGATCCAGCTTGAAACGCAGTAAGCAAGATTAAGAAATAATTCTATCATTTTAAAAATGAAAATTCCAATAGGTACACAGATAGTAAAGCTTGGTCTTTATTTTAAGACAGAAAAAAAGTTGTCGGGATTGGACTAGAAGTGAGACCTCTAGTTCATTAGGAAAAATGGGAGTAGATCTATATCAGAAACTACTGGTCTTGGATATACTAGTCTTGGGCATATAGTTAAGTGACTCTATATTTTACAAAGGAGACACTTGTTCACACATGTTAGTTGCTTCTCTATTCAAAAGAACCAGAAATTGGAAATATCCTAATGTTGAATTAATGGATAAAAGAAAATGAATTACATTTATGAGAACATGTTATTTTGGCAAGAAAAGGTAAAACCATAAAATGCATATGTCCATAGATGGAACAAGAAAAAAATAATTCTGAGTAAGCTAATCCAGTTTCAGAAAGATAAATGTGGGGCACATTCACTTATTTATAATAATTATATGTTAACTCTTCATTAATTAGGTTATAAGCCTTGTAACAACAGAGATTGGATATAAACTAAGAGAAGGCCAGATGAAGGGACAGTCCTATTCAGGGGGATAGAATAACTAGTTTAGAGTGGATGAGTTGAGAGAGGACATGAATGGGATGATCAATCAGGGAAGGGTAGGTACCAGAAGGTGAGGGAAAGAATATAGTAAGGGCCAGCTAAAATTATGGGTCCTTTGAGTGCCAGAAGGCAATGTAAAATAGTTACAGGTATAAGGGTGATATAAATAAAATTACTAAATAACTGATATGAAGGATCCTCAAAAGGACCTATCAAGTCACCAAAAGAAGTTTCCAGTACCTGAAATATATTACCATAATCAAATTGCTGATGAAAAGGCTCCTCTGGGGACTCTGCAAATAACCCAGGCTTTTTGTAGATCACTACAATCCGATGATAGGTCTCTATTGCTGAAGAAAACAGCTATACAACTAACTTAACAGAGAAGAGCTGAAATGGTGCCTACCTAGAGCTTCCATACCCACATACTAGTATTCACAGTTCAATAAGTTTTTCTGCATGCTAGCAAAGGGTAAAGTTAAACATCATCTAACTACTGTTAGATATACAGGAGTGACTTGCTTGCAGTATATGCTGATGACACAAAGCTTGCTGTAGCAGTCAACAAATATCTGATTGAATTTAAATTTCACTTCAATAAATGGAACCCACACCTTATACTTCTTGATTAGCTAAGAACCTGAGACAAGATTGCACTATAATTTAAGGGAAAACCAAGTACTACTGTTCTGTTGAATGAACAAAGCCTTAATATGATTCTACATATTTTTCTATACTCATGGATAAGTATCTTGCTCAACCATCATCAGAGAAGCATCCTCCTTCAGTAGATGAGTTAAAAAAGGCAGAGACCCATAGTCATTTAATATGCAGGAAGTGAAGAGATCTTAAAACATTCAATACTAAAAAGGGTGTCTCCATAAAAATTTCCCCCAGAACTCTGGTAACTTTGTGAAAGAGCATAAAAAATGTAGGGATCCAAGGGCTGTGAGGTTACAAAACAAAAAATTAGGCTTTCTAAATATATCATGACCAAGACACATATGAACTCACAGAGACTGTGGTAGAGTGCACAGGACATCATAGGCCAACATTAGATGGAGACCCAACATCAAATAAAGTGGACATGGACCCCCATACCTAAGCCAGAATCTATTTCCAATTGATAACCTTTCAAAAATTAAAAATTAATTTTCTAGAAAAGTGTTTCTAAAGATGCCTATCATACTTGAAAGCTAGATCCTTGTCTATCAGTTCATGACCAACACAAGACAAACTCAGTGTGCTCACTGGAGGATTTTTTGTCTCATAAGGGTTTGTCATGGCTTATCTTTTATTTTAACCTGAAGTGATCTTTGTATATAAATTACATTCTCAGTTGTTTTTTTAATGTGAAAGTTTTATTTATATTGGTGTGTATGTATTTATTTAATCCTTACACCTTTCCTTTGGCTCTTGTTTATTTTCTTAAGGTTTTGTTTTATATTATTGTATTTTATTATTATTCTTTATATTTCAATTTTTTTTCCTAAGGATAGGCAAAATTGGTATTTATTCAGATGAGCAACCATGTGGAGATGATGCTGGAGGAGCTGTTGGGGAAGTAAACCTTAAACAGACCATATTGTGTGAAAAAATCTATTCTCAACAGAAGATCCAAATATATATATATATAAAATATTTAATGAACATCATATATATGGAGAGAGGATAACTAGAGTCTATATATGTAACATTCTTGTCAGTGATTTTTTTTTTCCATTTTGTCCCTCATGACACTATTTATGAATTTAAATATAAAGTGTTAACTCTTTTGGTGGAGCTAACTTCTAAAAAACATTTTTAAGCTATGACATATCAGTGTTCTGTATGTTTTTAATAAGTTTAAAAGTAAGAGTCAAGAGAAAATTCCACATGGAGAGTCGTCATGTGTTCAGAAACCAGCAAGGCCCTATGAGTGTTTAGTCAAGCTGATTAGCCCACATCATGCCATCACACAACGCATATAACAAGCACACACTACACGATAAAGTGTCTACTCCTTTGGGCTGTGGTCTTATTTTATCCTTAAACTTCTTTGTTATTTTCCCCTTTATAAAATAGTAAGGTAGTAAGTTTTACAGTATGCCAAGTCATGGCAGCATGTAAAGTTTTAATTTTTTAGTTCTTACTGCTAAGCAATTGCATTTAGTCCTAATAGAGATTCTGGAAATTGGTGTGTGTGTGTGTGTGTGTGTGTGTGTGTGTGTGTGTGTGTGTGTGTGTGTGTGTGTGTGTTTATCTTTGTGCAGATGAATTCATATGTGTTTGCAATGTTAAATAAATGTCTTCCCATTTTACTCTTATTTTTTGAAACAGTGTCTTTCTGAACCATGAAGTCTCCAATTTAGCTAGGCTGGATGATCACTGTATATTTACCTATCTCTTTACAACTTGTAAGAGGTTTCTGGTGTGAACTTTCAGACAAAGCCTAGAGGTTTGGACCACTAAAAGCCGACTGCCACTTAGGCCCAAATAATCACACAGACAATGTTGACCAGGGGCCTAGGGATATAACTTGCTAACTCTTTACCCTTAAACTAATCCATGATTCTTATCCTGTTTAGCCATGCAGCTTGGCACCTTTTCTCAGAGCAGCATAGTAGTTTTCTTCTTCTTCTGCCTTCTCTGTGGCATTTCTGCTCTGTTCTTCCTGTTCCCAGTTTTCTTAGTCTGGTAGCCCCTCCCACACTTTCTATCTGCCTTTGGCCAATAAGCATTTTTATTAAACCAGTAGACAGAACAATTATGTACCATGTAACAACATAATTCCTCTATAATCCACCGTCTCTAAAAATCCATATACACAACACCCAGTTCACCTTCAAAGTGAGTAATAGATATCCAAACGCATGCCCACTTGTTTGCACATCAAGAACTTTACTGACTGAGCCATCATTCTGGAAACTGAAGTCAGAATTTTTGAACTGTATGGGAACTAATAGTAAGGACTTATAAATGGACTAAGAAATTTAAAGGAAATAAAACTTTGAGGACTGGGGGATATTCTGTATTATATGATGACTATGAGCTTTTGGGGATTAGCTACAGAGTATTTTGTTTTGACTATGAAATGCCTTCTGTAAACTCAGGTGTTAAATATAAAATAGTATAAAATACTATTATAAATTCAAGGAGTCTTGTAATTTTAAATGATGAAATATCATCTATCATTTTTTCATATACTTTTGTGCACCTCCAAATATAAATATATAGCTCAATTAATAACACAAGTTAAGTACATAGACCTCTTTTGTGTTGTTCTTTAATTTACTGACATCTTAATTGCTCATTATGGATTCAAAATCTTCAGAAAACAGCACGACTTATCAGTATATGCTTATGTAATAAACATACATATATGCAAATAAAAGTAATTCTTTCTGATACTACTCTCATTCAGCAAAACATTTTCATAGTAAATTCATGTGTCTTACCTAATAATTAGAAATTGTTGCTTATGGAGTTGAATACCTACAACCAATGAGAAGCCAATACTGGAGTGCTAATTTTAATTCTGAAATATCATTGCTCATATTAACTAGAAAGTAGACATTTACTTTGAAAGATCATAATCATATTAAGGCAAAGAGGAATAGATTGAGATACTTCTACAAGGTAACCAACACTATAAAACTAGCATTCTATACTATAAGTTATAAAGTGCAACATCATAAGGATTCCAATCACTTAAAATAAGTAAAACTTTTATATAGAAATTTGTGAATAAGAGAAGAATGAAGCTCAGCAAAATTTTGGTTTGATTTTCTTTTTTGGTCTTCACTTGCTATAAAGGGAAAATTATTTGATGAGGAGAGAAAGAATGTATATAACTAATTCAATTAAATATATATAATAAATATAAAGAAAATGTGAGTTCTTTAATTGATTGTTTATGTCAAAGTCACAATAAATTAGAGGTGAGGAGTTAGCTTAGCCAAGGGGAATCTAAGAACAATGAACCTGGTACAATAGCTTTCCTACAAATTCCTATGACAGTAAAAGTCTCTGTAATAAATGGCGTAGATGTTAGAGCACCATGGGCAAAAACGGTCATGAGACAAAAGCAGAGCAGCTAAGTACTGAGTGAACCCTTGAATCAAAAAATATAAATGAATTTAGAAAGGTGCTTAGAAATTTTTAAATTATTTTTCTATTCTTTATATTATTTTAGTGAAGTAGGGCGAGTGTAGGTTATTGTATATGTGTTGGAGTGCATGTAAGAAGGTCAGCAAAACAATGGAGAGAGTTGGTTTATGAGTTCACTTCAGAGATTGAATTCAGGCCATCAGACTTAGTGAAATGTGCCTTTATATGCACGACAATGTTGCCATGCCCCAAAGTTTAAGTCCCTTATTGTAAAGTTGATAATAAAAAAAATGCCTATGAATTCAAGAGCTTTTAGACATTTTCAAAATAAACTATAAAGGGATTCTAGAAATAACTTATGCAAATATGTTAGAATCTAGAGAGCAGTGGATAAAAATCTGAGTGGTATTTTTAAAAATAATGCATAAGAGAAATTAGAATATCATGAACTGATGTTGAATTAAGAAATTGTGATTGGTTCTCAGGAACATTTAGTATTATATACTTGGGCATTAAAAAGCAAAGTATTATAAGTGTGTGTCCTACATGAGAACAAAGACAGTTGAACTACAGAGCTCATGAGTGTATGGAGGAGTGTGTAGGTGGACTTAGTCAATTCCCAGGTTTTATACTGACAAACACAAACCTCCAGTAACTAGAAACTTTTGTTAACAGCAATCTAGATATCTTTTAGAGATATATTTTTTGTGTCAAGTATGTGACCTATAGGGAAAATTAATTAACAGGCAACTAAAAAAATCTGATTTACCTTCTATTAGTCTTTTGGTATGAATTAATTAATTCACTGCATCATATTCTTTTCTGAACTTTCATCAATGAAAATTGTCAGCTAAAATTAAAATCAACAGGGTGTAAGGATGTCATATTTGAACTGCTTAGATAATAATACCCATTTAATAAGAAGAATTGGAGAGCTTATCAGAGTGAAAGTATTCTACCAATTTTTCATTTTTTGTACTAATATCTATTTCATATATCTTTAACACTATATATAAGAAGTTTAAATACATAATGATCCAAGAATTCTTAAGATTCCTGTGTAGAAACTCATAAAATGTACATTAATGATGATAAAAGATAATTAAATTTGGAAAAATATAAAATTCAGAATTTATTTAAGATGTTCATGTTGTCCATATGTATTCATCTGGTACCTGAATTCTCTCTCTCTCTCTCTCTCTCTCTCTCTCTCTCTCTCTCTCTCTCTCTCTCTCTCTCTCACACACACACACACACACACACACACACACACACACACACACACATACACAGAGAGTTCCTTTCTCATCCTTCTGAAGGTTATCTTACTCCTACAATTGTAGAATGAAACATTTTCTTGGCACTTTACTTCTAAAGACATTGAAGTTTCTTTTTCTTTCCCCCAGAGATGAGTGTTATTCCAAGCATAAACATGCTTTTCTTCTTCAAAAGATTCCCATTATTTGTTATTTTAAAAACCAACTAAAGCTCCAGCTCTGCAGTGATGCAGAAAACATTTGTCAGTCATCTGTGGAAATCGCTTATCTGTAGTTTCCTGTCTACAGTTTAAAAATCATGTTTACAACCCTAATCCAGTGGAACTGCTCTTTCCAGAGACCTGCTGGGCTCACTGTCATTTACAACAGAAAACTTTGTGTAAACAGAGAAACATGCATTTTCGTTTTGAGATATACTTTCATAAAGAAGTTTCCTAAGAGTAAAAATTGCATTATCATCTCTTTAAAATTGTCTCATAGAGTAATATACTAGTCCACTTAATTTTATATTTCTGTGAGGTTGGTGTTCAGAATTGTTTCAGAGGTTCTCTAGTTAATAGCATATATTAACTTCACATGCTGAAATAGGTGAGTTCACATTTGAGGGTCTAGGCAGCACTAGCCTCAGAATGAGTATTTTATTAATAATAACCCTTGCTGTTAAGGCCTGTAGATCACACAGAGACAGTAGGACTCAGGACTATAAGAAAATGGTTCTCCACAGTTTAACAATTTATACATCCTCTGTTGCCTAAAATTTCTTTCCAGGCCTATCCCTGAGGTCTAGACCCACAGCTGCTTAGCACCAAATAATTACACAAAGACTTACATTATAAATTGTTTGGTCTATGGTTCAGGCTCATTGCCAGTCACTCTTAAAACTAAAATCAACAGATAGCTATTAATCTATGTATCGCCACATGGCTCCATGGCTTTATCTGTGTCTCATTACATCTTGCTCTTTGGTAGGCAGCCTGCAGCGTCTTCTTGATTCTGCTATTCCTTGTATTTTATCTCTCTTTGGATTTCCTGAATGCCTCTAAGTTGCCTTGTCATAAGCCTAAACAGCCATTTTATTAACAAATGGCAATAAAACACATTTACAGCATGCAGAAAGACATCCCACATCACTTCTGAAAGCCAATAAACATTCTAAGATGAATTTATTTATTTACTTATTATTCTACTACAATGAAAGCTTTGTAAGAGTTATCATCCTTATATATTTAAATAATTCAAAGAAAGTGGTAGATTTTATTCTGGTTGTTGATAAATATCTATGTATATTACAAAAGTTGTTCTCAAACTTATATCATTGCATTATATAGCAACATGACAGCAGTAAGAGGTATAAGTATTCCTCTTTCTCTAAATCTGGAGGCAGCAGGCATGAAAAGAAAATTGAAATATCATTATTTTAACTAGTACCAATTATCAGACTTTACGTTAGGCATCACAAGATTGACTGACAATAATACCAAGATGTGGATTCTAACAATATGTTTGAACTTTAAAGACTGACACTCTCAGATAAAAGATAGTCCCTTATCAGAAAGCAAGTAATATATCACTGTCTACGATCCACATGTAACTTTAATTAAATTGAAAATTATCACATTAATTATAATTATTTTCAAAATAAGAGAAGTGTTTAATGAAGTTTTATTAGTTCCACTAGTATTGCTATTGTACACAATAAATGAAAATGTTTATATGCAGAATTTGAGACTAGTACTTTGAATTTTTGACAGTTTCATTTCTATTTGTCCTATTTTTGATTCTATATGCAAAGCAATGTAAGCTTTTATTTGCATTTGCCTATTTTTATTGGCATCATGGAGTTCTTAAAATGGAGATGACCAATTATTCAAACTTAATACTAAATATGTTGGATATTAATATTTCATATATCATACTCTCAACATGCTTGGAAATTGAGAATTTCATTAAATTTGCAAAGTATGCCTTGTTTAATTACTCTGTATAGCATATTATGATAGGGATAAATGGATGATATTTGATTTTTAAATATCTTCTTAAATATACAGAACCATAGAGGTAAAGACTCTAGTAGCATACTAAGAACTACTAGATACATAGAGCCTTTAAGCAGATGGCAAAAGAAATAGAAACTAAATATATAATGCTACAATTTAAAATATGAATTATTTTGTATAAATGGGGTTAGTAATTGTACAATAATTGTTCATCTTTCAATAAACAAACTTTGAAATTAGGTCTTGAGTATGGATAAAACTTGAACAAATAGATAAGAGAGTAAGATAAAAAGAACATGTCTAAATAAAAGCAATGTGCAGACAATGAAAATGGGTTCAATGAAGACACAACTGCCAACAAGGAATAACAGTTTCAGCCAATGGCTCATATCAAGAGAAAGAAGAGGCAATATAACTAGAAGTGAATTGACAGATAACGGTAAATGTATTTGTTGAATATATGGAAAATACACAGTAAGGCTTTCACATTTTCTGGTAGTATAAATGGAACTTGTATTAAAATTTATTACATAACACTTATTAGCCAGTAGTGTTCACCCAATTTGTTTAACAAACAACTGATGAATATTGCATGAATCCCATTTGAATTTTTATGTGTTTGTAGTTAAAGGCAGTTATTTCAACTGTGGGAAAGCACCAATTATTTTTACTTCTTGGTAAAATTACTTGTCGATATTTAAGTATTCAGATAATTTCATTAGAGTTTCCCTGAGGACTGGAACATGAAAACGCAACATACAGTAAAAAATTTTTAAAACTATTGCCTTTATAGAAAGTGACTGTACTCTAATATGGCACGTGTGATGTTTAATATTGTCAAGTTGATAATAAATGTTAAGGATACAGGCATTTGACAAATTATTTAGATTAGGTCACTCAAGATAGTGGAACCTATCTTACCAGATAATGAATCAAGGCATAGGCTGAGATTGTACCATAATGAAAACAAATGTGATACATATAGGAACTTAATGGGCATGAATATTTACTGTCTTCTGCTTCCTAATGCTGTAGAATATTATTTTAAGATGTGTTACATTTGTTTATGCTGTGGAATGTTTGTTTAATGATGCAAAGATGTGTTTCATTATTTTTATGTTACATTTGCCTAATCCTGTAAAGCTGAGTTACTTTGCCTATCTAAAAGACTTAATTTTTCTAAGAAAAAGCTTAACATTTAGTAGCCTGTCCGGAGAAAGAATAGGTAGTACTGGCAGGCATAGAGAGGAAAAAGGAGAAGAAATCTGGGATAAGATCAGAGAGCAAGGAAAGCAGGGGCTAAGTTCCCAGCTACACAGCCAGCTACCAAGTAAAAAAATAAGGAAAAGCATAGAAATTATTTGGGAGATGAGTGGTTAGCCTCTCAAAAGTCAAGAGTCAAAAAAAATATATAAAAAAGCCATTCTGACCTGTGGACACATTGAGACTAGTATTTTCTTATTCTTATCATTCTACCTTTCTGTCCTCACTACCATGGACTTTGAACCTGAACTCTGAAACAAAATTTTTGTTTTGAGTTGCTTTTGTCATAATATATTTTTTATCACTAAAACCAAAAATCAAAGGAATTTAGTACCTTCAATACCAATAGGTACTTTAAACCAATATGTGGATTTGTAACACTGAAGGTGTCTGTTTGGTGTCTCATCATTAGTATGTTATTGTTCTGGATAATCAGGTTTATAATTTTATTGATCTTTTATTTATTGAATCGTGGCATTTTATACTTATTCACTTTTGTCACAGAACATTAGCTTTTTTTAATTCATGAGGTCAATTCAAATTAAATATATGAAAGTAAAAATGAAGAAGATACTGAACTATAAAGTTAAAATTATTAAATTATTAATGTACACTTGTGATTGCAATAGTAACTTTATATGTACAAATATAAATAAAAAAATAAATTTTAGTCAGTTAATTCAGAATTGAATATTTAAAATTAAAGTATCAAAAAACGAGATATTTATAGACAAATACGTTGCATTTTGTACAAAATATGGTTGAAATATTCCTTGAAATTTGTCATAATGAAAAGATAAATACCACACTTTGGAAAATAAGTATATTGACATTAGCTAAATTTAGATCTAAATAGTCAGGTCTGAGTACATTAACTAAAGTATAATGCTATAAACCTAGCCAGTGAATGGATTTTATATCCTTATTACAGTTCTCCCATAAATAGACAATTTTCAACTGAAATTTTAACAAGTATTATCTTGCCATAATTTTCTATCATTTTAAGATTTCAAACTTTAACATTCAGAAAAATAGAGCATCAAGGATAATAATGGATGATTTAGAATAAACTCTGTATTAATCAGTAATTTCATTTATTCTCATATCTTTGGCTAACCAGCAATTAATTAACCAATGTGTAGGTTGTCAAGAGCAAAACATATTTCTTTGACTTTATTTCCTGCATCTTATACATGAATTTCACTACCCTGTCTTTCTTACATTATTTTTTGACCATGATATCCCAAAGTCACAATGCCTTAGCAATTAATTCTCTGGACTGAATTATATTTGTTATATGTTTCTATTATAAGTGACGTTGGGTCTTTGAGTCTGTGCTTGAGTATCAAAAGCTTAGAAAGGCTTTCTCTACTTATGCTTCCACATATTATTTCCATTAGATTTACTCACAGCTCCCAAACAATGGCTTCTCTAGTTTCCCCTGCAGAGACAAGATTGACTCCTTCCTGAATTCAGGGGCTTTGTTAGCCTAGGGAGATTATATATACTTTACTGTATCTTTGACTCTTAATAGGAAACAAAGTGGCCAAAGCTGCCAAGTCCTGCTGTTTGATGGAGCAGAACTTGGCCCCTTCTTCAATTAGATTAGTATAATATTTTTGCTATTGATCATTTTTTTCAAGATATATTTTTCTTGAATTTATTTTCACAGATTAGAAGATTATCTGGTTGGTATCTTGCCTTGAGATCACCACTCCCTCTAACAAAATTAGCATAAGGATTTTCTTCAAGTTTTTATGCCTTTGAACAGATGACTTAGATGAAAAGTCACCTTTCCAGGCATGTTTCTTCTTATGGTTTATATTTTTAAATTTTCTATGTTCCAGCTTGCTTCTTTTATAATTTATGAGTGGTTACTAATAGCCAAAAAGCAGAATCAATACTAGAATGTCTTTAAATATCCTCTACTGTTAGAGGCCACTGGCTCCAGCTCCTCTAGGTGGCGCCATTATCTGGCGCTGGCCAACCCGCCTGAGTCAGAGTACGCATGCGCTTGGTATTCTCCAGAGACTGGTCTGGTTTCTCCGCCTTTCCCGTGGCGTCATATGGGATTCTGAACTACGACCTATAGGAAGATGTTTCGTCTAAAGCAAGGGCCGTTTGGTCGACTTAAAACCGGGTCTTCCTACCTCGTGTTCCTCTCTCTTCCTCTTTCTCTCTCCGCCCCGCCGTGCGCACGGACGCCGGCCCGGCTCCTGGGGCGCGGGCTCTAGGCCACGTGGCGGATGGCCCGGCCCGGACCACGCCGGGGCCTAGCCTAGCTCTCTCTGGCTTTCCTTTTCCCCCGCTGGGGGCCCGCCGTCGCTGGTTCCTGCGCAGCGGCCCCTGCCTCTCTGCCGGCCCTCTGCCGGCTCTCTCACTTTCTCCTCCCCTCTCCATTTTCCGTAAGCTAAATGCTCTCCCCCAAGATACATTAAAGTTATACTGCAGAAGGATCCTCAGTGTGTGCCGTGTCTTTCCTCGCGGGCGAGAGATAGGCGCGGAACACTCTACCAATGCAATTAATATAAAAATCTTGAATTTAGCCTCAGATCTTTAGGAGGGAGCAAATAGCAGCTACATTTTTTTCCCCCAAAATATCTCAAAAATGGTTTCTAGGTCACTAATATTCTTTCTCTCTGAAATAACCTAAGTTGTGCCCCACCATGAATCATTAATATAATTAACCTTTATCAATAAAAATTGGGAGTCAGATATTAAAATAAGAAATGTAAAGATAAGAGAAGCCTAGAGCAGACACCAATCACCTCCTATCTCTACTGTTTTTCAGTCCAAAAGGACCAAGGTCTCTCTCTGTCCCACCTTAGTATTTCCTGTCTCCTTTGTCTAGAGTCCTCTAAATCTCTATAGTTAATTTAGGTCAGCTAATGATTCCAAGCCAGCTTCATTTACAGAGAACAGTCATAATTATCACACAACATTTTCTTAGTCTAAATAAAAGCAAAAGGCTTTAACTAACATAGAAAACAATATACAGCAAATACAATGACTATATGCAAATATGTACAGGTAGAATTACATTAAAAATGTCCAGTCCATTTACCTTTTGATAAATTCAGAGAAAACACTATTATTTTTCCTATCTTGCTAAGTCTCAACTTTTGTACTTATTTCACTTTCTATTCTAACTTTCATATTAACCCAAACTATCTTTTTATGTCTCTCAATCTTATATAGTCTATAATTCCCTTGGAAGTTTTTTTTTCTGAATTTACTAACAAGAAAAACTATAACTATTACAATCTAGTCTTCATTTTCATCAGAGACCTGAAAAGAATATATTACCTGAATTAACAGGAAGTGCAGAGTAAAAAAGTTCCAAAACTAACAAAGGCTGCATGGAGAGTCACTAAAGATTCCTCTATAACTTTGGACATCCATCTTTGACCTAAAGGTCTAGAGTGTCTTATAAACTTTCTGAAAGTAGGATGGATTTTTTTTCCCATTTTCAAAATTTTATTTATAAAAAATGTCATTTTTATCTGTTCCCCCTGCTCCACCTCCCTTCCCTAATCCTTCCTAGTCAGTCTTCAGCCTTGCCCCTCACCATCCACCCATCCTTTTCCCCCAAAGGGCAAGAAGTCCCAAGGTGGGTCATCTCAGTATGGCACATCTGCTCCAGGCAAGTCTGATTTCCTCATCCCAAAGGCAAGATGGGGTTAGGTTTTCCTTTGAAAGAAATGGGCTCCAAGGTGCCAGCCCATGCATAGGAACACAGTCTGATCCCACTCCTCAAGACTCCACATACTGCTCATGCCAATCTACAGATACCTACTCTGGGAGGGCCTAGCTCCTTTTCCTGATAGATCTCTAGTTGATATTCTTGATTGAGTGAGCCCCCCTCCCTCCCCAGAGCTTCAGTTAGCCATCACTGTGGGAATTTTATTCATAATCCCTATCCCCTTGCTCATAGAGACTCTCCTCCCCTGTTCTCAGCTGGATCAGGAGCTCTGCCTAGTGATCAGCCATGGATCTCCACCTCCACCTCTATTCATTATTGGACGTACATTCTCTGATGACATTTAGAGTGGTCATTTGATTATAGGGGAAGTCCTGTTTAGGCACCCCCTCAACTATTGTGAAGTAGGTTTTTGAAGAACAGTCCTGGCTATTCTTGGCAAATTGTAGTAGTCACTTTTTTGTGTGTGCTGCTTATCAAGTTTGGACAGCAACTGTCAGCAATTAAGGCAAAGGCAGTTTCTTTCCCAGTACCTAACTTTTGCCACAAAGATTGTAAATTCTCTATCATTTTTCTTCAATGTCCATCATCTTCTCTAAAGTAGATTGGTTCTGTTAGCAGCAGAAATATCTCATTGTCACAAAAAACATTTTTATTAAAATATCTTAAATTAAATACTCTGTAGATATTTGAAATATTTGAGTACCACCTAAATAGTATATAATTGTTTGAATTTAAAAATATAGATAACAGTACTACCAGTTTGATTGTAGTAGTTGACTAATAACCTGCATTTACTATTGCCCTAAATAGTTTATAATAATAACTTTCAAGACTAGAAATTTACAATTCATTGTTAAATTAGGTGCATAGGTTCAGCACCTTAAACAAGAGTAGAATAATATGTGCAGTATAGCAATATCTTCAAATAATATCCTCAATATACACCAATCCAAAATAAAAATATTTAAGGTTAGAAGTTGCTTTTTTGTTTAAAAGCAGATTAAATAATTTATTTACTTTCTTATCATTTTTGTATCCATCTTTTTCTTTTTAGAACATGATTCCCAAATCTTATTTATACTTTTTTATTGATTATAACCAATAACAACTTGTAACCAAACCTCTAAATAGAGACAAATATTCATAACCCAAGAAATGAATAAACACCACCCACCTGACCCCTTCCTGTTGTTTGGTAGTGACAGCAACTTTAGGAGACCCTGAAAAAATGGGATAATTGTTGAGTCCCAGGAGATCTAGCTGTATCATTTGCTGACCAATGTCTGTGTAATGGGAAAGTGCAGATCTTATACCAAATCCTAAATAAAGTATTCTGTGAATCTGGAACATCTTAGCTAACCAGCTTAAAGTTGTTCTGATCAGTTTGTAATCTAAAGGCAGTATTGGGTAGTGTTTGTCACCTTAGTGGCGTTACCACAACCAAACTGAAATCAGAATTGTAAGGTCTCATTCTTCTTTTGAAGATTTCAGATGTCACTGCAGAAATCTAGAACATTTTAAATATCATATGCAGCATATCTCAAAGAGATTAAATGACTATTATTTGCCATGTAGAACCAGAGTACAAAAATTAAATTCCTAGTTAACTGATAGAAATGCAAACCCAAAATTTTTTTACAGAAATCTATGAAGCCTCTTTTCCTAGAAGTAGCAAGTACTATTTATGTCTCTTAATATACTGAAAAAATTAATATAAATATTAATTTTATATATTTTGAGATAGTATTTTGTATGTACATTTTTTATTAAAAATGTCTTTTTATGAATGTATTCCCCTGTTACTCCTCACTCCCCTCCTCCCATTCGCTTCTAGTCAGCCTCATTCCCTCTCTCCATCCCCTCCCCCAAACTGCCAAAGTCCTAAGGTGGATTAGTTCAGTGTGGCACATCCACTCCAGGAAATTCTAATTTCCACCTCCCAAAATCAAGACTGGGTTAGGAGCTCCTCATCAGGGAATGGCTCCAAGGTGACAGTCCACACACAGGAACAGTCTGATCCCATCTATCTCAATTCCACGTACTGCCCATGCCAATTAACAGTAATCTACACTTGGAGGGCCTAGCTCCTTTTCTTGACATTCCTCAGTGGGTGTTCTTGATTCAATGAGATCCCCAGAGCCCCAGTCAGCCATCACAGTGAAAAATTTCCCCATAATTCCTATCCCCTTTCTCATACAGACTCACCCCCTGCTTTCAGCTGGTGCTCAGTACTCAGTGTTCAGTTATGGATCTCTGCCTCCACGTAAGTTCATTGGCAGATATAGGTTCTATAATGACATGTAGGGTGGTTATTCATTTGATTATAGGGTTTAAGCACACTCTCCACTATTGCTTGGATATCTAGCCAGGGACATCCTGTAAGTCCTTAGAGGTTCCTCTAGCACCCGGTCTCTTCACAACCCCACATTGATTTCCTCTATTGAGAAATCTGTATCAAAAATTCTACTTGTAACAAAGGAAATTCAGATATTAGGAAAAGCCTGAAATATCAAAGAGAGGAAACACCACAGTTAAATCTCACCCAGAAATCTTCCAACTTCCTTAGTTTTACACCTCATAGATTCTACTGCTTCATCTGTCTTCCTATGCCTGCCTTAAATAGTTCTTTGCCCAGTTGTTTCACATACAGATTAGGATTAAAGGCTTGGGATACTACTATTTGGTAGTTAGACTTGAACTCACAGAAACTCAGAAAGATCTTCTCTGTCTCTGGAGATATGGGATTAAAGGCCTGGCACCACCATTGCCCACCTATGAGTCTGTAACTCTCTCAGTAAAACAAGCTGGCCTCAAACTCAGATCAGCTGGGATTAAAGACATAGGTCACCACGCCTGGTTTTTCCCTATGCTGGGATTAAAGGTGTGAGATATCACTTTCCTATTCTCCTGGATTAACTGGGGGTAGATTTCTTCTCTGATATTTCAGACTGCTTTACATTAAATATGTCACCACAGATAATATCTCTTTTTCTCCCTCTGAGTTGCTCCCCTCAGCTGTATCCTTCTCTCATGAATTGTTTCCACCTCTTCCTGATTGCAACCTGTTATGATATAAATTTGCTAAGGTGATCTTATAATTTTCTCTTCCTAGGGGAATCTCTAGATGTGTCTCTCAAGTTCCTTACAACCCCAAGCTGTTCAGGGGTTGTAGTTTGCAGCATGGGTATTCTTCGCTTCTTATCTAAAATCCACTTATGTGTGATTACACCCCATGCCTATTCTTCTTTTTCTGGCTTTTGATACCCTACTCAGAAGGATCTTCTCCAAATCCATCCATTTTATACAGAGGGCTTCGGAAAGTTAAGAAAATTCACCCTGGAGCATGGTACTCCAGCAAGTGTAAGTCCTGTGTGAAGTTCTGAAAGGTGCTGGCTGCTGAAAAGCCTCTGGCAAGAAGCTATCTTGTGAACTTTGATTCTCAAATGTTGGATTCTAAGTAAAGCATCAATATAAATAATCTTTATTAATAAAAATCATGAATTAGATAATGGGGTAAAAATCTAAAAGATCAGATAAGCAGGGACATGCCACCGTTCATCTCCTACCTCTACAGTTTCTCTATCCAAAAGGGTCAAGATACTCTTTACTTTTCCACTTTATTGCTTTCAAGGAACATCTCTCTACAGTCCTCCAACCTCTATGGTTAATTTAGATCATTTATTGGCTAGCTAAGTCCTTTGATTCTGAGCTATTTTTATTTGTGAGAACACTCCCATAATATCACACAGCATCACTCTCCAAACGTTTCTCAGCACTGCTGCCTTTCATGCTTCTACTTGGATGGCTAATTAAGTGTGTGCTTAACATCTTCAACTCTTTTTCTAGGCCAGTGTCCAAAGTCTTACATAATTCCCCAAGATACATCATGGTCAGGTCTATGACAGAAATACCTTTCTTCCTGTACCAGCTTAAAAAATACTCACTATTCTATTGGTGTATAGACACAGAATGATCAAATTCAATCTTTAAAAATAAAAATATTTAATTAGGGTTTTTTATAGGTTTAGTGCTCTAGTCCAATTTTATCTTGGTGGGGAAGATGGCATCATGAATTCCTCTGGAGCAGCAGCTGATTAAATAGTTAAGAGTAACTTCCTGATCTGCCCAGGGATGAAATGAAAGGGAGAGAGAGAGGCAACAATTACTACTTCAAAGCCCAACACAAAGTGATACCCTATCTCTAATATAGTCACACTTCCTAATCTTTCTAATCCATTCAAATAGTGCCATTTCCTGAGAACTAAGCATTCAAATATATAAGCCTATGGAGTCCAACCCTATTCAAATATTCTGCACTGTGTAATCTTTGGACAGCCATTTTGATGTATTTATTTAAAATACTACTTATCAGTGGGATTTATTTATTAGCTGTTCCAGTAGAAAATATATTCTATGGTAGTATTATGCATACATTTTTTTTAAAACCACTACTTCTCCAAAATAATTCAATAGTATGTAAGCACTATACAATCAATATTTTATAGAGATCTATAACTATCAGTCAAATGTAAAAGTAATTAAGTAATTATGCAAATTGATATTTCACACTCACTGGCAATTTATTTCATTCAAACTCGTGTTATTGGGTTTTAACTTAAAAAATAGGAACATTTCCAACTGAATTCCATATGTAGAGAAATATTATACAGTTCTGGGATCCAAAAGACGGTCCCATGAATCATAGCACCACTATTGTGTTTCCTCACAGTCAAATGGGTGCATGTAGCAGCTACCATGATTGAACTACACAAAACATCAACACACGGGTCCATTGAGCTCTTGATTTTTTTATTTTCAGTGATATATTTAATTGGTAATTTAATTCTGATAATTTAAGGTTATTTACTTTTATTTACTCCTTAATTGCTGACATTTTTGCCCCTATCATACCACTAATAATCTTATTGATTGAGAGAAAAACTTCACAATAGTATAACACACATGCACAATGAGCACTCACATGCACACGCGCGTGCACGCACACACACACACACACACACAAATAAGAATGTATTCACTAAGTGGTGCTATGCCGTTTTAATTTTCTTTATATATAAAAATAAAAAAATTTTATACACTTTTGATTCTGAGCAGTTTTTCTTCTTAGTTCTCATTACTAGAACAAATATTTCAAAGCATAGATTGGAAAAAAAAATGCCTATGAAGCAATTTATTTTAAAATACACTGAAGTTATTTTATCACATTTAAATAAGCATAAATTATCTATTTTCTCATTCTAAGACTAGATTTTTTTGTATCATTATGAAACTAAATCCATTAGTGTTCACTATCTGAAACATAGTGCTTTTTTTGAATAATGCAATGATTTCAGTGCCACTCCACTAATAGTGCAATCCATACTCTAGCTGGATGTTTGGGGAATGACAGATTGTTAGGACTTCTAACTACCCAATCAGAAACTTCCATATATCTCAATTAAAATGTGGCTGCTATGCATAATATGTAAATGTGCATAGTACTATGTCATTTGAGATTCAGATTTTTGTTGCAAAACATATAATTTAAGAAAACCTCTTTATAATACTTTGTATTGGTACAATTTGCTTTTCCTAGGCTTTGATGATTATGTAATTCATCATTCTGAGGTAAAGTTAACTAGACAGATTTTTTTTCATCAGTTGCTCATAGAAAGTTTTTAATCCTATATACTAAAATGAAGTTCAATCAGAATTATGACTCATTACAGATCTACTGAACACATTCAATGAGATTGTGAATGATCATTACTCCATAGTTCTTATGGTTTGATTGCTTAAAAATGAAAATCAGACGTTATACTATATGAATTTCCCATTCTCAAAATTATCATTCTTCGTACTAGTTCTATGTCTCTCTGGCTTTAACTCTATGTGGGTGCCTAGTTGTATGTACACACACACACACACACACACACACACACACACACATACACACACACACACACACAAGTTTAACTTCATTAGGATATCTAACTTATAAACAGTCCCATTGTTTTTAGTATGAATGTGTATAATAAGTATAAAATGATAGAATCAGTATGTAAAATGGGTTTAATAAATACTTTCATATAAAATTTACCCAAAAGATCAGTTATGCTTATCTGGAAAATTAAATATTACCACTAGTATTAGAAACTAAATACAATATTTTAATAAATAATAAAATGAGTCACAAACTTGAAGGTTATAATACTTATATTCAAAAGTGAGAATTGTCGGCCATTCTATGGTTGCTTGATCCAAAAAAATAACCATACAGAAGCCTTTGAAAGGATGCATTAATAGGGCTGCTTTTGTTTGGAGTACTAAGATTCATGTTTTCACATCATACTTTTAGTAGCCATAGCCTAATGCACATTTAATCTTTACAGTATATTTTATGTTTACACTGTAGGATACTCACTGCTTCAAAAATATCAAATGATATGTGTAGACAAGTTTTTTGCAGCTTTACATAGTATTTAGTTTTATCATTAATATCCAAGAACATTTTTGTGAATTTTGATGTTTAATAATACAAAGATTTTATATGAATGCAAGCACAAAAAGTACAATTTCCTGGTACTGAGATTTTTGGATTTTTTATTGCTTCTTTTTTATTTTATTGCACAGTTCTTTATTGATTCTTTGGGAACTTAAAATCATGCACTGCAATCCCACTCCCTAGTAAAATGAAACAATTTTTTGCTTTTTATAATATAAAGCATATTACAGGAATACCACACAATCCTACAGGGCAAGCAGTGATGGAGAGATCAAATCCAATTCTAAAAGATATGCTAAATAAACAGAAAGGAATAACAAACACCTCTAGAGATAGACTACATAATGCTTTATTAACTTTAAATTTTCTCAATGCTAATGAGAAAGGAACAACAGCTACTGACATGAACCAGACTACTATAGTCAGGACTTGAGACAAGCCATGCACTTTCCTGTTATGCAGAGACTGGACAACAAATGATACAGCTATTTATTTCAGTACTTGACAATTAACAGAACTTCTATTTTCATAATCACCTAAAGATACTGTCACCCCCAGACAGCAGGAAGTAAATTTAAGAACACGGAACTCACATTCCCAAAAGATAGGGTGGGTGGTTTTTGGTTGTTCAATGGGTTATGGATGATTTTCATTGTTTAGGCTAATTGGTTAAAAATTGTTAATGGTTATGGTTAGAAAATAGTTAATCAAGAATGATTAGATTCAAGAATTGTGCTTAAAAATAGAAAGAAAAAAGGGATACAGATATATAGAATATAAGGATAGATTATTGAATCTTCTAAAAATTTAAAGGATTTATTAGCTTTAGATATTTTACATTGGATTGGATTTTTGTATATTGTATACAAATTGTGTATATTGAGATAAATTGTGTTACTGTACAAATATCTCTATGCTTGCTCAAGATATTATACTTATTCAGTTCATCTAACAATTTGCTAGTCTTAAAGTAGAAAGTGTAAGGTGGGGGGGGATCAAAGAGGAATTGGGAAAGGGGAAATGTGATAATATATATTATAAACAAACACAACTCTAAGTTTAAAAATGAATGATTTTATAATTTTTAAATATATACAATACTTGTAGTAACATATCAAAATCTTTCAAGTTGAAACAAGCTGTTTCCAAAACTTTTGATATTTTATTCTTATCTCCAAAACATATAAACTTACATTTTACTATAGACTAAGTATTTTCTAGAATATTCTTAAATAGTAAAAGCAAATTAAAATATGATTTAGTTAAACACAAGCCATTTTAGATATTTCCCATGAATATAATTCAATAAAAAAAGATGAGAGTCATGTTAATATGTAAGGAAAAGGTCAGGATTCAGACTGGCATTTAGCTTTGGGGAAAATGTCAGCTCTACATATGTATATCTTACTAACTTACTTGGTCTCTCTAGGCCTTCGCACACCTGTTGGTAGGGGCTTAGGCCTGAGTCTGGATTACTTTAAAGAATCACTTCTTGTAGCCTGCAGATAGAAAAAAAAACAACATATAATTTTGTGCTGCAATACTGATGTGTATAAACTACTCAAGTATTATTTTTTTTATATTACAATGGGAAAAATATCCAAGTTAAATAAAATATAAAAAGTTTATCTCAAGTGAAGTTAATTTTTACATTATATTGAGTTAAATTATTTTTTAAAAAATTAAATGAGCATATCTTAGTTAAATTATTTTTTAAAAAATTAAATGAGCATATCTTAGTTAAAGGAAAAAAATAAAGAAAGAGGTCTCAAGGAGATAGAAAATATTTTTGGAAACAACTTTCTCAATGGGTAATTTAACATATCTTAATTCTACAGACCAGTGTGCATTGTAAATGATTGACAGGCAATAATATTAAGCTCAACTGCAATATTGTAGAGTCATGCAAAAAATCTCTTGGGGCTGGATGCAGCTCAGATTTAGTACTCAGAGCGTGTATCAATGGAAATGTCATCATGAGGATTTTTGCCAACTATTACATTTACTTATCCAGCATGTTTAGAATTTGAAAGGGAAGATTTGTAATTTTCTCAACAAGATTGGCTATTAATAGTGGAATACTTCAAGAACATATTCAAAACAGTCTTAAACATAATCTGAATAATCAGTGGGCATTATACATTGGTTTTTTTGGAACTGATAGCAGAGTCAACTGGGGTGAAATTTTAATAAATGCTGCTTTGCTGTTGCTTTCACTGTTTACTTTAAACAAGGAACTGGATAGACAGTCCCTGAGGTCAAAGTCTTTTATCAACTAAACAGATAATATATAACACTAGAAATTACCCATTTGCCCAAATCCCTGCTCAAGAGAGTTTACCTCGGAAGGATGAGAGGATTTTTTTCAATCTCTTTGCCTTCCTTGTTCTCATGAGAGACTTCCTCATTTAGTGAAACTCATAACATGCGAAAAAATGGTTTTTGAATTAACAAAGCTACATAGATTCAATGAGCATTAGGCATTTTTCACTACTGATAAAATCGTATTTGTAAAAAATCATATTTTGAACCTACTGTGAAGTATCAAACTAAAAAATATTTGTAAGCTTGCCTTTCCACTGTGATAAAAAGTTTAAAATAAGGACAATCCCCTCAAATGACAAAGAAAATTAATAGCAGTGCTTCCATAAATATTCATAGCTTTTTCTTATAAATAATAGGTTCAACAATAAGGTTGGAAGTTGGTATTATGTTTGTTGGATATTATCATGCATATTAACCATATTTAATCTGTTCATGAAAACTATGACATATATGCCTAACTGAAGGTAAATCAAGACAAATTAACATTTAAAAGCTGAAAGATACCATTTATATTACATATAATCTAACAATATAACATATATAAATTACATACAGTTTATCAATATATATATCATGCTATTATTAAGTTATGACAATTTTTCCTTTTATTATATTTTACTGTCAAATAAGGAAAATGTACCACCATTCTTGAAATTAAATGAAATAAAGAAAAAATGCTATCTGTACTGTAGAAATAAAGATAATGATGATCCAAATGCTGAAAAATATTTGTTGTTATTAGAAACATAAATCATTTAATGTTGATGTTTTTCTAAGGTCTATCTGGACACAGTGTGGTGCTTTACTCAGAGAGCAATGCATACTGTCAGAAGTCAAATAAATTGATTGATTGTGTGTGTGTTTGTGTTCCTGTGTGTGCATACATGCTCCTATGAGTGTAGGTGGCATTTGTACAGGCTCATACCCTTATTTGTGTGTGTGTGTGTGTGTGTGTGTGTGTGTGTGTGTGTGTGTGTGTGTGTGTATTTGTGTTGATATTAGATTTCATCATAGGGTGTGTTGCCTGACACTGTTTCCTTATGACAGGGTGGCAGGTTAATTCTGCTTCAACAGGTTTTATATATAGGTTTTGAGAATATAATTTTGTTTCTTGACGTTTAGCCAACAAGTGAAATACCAGCTAAACTAGTTCCTCAATCTCAGATTGATGCTTACATTTTAGAGTAAATAAAAATTTGGATATTTACTCAATGTATATAAGTGACTGAAAGTAACTCATTTATTCTTTATAAGAATTTATTAGACTCACGCTTCACCCTTTGAAATGGGACATTAATACTTTCATCACAAAAATAGACTGAATTGATTCATTTCAATGTATGTAAACTATGATACTTTAGAAACATTTTTAATGCCCTACTTGTCAGAGCAAGTGATGGTGAACACACAACATGAAACAGGTGATCGTTCCATGAAAAAAGAGGATGAATGGCAGTGAGCACAGGACATGAAAAGGATATTATTTCAAACAATGAAAATGATATTTCACATGTTTTGTGATCTACAAAAACAACATCAGAATGTTCAAAGAATTAGCAGCAACAGAAGTCACATCTATGAGCACTGCGTTCCTTTGTAAAACTCTGACTCATGCTGTCATGGGAAGGTCATCATCTCCATGAAAGTAGAAATAGACCAAGTAGTTTTCATAGCCACTAAAACTTTAATGCCCACATTACATCCTAACCCTCTTATTAATACTGATCTCTATGATATTAGTTCCTTTGGAAGTTTATCTTTCATTCAGATGACTGTCACAGTTGTTGTTAAGATCAATTATCAAGATTATTAACCAATCCAGAAATAATTTGAAACTCTAGAACCTTATACATGTTAGTCTCAGACTATAAGGAACCAGGTACAGATTACCAAAATTCCTTGTCAAAGGTTAAGCTGAATGACAGAGATTTCAAAGAAAGTCTCAAGGAACGATGGCACTCACTGCATACTCCTTTTGTTAGCATGTAAAGTTCTTTTGAGATGATTTCATTCTTTGAATGACTTACTACATTAATTAATAATCTTTTAGCCTGTAGCCTGCTTTCTGCAATGCTTATTAAGGAATGAGTATGCACATGCATAAAGGATATGTAAACATTAATACACACAGAAATACGAAAAGATATGTGCCAGTTGGGAAAATGAACTGTGTTTAGATTGTAGGTAGTAGAAAACAAGGTTTTAGAAGAGTAACACTATAGTTTTCAGAAATGAGGCACAGATCACAATTGGGACACTAGTTCAATGTCTGTCATGGCCAGAGGTTCACTGCTAATGTGGTCTCTACCATCTTGCCCTTTTTAATAATGCAGTTAACCTCTGTGATCACCAGAATGCACATAAATACAATATTCAAACACTTTAGTAGTCACTAATTATAATTTTATATCATATATTTACTTGACTTTACAAGTACACTCATGTTTCACAAGGAAATCTTCACAAACCTAAATGAACAATAGAAAAATGTGATTTAAGATGATGTAGGTATAATTTTTCATGCCTATTTAGGAAGCTAAAGAATTATCTTATTCTATATCCAAATTATACAAAAAACATAGAGATCATAAAATAATTACAGTAGTTCTTGTAGAATATTTTAGTCTCCTTTTACTAGATGTTAAGTCAGTAAACATTGTAGCACTTTCATTGATTTAAATATTTTATATTTTCATTAAAATGGTCTTTCTGTTCGTAGAAAGTAGGAATATGAGTGATATTCAAAACACAATTTCAAGCAATGTGCTTATAGGAACTTTGATGTAACATGTAAATATTTATTCTAGGCCATCTACTGTTTTCATCATTAACCGGTGAGTGGAAAGATTACTGAAAAAATATACATAGAAGGAATTGCCAAATTTCTAGGACTTAGCTGCTATAGCACAGACTCTAGTTAGTATATAATGAAAACCTGGAGCCAGATATTGGGGAAAAGCTGGAATCAGAGTGGAAGAGAAACAAACAGCAGCCACTTCTCACCCAACCAACTCATCAGGCCTGTCTCAAAGAATTCCCCAACTAAATGCTTTTGAGTCCTCAGCCAAAAGGGAAAGAAAGTGTCTGGGAAATCTAAAGAACCCTCTTCTCTTGCCTGCCCAGCTTTCTTGACATCCTCCTTCCACGTTCCCAAAGCTATGATAAAGGTGTGGGTTTTCCTTCCCAGGCCTGGCTTGGCTCTATGGTTGACTCTGATATTCCAGATTAATTTTATTAAATATATGCCACTTCAACCTACTATTCAAAAGTTTTAAGAGTAGATATTTAAAAATCACTTCTCTAATGCCTTCTCTATCCTCCTTTCCTGGCTTATTCCTTTAATTCTCTCTTCTTCTTCTCCTTTTTCTTTTTCCTCCTCCTCCCTCCCCCCTTTTTATCTTACTTTTTTCCTTTTGCAATGTTGTCACTTTATATCGGAGAGAGACTTTGAACTCATTATGAAACCCTGGCTTTCTTTGAATCTGGAGAGATCTACATGTACCAATGCATTTGGGGAAGGCAAAGTAAAGGTCAAATAACAACTTGAATGGGGCAGTTGGTTCTTCCCTTCCACGATGTATACCTTGGTTATTGAACAGAAGTCACCAGTTTTGGCAGAAAGTGTAGAGAGCCAGTGAACCATCTCACTAGCCTAATAATTAGCCATGTTTTGAAATAATGATATTTTGTGACACAGCAACACAGCACAACTTTTCTTTTAATTTTTTTAAAAGAATAAAATTTGAAGTTTAATTAAAAGCATAACAAGAGAAAATAGAGATCATCTTAGCAAGTTGGGGTCATAAAAGGTTGCAACCTAGAAGATCTCGGAGCAAATCTTGAAAGAAGGAGATGGTTTAATGAGAGGAACAAAGAGATGGAAAGGGATGGATATCTTAATACAGGAAGCCAATGTGAGGTTGGAAAGAGACTGGGTGCTAAGGAAACATCCAAGAACTCAGGATGTTTCTGACCAAGTCTCCATACAATAGTGGAGGCATGTCTGACCAGGACTTTCCCTATGCTCAAGTGAGCAACAACCCTTGGTGTCATCACACAACCTACATCCAACAAAGAATAGAGGTGGAGGCAGAGATCCATAGCTGAGCATTGGGCTGAGCTCCTGGTCCAGCTGAGAGCAGGGGAGGAACATCTGTGTAAGCAAAGGAATAGGAATTATGAGGAAATTCACACAGCAATGGGTAGCTGAAGCTCTGGGGAACTCATGGAATCAGGAATACCCAGTGGAGATACATTGGAAAAAGGATCTAGGCCTTCAAATGTTAGGCAGTTGTCCACTTGCATGAGCAGTATGTAGAGCCTCCAGGGAAGGGGTCATACTGTGTCGATGTTCATGGGCTGGCATCTTGGAGCCCATTCCCTATAGAGGATCACCCAACCCCATGTTGACTTTGGGATGAGGAAATAGGACATGCCTGGAGTGGATGTGCCACACTGAGCTGACCCACCTCGGGACCTCTTTCCCTTTTGGGGGAAGGGATGGAGAGATGAGCAGGAAGGAGGCTGAAGGCTGAATGAGATGAGGAAAGGGAGAGGGAGTAGGGGATACATAGATAAAAATGACATTTGTATATAAAAAATAATTATTAATGAAAAATATAAGCAGATATCTAGACAATATAAAGTTTACAGAATACACTTACCTTTATGCAAATACTTTCTGTGCAGTGTCTACCTAATTAAATTACTACGAATATTATCAAGCAACTTTTGGTGAAATATTAGTTAATTAAGTAAATGAATATTTATTCATTGTATTCTATGTTGCAACTTCAGATCTGATTGTGAAAGACATACAAGTATATTTAGTGTGCTGGGTACATAAGCATTTAAAAAATATAGTACACAGATAATTAAAATCTGGAAATTTTAACTTAAATATTATATGCATAGAAAACAAATTGTCTGTGGTTTAAATATTTCATTTAGCTAAATTGTTTATAGAAAGCCAAAGGACTAATACTTTAGATTCTGCCTAAATAAACAATATTTGATGCATGATTTTAGGACCCACTCAGAATATTGATTTTACTGATAAATTATAGAATATATTTATTCATTTTTTTCTTGTTTTGCTTCAAGACTGAGACCAGAGAAAGAAGAGAAGTATCTTACTTACTCAATTTGTAATTTATTCTTTTGTGTCAGGATGAACCTGAAGCAAAACTGAGTCAGCCAGCTCCAGAGCACAGCTTCTACCTCTTATATTGCACACTGGGCTACATGGGTACATAGGGCTTTCTCTGTGGGTATTTAGAATTCAAACTAAGCTTCTAATGCGTTAATAATGTGTGTTTTTGATTACTGATTCTTCTCTTCAGCTCTTTCAATCACAACTCAGTTACAACTTAGAAATTATATTTTCTACCTTTTGCCTAGACATCTCCACATATATATCCTATTATCTAAATTTAAATAACATATGATTGAAAATTTAGCTTGAGTTATACAAACTCATCTATGCCCCTTGAGTACTATTCAATAACTATAGCCTGTAAATTCTTAATTAAAGAGGATAGACAATACAAGATATTTATTAGCTAATCATTCCCTGAAATCGCATGATTTTCAAATCTGGGTAGGTATCAGGCTTCAGGTTTAGTGGACTTTAACTTTATGTTCATATTCCAAAATGGTTATGTAATACCCCAAAATGGTTATTTCTAGGGTACCTTAAAGATGAGTGTGCAACCAACACACAATCATGCATTATGAGCCACTGCTTTCCTTTATTCATGTAAAGAATGTTCATATTTTTGTTCCAGTTTTGAGATTTCTACATACATTTCCATGGCTCAAATTGAACTTGGAGTTTCTTATTGTGAAGATTATAAGACTTTTATTGTTTGATCATGTATACATTTATGGGAAATTTGATAATTGCTAACATTAACATATTTATTTCTTCCTGAGCTTACTGACATTTTCTGAAATTTACTCTTTTAATCATATGTCACTACTTTGGGGGAGGGTAGTCTTTAAATCAAATTTTAAGCCAATAAATACAAACTACATGTGTAAATAATTCAAATATCCCCACTTGTGGTTAATTATTTACCATTTTTTCCTGATTTTTATATGAGCTATCTGTCAGTTTTTTTCAGTGAAACTGAATGTGTGCAGAATAACAGCACTAATATTCCCTTCTCAGTCTTAAAGTACCTAGATCATTTCTTTATAAAGCTTCAGAAAAAAATTCTTGACTTTAGTAAATGTCTAATTAATTGTAGAGAGAAAACCATGTTATCATTTGTAGAAAACAGACCTGTTTTTATATGTTCTCAAATCTGTAGACTTAGAAATCTATAGTCAGTCTGAAGAAACCAACAGAAACACAAAATATGATATTTGAATATGTTTCCCTCATATAAATACAGTTTTGTTACTTTATTTGGGTAAGACCTTTTATATGTGAAGAGATTTGATATAGAAGCCCTAATGAAGTAAATTTCTGTTGAAAACAAATATTCCAGAATACTACAAAAGAAAATGGGCTTTTTTCACGAATATTACAGTAGAAAATATAATACAGATTGTTATGTATAGTTTATATTCAATTTCTTTGTATTTTTCATTTTTACTAATTAAAGAATCAAGATTTATCTTAATTTAGGGATTTTTTTCTAGGAAAAGACTGAAGAATCAGAGAGTAGAATTTGTTTTTACCTCCCCCACATGCATACCTACCTCAGTTTTCTCTGCCACATTCCTCCCACTCCCTGCTCCCTACTTATCCCTCTCTTATGAGAGGTTATGTTGTTACATTATAAATAATTGTTCCACCCACTGGTTTAATAAAAAGGATTAATTTGGCCAAAGGCAAGCAGGAAGTGTGGGCGGGGCTACCAGACTAAGAAAACTCTGAGAGCAGGAAGCACAGAGCAGAATGCCAGAGAGAAGCTGGAAGAAGCAGAGGACAACTATGCTGCTCTAAGAAAAGGTACTGAGCCACATGGCTGAACAGGTTAAGAATCATGGGTTAGATGAAGAAGGGTAGAGAATTAGCAAGTTATATTCCTAGGCCTGAGGTTGATCAGTCTAAAACTATTGTAAGAATCTGTGTATCTCTGTGGGACTGTGAGACTACGGGACTGTGGGTCTGTGGGCCTAAACCTTGAGGTTAGGCCAGAAACTCAGGGCCAGAAACCTCCTACTACAAATGGAACCCCAACATGTGTAAAATATATCTACATAAAGCCACAGAAAGCTTAAAAAATGGTCTAGAGCCCAAAGAAGCTTCTGAGTTGTGTCTCTCACGTGAGCCATGGTACAGAGATGTCCTGGCAAGGCTTGTGTGCTTGGGCTACAATGGCGGAATTTTGGAGTGCAGCTTAAGGTATAAAATGGGTTGTTCCTGAAGTCTCACGGGACCCTCAATATAAGCAAAAAGTTGCAAATGATGTATTTAAAGTTTCTGTTCATAAGGACAAAAAGGGAACAGAATCAAATATGGCTTCTTAAGTGGCAATATGTTCTTGGATAAGCTCTGTTTGCCAGAGGCAAAATGAGGCTTGGCTTTAAGAGAGGCTTCCTGATTCAGCCTTAAAGGCAAAACACTTGTGGTTTTTTAAGAGGCCCTGCTGCCTAATACTTAAATGGAGTTAATGAGCAGCAGATGGCAAAGCTTTACTTGGTAATTATATGGACCCTAAAATTCCCCAGAGTACCTGGGCTAAAAAGATAAATTCTATGAAATTAGAGTAGGAGCTGGGTGGAGCCATCCATCCACCCTACCAACCTTGAATCCTTAGCCAAGGACCTTGGCAGACTAAAGGTGTGTTCAGAAATTGAAAGAAATAGAAGAATCCTTGGCAGATTAAAGGTGTATTCAGAAACAGAAAGAAATAAAAGAATCTGCATGGAGTCAATCACCCTAGCCAAGCAAAGGTGTGGTCAGAAACAGAAAAAGTTAAGAAATAAATATACAGTAAAAACAGTTTTTTTGTAAAAAGTCTAAGTGGTTTAGAGTGTGTTGAAAATATAGATGCATAGGCTTAGAGAAAGAAAAGGAAAGGTAGAGAGAGCCTTTAAAAAAAATGAGTAAAATAAATAAGCCACATAAAGATGGAAAAAACAAAGAATGTCTGGATACTATATATTACTGTCTTATCTTTAAGCCTCTTGACTGAAAATGACTTAGTAAAAGCTGCTAAAAGACAGTTGATTAGAAATGTTGTTGGATTGATTCAATCTATATATTTTGTAAATGAGTTTACTTTAAAATTTAAATGCAAAGACATCCTACTTTGGAGAAGAGGTTTTTCTTTTATTTTCACAGAAAATAAGAAACTGTGGATTTATTTCTAGACAAAGAACATAAAGTTTGATAGAGGAAGACCCCCTAAAAAATCTCCAATGGAAATGGATGAACCAGATGATTTGACATTTCAGAACACCTCTGTTGAAGTTTCCGGAGCTCTGTTTCCAGAACAATTTCAAGGAGACTGGCCAAGATACCCAGCCTTACAGAGTACTCAACTAAAGACTGGTACATAATCCTACATTTTTCTTTGGATTCCCATGAGTTTGCCAATGCCCATACTCAGCAGGAAGTAGCCTAGAAAATGATGCCCACATTCCCAAAACATGGATTATGGATGTTTGTGTTTATTTACTGTGTTGTTTATAAGTTGTTATACATAAGAGGGGAAAAATATTAGATTTGGATTTCTTTTTGTTTTAAGAAGAGAAAAGGGGATATGTGGGAGATTATGTTGTCACATTGTAAATAATTGTCCCACACACTGGTTTAATAAAAAGCGCTGATTGGCCAAAGGCAGGCAGGTAGTGTGGGCGGGGCTACCAGACTAAGAAAACTCTGAGAACAGGAAGCACAGAGCAGAATGTCAGAGAGAAGTCAGAAGAAGCAGAGGACAACTATGCTACTCTGAGAAAAGGTACTGAGCCCCATGACTGAACAAGATAAGAGTCATGGGTTAGTTTAAGGGGTAAAGAGTTAGCAAGTTATATGCCTGGGCCTGAGGCCAATCAGCCTAAAACTATTGTAAGAATCTGTGTGTCTCTGTGGGACTGTGAGACTGTGAGACTGTGAGACTGTGGGTCTGTGGGCCTAAACATTGAGGTTAGGCCCAAAACTCCGGGCCAGAAACCTCCCACTATACTCTCTCTCATTCATTTCTACTCTACATTCCCTTCTAAGATAGAGGATTCTCAGGGATACTATAACACATAAGCACAGAATCAAAATATACAACAAAATAAGGCACAAGCCAACATATCAAGGCATGACTAGGAAACTCAGAAGGAGGGAAAATGTATCAAAAGCAGATACAAGAGTCAGTTACACCCCAAATCCCACACCTAGGAATCCCATAGAACACCAATATAGCAATCATAATTTAAATGCAGAGGATTAGTGTAGACCTATATAGGCTACATGATTACCGCTTCATTTTCTGTTATCCCTATATGCCTTTTTTTAAGTTGATGCCTGTGGTGTCCTCAACCCCTGTGGCTTCTACAGTTCTTACTCCTCATTTTTGTGGATTTTCCCAAGCTACAAAAACAGTGACCTAATAAATGTTTCCAACTTGAGTTCTCTGCCTAGTATTTGACTATATGCCCCTGCATCTTCTCCCATCAGTTGATCAGCAGCATCTCTATATGGGCTCAGCACCAATCTATGAGTATAGCAGAATACCATTAGGAATTATTTTAATGATTTCTTTTGTGTGTTTGTGTGTGTATGTGGGTGTGTGGGTGTGTCTCACATAGGATTCTTCTCCTGGCATGTGCCTCAAATTAGAGCAGTCATTTGTTAGCCACTACACAAATTCTGTTCCTTCATGACTGCAGGGCATATTGCAGGCAGGATAGATTGTAGGTCTAAGGTTCTGTAAATGGGTTGTGTTGGTAGTTTGATCATACCCCTCCATAATATTATAAGTGAACTTTTAGCAGGTGTGGCTTTGTTGGTGTTTGTATGACATTATTGAAAGACAGAAGTCATTGGGGCTGCTTTTGGCAAGCATTTATAGATAACATGACATCTCTGTGTGATAATTTGGAAGCAGATACTGGGATGGGGAGTAGGTCAGTCAGGACAAAATCCTTAAGACTATATTTTCAGGAAGGCAATCATACATCTAAAGATTGTATGAAAGCAAGATATCCACTGCCTCCTGTGAAAGAAGTGATCCTATGCTAAATGCAGCACCCCGTGTGTGTGTGTGTGTGTGTGTGTGTGTGTGTGTGTGTATGTGTGTATGTATGTGTTTGTGTGTGTTGTGTATGTGTGCATGTGTGTGCATGTGTGTGTATGGGTGTGTTTCTTTGTGTGTGTTTGTGTGTGTGTGTGCATGTGTGTGTATGTATGTGTTTGTGTGTGTATGTGTGTATTTGTTTGTGTGTGTTTGTGTGTGTGTGCATGTGTGGGGGGGTGTGTTTCTTTGTGTGTGTTTGTGTGTGTGTGTGTGTGTGTGTGAGAAAGAGAGAGAGAGAGAGAGAGAGAGAGAGAGAGAGAGAGAGAGAGAGAGAGAGAGAGAGAGAGAGAGAGAGAGAGTTTCCATTTCTATACTCAAGGACAGAAATGGTCTTGATTTCTTTCCTATTTGCCCATTTACTCACATCATCAATAAGATATTTGGCAGACTCTTCCTCAGGAATTACTCATTTTAGAGCATCCTTCTGTCTCATTTATGTATCCAATTTCTATTTGTTACTTTCTTAATTGAATCCTGATAGTTCTGATGAATATAAAAGACATCACCTACCTGAAAGCCTTTAAACTTCTTTTCCTATAGTCACTCCATGATTGTTAAGTCAACTTAACATTGATCTGTTTATCTTTATTTTAAGTGTCCTCCCAGGCAAGTTACTACCTCTGTTTCCATACTCAGCTACTAACTACCATTCACTTTCAATTTCTTTTTATTAGGAGTCATGCTGACTCTGCCATGCTCTCACACTGTTTCTAAGCAACTGGTCTCTCTCAGTGTTTTAGATTATTGATTACACTGCAGATGATAAATTAAACTGAAATTCTTTGCCTTAATTTTTGATGTTACTCATGTTAGGCCTGAATTTGGCATTTCTAATGTATTTTACTCTATAAGAAGTATATGCAAGAATTGAATTTTTTGTTAGTAACTAAAAGCCTCAAAAAGATTGAGTAGAATTTGATAACTGAATGCTATATATTTATCTACTATAGAATATCAGCATGAGAAAACTGATTCAGGAACTTTAAATCAGATGGAAAATATTTAAGAAGTGAACTACAAAATGAGCTAGGGAACTTTTTACATTTTATAATTACTAATTTGAAATATTCTAGATTATGCAAAAGTTATAGAGCAGTTTCTTCAAAATTAAATTCTCTCACACAAGGAGAAAGTGAAAAGTCATGAGAAGAAAGTACTCATAAAGCTCAAAAGTTAGCAGATTCTTATTTATTTACTTGTTTGTTTCTTTCCTTGTTTATTAATTTATTTGCTCATATGGTATATACCTTCCATAGTTTCTTTTCCCTGTATTCATATCCAGAAGTTTCTGGACCAGCCTAGCCCTGTGATCCTGACCACAGTTCATACAGAGGCTAATTTTAATTACAAGATGATTAGTCTATGGCTCATACTTATTACTGGTTATCTCTTTTTAAAATTTAATTTAATTTCAATATAAAATGTCATCTCCACCAGTGGATCCCCCCTCCTCTCCCCCCTCTCAATCCCTCCAGCCAGCCCTCAGTCTCACCCCTCCTCATCCATCATTCCTCTTCCCTAAAAGGGTGAGAAGTCCCAAGGTGGGTCAACCCAGCCAGGCACTTCCAATTCACTCACCCAAAAGTCAATGTTGGGCTGGGTGTTCCTCTTATATGCTAAGTCAGCATGTAATTTTATTTATGTTTAGCTACATGGTTTGGTACCATTTTCCTCAGTGCAGCATTCTCATCCCACTTTGTCACATCTTGCTGCCCTCTGCTGCTCTGTTCTTCTGTTTCCAAGAATTATTCTAGTCTCCTTGCCTCACCTCTACTTCCTGCCTAACAAACTGACCAATCAGCATTTAATTAAACCAGTAGGAGTGACAAATATTTACCGTATACAAGAACATAGTCCCACAGCAAATCCATGAATAGATATCTTCTCCCTAGAGACCCTATATAACCTCCTCTGCCTGTTTCACTGTGGTCTGTCCTTTTCTAGCCTAGCAGAGGCAGCCATTTCCTGGATTCCTACTCCCAAAATAGATCTCTTTCTCAAAAGAGTCTTGGGTGGTTTGCCATTTGCTTTCACAACCAAAAGAACTTTGTAGAGCCTGAAAATCTTCAGCAGAGAAAACTGAACAAAGAAAACCTTGCAGAGAATTTTCCTTAGGGTAGATAAGTAAGGCAAAGCAGAAAAGAACAGAAGAACCTTCCTGAGACTTCCCTTAGGGGACAGAGTGAGATAGACTGGGAAAAGTAACAACTTTTTTGCTTGGAATTGGGGGATATCTCTCTATTTCTTCTGGGGTTTCCATCTTAGCAGAGATAAGCAGAAATATAATAGCTTGAGCTTAAGAGAGTAAGAAGCTGAGCTCTGCTGAGAAGACTCCTTAAGGGAGCAGGTGGATCAAAGTTCATTTGCAGTGGCTCTCCAGGAGAGGAACAGTATTGCTGTATCTTATAAGGAAAGCATCCCTCATTGCAGCCAAGCTTCAGGTATAGCATGACTTCCATAATAGTCAAGAAAGATTTCCTTCCAGAGCAGAGCTGTCCTATTGCAGCTCCATGAATAGCTTGGCTTCCTGAACATTAAGGATACCTTTCCCCTAAGAGGTCTTTATAATCCCTTCTAATCCCTATGTTATTATGGAGTTTCACGAGGAAGAAGATATTTGTGAGGAATCATGTGCCCAAATAAAACACTGTCATGATAGCATGTGGTTTTTACGAACTGCTGTTAAAGAAAATTGAAAATTGTAAAGTTCAATTTCTGTTCTGAACAAAAGGAATTGGGATGGTCAGGGAACTTTATATATCTGCTTTCTTCTTGGTTCCTAAATGTTCAAATATCATTGTGAGATGGAATCAGTGTTCTGAGTAAAACATCCTGAGTTTTTAAAGAGCAAATTCATGATACTAAGTATGTTTGTAAAGTAGCTCATGGAAATTGAATAGTCATAAAAGAGCATAAAATTTAGAATTGTAAAATTGTAAATATATGTGTATTCCATTTGTTTAGATCATATAAAAATTAGATTCACTTGATTTTTTCTTTAAGTATTAGTATTAAGTATTTAGCCTATGTTTAGTTATTGAAGTCCAGTAATATTTTAAAACATATACATGATTAGAAGAAGCTTGCACTAACATATGACATTATTTGATCTTTCAAAAATTTTACTTGTGTATGTTTATTGTATATATTTATGCATCTCATAACAATAGTTTCACTCAAATATACCATGACTTTTAAGGTATCAATATTTGAATCGGCCAACAAGATGTCATTCATGTAATGATAAATTATAGATTCTGAAAATTTGTTATGTATCTGTTCTGTTGGATTTTGTACAAAATGTTAGCACAGAGTAGGGTTATTTAGCATTTCCTGAGGTAATACCCTCCATTGATATCTCTTTACAGGACAAGCATTATTATAAGTGGGCTCTGTAAAGGCAAGTTTTTCTTTTTCTGGTTCTTTAGAGGTTTTGTAAAAAACAAAATAAAACAAAACAAAAGGGCTTTTAAATCAATAACTATAATAGGCTGTTCTTTAGGTAACAGAGAAGGCAAAGGAATTCCAAACTGTAGAGAGCCCATTGGCTGAATCACCTTGTTTATTGCTCTTATTTCTGTTACCATTATCCATTTGGAGATTTTCTTTTGAATAACATGTACAGGAGAATTCCAAGGGCTGGTTGATTCTTCAATATGCTAAGCATTTACCTACTCCTATTAAAGCTATTGTAAGGTCTGTAACTTCTCTTTTGTTAAAGGCCATTGATGAACTCAAATAGGCTCAGCTATTAACCATTTTTAAAGTAATGCTGTGAGTATCTATAAAAGATTAGCAGCCTTGTTTGTGTTGTGCCTTGTTTATGTACAACCTGAATGGTTTGTGACTGTTCTTCATAATACCTTTAATGTCTTCTGTTTTTGTTTTTTGTTTTTTTGTTTTTTTAATCTGGGAACATATGTTAGTTTATAGTTTATTTCTGTGTTTGGAGGAATGTTAATCTATGTATTCCATTGTTGTAGTAAATCTTGTGCCCATATATTTATAGCATATTAGCCAAATATGGCTTTAATTTTTCTCTCTGTCCTTCTGGTGCTATACACTCTACATCTTGTACTCTACTTTACCTGGGATAATGTCCTAATTCCCCAAAACTGAACATTTATCTCCTGAAGGGGATGATTTAGATGCCAAGACTCAGGTGAAATTATTGTTACATCTGCCCCCATGTCTAATAAATCTTCAATAATAATATCATTTATTCATACTTTTAACATTGGCCTTTTTCATTAATAGAAGCTTGCCAAAATATTCACTTTGTAATTTTTTTCCATTTTTTCTTCTTTTTTAAAGATTTTCTTTTGTGCAGTGTAGTATGTCTTTTTAAAATAAGTTTTAATTTAATTAGGTTTTCTTTAATTTTTCTGGGAAATTGTTTCCTCCACAATGGCAGGATAAGGTTGAACCGGATTGATATGGGGGCTTATGAAAGCAACCTTGGGGCATTTCCTGAAGGTAGAACTTTATATTGTCTGTCCCTTTTTGACCTGCACTCATTAGTCCAATGCTTCCCTTTGCCACACCTTCTGCATAATCTAGAAATGAGAGGCATTCTATTGAGAATATTTCTAACAAAGGCACCATTTCTTGGAGCACTGTTTTTATAGTCTCCTTATGTGACCTTGGCTTCTACAATTGTAACATTTAATATTTTGACTTTTTCTGATACTTCTAGAAATAACTCTTTTATCCATGTATCATCACAGTCATAAGACTGTAGATTAATTGTTTCATGAATCCTCCAAGTGTTATTATTGTTATTTGCCTAGCTTCTGAGTCCAGTATCATCTTGTTACTGCTGTAGTTAACCCCTGCAAAAAGTCTTTAAAAGTTTCTTTTAGGCTTTGAATGACTTTTATGAAGAATTCAGTTTTCTTTCCTGAGTCTTCAATCAGATCCAAGGTATTTAATGCTGCCATGTGGCATATATCTGCATCTTATAAGGTTTGCCTTTTTGTATCAGCATAATTTTATTTCCCAAGATGTTGGTCTTGGGAGACTTCTATGCCTCTGGCTCTTTTTCTTTGTTCTTGTCTTTTAGCCTCCTTCTTATACCATGTTTTCTTCTGTAAAAGTCAGCCTCCAATACAGCAGTAACCATATCTAACCATTCCTTATGGGTGATCTGGTTATATGATGACCAGAAATTTAGCATTTGCTTTACAAATGGTGAGTGTATACCATAGGTAACAATTGCTTCCTTGACTCTCCTTAATTCTTTTATACTGGAGCCCAACTAACTTCTGTACAATTTTTATCATTTTGCAATTTCTTTAAGGTTATTATATATATATATATATATATATATATATATATTAATGTTGGCTCCTTGATAAATTAGGCTGCTTTTGTCTAATCTTAGAAGACATTGTTGAGATTGGTTCCTTGTATTCTTTTGTTTGGGTATAAATATCTTTCTGTTCTCGCTAAATGGTTTTCTCTGACTTTCTTCTTGGCAGTCACATTAATTGACTTTCTAAATGATAAAATATAAATCAAACAAATAATATTCCTAATAAACAATATGATAAGCATCATGAGGATAGTCTCATCTACTTTATTTATCTTTTCTTTTACTGGTTCCGATATCATATCATCTAGAGTAAGATCACAGAAATCCCAAATACCTTTCATTGCCTTGAGTGGATTCCCCTTTAAAAAAAAAAAAATTCAATTTACTCACCAAACTTGTTGTCAGTGATGATTCAGATGACTGTAAAGTGGGGCAACTACCTAGTATGAATTCTAGTTGTTATTAAATGAAAACTCAGAGCCAGATATTGGAGGAAAAGTTGGAATATCAGAGAGAAGAAACAGACCACAGTCAAATCTCATGGAAGCTAGCTTCCCGTTTACACAGTTTTGCTCCTCATTGCTCTTACAAAGTCACCTGTCTTCCGATGACTCCTTAAATGTCTTTTTTGCCCAGTTTTCTCACTTCCAGGATCAACTCTGCATAATATCTTAGAGTTTAAAGCTTAAATTTGTGAGCTACTGGTATTTGGTAGTTAGGCCTTAAATTCACAGAAATAAAGATATCTGTTTCTGGATTTATGGGATTAAAGGCGTAGGTCACCACTACTAGTCTTTCTCATGCTGGGATTAATGGTTGAGTTACCTCTCTCTGAACCTCCTGACTTGACTGTGGGTGGATCTGTTCTCTGGCATTCCAGACTAGTTTTATTAAATATATCATCACATGTGTATATGTGATTATATATAACATAAGTTTGTACATTAATTCAAAATATGGTAACCAGGCCAACACACTGACCAAAATCAAACAACTCCAGTAAAATTTTGTCATGAATCTGTGCAAATATTTTTCAAAAGAAGAAAAGCAAAATGGTGAGAAAATTATTTAGTTTTTCCAAATTAAAATGTAATTTGAAACTATTTGTAAATTTCTCTTTACCTAATTTTAAATGCCTATGATAAAAAATATGACTAAAAATGCTATTGTTGATTTGAGGGGCTAAAGGGATGTTGTTTATTTCTAATGAGTACAAACAGGTGTAGCCACTATTAAAATAGTAGAAAAGATACTAAAAAATATAAACAGTTATTCACTGCAAAGATATTGCTATACCATTTCTGGGTGTATGAGCAAAGGACTTTGTGTCCTACAGTATAAGCTTCTCATCAATGTGAATTGCTGCTTTACTCATGAGAGCCAGAAAATCAAAACAGTCCAGATGTCCATCAACTGATGAATGAATAGTGAAATGTTGTCTGTTTAATGTAGTGGAATATCATTCAACTGCTAATAAATGAAATTGTTAAATGTGTAGGTAAACATATGGAGTTGAAAATAATCAATTTGTTTGAGGTAAACAAGACTCAGAAAGGTAAAACAGCAGTTCTTTGTCTCAAATGTTAATGTCAGCTTTAAAACTTTTAAATGTATGTCTAAATTGGAATGTTGGTAGTGGTCATAAAACTAGTAATAAAGCATGGTGAAGGTTCATGGGAGAGAAAGTAGAAAATAGTTGGTAAGAAAGTGAATGAAAAATAATGTAGCAGGAATTATTAAATTGATAATATAAACACAACATAGACTTAGTGTAAAGAGGGATAGTGAAGAATAAAGTCCTTTGAAAAAGTACTACTGAAAACCACTCTGTAGTATACTAAATCTGTATACATATACGTACATAAATGAATGCTAGTTAAATTGTTCTATAATGTTCTCCTGAACATCGTAAGTTCCAGTCTTTTGGAACTGTTAGCTATGATCGCATATACAAGATTTATACTAGATCAGCCAGACGAAAATCACGGAATGGAGAAAGGACATGAAATAACAATAGAGGAAAAGTTATTGGCAACTGAGTGTTGCAGCCAGAGGGTAAAGCAGTTTTCTTCAGAGAGATGTGCTACCAATAAGAGGCCAACAGTGCTCAAGTAGATAACTCTACATCCATATAATACACTAGTAGCAAGAAGTAGACTCCATGGGTTAAAAATGTAAAAAAAAAAAAAAAAAAAAAAAAAAAAAAAAAAAAAAAATCAATGAACATATGTTTAATTATGAACACATAACTGAAAAGGAGAGAATTGGGGTGAAGTTATTCAAAACATTCACATGTCTGAAATTCTGAAACAATAAAAACTTTAAAACTTTTTAAAAGTAAAAACTTAAAATATTTATATTACTTATCAATACTTACATTAAATAAACCTTGTGATATATCTATTAAAATAAATTTATATTATTATATTATAATTATAATTAAAACATCAATAATTTTCCAATATTTGTATGAAAATGCACTTATTTTGCAGTAGTTGAAATCACCTCTATGCTATATGTTGACATCGTTGAAATCATTGATATATTTCCTGAGTTGAAAATAATCTAAGGTAATCATCAAGTAAATAATGGATACATTATAAGTTAAATGTCATGCATATTGCTTGTAAATAATTTATTTATTTGTTTTATAAGTTCTATATGCTTGCCTGAGACTTATGTGAAACATGAGCCTTCAGGGGCCCACAGAAAAGAGAAAAGAATAGCAGAATATTTTAAACTGTAAACACAAGGTTCTTCAATCCTTGAAGTGGTGATGGGAATCAAATCATAGGCGATATGGGAGTGAAACCAATGAACTAAAGCCTTTTATGGGAAGAAAGATAGGTTTATTGGAGAAATCCAATGGCTGGGTTGTCCTTTGCAGGGGAGAGAGACCTGTAAACAGTTCAAAGAGCTGTGTCTGTTTTTGAGGGGGCTTTTTTGCCATGGAAGGAGGTCTGTTAACCAGAACAGCCTTGTTAAGAAGAAGGGGCAGAAGGGAGACTTTAAACTGATTGAGGTTTATTTGAATAGATAAGGAACTAGATACCCCACTAAAGAATATTTTTGACAGTGTGGAGTGGGAAAAGGAAGTAATGACTTGTCCTGATGAACACATACTTACCTATCACAATCTCTGAGGGATGCTCAGGTTAGGCAGCAACCATCCTGGTCAGAGTTCAGCCTGAGCTGAACCCAGATTTTCCTTTAAGAAATTGTCAGAACTACTGCCATCTGGGGGACTGAGGTGATATATTTTATATTTAATAAGAACAGTCTGAAATATCAGAGAACAGAACCACCCACAGAGCCAAGCCAAGAACGTCAGGGGAATTTAATCTATCAGAGATGACCATTAAAGATCCAGTGGAGAGATACTTCTGGATTTCTGTGAGTCCAAGGCCTAACAGAGGCAGACTGTGGTGGCTCACATCTTTAATTCTAGCTCCAGGAAATTTGAACTAAAAAGTGAGGTAGCTGTGCGGAGAAGGAGGAGGAAGGAGGTCCGCTTTGCCCCGCACTTCCCTCTTCAGCTGAAAACAGAGGGACTTGCACTCCTGGCATTCATGAAGACAGGCCTGAAGAGTTGGCTGAGTAAGAAGTGTCTGTGGTTTGTCTCTCTGATATTTCAGCTTTTCTTCAATATCTGGTTCTTGGGTGTTTTATTATAATACTAAATATAGTTTGTACAATGGGAGAGTCACTTTGGACCTAACACACACACATATGTGTCTTCTGCAACACCAGCAAGCCCTTTGTTTTTTGATAGAATTTCTGGGGAGAATTATAAATTATAAATTCACATATGATACAATTTTGAGTTGTTTACTTTTGTTTTCATAAGCTTCTCAGATAAAATATGTCTATCTCAGAAATGGCCTCACCACACTCTCTTAATGAACTACCTAGTCCCTATTGTATAATCCATTGTAATGAATCTCTTAAAACACAAATGCACACTCCCAGTTCTGTTTCTCTAGAGAAACTGGTTTAATGCCACTTCTTCTTTTGAATTTAATTCTATTATGTGAATTCTAAATTTTCTATACAATTCTTACTTTCTTGGTTTTCTAATATCCAATTTCTCTAAAAATTAATACCATGCCTTAATGAATAGAGAGCTATTCAGTTCACTAAATTACTACTTCTTACTTTTTACCTCTAAGAAAGCAGTCATTTTTCCTCCCCTTAGGAAGTGATAAAATAAAGCTTTATTCAAATTTGTTCTAAAGTTTAAAACATAATGATTGCTGTGGTAAAAATGTCCCAAAATAGAATTTGTGACATAGCAGACAGCTCGTCAATTAGATTTCAATTCGTAGACTAAGTTAGACTCTACTTCTAGAGTTACTCATGATTCATCTGAGCATGTCTGTCTCCTCCCTACTCCAAAAAATTTTTAAATGTCTCATAGAGTTTATTTTTTATTTCAAAATCAATATAAATTTTAAATAAATAGGAAATTTTCATTGTAAATGAAAGTAATTATAATTTTCTTCTTAATGATGCACTGTATATGCAAAGCAGTGGTGATGGGTAATTGAATGTGGCATTATATTTCTAGGCTTCTACAGTAATCCTAAATAAAGAATAATTACACTTCACTAAAAGACATGTTGTATTTGTCCTTCAGGAGAGAAAACTAACACTGGCTTCCCAGTATTTGCACAAGCAAACTGATATTAAAAATCTGCTGCTGTGTTGAAGTTTGACTACTAAATTCTTGCAAAACGGAAGCTATCCAAGTTGAAGGGAAAGATGATTAAAATTTTTTAAAAGTTGGGAAAGATGTTAGAAAGAGACTGGTTGAAAAGAAATTGGCAAAATCGTGTTCAGACACTTCGCCCTGTGCCAATGAATAGTTTGGGTGTTTAAAAGTGCTATAAAAACTGTTGCTATAACAACACTAATTAATTATAGTGGGATTTCATGCACTATAGCTTAGAGTCAATTCATAATGTTCTTATTATAAGTGACATAAAACATGCAAAATCCTTATGCTACGTATTTCAAGATATAAGGTGATAAACAAGCTTATGCCTAAGAAGAGTTTTGTCCCTTATTAGTGTTTTTATTGTAACCCCGTGGCATGGCATTTAAAGCTTAAAGTGTACAAGAATCATGTACATTCTCTTTCATTAGTATTATTTAAAAATACGTCATTTTATGTATGTATTCCCCTCCTCCCCCTCCCTGCCCTCCTCTCAATCCCTTGCAGTCATCCCTCAGCCTCAGCCCTCCCCATCCACCCATCTCCTCCCTTCAAAAGGGCAATAAGTCCCAAGGTGGGTCAGCTCAGCATGGCACATCTATTCTAGGCAAGCCCGGTTTCTTCATCCCAAAGTCAATGTTGGGTTAGGTGTTCCTCTGCAGAGAATGGGCTCCAAGGTGCCAACCCACACACTGGTACACAGTCTGATCCCACCCCTCGAGGCTCCACATACTGCTCTTGCCATTCGACAGTTGCCTACCCTTTGAGGGCCTAGCTCCTTTTCCTGATGGATCTCTTTGAAGTAAAAGAAAAACAAATTTGTGAAATCCAAGCAATTCCAGCAATGAATTAGACAGTTGATAAAAATATTGACTGTCAATATGTTGCTCTATTTTGCTTCAACAGTTCTAAAATTACAGTAAGCATCTCACAGAAACATGACAATCCAGGTAAGCAATGAACAATCTGAATTATCCATTTACTGTGACCATGTCCAAGACAATAAATAAAATTAGCATGGTCATATATCTTTATATCATATTGTAAATTGCTGTTAATGGTCTATTTACCACTAATTTCATAGGTAATTTCACCCTCACATAAATGCCATAATTTCCAAAATTTTACACAATATTTTTTTTTCTGTGAAGTGCATGTGGACTAAAATCCAAAATTTTCTTTAGTAACTATTATTATGTTAGAGCACAAAATATTATATTAAATGTTCAAACAAACTTCTGGCTCTAACAGCAAAAAAAATAAAATAAAATAAAATAAAAATTCAGCTAATTCACTAAAAAGAGACACGTCTCTAGGAGAGAGAAATCTCATGTATTTGAATCAGAGGCTGAAGGAGAGATTTGAATTCTCAGCCTTGATGTAAAGAGCAACAACAACGAAGTGTTTTACAATGTAGATTAAAGATGATCAGTGATTCAGCAAAAATGGGGGATACTTCCCATTTAGTAACACTGAACCTGACTCTTCTGTTTCTGCACTCGGCTGCCAGCTGTGTCAAGGTCTGCCAGCAACCAATTCCCCTGCGGACCTAACAGCAGCTGTGAAAGCACCTGTGTAAGGAGATGAGCTTGTGAGAAGAGAGAATCGCATTGACCTCCGGCTAGCTTTGTCTTTCTCTAATTTCTGAACTAATGTCAGATTTGTAAAAGAAAAAAAAAAAACTTTTTAATTTGTCTTCCAACGTTTTCAGAGCTTCACTCCCACCTCAGTGTGGCATGAAGTAGTAATCGTAAGTATATGAATACAAAATTCAGCAGTAAAAGTGCCTAAGCGCTCTAGTTATTTTAGACCAATTTAAATTTCATGAAGAATGCTGTACAAACTCAAGGAAGAGTCATGCATATAAGGAGTAAAAGTCACTTAGTGTCTAAAGACAGTTCATCAACATTTAACCTGACAGAATTTATAATTATTCATCCTTGGCTTTTAGACGAGCTCTGTTGTAAGGGAAAAGGAAAGGAGAGAACGTGATTTATTTCCTTGAGGTGACAGATGGGGTTTCTGCAGTACTCTGTGAAATTAGAAAAGAATGTTCAAGTGAATGCACACCTGGTGTTTGAGGGAGTATATGAAATTGTGTAAATATAGTTCGTACATATATGAGTTGAAGTAAATTAACACTGATATGATTAGAAGAAATGTAGCAAGGGAGGGGATTATCTGTAGAGATTAAAAAAGTAAAATTACAAAACTTTTTTCAGTAAGAATTTCAGATAATCTTAACAGAGAAAAATGAATGAAAATAAAAATAATTGTCTAGATTAATACTTTACATTATGAGGATAATTATGCAGTCTGTTACTGCCAATTTCCCATTGATTTCAGTTGGGGCTTTGTCAAAAAATAAAAGACATATGTTTTCACAGGGAACTTAATACTCTATATTAGCTACAGAATTTATTAGCACTGAAAATTTAAAAAGAAACCCAGAGAAATAGTAATTGATAGGTTTTAAAAATATTTCACATTAGTATATTGAAAGTTATCAACTTTTATGGTCTTAAAAAAGATCACTGTTCAGAACAGTACATTTAAATTTATTACATGTGTATATATCCACAACTTTTATCAATTAACAAGAAATCTGGGTCTATCAGCAAAATTTATCCATCGATCTTTGTGCAAAACTGGGAATGAATTTGTTTAAATTATTGGCCTTTTAATTTGCCTCATTTTGTCTCCTGTCTGAGAAGCCTGCCTATTTCAGGCAGCTGCATATGTTGGCATGATTGATGAGATCTGCTACAGTCATTCAGGAATCCCTGGGTGACCAGTTTACCCTTCCCTGCCTGGGTTCCAGCTGCCAGTTGCCCCCATTCTGTGACCACTTCTCCTTCTTCTCATCTTGTCATCAAGCCAAGACTGTACACTGTAGGAGTACAGGTGAGCATCTGCTGCCACAATCATTGCCAACAGTTCTCTATTATCAGCTGCCAGGGGTGCTTCAAGCAACAGAGAGTTCTTTCTCTGGACACAGAGACCAAGTGTTTTTACACTAGAACCAAACTTCCTTGGAAACCTTAGTGTACTGCTTCTTCATTTACTTTTTAAAAATTTCATCAGAAATCATTGGCTTTTAAAATAGGTCATAACACCTCATTACAAAAATACCTTTCAGTCATTCTAATGACTATACAGGGACATTTTGTTTAAAGATGGTGAATCATTTTTCCATAGTAATTACATTCTTATATATCAAGAAAATTAAAACAGCTGTCAAACATTTTAATTTCAGCAAAGTGTAAATTAAATCAACTTATAACAATGAATTATCCTGGAACATCTGTCCTTTTATTTGTACACTGACAAAGGTGTACCAACAGCAAATGAGAAAGAGAATTACTTCTGAACAGCAAAATTAAATCAAATTTTACTGTTTTGGTTCTTAACCGTAGGATGCTAAAATTTTTACTGTTAAATAATCTGCAGTTGTAATTTAATATTCATTGAAAGGCCACAGAAATCTAGGAATTGTTAAGTCAATACATGAACAACCTATCTTGTCTTTCAAATGTTCTAAACTTTTATATGTTAGGGATTAAACTATGTAAAAATATGACACATAACTTCAAAAATAGTACATTTTTCAGAATAGCAATAGATTTACTTCAAATCCACTGGTTAAAAAAAAACAGTGTTTATACAGGGTTTATGAAGATTAAAAGCTTTTTCAAAGAAAGAATTCAGTTCAAAACTGAGTTGCTACAAACCAACTGGAAGATCTTGAACAAGTTATATCATTTCACAGAAATTAATTCACCCTATCTTCAAATGATAATAATTAAGCTTACCTTAAATGGTTTCTTGATAAATAAATATGAAAATATATGAAATATATGAAAGTTCTTAGTACAGCATCTGACACAGAGCTACCCTTATTACTAAGTGTGGTAAGGAACATACTATTTCCTTACTGATAGTTCTAAAGCAAACATGATCTACGCTTTTAGAACATTGTATCAACTAAAGTTTACTAACATACCTGCACATGCAATATTGCAAAAGCTAGTGAGATAGGCAGCTTACTCTTAACCAATTGTGCTAAAACACAGGTTTTTAATTTAAATAAGAAAGTCAGATGAAATACTCTGAGTTATTTTCTATGTAATGACCAGAGTCATTATATGGAGTCTTTCTATCCCTTTTAAGCTGTGTTTCTCATTGGTAAATTGACACATTCTTGATTGTTTTAAGTTCTTAGAGTCTCTTCCAGTTTGTAAATGGTCAATTTTATAACTACAAGATATTTCTTGTATTGAAAATTAATCAAATATTCTCTTATTGTCAACCAGTTCAGCTCTTCATTAATTTTCCCAATGACATTTATTCTCCTAGAAAATTATAGTGATAAACAAATGGGAGTATTTAATTTGTTTTTTTTTTATCAATAACATAATGATAGGTATAGATAAAATAAATTTTGGAAAGCAGTATACTATCTGAATACATATACATATACCTTCTAATATTACTTGTATGTCTTTCTTCATATTTGGTGGAAATCTTTAAATTGTACACTCTAATTGTACACTGATTTTCTCAGAGAAATCAGTATAATTCAGTTTTTACTAACAATATTTTAGTCACCAAATCATGTAGAGAAATATTTTCCAGTACATTATGCCAAACTAATGTCTCAGAGGAAAAGGAATATAGATAATTCTGATGTTATAGATGTTTTAAATTCTCTAACAGGGATATATTTACCCTTTGTTGATCTAGATAATTCACTTGCGTGAACAACCGATCATAGCTGACAGCAAAACCACAAATTCTATGTGTAAGAAATCCAATCATTTTTCTTTATTTGTTTGATATTACAATGAATGTACACCCTGCACAGCTGTTCCTGTTCCTCATCCAAGAAGTAGTGTCAGAACAACACCGTTTAAATACAACATGATCATCACAAACACTCCTGATATTAAGCTACTTTACCTTTTCCTTATGTTCTAATGCTTTCAGGATATTATAAGAAAGACAGAGAAAAAATAAAAACTTCTATGAATGGGCACTAAACAGAATATATTGCTTCTCAGTCATAAAGTAGACAGTTCTTTGGATACTTGCCCTGGCCAAGAAACAATATCTGTGTGTCAGTAAAAGGTAAACTTCTTTAGTGCATTTTAGGAATCTGAATCTGCTTTATGCATTTGAACAATCACTTTTATATTGGAAATATATTTAATACGATTGTTTGGCATATTACCTTGGAATGGATAGTGTGTGCTTATACCGCCAAGAGGTCTACACAGAGAAAACACATTAACAAAGATCACAGACTCTTCTTCTGGCCAGCTACTGGCTACTCATACTTCATACTCTGACTTTAGGAGCAAAATGTGCCATGTTACTTATTTATAAGTGCAGTGTGCTAAATAGGTAGGTCATGCCTGTATTTTCTTCTATAGATATTTAACAGAGGATTGTCAAAATCTAACAGAACAGCAAATGGATGTCACACTTGAAGTAAAAGCAAAAGGACAGTGCTCAGATGAGATATTCTGAAATTATTTTATCCGGATACATAAGCACTGAAGCAGTGCATGTGCCATGGCTCTGAGAGTTAATATAAAAATAAATGCGGAACATTTTCTAAGTAAAAATGACCAAGTGGAAATGGAATACTTGATGCAGTGAAGCATAAAGATAGTAGCTGAAAGGAAAAGATGTATGGGAGGCAGTCTTTTATTTTCATTTGGCCTTAAAGAAAACTATTTCAGTATTTATATTATTTTCTCACATTTTTGGAAAACTTATCAACCGGAAATCATATTTGTCTCTAAGAGATGAAAATTATCTATTTTTCTGTGAATGTAGAGGTACAGATTGGCATCAAATCATATAGAACTATCTTTATACCATCAGAATAGCCTCTGTAATTCACACCTTGCTCAAATCTGTGACAATTCAAAGTAATGTAACAGAAGTTGCGCATATCAAATCAATGTACTAAAAACATTTGCTATTGATGGCTTATTTCTGTAAAAGCTAAAGTCTATTACATCCTGTTTTTATCTTCAGTTTCTTGGAAGAGATTATAAATCATATATATATATTTAAATTCAAACTAATGTTCTACGAAGAGAAAATAATCTTTTATAAAATAACAGAGGCTTGAGATAATAAGTATGTATTATACTTAATTTTCATAACAAAGAATACAATTCACAAAATAGTGGAATATTTTATATAATATAAATAATTTAAATGATATTTCTACACAGATTTTTTTTCATTTTCATTTGATTTACATAAAACATTCAAATAAATTCTTATTTGTCATGGTGTATGTATGATAAAGCTTTTTTCCACTTAGGAATGTTGTGTACTTGTATGGGGGCAGTGGGTGTATGTTTATGTAACAATTTCCTGGGATTTCTGGAGACAGTTGTCTTGTTTCACATCACACAGTTCATGCAAGTTCTTTCTCCTTCCCGTTGAACAGAGCGTTCAAAATGCCCAGTTACAAATGTTCTTTCCACTTTATTCAGTCTACCTCCACCTCTCATCTTGATTGGAGTTGTGAGATATATATATTTATTTAAGAAGTAATAATTAACTCTTGAATTATGCAGTGTTCTAAGTTCCATCATTTAATTTATTTGCATCCTACAAAAAGTAAATATTGTTATATATGCTATGAATTTATATCTTTGTAGAAATAAAATAAAATCAGTGTGTATTGAGTTAAGTTACAGGAAAAGACATGCATCTATTAAACTATTTTACTATACTGAGTTATCATATAATGGGATGTTTATGGTGAAAATTGGGCCTAAACTTCTTTGTTGATCCAGAGTGAAGTTTTACATAGTTAGGATAATTGAGCATTTTGCAGACTGAATATAATTTCAACAGAAAGAGACCTTAAGTAAAGTCTCTGAGAATTTGCTGTTATCACTGTCAGGTCACAGCAGCCTCTCTGATCAGTCTTCCACCATAATATAAAAACAAACAAATAAAAATCATCAGGCATGGCAATCAGGACATCCAGAGTGGTCAACAGTTGTGTAACTGTTCTAACACACTACATCTAGAATATGAAATTAATTAGATCAATATCTGATTGTGTTTATTGTGATATGATTGAAAGCTGTTCTCTACAATCCTTTTTCTTTCCATGGCAAAAGGAAATTGAATAGATTGTATTGAGGAAACATTAAATAAGAAGTTTCTAATCCATTATTGTTTTTCCTACTTTTGTTTAATAATAATTTACTCTAAAGCTGAAATTTAGAATTATTACTAACTCCTATATAACTAAGTTTTACCAAAACAAGTAACTAACTCCATTATAAATCTTGTGTCTATTTTATTCTCTATTTTAGTTTCTTTCTTATTGTCTTTCCACTTTTTATAAAATCATTGCATTTTTAAAACTCAATTTTAGCAAGAGTAGGATAAATGAAAAAAATAATTTTGAAAAATATTCTATAAAACAAAATAATTCTATTTAATAATTATTAGTATTTTTTCATTAAAAATTAAGAACATACCAAATACAGCAATAGCCTGGATAGCTTTGGGAGTGACTTTCTTTTTCTATGATGTAATTGATCATAAGGCAAATCTATTACTATCATTTACTAAGCCAATGTAATTCACAGCTTCATCCTAAATACCTATATTTATATTTACAGATAACTGTAGCTTTTATCCCTCATTAAATGTAAATGAAGACCATTATGGAAAATTACATCTGGTCAAAATACAGAGAGAATCTGATCATAAGATGTCATAAAACAGAACTCCTGCACCTCAGACTCAGGAAACATCTTGGAAGAACAAATGGAAAAAATGAAAGGCCAAGTAATTGCTGCTTTGAGATTTTGTGTCTTATAAATACCAAAAAACTCCTAGAAAGATGCAAAAAATATAATCCTAAACTAGATGTGGGAAGTCTAATGGAACCCAAAATCTACACAAATGACTAAAGGACTACAACCAAATAAAGAATGTTGAGAGAGAGAGGGGGAGGGGGAGGGGAGGGAGAGGGAGAGAGAGAGAGAAAAAAACAGATAGAGAGGTAGTCTTCACCAATGATAAGTTGATCCCAGTTATATATAAATATATATGAATATATATATATATATAAAACTAATTTGTGCTGTTCTTTTAAAAAGTAGTAATAGTCTGATTCCATAATGCTATTCTCATTGATCAGTGTTTCATTCAACCTTGATCAGAGAAGTTTGCTCCTTGAGGAAATGGGAACAAATACAGAGACCTACAGCCAGATATTAGACAGAGTGAAAGACCTTAAGATACTCATCCTTAAAAGAGCCAGCCCATTAGGGCTCAGGAAAGCTGTCAGAAAAATTATAGTATCCAGGAGGGCTGGAAAACACAAGGAAAAAGGGGCTTCCAAATCTGTATGATCAGTCTGTATAGCATCCCTTATCTGTGTATTGTCAGAGCTTATCCTTTGATGTTGAATAATCAAATCAGAATATAATTAAAAATAAAAGAACCCAAGAATTTTAAAGAGATCAAGAAGGTCTATGGGCTAATTTGGAAGGATGAAAGGGAAGGAGGAAATATTATCATTAAATTATCTCCCAAAAATAAGTTTTTAGCCCTATTTATAATTGCATGTATTGAATTAAATTAGAAAATAATTTTCTTCTTATTTAAAAATACTTTTATTATATTACTTAATATAGTTTAAGGGAAATGAGATTAATCATACTACAAGATAAGAAAATAGGAAACTTTGTATCTATCAGTTATAAATGTACACTTGAGTAGAATATTTAGTCATTTAGGATTTTAGACTGCAGTTTCACATCAAAATACAAATATGTGAATGAAGAAGTTCTTAAAGTCTTATAGACTAGCAGAAGTGCAATAGAAACCATTATACCTACACATTAAACAAAACGAGTCCTCGTTTATCTCACTATGAAATTTCCCAAGATAACTGTATATCATATGGTTTTCCCAGCACTCACATAGAACCCTCTAAATATTTTAGCTACACTCAATATTCCTGTCTAATAGAACTTTCTATATGGAAAAAATACTCGTCCTTAGTGGTTTCCAGTCAGACATCCACAAGAGCCTATCAAAAGGTAGACATTTGTCACAGTTCTAAGAAGTGGGAAATTCAATAATATTTAATATTAATTAACATAAACACAAATGTTTGTAACACTATCTAACTAGTGGATATATCTTAATGAATCACGTAAATTTTACTCATAACTAATTTTTGTCACAATTCCTACCATAAATAGCTTTCAAGTTACTTCATTCTAACTGTTAATTTGTTTACCTCTTTTACCATCTCTTCCTAAAAGACTGCCTGTGATTCCATCTATCCCTGAGGCTTTCATCAAAGCTTTTTGAAAATGGAGTGTTTTCACTTATGGGTTGACAAAAGTTCAGTGTTACATTTTTCTTTATGCTCAGTCTGTGCTACTTCCTCAAAATCATACTCTGCATCCAGCAATGATGCTACTTTTAAAACTTCCCTATAGGAAACCATGGGTTTCTCTGCTACAGTATTTTTGTTTTGTTTGGTTGGCATGTTTTTTCTTAAATTTTCCACTTTCCTTTACAATTTATTTACAAGTACACTCATTTATGACTTGGTAATGCTGACCTACCCTCATGTCCATGGGATCCTTAGAGATCTAATCTCTGTTTACAATCCTCCACTGTGACTACCCCAGTATGACAACTAAATTAACAAAAAACTCAGCAAGCAAACTATATCAACAATTCATAAACTATTATGAAATGACACCCCTTTTCAGTGTAAAATTAGCAAGAGGAGAACCAATGAACAAGAGGGTTTGCTAGAAATTTATGGAGAAAACAGTTTTGATAATTGTTTATTCTTGAGAACTTTGTTAAAATCATATATATATATATATATTCATATAATTTTCCCTAAAGAAATGTCATCTCCATCAATATATCCTCCTCCTCCCCCTCCCCTACCTTCTCCCAATCGCTCCCAGCCAGCTCTCAGCCTCTCCCCTCCCCCAAAATGGCAAGAAGTCCCAAGGTTGGCCAGCCTAGCATGGCACATCCACTCCACATACATCCAATTCTGTCATCCAAAAGTCAATGCTGGGCTGGGTGTTCCTCTATAGGAAATGGGCTCCAAGGTGCCAGCAGGAACCTTATGATCGCACCCCTTGTGACTCTACACACTCATGGCAGTCAAAAGCTGCCCATACATGTATGGATACAACGCCCCTCCCAATCATTAAAATCTTTTAGAAAGAATTTATTAGGTATTTCTATTTTTTCTGCTTGTCTGTGTATCGTACCTTTCTATTTATCCAGGGACTTGTCATCAGTGAATACAGAAAACTGACTGTTCTTTCAGGGACAGATGTGAAATGGGTATTTCTCAGTGCTATAACCAACACCGTCTGTCTAGTTTTTCAAAAATCTTCACTGTTTTACATATTTTAACAGAATATTTTGTACTCTTAAAGATTTCATAAATTAAGTAAACAATTGTAAAATGCTACAATCTGTGGTGGGATTCAGGTGTCAGCTGATAAGGTCCAAAGATGCTTATCTAGGGTCTCAGGCTTCTCCTGAAGGCGGAGTGGCCAACCCCATTCTTAAGGGGCTGCCAGGACCCTGGGAAGGCCCGTTTCCTTGTTCCTGACTACTGGAGAGACCTGTTTGGCATCCATCATCCACTGCTCAGATAATCCAGACTATCAGGTGCCAATATAAACTGTTGCTTCTATCGTGAGTGTTGGTTTATATTTTAATAAATATTAATTTTGGGTTGGTTCATTTTAAGAGAAATTCTGCCTTCATTTGGTGCCCAAAGTTCTCGGGCCTGTGCCCACAAGCATAGGGAGCACAGGGTACTCATTCCCAGTGTTTTTAATCTTTTATAACCCACATATTTCCATGGTTAGTATAAAATTTTCTGTCACTTGCAACTATTTTACTTGTTTGCTCTCAAAGGGCTGTTGAATTTTTTCTCAGTGTTTGGTTGAATTATCTGGTAAATTTCCAAAATCAATACAAGTGCACTGATGAACAATAGGATGGACTGCATTTGTTACTCATTGGGTGTGTGACATCGCCATTTTTTGCACTTCTTAGACTTGGTCTAATTTGGGAAACTATTTGAGAGCGGAAAAGTAAAAAAGACTGATTGACTCAGCAGAAGGTGTCTATGAGTTCTTACTTTAGTGCAAGCTAGATAGATTATTACTTTGTCTGTAGCTATTAGATATATAATCATTCAATATTAATTTTTGTGAGCATCCTGAAAAGTGAAGCTCATGCAAAATTTAAATGTAGAAAAATTTTGGGCTCTGTATTTTAAAATCACACATTATCACCTAGTGGAGGCAAAGTATTAATTGGTAAAATAATACTATTTTTATGTATTAATATGTTACACACACATACACATATATATATCCTTGAATAATTGATACCTTTAAAAGTTTTCTAACTTTTTGCAATCATTTTTAAATCCTATGTTTTATTAACTTTCTATAAATGCCTATTTGCATTTATTTTCCTGCTGTCTCACTATTTCAAGTCATAAAAACAGACATGATGGGAATAATTACTCTTAGACTCATGTGTCCTTCATTTCACAGCACATTTAAAACTTCCAGTCTATAAAAGGTTCAGAGTGATTTCCTTTTTCTCTGAAATAACTACCACTTCAACAAGGTGTTTATTGGTGGCAGCATGGTCCATTAACACAATCCCTGAGGACTTGCCCTGCTATGATGAACAGATTCTGCTATGTGAGACACATCACTGGCAGTAAAAATATACTCTCCTTTCAGAGCCATTACCTTCAGCAATTAAATCTTTTAAAAGTACAAAACATATTCTTGAAAAGTACTAAAATAGTAGATTTTATTAACTCATCAGGAAAAAAAAAGGATATGTAGAGTAATGATCCTTGATTCAGCTTGATTTTGCAATTTCACAGAATTGTTCTCGTTTCCTCCCTCCCTCCCTTTCTCCCCCTTCTCTGCCTCTCTCTGTGTCTCTCTGTCACTATCTCTGTCCCCCCTCCCACCGTGTGTGTGTTGGGACACACAGAAGCAAAACGTATTATGTTGAGCTTTATCTGTATCATTTTCTGCCGTGTTCCCTGGAGAATGAGTCTTTCATTGAACCTAGTTTTAGGAATACGGACAGAAAGCCATAGTGATCCTCATTCCCCACCAACAACAGGACTGTGGATAGATATGCATGAGGACTAAACCAAATTTCATGTATGCATTTATTTCAAAACAGTTTGATAGATGTCTTTCATACAGTGTGTGTGTGTGTGTGTGTGTGTGTGTGTGTGTGTGTGTGTGTGTGTGTGTGTGTGTGTGTGGTGAAGAATACTTTCATCAAGATTAAAAACATAAAGTGCATTATTAAATGGTATTTTTCAGTTTATCTGCACTTTGAAGATAACTTTATCAACCATGGCATCATAGCTCTTTTCTGAGTGATTTTGATACCACAGTTATAGTATTAATGTGCCCATGTTAGTAGTTTCTTTGAGATTAATATATAATTACAAAAAAATTTCTTTCCTTTCCTCCTTCCAAACTCTTATACATTTCTTACTCTTCTTCAAATCAAACTTATGACCTCTATGGCTCTAATTGTTTTTCATACAGATATATGTATATATTAGATATATATGTATGATATATTCATATTAGCAGTACTATATAAACATTTGTATACCATATACATATATTCCTGAATAAAACCTGTTGAGATTGTAATGTTATTTGTATATATATTTTCAGGGGTGATCTTCATCACAGGATAATCAATTAGTCTGCTCTTCTCTAGAGAAGACTACTTCTTCAATTCCCATCTTTTTTCAGATGACTATAGTTCTTTATGTAAGTTTAAGTCTTAATGTGCTTTTTCCCATCCTGTTTGGCATGTCCATTCATATCATTTCATTCCGCTAATACTGTGTAACTTTTTAAAGTCTCTAGTATTATATAAAGCTTTATATTTTTGTGTAATGACCACATGAAAACATTATACTTCTTTGCTTTAATTGATGATGTCTCAAGAGCTATGGTTGATAAAAAAAAAAAACCAGAGAAGAGAGACACATGCATAGGCACCTGACTTTCAAATACCTGTACTACAATAGATAGCCCAGATGCTGTCAACACAGGACACATACTCAGTGCTGAGATCAGCATGATATAAGCAATGAACAAGAAGTCAACTTTTTGTTGATAATGGGGAATGACAAATTATGAGATTGAGTCATTAGTATAGAGAAAGAGAATTATTATCTTGTGAAGTTCATATGATTTCTGTTCAGAGTTACATAATTTTGTTGCATAAATACACTAAAAAATAAAGTACTAAACAAATTAAAATGACATATATAAACCCTTTAAAATGATAATCAGGAGAGCAGCATCCCCATGTTGACAACTTGTAACACGACTGGAGTTGATATTGTGGATGTAAACAATTACCACTGCATAGAAATACCAAAATTGAATCAACTTCTTGTGATAACCATTCCCTATATTTATTACTATACATGTTCAAAAAAATCCTCTGACATAGATGCAAACATGTTTTTTTTTTTAATCTTTTCAATTGGAAGAAATAAAAAAGAGAGAAATTATTTGTTTGTTATTATTTTTGTTTTTTGTTTATTTTTATTTTTGTTTTGAAGAGGCAATTCCAGATAAGTGTCATGTAGATATGCATAGCAAGTCCAGACTTGGTATTTATTGGAGAATGTAATTATTATTTTTCTAATAAGCCAGTTTGGTTCTGAATGAATCACAACTATACTAAAATTATTGTCACATTTCAGCATGCATTTCAGTACATCAAAATATTAATACTATTGTTACTCATTCCCACATAAAGTATAAAAATTATTCTTATTTAGCAAAAATTCTTGAATTGCAAAACCACAAGATGTAAATTATCCTATTGAATAGTGAATAAGATGTATGAGCTATAAACTAAATTCATTATTAGAAGTGTACATAGGTATATGTAGTAAGTTTCTACCTCAAACTAGCCCTGAGATCAAGACCAACAATTCCAAATATTCACACAAAGGCTTATATTAATTGCATGCTGTTTGGCCTATGGCTCAGACATATTGCTTTCCAGCTCTTAAAATGTAACCCATTTCTAATCATCTATGTCTTGTTACATGGCTCATGGCTTACCAGTACTACATTATATCTTGCTTCTTGGGTGTCTGAGTCATGTCTGTTGTGACTCTGCCTACCTTCCCTTTTATCTATGCTTGGATTTCCCACATGATTATAAGCTGGATCACCATAGGCCAAAACAGAATTTTATTATTACTGAATGATAATTCACAGGGTATAGAAAGACATCTCATATCAGGTACACAATTTGGATTTCCTGAAATCTTAATCAGAATGTAATAAGACAGAGAAGACTCTACTGGCTCCAAGTTGTTATGTCAATTTTGAAGCTGATTTTGTCACTATATTTTAAATAAATTTAATATTGACTTTATTTATAATCACTAATTATTCATCTGACTTATCTATAATGGCTGTAATTACTTTCTTCATAATTAGGACACCAAAGGCCCAATTAACAACTTAATTAAATTTAAAAATTGGATGACTCCGAGTTTTGGAATTAGAAACTAAAAAATGTAAAATATGGCTAACATGAAATTTCAAAATGGATGCTAGGTCTTCACAGACCTTTGTCATGTTGAAATTTGGCAAGTGGAAAGTTCTCAGAAGATTTACTAATAATTTATGAGAAAGGAAAATGAGGTCATATTTATCCTTCAGAAAGTGTTACTGAATAGCCAGCAAAAAAATAACTATTTTTCATTTTTTTAATTTTGTTCTAGCATTGAAAAATATTGATCAATATTGCTCTTTTCATTTTTAAGATCAAATACAATGACTGATATTCTGAAGACTTTTTGAAGATTATCTCCATTGTGGCCTGACTGATATCATTATGATGACTTCTATAAATTTAAATTTATAAAAAATTAAACTTCTAAGATGATGTAATAGATTTCAGACTTGATTGTAACTAACAGCTCACTAATTGTACTTAAGACCCTATGGACAGGATAGAAATAAAGTTTAGAACTGGAAACATAGGTAATTATCCAGGACTAATGAAGCCATAGGTTTTGGAGAATCACCTACAATTACCACATTGCCAAATCTTTGTGACCCCTAACTACATTGTAAATATTTGTTCTTTTAACTTCTGACAAGAGAATCCCTCACCCCTCGCCAAGAAAATATCTTTTTCAACAAATGAAGACCACTACAAAAAACAACAATCAATCAAAATGAAAATTTCTGGACCAGTGCCAATGGATACATGTACAAAATAAGTGCATATGTACAAACTAAGTCTCAGGAAACAATGCACAAAAGAGAGAAGAAAATTTATAAAAGCCAAAGAACTGGGGAATATGTCATGAGACACATTAGCTTAGACTAAGGGACAGGGTGGCATAGGCATTTAATCACCTAGTACTCAGGACACAAAAGCAGCTGTGACACACACACACACACACACACACACACACACACACACACACACACACACACTCAGAGAGAGAGAGAGAGAGGGAGAGAAACAGGCAAGTAATTCTTCCCAGAGAAGAGCTTACAAACTGCCTATCCAGTACTGGATGGTCATCCTTGAAAACATACATACAAATAACATTATATAGACTGAGAAGGTTATATTTAAGAATAAATACACACACACTCATATATAAATTCATATGTGTATATGTACTTATATATATGCAATGATAATAAAAATTAAGAAGCCACATATTTGGAAAAAAATAATAAGAGATAAATGGGAGTTTTTGGTATAAGGAAATGGAAGAAAAAATGATCCAACCATACTGAATTCTAAACTCATTAAAATGTGTAAAGTTCAAATATAAGAATTATTTAAATTTTGTTTTTTGTTATTAGAATTATTATACATGTTTATTTTTGCTTAGTAATATACAAATGGCATTGGGTATTCAAAATATTGAAGCAAAAAAATTATTTTGGTTTAACAAGAAGTCAAAATGTGAAAGGACACTTATTATAACATACTTTATTTATGGATGCTATTCCAGGGATATGAGTTCTAGAAATCCTGAAATGAAACAGATTCAAATACAAAGGTTTCACCAGAAAGCCTGGGTTTGAGGCCAGAGTCAAGGCAGTGTCTCTATTGACCTTTTATAAAGAATACTCTAAAGAAAGAACTGATGGTCATCTCAAGTGACCAAAAAGCAAATAATTTGCAAAAGAAGAAAAACCATTTTTTTGCCTCTTTTAAATTAATTGTGGGGTGCACTAGTGTCTGTTCTCTCACCACAAGAAGTCCCTTGCAGTCTTTGCAGAAACCATTCACCTGGATGACATTGGTGTGTGGGTGCCTGTGTCCTTTGCCTTCCTTCAGAGTTGTTTCTGTACTAGTCCAGCACTCTCCAATAAAGGGATTGAATTCACTTTATTCACCTACAGAATATTTTAAATTGCACTACATAGCTTTGATTGACTATTTTGCTCTCAGGTATATGAAATAAAATATTGTGTCACTACACTCCCACTAATTTTTAAACTATAAAATATCATTCTGTGTGCTCTCTGTAATTTTACTTCCTAGTTTGAATTGGTTTCAAAATTTATATAGGCTAGAGATTCATGATGGCATCTGAGAATCTAGAGTTGGTGTGATTCGTTAAGATGTAAGTTAATTGAAGCACAGGGACATATAAGGTTTTATGAAAACAGAATGTCACACTATCTTGCTGGGAACCCAAGTTAATTGCCCAAGGAGGACTAACGTTTTACAGGTGGAGTGTGAAACTACATCATGTAAGTTTTAAAATAACTTTTGGATATATAGTCACCTTGAACTTAAAATTTAATATATAAGATCCATGGTTATCATTATGTTTTCACTTGGGGCTGTAATTGGACCGACTTAAGCGTGTATCATTTAATTTCTGTAATACATTTTAACTAATTTACAGTTACTCATTTTATGAAAAGATAATCTGGAGAAATAGGAAAATACAATGTTGGAGTTAGTGGCCCCTAGACTGCTTAAAATGAGATAATATTTTAAGGTCACTTAACCCCATCGTCTACAAATCCAACCAGGATTTAAAATTCTTTCTCAGGCCTGCTTGTTTTGGCATATTACATGGAAATGTGGAATATGCATCCAAAGTACTCAAAACTACAAGTTATATTACATGTTGTACTTAATGGCAACTATTTCATCATATTATTATAATGAATATTAAGTATAGATAAGAAATAGCACTAGAGAGTGTAGGAAGAGGTTTCTGGCCTGGACTTTTGAGCCTAGCCTCACGGTTTAGACCCACAGACCCAGAGAAACACACAGATACGTACACTAATTTTAGGCTGACTGGTCTAAGGCCAAGGCATATAACTTGCTAACTCTTTACCCTTAAACTAACCCATGATTCTTATCCTGTTCCACCATAGGGCTCTACCTTTTCTCAGAGAAGCATAGCTGTCCTCTGTATCATCTGGCTTGTCTGGTGTCTCTGCCCTGTTCTTCTATTTCCCAGAGTTTTCTTAGTCTGGTAGCCCTGTGTAGGCGGAGCTTACCCACAAGGACACAAATACTCTATAGATATTTATTAGAATATAAACCAACACTCACGGTACAGGTAACCAAGTATAATAGGGACCGAAGTCTGCAGACGGACGGACGAAGGGGTCCTTCCTCCAGCAGCCAGGAACCAGGAAGAGAGCGTGTCGTATCCGCAGACCCTTTTTAATGGGGCTTTTCCCCCGCCCCCTTCAGGTCGGGGGGCCCGGTGCTCTGTATAAATGTCCCTTGACCTTGTCAGCTGACACCTGAATCCCACAACATCTCCCCCCTTTGTCTAACTAAGAAGGTTCTAAACTAAGATTATATACAGTAAGAATTATTATGAGGTAGCATCTAGGAGAGGTCAAAGTATAATTGCTAATCAAAGCCTAACTTATATAAGGTATATCTAATAGTTCTAGAATATTGGTAGATAGTAGGGTGTATAGATTATTTTAAAGGGTTAATCTGGGAAAGTGAGAATCTAACACCTGAGTGTTCTTATCTAAGGGATACTAGGGTGGAAACCTTAAACATCTATTCTTCAACCTCTTCAAGACCTGAGAAGGAAGGTAAATTTGTCTGAAAGACAGAAGTACATGGAAGCAGCTACTTCCAAAATTTGGGAGAGGACAGCAACACAGCTACCTGGACAATCACCTCTGGATTTGTGCACCGTTAGAGCATCTATCGGATTGGCTATAGGCCTATGGCATCTGACAGATCTTTTTACAAGCAGAACAGTTTTGAAGGGACTGTCTTATCCTGTCTAGGCAGGTTTCGTCAGTCTCCATCTCAATTTGTTCATCTAGCTTGACATCATGTGTGTACTGTCAGCAATCAAGGTAAGGACAGTTCCTTACTCAACCGGCCATTTTTTGCCAAAAGGACCAACTCCAATGGAGTATCCTTGATGCTCAACATCATCTCGTGAAGGGAGCAGTGACACCAGGAGTCGTCGTGTCTCTCGTGGCCAAATTTTAAATGTTAAATGCCATATTCTCTGGGTCTATGAAACGGTTGAAGATTCTTGTCCATCTATGATATTCTAACCTGTATCTGAAATGACTGGGATATGATACCTTAAATAGTGTTGACTGCAGATCTTATCGTCTTAAGGAATAAACCCTGTACTAAAAATTAGAATACTTATATAAGGGATGTACAATCTCTGAACAATGACCCTTAGTAGAATTATCGAGCATTAGCCAGGGGTATTTTACCAGGTAAAGTGTCCACAGCATTTTAGACATGTAAATACATATATATCATCTAAACAGAGGTATATAAAACATCTTGTGCATATATCATAACTAGTGCAATCATACATTATATCTAGTATAGTTAAATGAAGGTAGTAATTGCATAGTATACATGACAATGATGTGCAAATATTTTAAACAAAGGTATGAGCATACATAAAATATAGCAATTTTAGATTCAGCTTTACATAATAGTTACAGATTCAGATTTATATCGAAGTACAAGTTGCTTTGGTTACATAAAACAATCTCAGATTAAACTTTGTACCAATGTACAAATTATCACAATTAAACATATAAAATGATTTTGCATTAGTATCAATATACAGATATCTATGACAGTGCAAATTGTCTTTAGCTTAGCCCATACATTCAGCTAAAATGAAGTATAGGTAGGTAGAACAGTCTACCTTTATCTATCCTATCTATTCCCCCTCTCTTCTAAAAAAAAGGATCTCCGATGCTGTATTATAGTTTTGTCTTTTACCCAGTTTTACCCACAACCTTTGGATCATAAAACTTATTGGGAAAGGGGGCGTAGTCGTTTATAAGGTTGCTTCCTGCTGACTTAAGGGCGATGGCATCTCTTTGGGATCCTGTAAAAGCTAAAACAATGGTTAGTTCTTAATGGACTGACCACATACATCTATAAGCAATTTTAGGATAGTGGTTAACTCCATCTGGAAACTTAATTAGCAGTGTGATCTGAAGGATAATCATAAGGAGCTATCTTGCAGCTGTTTTTGAATAATCTATTTCTTGAAAGCAATTATTGATTGGTGCGCACCAGGTTCTTGATTTTTCTATTTTTGTCTCTGCTGTCTGTCTATCTGTCTCTTATTATCTCTCTCTCATACTCTTTCTTTTATTTTTGTTTTACTAGCAGGAGTTGTTCCGGTGGAGGCCCCATCTCGGTTCCAGATTCTTTGTAGATAGCTGATAGGAGGGAATGTTATTTACAGTGGAAAACTTAAGCATTGTCGATATTCAAAAGATATTTATATCTTTCATGACTTTAGGAGACTGGAAGCAGACAGAATGAGATGTTTGAGAGGTACAGAAACAGGGAGGAACAAGGTTTAAGATGAAGTCACAGTAATATTGGTCCCTAAATATTATGCCTTATGTCTCACACCAGGTGGCTTTTATGATGTGAGACAGAATTTTTCATATTTCTTTACCAATATGCTTGGGTTTAGAGAGGGAGAAAGCCACAAGTTCCCAATCCAAATCCAGCCTTATTAATAGTCAAATCAGGACCATTTTTTTTTTTTTTTGAGATGTAGATGCAAGATGTAAAGCAGTAAAAATTGAGAAATTACCCAGTAGTGCACGTGTGTATCAGTTGGTCTCGTAGTCCGTCTTGTACATTCTTTAATCATCAGTCTGTCTTTTATTGCAGGTGAGTAATTATTCAATGTTTAGACAATGCCGTAAAAATAGTTGTATCCATTTTCCTGTAAAGACAAAACTGAGAGACCCTGCCCCAGGTTTGTTAAGTGTGTTTTCCTTACCACGCATCCGTTTGTCATGTCAGGGATGAGCAGTTACTTTTCTTGTTCAGGAAGAGACTCCTTTTCAAAGCGGGCTTTTATTAGTTTTGTTGGTACCCATATCTTTTCTGTCCCTGTTGAAACAAGAGCAAAACCCCTACCCCACCGAAGCGCATACCCTGGCTTCCATTCGGAAGTCAACACATCTTTGAAGTAAATGGGTTGATTTAACTCAGAAGATTTTTCTACTACCCAATGTCTCTCAGCAGCTGAAGTTCCCTTTTCATCAGCATTAAGAAAATTTAAAGTCAATAAGGCACTATGCAACCTCTCTCTGGGCTTTTTCATTTCTTTCTTTTGTTTATAAAGCATCTCTTTTAATGTGCGGTGAGATCTCTCCACGACTGCCTGTCCTGTAGGATTGTGTGGTATCCCTGTAATATGCTTTATATCATAGTATGCAAAAATTATCTTCATTTTTCGGGAGACATAAGCTGGAGCATTGTCAGTCTTAATCTGAGTGGGAATTCCCAATACGGCCATGGCTTCCAAAAGGTGAGTAAGTACAGCATCAGCATTTTCAGAACTCAGGGCAGTCGCCCATTGCATTCCAGAATAGGTGTCAATAGTATGATGTACATATTTCATCTTTCCGAATTCTGGAAAGTGAAACACATCCATTTGCCATATCTCATTTCCATGTGTACCCTTAGGATTAGTTCCTGCAGGTAAAGATGGTTGGTTATAGAAAGAGCAAGTGTCACATTTTTTTAGTATTTCCTTTGCTTCAATCCAAGTGATGGGAAAACTCTTCTTCAGCCCTTTGCTGTTAACATGATGCTTTTCATGAAATTCTGTGGCCTTTAGCACGCTTCCTATTAGCAACCGATCTATTTCCTCATTACCCTTCGCTAGAGGGCCTGGGAGGCCCGTGTGTGCCCTGATATGTGTTATGTACATAGGATGTATCCTACCTCTGATGATATCTTGTAGTTGTATGAATAGTAAGGTCAAGTCTGTATCATCGTGAATGAAGTCAGCAGTTTCAATATGTGAAACAACTCTTTCTGCGTATTGAGAGTCAGTAATTAAGTTAAGAGGTTCTGTGAAATCTAACAACACCATAATAATCGCATATAGTTCTGACTTTTGAACAGAGTTGTAAGGGCTCTGAGCCACTTTAGTTAGGTTTTCAGACTTGTAGCCAGCCTTCCCTAAATTGTTTGCATCTGTATAAAATATAGGGGCTCCAGAAATTGGTTCATCTTGTACTACACGAGGAAAGATCCAATTAGTTTCCTTTATAAATTGAATTCTCTTGTTTTGGGGATATTTATTATTAATTTCTCCTAAAAAGTCACTGCAAGCCTTTTGCCAAGGTTCACTGTCTGCCCATAATCGTTCAATTTCTTCATTAGTCAGAGGCACAACAATTTCTGCAGGGTCCTTTCCAGTCAATTGGCGGAGTCTCAATTTACCTTTAAAAATCAGATCAGCAATTTTTTCGATATATGTCTTCATCTTTTTGCTTGGCCTATGTGGCAGAAATATCCATTCTAATATGATGCTTTCTCTTTGCATTAAGATTCCTGTTGGAGATTGTCTTGAGGGTAAAATAACAAGTATGCATTCCAAGTCTGGATCCACACGATCCACATGTGTTTCCTGAAGTTTTCTTTCTACCAACTCTAATTCTTTCTCAGCCTCATCAGATAGTTTTCTTGGACTATTTAAACCCTTGTCACCTTCTAAAGTCTTGAATAAATTAACTAGTTCATAGTTCTTTATACCAATCATGGGCCGTATATGAGCAATATCTCCTAGTAGCTTTTGAAAATCGTTAAGAGTCTTCAATTTATCTCTATTTAATTTTACCTTTTGTGGTCTAATTTTTTGTAAACCTATCTTATATCCTAAATAATTGATAGAATCTCCCCTCTGTACTTTTTCTGGAGCAATTTGCAGTCCCCAATTAGGCAATACTTTCTGTAATTCTTCAAACAATGTTTCTAATGTCTGTGGGCTTGGGTCTGCCAACAAAATATCATCCATATAATGGTAAATGATAGATTGTGGGAAGCGCTTGCGTAGTATTTCTAGTGGTTGTTGTACAAAATATTGGCATAAAGTGGGACTATTTAACATTCCTTGGGGCAGGACTCTCCATTGGTACCTCTTAGCTGGCCCTGAATTATTAAGAGTAGGCACTGTAAAAGCAAATTTCTCTTTGTCCTGTTCCTGTAAAGGTATGGTAAAAAAGCAATCTTTCAAGTCAATAACTGTAATAGGCCATCCTTTAGGTAGCAGAGAAGGCAGGGGAATACCAGATTGTAAGGAGCCCATAGGTTGAATCACCTTATTAATTGCTCTTAAATCTGTCACCATCCTCCATTTTCCAGATTTCTTCTTGACAACAAAAACAGGAGAATTCCACGGACTGGTTGATTCTTCAATATGCTGAGCCTGTAACTGCTCCTGTACCAACTGTTCTAACGCCTGAAGTTTTTCCTTTGTCAAAGGCCATTGTTGAACCCAAATAGGCTTTTCCGTTAACCATTTCAAAGGCAGTGCTGTGAGTGTCTTATTAAGAGGGCGATTCTTTTGTACAACTTGAATGGCTGGTGAATTTTTGTCATTTTTGGAAACATAGTTGATCCTTTGGCTGACATCATAACCAGGAGGGATTTTAATCTGGGTATTCCATTGCATTAGGAGGTCGCGACCCCACAGATTCACTGCTATATCAGCCATATATGGCTTTAACCGTCCTTTCTGACCTTCTGGTCCTATGCATTCAAGCCACCTCACACTCTGTTTCACCTGAGATATTGTTCCAATACCCAGAAATTGGATATCTACTGTCTGTAAAGGCCATCTCGGATGCCAGGACCGTGGGGTTATGATCGAAACATCAGCCCCCGTGTCGACTAAACCCTGGATATAAATATTGTCTATCAGTACACCCAATTTTGGTCTTTGTTCATTTATCGAAGTCTGCCAAAATATCCGTTTCGTAATTTTCTTTGGAGTTTCTGAATCTTCTTTTGAATTTATGTTATCATCTGATATCGTATGTTTTTCAAGATCAGGTATTGGGTGTTCTATTCGTCTTGAGGATGCTGGTCTTCTACTACGACCGGATATGATCTCACCATCCTCGAATTTGGAGTCTGATTTTGGGGGGCTTCCCGGGGGAAGCCCCGAAAGGCGTTTCCCGATGGCAGAGGGTTGCCTTCTTTATCTCTGGTAGATCTACATTCATTGGTCCAATGTCGTCCCTTGCCACATCTTCTGCATAATCCAGAAGGCAATGGCCTTCTGTTCGAATTAAACCTAGATCGGGCATCGTTTCCAAGAGTACTTTGTGTACAGTTTCGTCTTACATGGCCTTGTCTACCACAGTTGAAACAAGTGATTCCTTGGTTCCTCTTCCTTACCTTATCAATGGTTTGGTCTACCCAATTGTCTTCATTACTATGGAGAGGTTCAGCATTGATTGTATATTGAATCCATTCTTCTAGAGGTGCGGCTCTGATTTTTAAAGGCAGAAGCATTCTTCTACATTCTGGATTAGCATGATCAAAGGCCAGAGAAAGTATTATTTGCTTTCTAGCTTCTGGATCTGATATTGCTCTATTTACAGCCGTGGTAAGCCTGTGTAGAAAGTCAGTATAAGGCTCTTTTAAACCTTGTTTGACCTTAGCATAATGCTCAACTTTTTGACCTGAGTCTAAAATCTTTTCCCATGCATTAAGTGCGGCCGTACGGCATAGCAATAAAGTATGTTCGTCATAAGTAGTCTGAGTCTTCATGTCAGCAAACATTCCTTCACCAAGGATTTGGTCCTGAGAAGCAAAGAAACCCCTAATTCTTCCTTGGTGTTCTAAGGTCCTGGCTTCTTCTCTAAACCAGCTTCTCCACTGCAAATTTTGACTCTGGTCCAAGACAGCAGCCGTTAGCTGCATCCAATCGAGGGGGAGGATTCGGTTTTTTGCAGACCATGAATTCAGGAGCTGCTTTACATAAGTAGAGTGAATACCATACATGGATATTGCCTCTTTAAAATCTTTGATGTCTTTCATATGTAGTGGCTCATAACTATACTCTACATATTCTGAGGAACCCCCTGGTGCCATCTTGGTCTGAATAGTAGCTGGGAATAATAGTGGTGGTGAAGGAGGTATCCCCGTGATGTTTACAACTTTATGTAAAGTATTTCCAGTACCATAACACCCCATTGGGGGTTGACCTGAACTGTTCTGAGCATCAGATGTATCATTGCCCTTTTGTAGTGTTGCAATATGGTCCCCACATTCTTCCATTTTGGATATAATGGGTTCCCATTTTTGGATTTTGGACACTACGGATTCCCATTCTTGGAATTTGGACAGTGCAGGTACAAATTCTTGTATTTCGGATACCATCTGTCTCAAAGTTTGACTTTCTTGATGAAGTGATCCTTGTAAAGACTTCACCGAGTTAGCAATTTTGAGATCTACATCATTAGCATAATTAATGATTTTCTCGTCCACTTTATTAATGTGGTCAATAAGTTTCTTGTTCTCATCAGTTACGTAGAGTTTATATTGTTCTCGTATAGTGCTGTCATAATGAGAAAGCTTGTTGTAATCAATTTGTAGAGTATCTATCGTCTTAGACATAGCAGAGTTTGAGAGCTGTAATTCACATACGTTGGACAACAGCTGCCGATTTAAGTTCTGCATCTGCTTAACGTCATCTGACAGTGTAGCGTTTGATAATTCTATAATACCAAGTTTGGACTGTAATTGAAGGTTTGAATTCGTGACCTCAGTCATCACCCGTCTATTGTGGAACACAACATACAGAAACAGACCAAAAAGTAGTAAAACTGGGATATTGAATACCTCAAGATACTCATTTAAAAACTTGTCAACCATCGTGGAAAAATATATACCGAATTCCTCAAAAGAATAGTTGTCAGCCATTACCTCAATCCCGGTGCAATGATGCTGTGTGGTCAGAAGGTGTCACAATAACGTTTAGTGCCCTGCTGTATGGCCGCTGTAGAAACACTCAGCACACTATTCACAGATCCTAGGTGTTAAAGGGTCTCAGCAGATAGAATAGAACCTTTGGAAAAGGCAAATTCTCACAAGTCAAGACAGGATGTTAATTACAAGATAGAATGGTTTTAGTTATCTTTGTTAACCTACAGGAGTAATTCACAATTGTCCCAGGTTACAGGGGTTAAGGGCGGAGCTGCCGCTTGAATCTGCAGTTTTTGGGTCAAACCCAGCCAGCCAGGTGTAGCCGCAGTTCAAACTCGGTTAAAATGAACTGAGCAGCGGTCCAGCTACGGGCGGAGTTACCGACGGCGCGCGCGCAAAGCAGCCCGGGTCAGCCGTTTAGCTAGGCAGCGAGCCGCGCGCTGGGGGAGGGCAGATAGCCCGGGTCAGCCGCCTTGCTAGGCGGCGAGCCGCGCGCTGGGGGAGGGCAGATAGCCCGGGTCAGCCGCCTTGCTAGGCGGCGAGCCGCGCGCTGGGGGAGGGCAGATAGCCCGGGTCAGCCGCCTTGCTAGGCGGCGAGCCGCGCGCTAGGGGAGGGCAGATAGCCCGGGTCAGCCGCCTTGCTAGGCGGCGAGCCGCGCGCTGGGGGAGGGCAGATAGCCCGGGTCAGCCGCCTTGCTAGGCGGCGAGCCGCGCGCTAGGGGAGGGCAGATAGCCCGGGTCAGCCGCCTTGCTAGGCGGCGAGCCGCGCGCTGGGGGAGGGCAGATAGCCCGGGTCAGCCGCCTTGCTAGGCGGCGAGCCGCGCGCTAGGGGAGGGCAGATAGCCCGGGTCAGCCGCCTTGCTAGGCGGCGAGCCGCGCGCTGGGGGTGGGCAGACGTTGGGCGCCAGATGTAGGCGGAGCTTACCCACAAGGACACAAATACTCTATAGATATTTATTAGAATATAAACCAACACTCACGGTACAGGTAACCAAGTATAATAGGGACCGAAGTCTGCAGACGGACGGACGAAGGGGTCCTTCCTCCAGCAGCCAGGAACCAGGAAGAGAGCGTGTCGTATCCGCAGACCCTTTTTAATGGGGCTTTTCCCCCGCCCCCTTCAGGTCGGGGGGCCCGGTGCTCTGTATAAATGTCCCTTGACCTTGTCAGCTGACACCTGAATCCCACAACAGCCCTGCCCACACTTCCTGTCTGCCTTTGGCCAATCAGTGCATTTTATTAAACTTTAGGCAGAACAATTATTTACAATATAACATCTTAAATCCACTACAAGAGAGACTGAATTTCTACTCTCAAGAATATGATTCATCAAAGAAGACAAAATAAAGCTGATAGTAATCAGTTGATCATGAAACAGTCATAGATTGAAACTCTCCAATAGAGCACCAATATCATGTTCTAAGATTTGGAAGAGGAGGATGGCTGAGATGCAGGTTGATTATTTGCTTGGAATGCAATGTCAAGAGTCTCAAATAATTTGCTAGTTGAAGTGGGTAAATAAAAAAAAAAAATAAGAGAATAGTAAGATTTTGTACCCACAGATTTAAAAAAAAAAACATTTGCAATATACTAAACATAGGATTAATATTTACTAGAAAGTAATTTGACACTCATGATAACAGGTTACACCTTAGGAAGATACTTTAGTGATCTGATGGTCTAAGTGATGGATGCTGATTTAATCTCTCAAGAAGGCAGGAACAAATGGGGTGTTCAATATCCCAGCAGCCCCTCTTGAACGGGGCTGGCCACACCCCCTTCAGGAGCCTGGAACCCTGGATAGGTGTATTCTGACCTTATCAGCTGACATCTGAATCCCACCACAAAATAGTATTTCTCTGACCATAATTATGATAGTTAGAAGTGAAATCAAATTAATTTAGGTAATAAATTAGTACTACAAATGTTTACCCAAGAATAATTTCAAACTATTCCTATGAGAACATTTAAATCAGCAAAAATTTCTATAATTTCATGGAGATGCATGACTAAAGCTCACATATCAAGTGCTATACAATAAATGTGGGGAGATATTACAGTAGAAAATTGTTTACTATGCAAACATGAGGATCAAAGTGTGGATCAACTGCCTTCGTGCAAAATCTGGATATGTTGGCATTCATACACATAAAAAGCTCTCAGGAGAAGGAGATGGAATCCTATGGGAAACCCATAGTTCAAGCCTTGATGGGGTAGAGTGGCAAGGGGGTGTCCTGAGTCCAGCAAAATCCTGCCTCAGTAAATAAAATGAACAGTGATCAAGGAAGAGACGTAAGGGATGCCCTCTGGTATTTCTATTTTAGTACATCTCCACATGATTCAGCCCTCATACAATCAGACACATACATATAAATGCTCAACACATCCTCACACACATTTTTAAGAAGCAAACAAAAAAAAAACTATATAGAAAGATCTTTCTTTATATGTGGTTTTAAGGAAAAATCTAATAGTTTTATCAAGTACAAGGTTATAGACCACAATAAGTACATTAGTTGTGTTATCTTACATTCCTGTCACCAATGTGCAGTAATTTTTTTTAGCAGAACTGGTCTATAATCAACTATAGTAAATAAATTTTATATAATACCATTTATTATTATGAAAATAAATTTAAAGAATTATGAAAAGTATATTATCACATAACCAATACTGAATTTAAAATATGTTACTTTTATATACAAACTGCAGAATATGTAATTATACTTTACACTCTCATAGGGGGACGATACAGTGCAGTAGGTACTCACTGAGAACATGAAGACTTGAGTTTGTTATCTACAGACCCCCCCACACACATAATAGGAGAGAGCAGTGGCCCTTGTAGTGAGCCAGATAAAGAAATAGTAATTATGGAGGCTCATTGGCCAGTCAATATAACCAGCACAATGAACTCCAGCATCCGGGCAATCATTATGTCAAATAACAAGATGAAGGTGATAGAAAAGGCATCAAAGTTCAAAGCCTGGCCTCTACAAGTACATAGCACATGCACTCACTAGGGCAAAATTTGTATTTATTCACATTTATTTTAAATATGACATATTTATTTATAACTATAACTCAATGTATAGATAACCAACACTAAACTAACTCAATGGTAGACATATTCCTTCATGTTGTTCATTTTCTTTCAGTGATCTTTTCTTGAATATTATCATTTCTAATTTTAGATTATATGGTCAATCTCTCTCTCTCTCTTTCTCTCTCTTTGTGTGTGTGTGTGCACGCATGTGTGCACGTGTGTGTATGTGTGCATGTGCGTGGGCTCGTGTATATGCCAGTGTATGGATTTTTTTATGATTTTTCTTTTCCCACTTTTGTTTGTTTTCTGAGAAAAGACAAAAAAAAGGACATGCAGTTTAGAGGGTGAAAAGAGAATAAACCTAGAGGAATTTGAGGAGGGAAACCACAATCTATATATTTTATAAAAGAAGTTATTTTCATTAAAAAAGTAAAAATATTCACTCGGGTGACCTGTATATTTAAAGTCTGAAAATATTTATCAAAGAAACAAAATTAAGTCTCCCAATTAATAATTAATTGAGCACATTTGGTGTAGCAGAAGCACCTGTCATGTTCTATGCTTAGTTTAATCATAGGAATTTGTCATCTCAGTCAAAGTCAGCAAAGAAATTATCATTATAAATGGGAATTGATTGTCATAATAGTCCCTCTGCTTGATTGAAAGTTTGATATAATGTCATACTGCTATAAATAAGTTCTATAGTGCTGTGTTATCTAATATTTTATATACAGTTAAGATATTACTTTTTACGGTGCTCAGGACACTCGGTAGTGCATGTATTTTTGAAGAACTTGCTTTGTTCTCCAAGCCACAAGTGCGTGTCATATGTCCTTCTGCTGTAGTTGTCTGAGTGATATCTACCCCTCTTTAAATGAGTCTCAAAGAGAATATGCCTCACTTGTTGTCTGCTACACTAGAAGCAAAGGTAGTTGCTTCGCTACCAATTTGTGGAAAAAATTGATGAGCAAGCTTAATTTGAGCATTTCTGTATTGTAATGCTGTAAGAAATCTTACTTCTATAAAAATTTTAAATAATATTAAAATAGACATGAATTGACAAGAATCCTTTTATGAAAGTAAAACTGTATAAATGTCTCATTCTTAGGCTTAATGTGGAGTTTTTTTATATATCAGAGATAGTTTATGAAAAATTCTTATTTGGAGGCAAAAGGACCTTAGGGAACTTACACGTCAGGTATAAAAGATAGATTGCTATACCTAAAAATTTGTCTTCCTTGAAACTGACATCCAAGATTCATAGTTTTCCCCCCCTTCCACTGAGGATTTTTATGCCATTGATATTACATCTATATTCCACTTTTTTCAGGAAAATTTTAGGCTTTGATATTTGTCAGCCGAACACCTGCCTACACTAAGGGAATGAAATGAAATAGCTAGTATGATCACTAACTTTTATGTCTTTGTAATATATAATATTCTTCAAAATTAAATAAAGGGCATACATTTTGTGGTTATTATGGCATCCATATTAATTATGAAGAAACAATTTGCTGCATTAGTAGACAAAAAACATGGCTATCTGGGTGATTAATATATGCACAAGATAAATAATAGAAATATTTACAATGACTAATTTTGATAAAAACACATTAGAGATAGTTATTTTTAAATAATTTGGAAATATTTTTGCTTGTTTTCAGAATCTCTGTGGTTTTGACTAAAATTAATGCACCAATACATTTGAAATTGAAATATATTTAATGTAATTACCAGTCTCCATAACAATATAAGAGATAAGGATATGATATGATAAGGGAATGTCTTTCTGTATGCTGTGAATATCAATCTTTAAATAAAGGAGCTGTTTTGAACCTTAGCATACACCGTAGCCAGAGGCAGGAGCATAGGTAGGAGAAGGAGGGCTGAAACAGAGAGAGATCAAACTAGGAGCCCAAACAAGCAACATGTAAGGAACACAGGAAAACCATGGGCCATGTGGCAAGACAGATTAATGAGAATGGGTTGAGTTGAGATGAAAGAGCTAGTTAGCAATGTACCTAAGCTATTAAGTTAATATAAGTGTCTCTGTGTTTCTTGGGGATCTGGGCATTGGTGGTCCAGATAAGCAGCAACAGGCAAGTCTGAACCTTGGAGCTATCCAGGCAAGAAAGGATATTTGTTACAAAGGATACTTCTGTTTTCATCATCTATCATACTCAGCTCACTGGTAATCAGATAATTGGCATAGAAGTACTCTGCTAAAATAACTCAGCTCCATATACTTGAAAATTAACAAAATATAGAATGTTAAATCTCTACTGAGCAAATGTTGCATTTAAATGTACTACCTTTAAACACCTGGCTCTTTTACAAAGGAAGGTTTTGATTTTGGTAACACTGCATATCAAATACCATATTCATTTATGAATAGTATGCTTAATGAGTTTTTCTTGGATCTTCACAAAACATTCAGATCAGAGTATTTTAAATAATTTTAATTACTATTATACCAAAATACTCTCAGCTTATATTACATGATTTTTTTTTTAGTTTTATGATAGGAAATCAAATTTCCTTTTTTATAAAAACAAAAATTCAACCTTCAATTAGAGAGAAATATGTATCTTTCTTGCAGAATATTTAAAGGAATCATTACTCCATAATAAACCTATTTCAAAGTGGGAAGTTTTCAAATGAAAATTATTGACTGTTATAACTTAAAGCTATGTCTACCTATCTTTTAGTTTATGATGTATTAAGTGAGTCACTCTTTTTCTCCAATAACAACTTTATATAACCTCAGAATTTTAGCACAGGACACAAGTAGGTAACATAATTTTAAGTGTTACAATGATTGGAAAATTACATTTTGAAACAGACATTGTCAAGGAGCTTTATTTAAGAAACAAATTTGATATTGCCAGCTGAATTTGATTTTTTATCACAAATAAAACCTACCAAGTAATAGAAAAATTAAATAAAAATTGAGTAATGTCAAGATATAAACTGAGATATCTGATCTAGGATACTTTCAGAATTGAATTTTTTTTTTAAATCTGGTATCAGAATTTTTATATGTAGATATAATTGAATCCACTACCTTTTCATACTGCTTTGTTCTTGCATAAGCTTTCTTCTTGATTAGTGTTTTATACCTCAGGACCGCATTGTTCATTCTGGTCATTTTTTTATTTATTTTTTTTTTTTTATAGTTCACTGTAGGTTTTCTTGGGTCTTTCTTTTCATGAGTTTTCATGGCTTCTGTGTCATACAGTACAGTGACTGTGGCTTCTGTGTGTTCCACAGTGCACTGACTCTCTGTGGCTTCTCTCTGTCACACTGTGCAGTAACTCTGTGGCTTCTCTGTGTCACACAGCATCAGACTCAGTGTGGCTTCTCTGTGTTCCACAGTGCACTGACTCTCTGTGGCTTCTCTGTGTCACACAGCACCAGACACTCTGTGGCTTTTATGTGGCAGTTTCACCTCCCTATACCATTCCCAGTTTCTCCCCAACCTTCTTTCTCCCCTAGACCCACTCCTTTTCTTTCTGAAAAAAGAGAAAAGAGTATGCCTCCAGAGAAGGTTATATGACTAGGCACAAAGTTTTATACTAGGACTTACTGAGACAACCTAGTCAAAGTAAAACCATCCTAAGCACAGTCAAAAGACTCAGAGACACCCCTACTCCCACTGATAAGATTCTCACAAGAACACCAAGATGTGCAACCATAAAGTATATGCAAAAGACCTAGTTTCTATCCATACAGGGCCCGTGATTGTCACTTCAGTCTCTGTGGGCTCCTTTGAGCCCTGCTTAGTGGATTCTGTGGGCCACGTTCTCATGGTGTTCTTCACTACCCTGGCTACTAGGTTCCTCCTTCTGTGGTTCCCATTGCTCTGCCTGGTGTTGGATATGAGCCTCTGTATTTCCTTTCACCACCTTCTCTCTGACACAATTGGGCTAGGTACTGATGTCTAAATTTAGCAGACTATCACTAGGATTTATTTTATTGAATTTCCCCCTATCATGTTTTGTTCTGTCCTGGCGCTGTGGTATGTTCTGTGTCTGGTTCCTGGCCATTCATGAAATGTCAGGCATGGACATCTCATGGAATGGGCTTCAGCTTGGACCAGACATTTATTGAACACTATCATAATTACTGAGCCATTATTACTTCAGTGTATCTTGACAGCAGGACAGGTTTTGAGTCAAAGGTTTTGTTTCTGGATTGACATCAGTAAAAGACTTGCCTTTTAAAAGAAGATTGTCAGTTTGTGCTACATCCACTTTACAAGGAGGCTTCACTAGGAACACTCCTGTAGATTCCAGAGAGTTTCCATGACATTAGGTTCCTAGCTCATCCTTTAGTGCCCACCCCCCTATTCTGGCTGTCCTCAGTATTCTCTCACTCTTCTTCCCATCTCATCCCCTGCTTGATCACTTCCGTTCCCATTTCCACCTGCTACCAGTCCACACACAAAATTTATTCTAGTTCCCCTTCCTAGGGGAATTTTATATCCCCATCATGAGCCCTCCTTGTCACTTGGGCTCTCTGAGTCTATGGATTGCATCATGACTGTCCTTTACTAAGCATTCAAAAACCACTTATTAGTGATTACACCACATTTTGTCTTTCTGGGTCTAGAATGCCTTACTTAAGACGATCTTTTCTAGTCCTGAAAAATTCATATCATTGCTAGAGTCTGAGTAACTCTCCATTGTTTAAATGTACCACACTTTCATTATTGATACTTTGGTTGAGGGACATCAAGTTTATTTTTAGCTTCTGATTATTATAATAAATAAAGCTACTATGAAAGTAACTGTACACTATAATTTATTTGTCTGCTCATTTTTGATATATGCACATGATACAACAATAGAAATAAATATATAATATGCATGTGACATGTTGGCTTAAGTTCACAAATAGAATAAATATCCTATGGTAGTTTTTTTTGAGTTTTAAAAAGGAATCTCTGTATTGATTTCCAGAGTATTAATATAGTTTCACATTATTATCTAAAATGTATAAACAATCTCATTTCTCTTCTCTTCTTCAGTATTTGCTTTCATTTATTTTCTTGATTAATTACCTTTTTGACTGTTTTAAGATAGATGTCAATGATACCTTGTATTTCAGGATTATAAGGAATGCCTGTTTTATTCTCGGTCCTAATCAGGACACTGCTTGACCTGGAGCCTCATCTGACAATACCCAGCACAACTTCCAGGAGGTCTGGATCTCCCTAGACTCCTGCATTGATTTCTCTGTTGATAGAGAATATCCTTAAGTGTCTTTTCCTGTATTGTAAAGACATCTGCATTTAGCGGTTCCTCCAGGGGCGTAAAGGGTGTGCTTTACTCATGACCATTTCAGGAAAATCCAATCTCTACTGATCAAGATGCCAATCCAAACTATCCCAAATAAGTGTCCACAAGTACGAGCATCCACTGGGACCTTTTCAGGCCCATACTGGTCATAATGCTGCTGGATTTTTTTTTACACCAATTCTTCTCAAGAGTCTGAGTCCCAAGACCCAAAGTCAGGAAACAAGGGCTGAGCTTTTCTACAAACACTATAAAGTCTGTACTTGCTGCTGTCCTATCTTGACCCCTGGTTCTTGAAATACCTCTAAGCAAAGGTGTAAATATCCTGCTAATATCCTCCCACATAAAAATAAGATAGGAACAGTGAGCATTTTACTTATCAGTTGCAAATAGTTAATGTTGAACAATATTTCCAAAAGGATGTTGAAAATTTTCCACAATGATTATAAGGTCCTTGTTTCTTATTCTCTTGACTTAATAAAGCTTCTTCACACTATCTTATGTGAATGTATAGAATATATTTTGCTTACATGACTTTTAAAATTGTATTCTGAATATAATTGTGTGTTCTTTTAAATAACTTTAAATTGGCATGGTATATCTTGTTTTATATTGTTAGTATCTTACATTCAATTCAGATTTATGGTGTTCACATTAAAAATCGTTGATCCATATTTGACTAGCGCCCATTTCTTTCTGGTCCTTATTATTCTCCCTTAGCCTTTACCTCTCCAATTTTCAGATATTTGTACTTTTTATTGAAATTTGACTTTTTTTTCACATAATATATCTTGGTTATGTTTTCAGCTACCACTGCTACTCTGAGTTCCTTCACACCTCCACTCCAGCTAGAATCCACACACTTTCTGCCTCTCATTAGAATACAACTAAGATCCTAAGGGATAATAGTAAAGTAAAAACAATAAAGTAAAATATAAGCAGATAAAACAAACTAATACTTAGGTGTTATAGTAGACAAACAGAAGAAAAATGTTCCAAGAGAGAGCCCAATAAGCTGAGAATCACTTTTACACTTTCAGGATTCCCACAAAATCCACTATCTAAGTTATAATAAAAATGTGGAAGACCTGACAGGCTGCTGTAGGCCATGCGCTTGCTGCTTTAGCGTCTGTGAGTTGATATGGGCTTGGATCACGTTGATGTAGAGTGGCTTGATTTCTGATTTGTTTTCAGTTACCTTCTTAGACCTTCACTTCTGTAAGGTTCAGTGATTTGTAAGGGAAATGTCCAACTGTGTGTCTAGTATTGTCTCCATCTCCTACAGAAGGGAGCTTCTCTGATAGTGGATGAGCAATGCATTGGTCTATGATTATAGTAGAATGTCAGTAGGAGTGTTTATTTTTATTTTTTTAAATTAGAACTGTAGTATTTGGTTTCTATCAAAAACTAGGTTTCTGGACTATCTCATCTACGGTTTTTGGTCATCCACGTAATGCCAAGTATAGATCTATTTCATGAAGTGTACATTAAGTCAAATTAATATAGTTTGTTTCCTCCTATTGATTTGTACTACCATTGAACTATCATATTTTGCAAGCAGAATCATTGTAGATATAAAGGACTGTAGTTGGGCTGATATTTATGTTTTGCCTTTGATAGCCTACAGATTAACTTTCAGTACCAAGAAAATAGTTTAGAAGTATGAAGACTATGTAGGTAACAACTCAGCTTCTCCACTTACAATCAAGTTGTGAGAGTGAAGTCTTTAGCAATGGAATCATGCAGTTGATTTGTGGAGAGCAACCTACAGTGTTGACTGTCTCCCACAATTTTTGATGATCTCATTAGATAGCTTTTGCATCTAGAGTAGCTGACACTCTAGACAAATATCACTGCCTCTTGAATTCCTCTCTTAAATAGTACAGTTGTTCAGTCAAATTTTAATGAGTTAGTTTTTTTAATGCAATTACTTCAGAATTTTTCTTACACATGGAGAAATACAAAGAAATACACAGAGAGAGAGAAGAGAGAGAGAGAGAGAGAGAGAGAGAGAGAGAGAGAGAGAGAGAGAGAGAGAGAGAGAGAGAGAGAAGATTATATACTGCTTCAGAAGTAATGGCAAAAGATGTTTGCTAGTGTAACCAAAACTGTGATCACCAGCTAAAGATATTTTAACTCTCCTGTCACAGACATAATCTTTGAAGACTCCCGATAACAACTTCTTTAAGATTTCCCATCTGTAATTCCTTCAGCCCCATGAAAGCTAATTGAAACTTGTTTTTAATCAATGAAACACAAACAATGATAAAGAAATTTCATTTCTATCAAATATAGTATTGTGGATATAGTATATGTTCCATTCTCAGAGGCTTTTTTTTTTTTTCATTTTGACGCTATGTACAAGGCAAAGATATGACTGTGGTCCCTTTCCAACTGCTAGCGATGAACTTAGCTCTCAGTCTAAGTGTCTAACATAGTGATTTGTCAGCTAGTGTTATATCCCTATCCTTTACATTTCACATGAGCTTTCTTGTTCATAATTACTATTTTGAATGTGCGATTTTACCCCTAGCATATGACTCACTATTATCAGTAATCCTGAATTGCAGCACCTTAAAGATCATAACAGTTTTTGCTGATTTATTTTATAGCAGTAAATAATTAAAGGACTATATATCAAAGATTAATAAATAAAGAAACATGATTTTTGCACTTAATTGAAAACAAAACACTTTTGTGTTGATGAAATATTTTACAGAATTAATTGGTTCAATACCATACTGAGTAAAAATACATAATGAAAGACTAGTAGAGTTCTTTCTGAATACAAAGCTCCCAAATTATGAAAGCATATCATGGCAGAATTTAGAAAACCAAGAATAAATGGCAATAAGGGAATAAAAAAAAATGGTGTGAGACAATTTTCTGTAAATGTTTCTTGAGTTGTGTATAGCACATGGATGAATGCATTAATTAAAACTCACTGACCTGTACACATTACATTTGTCCATCTTCTACTAGACAAAAAGAAAAAGTGAAATTTGAAACATACATCCCTAAATTCTATGAAATGGTGAGAGAGGACAGGTTGAGTAGTAATCTTTTGCTATCCTCTTCAAGTCTATCCATCAATTATAGTGATCAGCTTAATAGAAGTTAGTGTATATATAAATTAATTAATATCACATGAACATAATTGATTTTTATTGTAAATAAGAGGTTAGTCTAAATGTTGATTTCTACTTTCAGAAAAGTTTTGACATTTTTAAAAATTCCCTGGAAAGTTGGGCTTATGTCTAGAAGAAATTTGATGACTATCTTCATAGGTTGTGTAGTTTGAAAGCAAAGGTATAACTATACATTTTGGCTATGGCATTATTTATTATTGTTGAAAAGTGCATATATTCATTCACTACAGTCAATGGTTATATTTTGTGCAGCTGCTGAGCACAAAGCATCTTTTCATGTTCATTCTGTATCTGTGTGTTTGTGTCATTCACTTGAAGAAAACAAAATAAAACCACCAACACAAACCAATCTTGTGGACTCAGTATTAGAATTCACTTTGTTCTCTGAAGCTATCTATATTTGAATTACTGAGACTACCTAAACAAGAAGCATATTGGAAGTAGCAAATTGTGATATAAATCTCACTGTGCCATTAGCTTATTCAAGAATTCCTTGCCTAGTATCATTCCATTTTTCTATTAGATAATCAAGATATGTATGTTTCATAAACTGTTTCTTTTTAATTAATACTCAAGCTAAAGTTAAGTTCATTAATTAACATATTATACTTTTACAGAAAATCATTTTCATAAAAATATATTAAATTTCTTATAACACCCATTATGTTTGATAACAATTATTTATTATAATTCTAGCACCTATTTAAATTTATAACAATAATTCCAGATATGGCTGGAGAGATGGCTGACATATGATTTATGATAATGTATAATATATAATTAATATATAATATATAAGTATGTATGCCCTTTACATTGAAGATTAAATTCTTAAATCAAGGATCTTAAGTGCTATGCACATGTTCTAATACTGAGTAATATATTGAGACCAGCAACTATTTATTTTAAAAATATTTTATTAAGTTATTTGTATCATATATTCATATTCTTCTCACTAATTAAAGTAGACTTCTATCTTCTTCAACTGGTAACTTAAAATAGATCAGCTGTAATCTTTTCCTAAATTATTGTTCTTTTGAACACTATATTAAAAATAAATTTTAGACTTCCTTAGATACCAGTCATTTCTATTAATATCTGCACCATCAATTGCACACAATATTTGAACTTTTAATTCCTGGATAATTGCTTCATTTGTTAAGTTTTGTAAAGAATATTATAAAAGAAATGTTTCTTATTTTTAACCTTTATTTTTTGACTAATATATTACCTACATTATAAATAATTGTTCCATTAAATGTATTCTGTATGTTCCATAATATTATTTATGTATTAAATACTTTGATCAAATTAATGTGCTTGAATCCCATTTTTTAAACGTTGTTTTTGTCTTTATTATCACCATAAGAATGAGGCATACTGTAGTCATTACACTAGACTTGACTGACAGTTTTATAGCACCGAAGCATTTTACTAATTTTTATCTTGAAAATATGTATTATAATGATGTTATTTATAGAAAACTGGGCATAAATCACTAATGTAAAAATTTCTGTTTTGAAAACCTAAGACTAAGCAAGAGTTTTAATAAACAGCAACAAAAGTTATATATTTAATCAGAATACAAAGAGAAAATCAAAAGACAGTTGCAATATTAAAACACATAAATAATATAATTCATTGCATACTGTCTTCCATCATTATCAAAGCTTATTAGCATACTAGGTCACATATTAGTTAACCTCAGGATAAAACTAATTATATCCAAAGATTTGTTGCTTAATGAAAAACAATTCTTAATATAATCAAAATTCTTATCAATTTTATTAGCTTCATCAGATCTGGTCATCTCTGGTAGGTGATTACTAATTTCCACATATCTTCCCATAAGGAATTACCAATCATTTTATGTATAATCTTTCTAAGATCTGGAAGCAAATAGCCTTCCCACAGAATAAAAAATAAAGATAGCTTTTGGGTCTGTGTGTGTGTGTGTGTGTGTGTGTGTGTGTGTGTGTGTGTGTAGGAGTGTGGTTGGGTGTGTAATTGGTTCCTTATAATAAAAATTTCCCAATAATGGTACATTATTCCCATAACACACACACACACACACACACACACACACACACACACACACACACACACACCATTGACTTTTAGGTTCCTTAACAAGAGTGCATTGAGACTTTATATAAGTTGTCTATTATGCCTAATGTATAAATTGTCAATTTGTTTGAACTTGACCCAAGTGCTTTTGTGGCTTCTGAGAATATTAGTAAATAGTAGCAAGTTCAAATGTGAGCTCAAGGAGGTAAGTTGTCCAACTATCATTCCTGGCAACTTTGAACAAATGAGCTTGTCAATAAAACTAAGCTTTTCTTCATTAAAAGGAAAGATAAAATGATGGAAACAAGAGATAAATGGAATGAGATAGAGATAAATAAAGAAATTAGAAAACAATTTTTTATGAAACTAAGTTGAGGATATAGTAACAGTTTTTATATTATACTTAGTCTGTTTTCATTCTTTTTCTAAAGAAAGGACAAGAAAGAGGAAGTCACAGTATTTGGTTCATCCAGATTTTTCTTTCTAGCTCAAATAATCTAAAACTAAATGTTTTTTAACCAAATATAGATTTTACAGAGGGTTGCTTGTCCTTTCCTTCACTTAGATCAGAGAGTCTAACTATGACTATATGAAGATGGGGACTTTTGGTATCTTTTCATTGTGGCACTTTTTTTTTTTTTAACTTGGAGGTTTTACTCTTTTCCTAGGAGACCTATAATGTTTTCTTTGAAATGTTTTTTTAAGCACTAAATTGGTTGGAGTTTTCTTTTAAGTGTCTTTTAGAAATAGGAAAAATTCAGAGTGGGTATCAAATATATTTTAACTGTGGTTGTGAAATCTGCCCTGAAAATGTAATTTATTTTTTTAAAACACCTTTGGTGTGAAAATTAGATGTACACAATTTTACTTTGTATAAAACTATTTTGGAGTATGAATACAGTTGCCTAAAAGTATATGCAAGGAGCATAGTTTAAAAATTAAAACTAAGTAGATGAGCAATAGTAAAATATAAAAGAAAATGAATGTTTAAAGTAGTTTTAGGTAATCATTGAACATGTATTTAAAATAAAATAATGTTCTATTCAATGTACTATTCAGAACTAATTGTACAACACTGTATAAGTGAACTATGCTTCATCTTCCTGATTAGAGTAATTATAAGAATTTCTGGGTATGCTCTTTTCTTCTGGAAGATAATTTTGTTTAATTCACTTCAAGTTCTAATGAATCCATAAGGTTTTTATATTTTTTAAGTATAAATAAAATGTGTCTAAATACTAGCTATATTTAGTAGTCAAAATTTGATATGTGAACATCTTAAGAGCATCTCATAATCTCTCCTGTCAATCTTACAAATTCAAACATCAGACTTATACCAAGTCCTGGTGTAGGCATCTCCAGTTGATCAACCAGATCTTTCTTCCAGCCTTCTTCCTCACTCATCATATTTCTCGCCCACCGACTCTAGCAGGAATTTCCAGGGAATGCTCAGGAGATCCAGGCCAGGAAACTAGGTAGGTAACTTCAGATTTCACAATCCCTCCTACAAGTCCTGTCCACCAATCACCTCCCAGTTTTGTAGCAGACTATCTTCTGTGGTTTTTCTCCACTTTCTGCCTTCGTTGTAAGGGGAATAAGCTGGTCTTGGCAGAACACTCAGCTTTTCACCTTCCTGTAGGTCTGTTCATCTCCTCACATTTCTAGCCCATTCTCATTATTAAGAGTAAGTTTCCAAAACCTAGCAACTCATTCCATCCAGAGTGTGCTATAGCCAAATCTTGCAAGATCCCAGAAAAATTCCTATCAGTAAACACACAGTCACTACACACTTCTAAGAATAAGACAGGACAGCAGCTTCCAAGGAACAAAACACCAACACAACAAAGTCAAAATAGATATGAGCACCTAGAAAAACGATCATCCGACATGCAGATGGCTGACTACAGTCTAACAACACAATAACAACAACAACAAAAAAATAGTTCTGTTTGAGCCCAGGAGCCCTACTACAATTGGTCCTGAACAAAATCAAAAATGTTAAAGACCAAAATAAGAACTTTAAAGAGCCTTTGTAAATACATATTTGGCTTTATAGAGGAAGTCAAGAAATCCCTTGCAATTATTTATATTATATAATAATTATATATAATATATTATAAATATATAATGACATATATATATGAAAAGACAAATAAGCAGCAAACAGTAATAAATAGAAGAGTTTTATACATGGAAGTAGAAATATTATAAATAAAGAAAACAAAGAATGAGGGTAGCCCGGAAACAATGAATCTATAAATTAGTAAAGCAGCCACAGAAGCAAGACTCACAAATCAAATTCAAGAGGATGAAGATGGAATTTTAGACACCATAGATAAAAGAAATGGATACCTCAATGAAACAAAATGTTATATCTAAAAGCTCAAAGCACAAAATATCAAGATCAGGACACTATGAATCAATCAAATCTACAAATAAGAAGAATAGAGGCAGACAAAGAAATCAGATCATAGTCACACACACACACACACACACACACACACACACACACACACACACACACACACAAACACACCAAACATTTTCAACAACATTTTAGAAGGAAATTCCCCTATGCTAAAGAAGAAAAATGCTTATAAAAGTACAAGAAGAAGCATACATATAAAATACCAAATATATTGGATCAGGAAAAAATCAAGGTACATAATAATCAAAACATTACATTTAAACAACAACAACAAATAAAATACTAAAACCTTCAAAGCAGCAAGGTAAGAAGATCAAGAAACATAAAAGAATGGTGACTTCTCAATGGAGTCTACACAACCCAGAAGGACCTGGAAAGAGGTTCTGCAAATTCTAATAAAGGAATGATGTCAGCCATAACTAATTTACTCAGGAAATAAACAAACAAAAAACCTTTCACGCACATGAAATGGAGGAATAAAGTGTGATTGTAATATCTATATAGGAAACACAGGGACATTCAAAATTCACCTCAACAAAAAGAATTTATCTTCACTTTAGCACTTCCTGACATTTCTCAAAATAAGAACACACAATAATACAGAAAGTCTCAGTAGATAAACAAACAAATAAATAAACAATCCCCAGCAAGCTGAATAGAATATCAACTAAAGAAACAATAGAAAGCTTAAAAATTTATGCACAGTTCACTGCTGAATAATAAAAAAGAGTCAAAACAGAAATCTAAAAAATTCTAAAACTGAATGAAAATGAAAACACAACAACATATCAAAACTAGTAGGATAGTGCCTGTTCTAAGAGGCAAACTCATACTTGTGCCTATACACAAAAAATAAAGATAACTCATACTAGTAATCAAGAGTATACTTGAAATACCTATAAGAAAACAAAGAAAGAAAAGGAAATTACCCCCATGAGTAAGTGGCACAAAATAGCCAAACTCAAGGGTGAAATTAATAAACTAGAAAGAAAATTTAAAAGTACAAAAATCCAACAGGATGGATTTATTGAGAAAAATAAAAGAACTCATTGGTTCTTATACATATCAAACACAAGGCAAAGGGAGAATTTTCAAATTAACAACAACAACAACGACAAAGAAATAAAAATGAGAACAACAGCTGAACACTGAGAAGATCCGAAGCCTCCTAAGGACTTACTTTATAACCCGTCTATATCAAATTGGAAAAACAGAACAATAAGTGGATAATTTTCCAAATACATACCGCAAATCCAAGTTAAATCAAGAAAACTGAGTTAAATAGATCCATAAACTCCAGGAAAGTAGAAGTGGTAATTAAAAGTCTCCTAATTAAAAAAAAAAATGGCCAGGGTAAAAGAGTTTTAGCATAATAATATAAATAATAAAAATAATATAAATAATATAAAAACCTGTACAATCAAATAAATGGCTGTACTATAAAAAAAAGTTTAGATATTGAAGTAAAAAGTTGAAGAACATACCAGAATTTTGGATGATCCTCTATGTTCATGAAACTTTAGAATTAGTATAGTAAAAACTGCCATTTTATCAAAGCAATTTTTGATGCAATGTTAATTTCCATCAAAATTAAAACACAATTCTTCACAGATGTTGGAAGAATAGTTCTCACCTTTATATGAAAACAAAAATACATAAGGATATTTATAACTGAAACAATATTAAATTACATAAAACACAAAAATGAAATATGGGATGTATTACCATCACTGACTGAAAATTTTACTACAGATCTATATCAGGGCACTATGGCATTAGCATAAAGACAGACATACTGGTCAAAGGAATTGAATAGAAGATCCAGACTATACATATATGGAAATCTTATTATTGATAAAATTTATTCTGAAATAAGAAGTTGACAAAAGATAGTATCATTAATATATGATTGGTCAACCTACATAGTTGCATATAGAATAATCAATGGGGATCTATACTTGGTACCATGGACAATACTCAACTCCAAATGGATTGGTTACTTCAAAATACAACAAGATGTACTGAATCTGAGAGAAAAGCAAATGGAAAATAACCCTGAACTCATTGGCACTGGAAAAGACTTTCTTAATAGAGCACCACTAGAATAGGTATTAAGAGCAATTTCTAAATGGAACCTTAAAATTGAGAAACTTCTGCATAGCAAAGAATACTATTTTTGGACAATGTAGCAGCTTACAGATGAGAAAAGACTATTTTGTCAATCTGATTGAAGACTAAAATCAAAAATATAAAGAAAAATTTTAAAACCTGGATATCTAATGAACAAGCAAAAACTAATGAATTGGGATACTTATCCTGAATAGAATTGTCAAAAGAGGAAATATGAATGACTAAGAACACTTAATGAAATGTTAAACATCAAAAAGCAGCAGAGATATGAAAGCATAAACTACTTTGAGATTTTGTTTGACACCCACAAGTACAACTAAGATCAATGAATAATGACAGATATGCTTATGAGGATATAGTAAGGGAACACTCCTCCTTTGCCTGCAGGAATGTAAACTTGTAGAGGCACTATGGAAATTCCTCTCAAAGTTCCTCAGGAAATGAGAATCCATCTGCCTAAGGTCATTAAGACTGCATTGTTGGAAACAATATTAATGGATGACTCATCAAATCTCAAAGACTCGTGCTCAAACATGTTTACTGCTGATTCATTCAAAACATTAGAAAAATCAAAAACAGACTTGATGTCTCTCAACAGATGAATGGCTAAAGATAATGTGGTACATGAACACATGGAACATTATTCATCCGTTAAAATAATGAGTGAGGTCATGACAAATATGCTATGTGTTTATTTATACTTGAATATTAGTTGTTAAAACAATAATAAACTACAATCCATAAAATCACATAAATTAGCTATAGAATAAGGGGCTATTTAAAACATATAAATCTCCCAAATTCAAAATAATACAATAGATGGATATATAACTATAGATAGTTAATTGCATCACCTGGAACAAGATAGGAGGGCAAAGAAGATAACCATAGAGAAAGTTCAAGGGAGAGAAAGCAAAAGTTAAGTGTTTCTTGGTGGTTAATAAGGGAACCAATTACAGTTAAAGCATCCTAAAATATATACACATATGTAGTTGATATAAATAAAATTACTATGCAGTATGGAAGAGAGAGCCTCAACTAGACATTTCTTGTTATAAAATGAAGATTCCAGTCCTGTAAATGTTTCAGAACTGAGTTCTAGCCAAAGTAGTCCCCTGTGAACCCCAAACAATCTAGACTGTTAGCAAGACGGTAGGTTGCCTTCCAAACCAAAAATAAAGCCCCATGGCTGAAGACAACACTTGCACAGCTCGCTGAACATGAATAGGGCAAGCTGATCTTTACCTCTAGTCTTCATGTTTTTTGGGACAGAAAATTATTGAAACAGAAGGATACTCTTTAGGCTGCATAAAGAGAAACATCACCATAAACCTAAAAACAGCCACAATGATCTTCAATAGTGTCCTGACTGCAAAGATTTGCTACTACAATGGTGGCACAAACTTGTTAAATAAACCAATCAGTATCTGATTTGACTTTTCACTCTGTGAGATGGATCCCATAGCCAACACAGATTATGTGAGCCAAAATCTAAAATTAGATAGCCCCGGGACATAGGTGTAAGCAAATATACTGTTCTTCTGAGGAAATATAGCAAAAAATGTCAACTAGTTAGATTTTTGCTCAGCCACCCCTGGAGAAGCTTCCTCCTGCAGAAGGGAACAAACACAGAGAACTACAGCCAGATAATAGCCATAGAGATCTAGGTCTCGAAGCACTGAGCCTTACACAGGCTTCTCCATAAAACATCAGCCCACACAAGGCTTCTGGGGACTATTCAGAAGAATAAGGCAGAAAGAATGTAAGAGTAAGAAAGGATGGAGGACACCCAGGAAGCAAGTAATTCTAAACAAGGACAGAAACACCTGTGAATTCACAGACACTGAGGCATATATCATGTGCCTGTTAGAATCTACACCAGACGGGGTTCTAGAGCTGCAAAGAGAAGTGGACACATGCCTCATCTCTGACACAGAAATATCCAAATTGACTACCAATTGTAACTGAAAATAATTTTATCCAAAACAGTCTCTTTGGGGAAACAAACTACTCTTAAAGGCAGATTGTGTGCTTATCAGATGGACGACAGAAAACAAACCAAACTGCCTCATTGGAGGTTCCTTCTCTAAAGGTCATGTCAGGGCTTTTCATTACTCTTTTTTATATATGCTTGAAACTTTTTACATTTTTATTATTTTTTTTTTCCTTTTCACTCTACAGGTCTTCTGTGATACGTCATGCCTTCCACTTTTGTATTTTTACGGGTTTCCTGGGTATGAAAACCAATGTCTCTCTGATTTTGGGTCTTTTCTTTTGCTCTTTACTCTGAATGTTTGTTTTATTATTTTTCCAATATTTCCATTTTTGTTTGATCTCATTTGTTTCTGAGATGGACAGAAAGGGATTTAGAATGGAGAGCAGATGTGTGGAAGAACTGTAAAGCATAGAACAAAGCAGCAATTGAGATATATTATATAAAAGTATTTATTTTCAATTAAAGAAAAAATGTATGTCAACTACTTAAGGTTATAAAATGGAAATGAAATAAAATGATGATATGTAATTTGTCTTGGATGGAACATTGAAAAATTCTCATTGTAAAGATAATTATTTATCATGTAAAAATATTATACAATGTGAATAAAATTAAATTTTTAGCGAAATCACATTCATTCCAGAATGCAGAAACCTTTTATTTATATTTCGGTAAGAATTATGATAACACTTAGAATACTTTGAACCCAGATATCACATCACTGAGAAAAAAAGTAGTCGCCCAAAACCATAAGAAACTAGCTTTGATAATGCTTTATAGCAATGCTAGTAATGTGTTATGAAAGCAGAATGGTGACATTTCTATAGTGTTATTTGTAAGACTAGTGATTAGGCAAAAAGCTGGGTTTCACTCACTCTCCCAAAGAAAAAGACACAATGCTTTACTAGAGGGAAACATTTTACACCAATATAGAGCTAACAGTCTGAGAAGATTAAATAAAAATTCCAGTTTGAAAATGTAAAATAAAAGTTCTATTTATTTTCGATCTGCACATCCTATTTTTTATGTCAATAAGAAACAGGTAAAGAGGTTAGGTTCACCACTAATGTCAGTTGGAATCTATGTTATTTCTATTTAATTGTAATTAAAAAATACATAAAAACAAAATTAGAAAATTTGCTAATTGTTAAAAATAGTGATAAGATCTTTCAAATGTTCTCCTCTTTATATTGATTCTTCTAATGAGTGGTAGTAAACATTAAGCCCTACATTTATCAAAACTGAAGAGATTCTTGAAGGACTCTGTGCTTTACTACTCAAAGATTTGAAGGTTCAAAATTTAATGTTAAGCTTCTCATTTTAAGAATTGTTCATTTGAGCTGCATAGAATTAATGGAGATATACAAATTATGGGTGTGGCTAGTCGTGTGTGATGATTTTATTTGCAATATTTTTATAAAAAGTTAATTTTAAAAATTAATTCCTTTTTTAAATAAAAAGTGAGAATCTCTCAGTGTAAAGTCAAATTTATTTACTTTCTTCCGATCTTATCTTTTTTTCCTGGTCATTTATATACCTATAGGACACATATCTTATTACATTAATTTGCATAATAATAACAATATAAACATGTTATTAAAGCCATTTTCCATAAAGGTTTGCTGATTATATATGACTTTTTTGATTTAGATTGTAATTACTGACAGACAGTATTCTGTCGATTGTAACAATCGGAGATTTTCTAACTCCACATCAAACCTCAAAAAGAAAGGAAAAAATGTAAGGAACAATCCATCTAAATCATGGTGAACTGAACTAAATAACAGCCGTACTTACATTCAAATATTTAAAGGAGTTTTTTGGAGAGTAAACTTACACAATAACATGAAAAACAAATCAATTATTTATTGTTATATTTTAATATATTCAATATATTTTCAAGTATTTAAAATTTGACATACACATAATGAACTGAAACACAAAATTAGGGTTCATGAGTCATTTAAAAAGGCATCTTTTCTGAGTGAACTGAACTCAGATTTAGTCTTTAGGAATTATTTGATGCCTTACAAATAATTATTATCTATTTTACGAGTTCTAATTTTAAGAGAATTTTTAATATAACAAAATCTTAAAATTTATATTAATATACCAAAACTAGTATGTTTAATGTTTTTAATTTAGATTTCTCTTGAAATGATTAATACAATATGACTTGGTAAGAATGGACATATTTAAAATGAGTTAAACTCAAGTTTAGACTTTCACTGACCTTCTTTTATGTAAATCTTTCCCCCTTGCTTTTGTATTTTAAATGAAGGCTGGGATTTGTGATATCATCGTGAATGCACAGAAATCATCAGTCTCAGTCATCCCCCAGGTACAACCGACATATGAAAGACAACTGAATAGAGGACAGTTACTCATTGGAATCTGAGTTTTTCTCATTGAAAGGGTGATATATTACGTTTAATTATTTATTACTATTTATGGTGAAATATTTTGTGATTTATTACTAAAATAATTATTGAATATATTCAGAGAAATAAAAATCAAATGCTGGGCATAGTGAAAGAATCTGATTTAGAAGGTAAGAAATGAGATTACAGAAAGATGGAAATTTAGAATGATGGAATGTTGTCCAGCTATGAAATAGAATAATTCATTCCCTAAGGTTGCATACTTTGTTATCAAAGGATTATTTAAAATTGAATTTATTTGCATTGAATATTGATAATGAGTAAGAAAATTTTAAGTTATTTGTTTAAATTACATGAAGAACACCTTTAAATCACCATACACATTAAAACATAATTCATTCTTTTAAAAATAAACTTCTTTTTAAACACTTACTTAAATAAATTGAGCTATCTGCTTTTAATTTTTACATGTATTTACTTATACGTGTGTGTGATTGTGTTTGTGTGTGTGTGTGTGTGTGTGTGTGTGTGTTCCGGCACATGTGATTTCATGCCGTGTAACTCACATGGAAATAGAGGATGTCTTGAGGGAATTGTTTTACTTCTTCAATTTGTGTTCAGCGGATCAAACCAAGTCCTTAGGCTTGGCCATAAGTACTCTTGTACACTTAAAGTTTTAGTGGTCCAAATAATGAACAAAATAATGTTTATAGTACAGTTTTCTTGATACGGAATTGCATCAGGTAATTTTAAAACATTATCTTTTGAAGATCATTTTACAGAAATAATTTCTTAGGTGCAAAATAATTAATAGAAGAAAAACAAGGGATAGTGTTAAGAATCTAATATTATTGTAGGCCATTGAACACCAAATAAACAGATTCAGAAATACAATTTGTTCAATAAATTGGGAGTTCTAATACATAGCTGTGACTCTGAGTAATTTTCTGCTCTTAAATGGTGTGTTTTGCATCCTGAGTGTATTCTGTCCTTAGAAGATAGGACTTTGTGAATGTTAGTCCTCTCTGCTCCTAACCATATATCATCACTATATCTAGAGTTACAACTGAGGCCGTGAAATAGGATATGAGAAGAACATATGTAATAAAACTTTAGTACTCAGAATGTTTGCATTAGCCAGGAGATCAAGAGAAGGTAGGATGAAGTCTAAAGGAAGGAATAGGAAGAGAAGGGTAAAAGAATATGTGTGTGTGTGTGTGTGTGTGTGTGTGTGTGTGTGTGTGTGTGTGTGTGTGTGTACATAGTGGTTAAGGAGGAATCAGGAGGGAGGGGAACAGAAGGGTAGAAGGAGGAGTACAAAGCATTGTGCTGCATGATGATGCCACAATGAAATACTCTATATGGTAACTGTAAGTAAAAGTAATATGAATACTAATAAAAATATTCCGGGCAAACACACCCAACTAATTAGTTCAAGATGGATTTTCCCACACATAACCCTTTGAGCCCATTTATTAACCTCTTCTTCTTTCTAGAAGCTGAATATGTGTTAGTAATGTTTACTTATCCCATGGGTAGATGAACACAATTTAGCACTGCTTTTCAAAGTTCAGCTTCTACAAGATAAAATGAAATAATGAAATAATGGCCCAAGTCATCAATGGATATAAGTTTATTTCCTTCATTGTTACTGAGGAACTTCCTCCTCAAATGGAGATACTTTACGTATTTCAGAAGAATACAACAATAATGTTGCTTCTGGTGTTGAAATATTGAATGAAGAGATGACTTCATCTCAATGGTTTTATTTCGTTCTGGTCCTTAAATTACATACTACTTTGATGGATTTTTCAGAAAAAAATTAAAACCATTACTTAAAATGGAGCTGATTGTCATTCTCAAATTCAAAATCTTCTATGGTTTGAAGATCCTTCTTAAAAAAAAATAACTTCAATTGATTATTTTATAAAAGAAGAAACAGCAGACCCTAAAGTTAGCACTGTTAGTTAGTACTGTTTTATACCTGAGCTAGACTCTGGCTCCATGGTACATATTTGACCACCACTCTTAAACATTACATCTTTATTACTGTTTCTATGTTGCTTTTTTCAGACCTGCCAATGACACATTTTAAACAAAATTTATAAAGTTTATACTTGGGGTTCTATGATTTGCTTTGCATCTAAGATTATAAAAAGAAAGTACATTTTATATCTGATGAGTCAGTTAGTTTTATTTTAAAAGACAGTTGGACACCTTTATTTTGAATTCAGTAAATGTAAATGCATTTACATATGCTTTTGGCTAGGAAAATATCCATACAATAAGACTTTTTTCTTTGTAATCACCTGTACGTCATTTGCTTTATACTGAGAAAAACATCCAAAAACAACTAAACAAACATTTGATGTGACTGATACCCAGCACTAAAATGCCAAAATATACTCCACAAAAATGATATTATGGCTCTCTAATAACAAGGAAAAATTATGTGTTCAATATCTATGTCTTAGGCTTTGGGAAAGCATAAAATTAATACATGTATTTTACTCATCAGATTGGAAAGCCATGAAAAAATAAATCTACAATTCAATGTTAATGGGAACATAGTTGATTATAAACAATCTTTCTAATTTTTAATGCAAGGATGAACATTAATTATTATATCTTTTAAAAGTATATTGTGGTGGTATACTGTATATTTAATAAAATTATGTGGAATATCAGAGGATAAGCCACCAACAGAGCTAAGCAATGAAGCTCAAGGAGTGGTGACCCACAACTTCAATGCCATCACTGTGGAGACAGAGATCCCTCTGGATCTCTGAGTTCAATGTCTAACAGCAAGGCAGTTGTAGCACTGACCATTAGTCTCAGAATTTGGGAGGCAGAGGCAGGAAGATCTCTGTGAGTTGGAGCCAAGACTGGTCTATAAAGCAAAGTTTCAGGGCAGTCAAGACTGTTAAACAGATAACCCTACTCAATCAATCAATCAATCAATCAATAAAATAAAATAAATAAGGGGGCAGGAGAGTTGGCTCTGTGTTCTGATATTCCAGAATAGTTTTATTAAATATATAATATATCACCACAATATATTTTCTTCAATGTTTAATTTTTTATTAAATAATCTTGCTTTAAATAGGCATGTTTATTTATTACAGTGAGATTTGTCTAAACAAAAAACAATGGAAACTTCTTAAATGCTGAAAATGAGACATAGTTTTAAAAACCTTAACATATCTTACACATAATATCACATATAGTAAGGGAAATGATTCAGAGTTAAATAGTGTAAGAGTTTGCAGAAATATAGAAAAGAAAAAAATTGAATTTCCTAGTATAAATTTAGTGTAATTACAACTCAGTGAAATGTTGTGTGCTCCGAGACATTCATGTAGGTTATGTGATTACATTTTCTTGACCATGTATGCATATTCAATAATAAGAAAAACAGTGTTTGTTAGATTAAATCAATTCCAAGTAATAAAAAGAGTTACACATGGCTCTTGAATATCTAGAGGCAGTTATATGATAATGTGATATTTGTAGTAGTCAATATTTGTATTGGCTAGAGCAGCTGGTATTAAAAAAAACATTTCAGATTTATCATTAGTAAGTAATTTTTCTTCACCATTTCATACATATGTTTTTTATTCTGGTCACCTCCCATTCTCCAGTTCCTTGTTAGTTCTAGAAGCTTGGATTCTCTACCTATGATTGTTTGCCCTATTTTTTAAACTAATTTTGGTTGTAACTAATTTCTCATAGTGTTTACCTAGAGCTGTCTGTGTGACTCTCAGATTGGAATTAACTGAGATTTTGGTGGGCTCATCAATAAATGTTCAAAAGTAGATTGTAGCTTGTTATTTCCCAGAGAATATAGGTTTCCAACACTCAATGGCAAGGGCCCATGAGATCGACTCTTCCCTCTCTGCACTTGATTGCTAATTGGACCCAATATTTGTTTATCCAGATCAGTATTCATAGCTACTATGAGTTCGTGGTTCCCATGCCAAAATTACTTTAAGATGGTATCTTACAAACTCTTTTTAAAATAATTTATTTCTAATGTTCTTTCTGCCACCTTTTCTACAATGTCTCCAAGGCAAAATTAGTAGAAGAAATGTCTCCTCTTGGGTCATGCACTCAATTGTCCTTTTTTCTCAGTATCTCTTGCAGCTATGTGTCATTATATTTCTGTTCGTTTGCTATACAGAGTAGCTCTTTGTCTAAGGCTGTGATCAGCTTTTGTATCTGGATATAAACACATTTTTAGGAGGTCATCAGATGCTATTTCAATTCAGCTAAGTGTCTTCTTATATCATGACTTTATAAGTCATGGCTTTTGTGCCAATTTTACAGTATTGGGTAGGCATGGGTTATGTCTCAGAGTAATCCTTAGTCCAATTAAGGACTGGCTGGTTATCTCAATAACAGTCACATAAGCAATGCACCAGTGGGTAGATTTTGCCTGGGAAGCTGGAATTATAATTGTTAGAATTAACAGCTGGATTAGACATTTAACACTGTTACCTCAAGGCAGCCTTCTACCACCATGAGAGGCAGCCAACAGTGTGAAATCTTTAAGTCTACTTTCATCTTCTTTGTGTTTTATATATATATATGTCACAATAAGGGTCTTATCAACCAGTTCTAGTGTGTAGCAAAAAATAATAAGGATTTGTTTTGTTTGTGGATCTCTGAGGACTACATTATTAATAGAGAGTATCCCATTTTGGGTATCAGAATTTTTGTTTAGAGACACATTTTTTTCACTAGAGCCAAAATGATGCAAAATATGACTTAAAGTCTCTTATATCTTTCAAATTTGGCTTCCACATAATATGTTACTAAGTGACTTTTACTTTTACTTTAAAGTTTGTTTTAAACATATTCACCACTGTTTCCTCACCCTCCCCATCCCTGATCATTGCCTAGTTTCCCTCCCCAATTCCTCCACCTATTCCCCTCTGAGGATAAACACTCCCAGGTTTGTTAATACAGTATGGTATATCAAGTTGAGATAGGACCAAGATTCTCCCCCCAGTATCAAGGCTGAGCAAGGTGTTCCTCTGTAAGGAATGGACTCTAAGAAGCCAATTTATGCACTAAAAATAAATTCTGATCCCACTGCTAGAAGTCCCATAAACTGTCATCCACATTCATAGGGCATAGTTCAGTCCCATGGGGGTTCTCCAGCTGCCGGTTCAGAGTCAGTGAGCTCTTTTTCTGTGGGTTTTAGTCATCATAATCTTGACTCCTTTGTTCATAGAATCTTTCCCCCCTTTCTTTGCCTGGACTGGGAGCTTGATCCAGAGATTAATTGTGCATATGGTTCCATCAGTTGTTTGATGAAGGCTCTATAATGACAATTAGGGTCGTCATCAATTTGAATATAGGGGAAGGGCAGTTTAGACACCCTCCCCACTATTGCTCTATTGCTTGGAGCCTTATATGGGGTCATCTTTGTGAGTTCTTAGATATTTCCCCAGTACCAGTTTTCTCTCTAACCACACGATGGATCCGTTTATCAAGGCATCTCCTTATTGTTCTTCATCTCGGTCCCTCCTCAAATTTAACCTCCTCATTTTATTGTGTTCTCTACAAACCTTTCCTTACCCCCCCCCATGCTCCTGATTTACTCACTACATCTCAATTTTTCTTCCACGGGGGGGGGGGGGTCCCTGGATGTCTCTCTTAGGCTCCTTCTTGTTACCTAGTTATTCAGGGATTGTATGTTATAACCTGGTAATCCTTTATATTACATCTAAAATATAATTATGAATGAGTACATGTCATGTTAGTTTTTGAGGGTCTGTATTACTTCACTTAGGATAATTTTTTCCCTTTAATCCTAGTTTTTTCTTTCATTGGAAAATTTTAGCATATCCTTTTTTCTGTTTAGTACTTAATCTAGTTAATGCACCACATATTTTTAAATCTGTTCTTCAGTTCAGTAACATCTATGTTGTTTTCAGGTTTTGTCTATTAGAAATTATGCTGCCAAGAATATAATGGAGCAAATGTCCTTGGAGTGAGTAAGAATGTGCATCCTTCGGGTATGTGGCCAAGGGTGGTATTGCTGGGTTGTTGGGTAGATTGATTCTCAGTTTTCTAAAAAATTGCCATACTAATTTGTAAGTTGACTTTACAAGTTTACATCCCCACCAGCAATGAAGGAGTGTTGCTCTTCTACAAATCCCCTCCAGCATAGGCTGTCTTTAATGTTTTTTATCTTAGTCATCCATAGGTATAGAATGCTATCTTTTAATTTGCATTTCCCCAATGGCTAAGGATGCTGAGCAATCCCTGTGTCATTAGGCCAATTGAATTTTTTCTGTTGAGAATATATATATTATTTTTGTTATAAAAAGAGTCATCTTCATCAGTGTATCCCCCGATCGTCCTTGCCTCCCCCTCCCTATCTCTCCCAGCCAGCCCTCAGCCTCGCCCCTCCCCTCCCACACATCCCCTCCCCCAAAAGGGAGAGAAGATCCAAGGTGGGCCAGCCCAGCACTGCATACCCACCCAGGCACATCTGATTCACTCATCCCAAAGTCAACGGGATGGGTGCTCTTCTGTAGAGAATGGGCTCCAAGGTGCCAGCCCATGAACAGGAACACAGCCTGATTCCACCCCTCATGACTCCATACACTCATGACAGTCGAAAGGCACCCACCCCCAAGGGCCCAGCTCCTCCTCCCGATGAATCTCCAATGGCAATTCCTCATTAAATGAGCCCCCCCCCCCGAAAAGAATTTTCTATTTAGCTCTATATGCCAACTTTTAAATTAGATTACTAGGTTTTTTATCTCTAGCTTCTTGAGTTCTTTATATATTTTAGAGATCAATCCTCAGTTAGATATAGGGCTAGTGAAGATATTTTTCTATTCTGTAGCCTGCCATTTTGTCTTATTGACTTTGACTTTCGCCTTACAGAAGCTTCTCAGTTTTAAGAGGTCGAATTATTAATCTTTGCTCACAGTGTCTGTGTTATTGGTGTTATATTTAGGAGCTAGTCTCTTGTGCCAATGTGCTCAAGAATATTTCTCACTTTCTTTTCTGTTAGTTTCAATGTAACTGGGTCCACATTGAGGTCTTTGATCCACTTGGACTTGAATTTTGTGCAAGGTGATAGACATGGATCTATTTTCATTTTTCTATATGCCACTACCCAGTTATGCTAGCACCACTTATTAATAATCATTTATTTACTCCATTGCATATTTTTTGCTTCACTGGCAAAAATCAGGTGTTCATAGATGTGTGGATTAATGTCAGGGATTTCAGTTCTATTCCATTGATCGACAAGTTTGCTTTTATGCCAGTATCAAGCTGTTTTTACTACTATAGCTTTATAGTAGAGCTTGAAGTTAGGGATGTTGATGCCTCCAGAAGTTCTTTTATTAAAAAGGATTTTTTTTGCAATTCTGTGATTTTGTTCTTCCATATGATGTTAAATGTTGGTCTTTTGAGGACTATGAAAAAAAGGGTTGGGATTTTGATAAGGATTGTATTGAATCTGTAGATTTCTTTCAGTAAGATTGTCATTTTCACTGTGTTGATACTACCTATCCAGGAGCATAGGAGATGTTTCCATTTTCTGATATCTTTTTCAGTTGTTTTCTTCATTGACTTAATGTTCTTTTTATCCAAGTTGTTCACTTCTTTATTCAGAGGTACTCCAAGATATTTGGTGTTATTTGCAGCTATTGTAAAGTGTAACATTTTTCTGACTTCTTTTTCAACCCCATTATCATTTGTGTATGTGATATTTGTTGATTTTTATTTTTTAGTTAATCTTGTATGCTGCCACATTTCTGGATAGGTGTTTATCTGCTCTTGGTGTTCCCTTGTAAAAACTTTTTGGGGTCACTTATATATACTATCATATTACCTGCAATTAGGGAAATTTTGACTTTCTCCTTTCCAATTTGTATCCCCTTAATATTCTTTTATTGTCTTGTTACTCTTGTTAGAATATTGAATACTATATTAAGTCAATATGGGAAGAATGGACAGCCTTGTCTTGTTCCTAATTTTAGTGGGATTGCTTTGAATTTCCCTCCATTTAGTTTGATCATGACTGTCAGCTTGCTGTTTATTTCTTTAATTAAGTTTATGTATTTTCATTGTATCCATCATCTCTCCAAGGCTTTTACCATGGTGTGTTGGATTTTGTCAAAGACTTTTTCATCATCTAATCAGATAAGCACGTTGTTCTTTTAATTCAGGTTGTTTATATGGTGGATGACATTTACAGATTCTCATACGTTGAACAGCTCATGCATCTCTGAAGTTAAGCCTACATGATCATGTCAGATGATTATTTTGATATTTTCTTGGATTCAGTTTGCAGTATTTTATTGAGTATTTTTGCATCAATGTTCACAAGGAAGACTGGTCTATGGTTATCTTATTTTGTTGCATCTTTGTGTGGTTTAGGTATCAGGGTGACTGTAGCCTCATGAAAATAGTGTGGTAAATGTCCTTCTGTTGCTATTGTATGAGAAAATTTGAGGAGTATGCGTATTAAGTCTTCTTTGAAATTCTGGTAGAATATTATGCTGAAACCCTCTGGCCCTGACCTTTTTTTGGTTGGGAGAATGTTAAAAAATTGTTTGTATTTCATAGGGAGTTGTAGATCTATTTAAGTCACTTATGTGGCTTTGATTAATTTTGGTAAGTGGTTACTATCCAGATATCTGTCCAATTGTTTTAGGCTTTCCAGTTTTGTGAAGCTCAAGTTTTGGAATATGACCTAAAGATTCTGTACATTTCCTCTGTGTCTGTTGTTACGTGCCCCTTTTCATTTTGTGTTTTGCCAATTTGAATATTGTTTGGCTTCCTCTTGTTTAATTTGGATAAGGGTTTGCCTATATCATTGATTTTCTCAAAAAAGGAACTCTTTGTTCCATTGATTCTTCAATTTTACTGATTTAGTTCCTAAGTTTGATTATTCATTCTGGTTTAGTTAACTTTGTTTTGTAGAATTTTCATGTGTGTTGTTAAATCCCTTGTATGGATTTATTTTCACTGAATTCTAGGAAGTCTTCAACGCTGTGTTCTTTGCATTTTTCTTGACCTAGTGGTCGTTCAGTTGAGAGCTGTTTATTCAGTTTCCATGACTTCGCAGGCTTTCTGCAGTCTGTGCTGTTATTGAACTCTAACATTAATCCATGGTGGTCTGATAGGATACAATGGGTTATCTCCAGTTTTTAAATCCATGTTTAATTTATAAGCAAGTATGTAGTCAATTTTAGACAAGGTTCCATGGTGTGTTGAGACAAAAGTGTATTCTTTCATGTGTGGGTGGAAAGTCTCTCTCTCTCTCTCTCTCTCTCTCTCTCTCTCTCTCTCTCTCTCTGTGTGTGTGTGTGTGTGTATGAACTTCATATATAATTTCTTATTTTTCTGTTAAGTTTCTGTTTGACAGACCCATTCACTGTTGAGAGTAGGGTGTTGAAGTCTCCTGATATTAATGTGTGGGGCTTGATGTATTTTAATAGGGGAATTGAGTCCATTGATATTAAGGGATATTAATGACAAGTGATCATTAATTCCTTTTATTTTTGAGTGTGTGTGTATGTGTGTCTTATGTGTAGTAGGAGGTTTCTGGCCTGGACTTTCAGGCCTAACCTCAAGGTCTAGACCCACAGTCCCGCAGTCCCACAGAGACACACAGAAGCTTCCAATAGTTTTTGGCTGATCAGCCTCAGGCCCAGGCATATCACATGCTAGCTCTCTACCCTTATTCTAACCCATGTCTCTTGTTCAGCCATGGGGCTCGGTACCTTTTCTTAAGGCATCATAGTTGTCCTTGGCTTCTTCCGGGCCTCTCTCTGGAATTCCCTCTGGTGTTCTGCTCTCAGAGTTTTTAGTCTGGTAGCCCCACCTACACTTCCTGTCTGCCTTTGGCCAATCAGCTCTTTTTATTAGACCAGTGGGTGGGACAATTATTTACCATGAGACAACACAATACCCTACACTTATGTATCTGCATTTCTCTATTTGTGTGTTTCCCTTTAAGGTTTCCTTTTATAGGTTTTTTGCTGGGTGAATCTAACTTCCTTAGGTTGGAGGGTTCTTTCCTAGTGCTTTCTGTAGGGCTGGATTTGTAGATTGGCATTGTTTAAATCTGGTTTTGTCATGGAATATCTTGTTATCTCTATCAATATGTCTGAGAATTTTGCTGGTTATAGTAGTTTGGGCTGGCATCCAGGTCTTCTTAGCATCTGTCTAATATCTGTCTAGAATTCTTTTTTGTTGTACATAGTCTCCACTGATAAGTTGAGTGTTAATCTGATGGTACCCCTTTATAAGTTATCTGGACTTTTTCCTTTGTATACATTAGTAATATTTCTTTATTATGTATGTTTAGTGTTTTGTTTATTATGTGGCAAGCAGACATTTTTAGGTATCTAATCTATTTGTTGTTCTGTGAGCTTCTTGTATCTTTATGGAATTATTTTTTAGGTGGGAAAAGTTTTCTTCTATGATTTTGTTATATATATTTTTTGTGCCTTTGACCTAGTATTCTCTTTCTTCTATTTCTATTACTCTTTGGTTTGGTCTTTCCATGGTGTTACAGATTTTCTGGATGCTTTTATTATGACATTTTGACTTTAATGTATTATTTGACTGACAAATCTATTTCATCCAATCCATGTCAGAATTTCTCTCTTCTATCACTTGCATTTTGTTAGTTATGTTTGCATCTATAGTTCTTGTTTGTTTATTCAAATTTTCCATTTCTGGCATTCCTCAGATTGTGTCTTATTTTCTGCTTCTATTTCAGTTCTTAGGTCTTGATCTACTTCCTTTACCCATTTGATTACCTTTTTGTTGTTTTCTTGACTTTCACTAATAAATTTATTTATTTCTTCTAATCTTTAATGTCTTTTCCTCTATTTCTTTAAGGGTTTTTTTTTATTTCTCTTTCAATTTTCTCTTTAAAGAGTTTTATAATCTTCATAAAGTTATTTTTAAGTTTAGTTTACTCTGTTTATTCTATATTAGTCTTGATGTTGTAGAATCACTAAGTTCTAGAGGTACCATATTGTTCTTTAGGTTGTTGAATGTTTCTTGCACTGGTGCACATTTTCTTCAATAGGTGCAAGCATTGTCTGTGTTTCAGAGAGCTGTTCTTGGTCCAATAGTTTGTCTTGATGTAATTGCAGGTCTTGAAGGAGTCAGAGCTAGTGAAGTCTATATCTCAGGGAGCAGTTGAGTTCTGCGGCTGGAGCTCATGTGATGGAGCTCTCTAGAGTCTGTGTTTCAGGGAGCAGCTGAGGTAGAAGGTTAGGTGAGTTTAGGGAATAGAGTCGGGGTCATAGCCTAGAGGATAATATGAGGGGCAGTGATGGTCAGGCTTTCAAGCAGGGCTCTTATTTGTTTATTTGAATCTTGGAGCTGATGAGATTGAGAGGCACTGTGTTGCCATTTCCCAGACTTTAAGGCTGACCTGACTGGTCTGGTCACCTGAGAGGAGAAAAATTCTACACTTAGTTACACTCTCTCATATGGCCTTCATTTAGTTTGACTGTTATATTAGTTTAGTTTTCTCATATCTATAATATTCCATAACCCCACTTGTTTAAACGATTCCAAACACACACACACACACACACACACACACACACACACACACACACACACACACACACACACACAAGGAAAGAGAGAAGCATACACATAATAAACACCCTCATTTAACCTGTACAGAATTCTCTCCCATGCTTAAGCCAAATCTGCTTTCCTTCACTTATGCTTTCCAGTTTTGTTAGTTCTCTACAAACTCCAATGTAAATCCAGATACTCAATAGAAGTTTCTAAGTTCAATAATTGAGACAAATATATGTTGTTTATTTTTAAGGCCTGGGTTAACACAGCATATATATATAAATTTATATAAATTTATATATATATAAATTTCCCCCCAAACAAAATTTTTGTCATAGAAAAAAATCAAGTAATAATAAGGACATAATGGATGATGCGAAAGTAGAGCACTTAAACACTACTAGTGAAAGTATATTCTAGCTCAGTTACTTTGCAGAACAATTTCCAGATTCCCAGATTCTTCAAAAACAACAAGCAGATCCACCATAATGCCCCAATTATATAACTCCTGGCATATACTCAAAGGTATCTGTGTCCAACTCCAGAAACTTTAGCACATCTGTGTTTACTTCAAATTTATAGCAGGAAATAACATCAGGTTACATGCCCATCAATGGATGAATGGGAAAACTACATTTTTCCATAAAACATAGTCATTGAATATCATTTCTCAAATTTTTCTGTAATTCATTATTTAGACAAGCAACATTACGTAAAGAAGAAAAGTCCAAGAGTGTACAGGCCTGTGCCTATATGCCTGTATGTATCAGCATCTGAAAATGTCAACTTAAACTGGCCATAGCATTATAGCATTCATATAATACACTTTTATTCAGAGAAATAATTTAAAAAGTTTTTAATCAGATGTAATATTGATAACAATATTTTTCTCTGCACAATACAACTTCTACATGGAAGTATATATATACATTAAATTATTTTAGACTTAAATATATAAGATGATGAAGTCAGGAATCAACAAATTGTAGCTCATAGCATACGTGCAACCTATCACCTGCTTTTACTTACTTGAGACAATAAATAAAAAAAAAATAATCATTTGTGATGTTCACAAACTGTAATGTTCCCAAACTTCAGGTGCCAAAAATATAATTATATCCTGCAACAGCTATAACCAAAATCTACATTATACCTGTTACAGATATGTGATACAATCCAAACCTGGGTAATTAAGAGTGAGATCAAACTTCCTGAAAAGCCCTAATTAAATAATATTTGTACAATTAACTACTTTTTTAATGAAGAATTTCTTTTCTTTTATTTTTTCTGTGGAGCAATGTGTTTTGGGCAATACACATTTTAATTTGATTTTTAAAAGGGTTACACATTTCTGGCTAAAACTACACAATGCTTGTTTTTTTATTGGTTCTAAGTAAAGCCTTCAATTCAAAACTGTGCTATTTTCACAACTATTAAATATGAATACACATGTATGTATATATAAAAATGTTAGGTGGCAAAAGGAGACAAGCTTTTAGATGTTCTGAATGAAGTAAGATTTTTTGACATACTAATTTCAAATATTTATGTCCTGTCACATCTCTCCATAACAAAAAAAAAATCTTATAAGGAGCTTAGGAGTTTGACTTAAGACTAGTGATTTTGTTTCCTTGTCTAGTAAGTTCACTTAATTTTATTTAAAAATAAAAGAAAATGAGTGGTTTCAGGAAACAGCTTAATGGGATATCATTAAAGATTTACAACTTTGTGTGAAAACTGCTAAAATATGACGCAAAAAGTACAAAGACATATAATTAATATTGGTATAAATACCTGGAGTTGATAATCAGAGAGAAAGATCAATGGTACAAAATGCAGGAAATACAATCATCTTCCTTTCTAGCAACAATACATTCATATCCTTGTCACACACATAGTCTAAATCCAAATTCCCATATAACCCCAAGTGTGCAACTTTTATTTTCTTCTTGACTGAGTAAACTATTAGGATGAAAAGACTGAAAACCAAAAGTATCTCAGAGAAATTTGAGACCTGAAAGATTTACATCTATATTAAATCTGCATCTCTTTAAAATGTCAGTTACTGCAACACTATAATCCTCATTGTTTCATTTTATATTATTTTCACTACAATAAAATCATATATTAATGTTTAAATATTTGTTAAGAAGCATTAGTTAATACTTCTTCATGAGAATATATAACAAAATAATTTTCTTAGTGACTTAGCCTATGTTTATTTAAAAAACCATTCGCATTTAAAGTTGCACTAATTAAACCCTAAATAAAAGATTTCCTAAAATTATAGAGAAGAAATTAAGTATTATATTGATACAGTATTTAAAGGTCTTTATAATACCTTAAAGTTATAATTTAGCTATCCATGAAATATTTTAATTTTTTCAACATATTACTTACTCAAAGTATATCTTCATGTCTTTAGGGCTTTTAAAACCTTATTATTTCCTTTCACTTATTTTCCACACTCCTTAAGAGTTGTAAGGACTAGTTTACAAATTTTAATCTTAAAGACCTTTACTGTATATTTATAATCGTTGCTACCATGAGTGATTAATCTTAGGAAATTCCACAATTTACAATTTGGTTAAAACTATTTGTGAGAAGTCCTTTTAATATATCAAATTATTCTTCAATAATTAATGTACTTTACAAATTCCAGCAATCCAAACCTTTAACTATACAATCCACACCGGTCTGGTTACTATGGTACACACTATTTAAAACCAATGAGCATTAAGTTCTGTGAGGATCATGTCAACAGTTGTGGTGGTGTATGCCAGTAGGATTTGATGAAGAATATAGCATTAAATCTAGTAGTCTTAATTTTCTATGGCATATTATTTTTGATTATAGTCATTTAAAAGAAATAACATGTGTGATGTGATTTGAAAATATTTTTGAATGCTATAGATAACATTTCATCATCTTTGTGTCATGTGAACACAATAATCCCTACATATTACATATAGAGAGGAAGGTGAAAGGTACCAAGCAATGGCACAAGTTTCACTCTGTTATTACATACATTCATAAAAGTATACATACATATCCATTAGTATATCCATATAGACATATATATATACCCATATAGACACATGTATGTACATATACCTATACACACACAAACATATACACACTTAATTTAAAAAGTCTAGTTTCAATGTGAAATCACAAAACATACAAATTAAAATTTCATTTATTGAATTAAAATCCACTTATATACTTTTATTTTTTATTTATGAATTTGAATTCACAGAAAAAAATTGTTTACCAATGTTTTTCCATTTCTGCAGCATATAAGATTCTAGTCTTCAATTTGGAGAGAAACTATTATTTAGAAACTAAGAATACTATATATCACATTCTGATAATGTATGTCTATGCTAGACCCACACTTCATCACATCCTTTTTTGGTCTTTAGGAGCACATACCTTTAAAAGAGATATTTCAAGTACAAGTGCCTTTGTGGAAGACAAGAATTTTCAGGTATCATTTTTTATTTCAGAAATATATGGGATTGGTGGTATCATCAGCCCAGATACTAGTCACTTGACTATACCACTTCCGATATCATTCCTTATATTTCTTTTCCTACTGATAACTCCAAACCTTGCTCACCAAGATTTTGTCTCAAGTCTCTTCATGTGATCTGTTCTGTTGAAGAAGAAAGTTAAAGTTCACTGGTTCACTGCAGAGACAATGAATGAGCTCACTAGAGTACAAAGCAGAATTCTTTGAATGTTAATAAAACTAATGTACAATACAAATCTTAATGTAATTCTGAAGGGTAGAATGTTTTCTAAAATCATAAGGTTCACAATAAACATTGATAGTAATATTACAGAGTTGGGTATATTATTGTATGTAAAGAAGTGTTCTTTGAGAAGGAGTCTTCATATAAAGGATAGAGCCAGAGAATCAAGCCATGATGTACTCAAGGGCATTATTGTTAGATATGTCTAGAGGTTGAAAATCTGGCACACTCTAAGACCCACACTTAATGATTTAGATACAACTTATATTCAGAGAAAATAATACTACATTAATTTTTTTATAAAAGGCTTATCAAAAATATCCTTTAAAAGTTCCGTCACTTTCTAATGTTAATTCTGTTTTCAAGTAGAAATTTAAAGTAATATTTAAGAAGACAATTTACTTTTAATTTATATATTTTTATTTATGATTTCCAACATGTATTTTGAATCTAGAAGGTTTTTCATTCCTATTTATTCTCCACACATGGTGAAATAATGAGGTACATCTTGCGATAGCTATTAAGTGAGAAACTGTGAATTTGTGAGTGCAAAGACTCTGTTAAGTCCAGAAGTCAGAGGGTCAGAGCATTGCTATATAGAATTATATTTATGCATCATCTCTTTTCCAATATCAATGAGCTTTATATAAAAAGCACATAATATAGATGCTAATTTAAATGTGAGCATTTTAGAGTTACTTGCTATTCATATTTTGGTCAATAGTGAGATTTCAACACAGTGCAAATGAAGAAAATTTTGCTGGAGACTTAGAATAACACTTTCTATGGTTACAAAAATTGGCATACAGATGGACGCATATTATTTTGAAAATTATTTCCATAACTTTATTTATGATATTAGATTAAAGAGTATGCTCTTTTTAGGTGAATTTTTATTTTCTGAATATTTGCGTTTTTTTTGAGTAATAGAATGTCACATATTTGAATTTTAAGGATAAAATATATTTTTCCCTTATCAACAAATAATGCATTTTAGTGAAGTTTTTAAGTATTTCTGCAATTTTCCTCTAGCTTTTTCAGTCATGGATTTTGAAATTCACATGTCTGAAAGATACAGACTTTTGTTGATTATAAAGACTGTTTCATTATTTCACAAAGCCTTCCTTTCTCCTTATAGAATTCCATTCTTTACACGGTGAAGTTATAATGAATTAAAATATTTCTAGGAGTTAATCTGACTCCAAATTTATTGTATGTACTGTGTTGACTTCCAACAAGACTAAGTTTCTTTGCTGCATTTCTCCAATCTCCTGACAAATATACTATTGCATTTATATTTAGTCTCTATATATGAATGTCCTACACTGAAAACTAAAATCTATCCCTTCTTCAAATTTTCATTTACATGGCAATAGTCCAATGGGAATAGACCATTTTCTTTCTCTTGGCTTTAGCATAATGTAGTTTCTAATTAGAATTATTTTTAGTTGTTATAATCCTGTAAATGCTGAAATGATCAATGTAGACAACAAATAAATATTTATTCACAAATTGCTTTCAAAGACACATGGAAAATATGAGGATGGAGGACTCTGCCTCTCACACAGTCTTACAAATGCTATGTACAAAGAATATGTAAGTACCATGACACTGGTCTTGATACACTCCTGAGATTTACTTCTGTAAGTGCAGGAGACACATAGGTTCTTATGTTTGCAGATAAACACTAGAAAAAGTAAGAATGCTATACACGTAGTGCTGTCTTTTCAAAGGCAAGGATGTATAATCTCTTTTCTGCCCAGAAGGCTGAGAGCAGAAGTGTTTATCTTGTTTATCATGAGCTTGTTTAACTTGTGTTTATTTCTCACTTAATTTATAAGCACCTATCTGTATAAAAGATATCACTTGTACTTTCCAAGAATTTCAATGTAGCCATGTCTTAAGCTTTGTTTTACACACAGGATTGATTTAATTATCACCAAGGTACATATTTTTAATGTACTGTGCTTAAATATGCCTAAAATTTAATGATCAGGTGTCAAGTCTCTTGGGGATAGAACCAATACCATCTACTCAGTTATGTTGTGCCATAATTCCTTCTTGCCTCTAGTAGATTGACACTGTTTCTGGGCTGGTGTTTGCTGAGACTCCCAGAGATAGAGAGTAGAGAAGCAATGAGATCAATGACTTTGAGGTGAGAAAGGCAATTGCTTCTCAAAAGACAGTGTGGCTCAATTTTAACACAAAACAAATGTATTTAGATATCCCTACAGAACCTGGAAAGCATTAATGAACATTAAGGTTATCACCAGGACAACCTAGTGTACCTTCAGTCCAAACTAAGGAATGTATAACATTGTGATAAAGGAGCCTGAATATGGAAAGAGAGAGAAATAATGCAAATTTTCCTCTTCATTGTTGACGAATCACTAATAATATCCTCAATACCTGCTAGAAAGGGGCCAACAATATTGGAAGGAGAGTAACAGACATGTAAGTAGGCATCTTTGCACATAAAAGCATTCATCCATCTGAAGATTCCATTTTAGTGCCATTCCCCTATACATGCCCCACACATGTATGTGCATAAATGCACATTTACACACTCACACATGTGTGCGCACACATGGAACATATGCTGAAAGCTACACTTATTGTCTATATTTATAATTATTTCTGGTCACTATAAAATATGACCTTACCTATCAAATGATAACTTTAAAAGGGCTTTGTTTCCATGCAGATATACAACAGCAGTTATTAGTTATCCCAATAAGATTCACAGTTATCAAAAAATTTAAATCAGAAATAGCCTCTCATATGAAAAAAATCACTTATTCTATTTACAAACTATTTATCTGCATTTAACAATCTAATTACAATAAACTAGATTGATTTACATATAAAGGAAACTTAATGATTTCTAACTTAAAACAATCTCTTCGAATCTAAAACAAATTTAAAATAATTTAAACTGCTTGTAAAACTAAAACAAAAAGTATCTTTGAAAGAATCTAATTAGTATGATTTATGCTCACATTTTTTTGCAGTAATTGTGTGTGATAAAATTGTTCATACAAAGCAAAACAAAGTGCTAGCAATCAAATAGAGAAGGTAAACAAGGCATGTTGACGTTTTCTTTTTATATTGTATTCTCTGTGATACCAGCTTTGTGAGTGATTTGTTTTCTTACTTCGTATAAGATAATTTAGCATCCCAATCAAACATTACCTCCATCTGTAGCAGCTTCGCATGAAGTTGAATCTGAACCTGGCCTTTCAAGAAGTCACTTATCTCCTGAAATGTTCCATTCTTTTTTAAAGATAGTCTCAGATGGCTAAAAATACCAAAGGAGAGCCACAAATTTTCCACAGTTTACAATACCAGAATATCTCTCAGTGTCACAGGGTTGTTAGGTAATTGTATACTAAGCAGGAATTTCATGTGATAGTCACATTCTTTCAGGTGCATCCTAAACGAAACATAACATTTTTAAAAATAATTCAAAAGGTTGGATTTGTGCTGGATTTTACATGCACCGATGTTTATTAAAGTGGACATCTTCAGGTGGGACAGAGTCATGTAACTTCAGGACAGAGGAAAAAGTTTTTAAATGAGTTATATTTCCACAATAAAGCTGCCATTATCTGTATGGTGATATTGTATACTTAAGTAGCCCAAAGTCCCCCTTTTAAAATTTAAAGGCCCAGGTAAATTAATATAACCAATATACTAACCCAATCTGTATAGTTTGTTTCTATAACAGCATTTAATAGAGCAAATCTGTGATTTGGAAAAATGGGGGACCCTGTGATTGCTTTTTACAACAATATAACAAATTTAACCTATGTTAAGTGATCAATATTATCCTTATGGTCATAGAATTAAACAGTAGACCATAAGTATTTGTTTCATTGTCATGCTATGTGACTAGGAAACCACTAGATAAACATTACTCTGAAATTAATTTCTAAATTATTCTGTGTAACTTTGATGTGCATTTTTTCTTGCTGCTTAAGTATTATTCACCAATAGTTTAAGTATTTATTTAAATACAAAATTTTGTTGTAAATACTGCAGTATCAGAATTTAATATATTTGAGATGCTAGTGGAATTATATTATTTCTCTCATTTTAAAACTTACTAGCTCAACATGAACAATCTAGGGATATAGTTTGGGCAACATGTCATTGTAATAAACAACAACTCTCAAACTAGAAATAAAGACTTTGTCAACAAGAGAAAAATCATGTCTGATGTTGAAAACTAAGACAATTTGTATTGTTAATGAAATCATGGATACAATAGAAGAGATTACAAGAATTGTGTTACTAATTAAGCATACTCCATAACTATATTTTAAATATTTGTTCTTATATTCAAGGTAACTGTAGACCTCACGTCTTATCTTATCACGTCTTATCAAGAGAAGAAAACTGTTGCAGAAAACCACAGCTAACATAATTGAGAATTTTAAAGCCCCTTCCAATAAATACATCCACAAAATAATTGCCATCCCTAAGACAAATAGTCAGTCTTGAAAACATATATACAGGTGTTGTATTATGTTTCTGGCCTGGACTTTCTGGCCTAGCCTCAAAGTTCAGTCCCATAGACCCACAGACCCGCAGATGCAGACACACAGAGACATTCAGATGCTTAGATTAATTTTATACTTTCTGACCTAGGGCTCGGGCATATAACTTTCAAACTCTTTACTCTTAAACTAACCCATGATTCTTATCCTGCTCATCCATAAGTCTCGATACCTTTTCTCAGAGCAACATAATTGTCCTCTGCATCTGTGGTATCTCTGGCATTTCTGCCATGTTCTTCCTGTTCCAAACTACACTTCCTGTCTGCCTTTGGCCAATAAGCACTTTTATTAAACCAATATGCAGGACAATTATTTACAACATAACATAATCCCACTACATAAAGTACCATTATAAGTCTATGAAGGATAAAATTAAGAATACACCTATGTGTATGTACATATACATAAATACATGTAACAATAAACTGGAGTTTTCTCTGGACCTCACAACGAGATTTAATAAATGTAAAGTCAGCGGACACTTAAGAATGCTTAGGCTATTGTGTACTCAAACTCTTTGTTTAATCTGCTTTATAGAGTAGAATGTAACATTCAATCTTGCCTTGGATTTCCCATGTGATAAACTTTTACAACCTAAGTTAATACATAGCTATAATTTGAATTTATGTACTCTTCTATACCTCTGACACAAGAATAATGAATGCATGTCTATCACTTGTTGAAAGCAGCAAATACGAAAGTTTAAAGCAAGTTCCTAAAATCTACAATAAAAGTTTAAAGCAACGATTTGTAGATATTGAATATGATGTTAATTATCTGGGTCAGTTGAGAGCAGTTGCAGTCAATGACTTAATTCCCTGCACAACTCTGTTAAAGATGTCTTTAAACCATCCTCCATCCTTCCCCCAAACGATGTTTTCTTATACTGTTTAATAAATGAAAAGCTAAGATCTTTGCTAGGAAGGGGAAGACACTATATCCAGACCCAGACAGTCATGACAGACAGAAAGAGACAAACAGGTTCATAAGACAGCCTTCAGGCAGCCTGAGGTGCAGACTCATGCAAGAGGCCAACAGGACAGAGAAGACAACATGGCCACAAATTCTTTATTGGTAAGATCACAGATTCTTTTTAAATAGAAAATATCAATATTTTTTATCCCCTTACCCCAACAATTAAAAATACATAAAAGATGATAAAACTTATCTTAACAAAACCTACTTTTTCTAATAATTGAGAAAAATGCCTGTTTGTGAATAAAGAATGGAACGTATACACTACTGTTTAGAAAAAGAGCAACACAATTAGTAACTTCCTACTATTCAACCTTATTTTTATTGAATATATTCTTCTATCATTTGTATTTCCTGGTTTACTGTCTGTTCAAATCTTAATAACGCCTTCTCATAAATTGCCTACTAATTTGAATATAAAGATTGGATTCTGTTGAATATATAATAGGATGTTTAAGGGAGAATCAGAAAATCTGATCCATGAGCATATAAGTGATACAACACAGAAAATGCATAGCACTCTTTTTCTTTCAATGTATGTTTCAAAACACCTAGAGGAAATGTGTACATTTGCAGAGGTCCTTATATCTCAGTAAAACTTCTAAAGTACAAAGTTCTAAAACCTGTTTAGAGTTCCTCCTTAGGTATGGTTCATACACTAGCATTAGTTCATTCTATAACAATAAAGCCTTCACCTAGGAAATCTTTTTAAACATTGGAATAAAACAAACAAATTTATAGGTAACTTGAAAAATATTCTAGTTTTTAGTAGTACCAGGAAAATGAACCACCAGTTAGTTGTAGCAACAACAATTGCAGGCTTAGCTTACCTAAGTTCCTAAAATAAAGTAATACTTTTCTTGTTGCTTTGGTTTTTTCTTGTTGTTGCTTGCTTTGTTTATAGGTGATCCAAAATGTCTGTTTCTAGTACTCAATCAGCTGTGAGCTTTATATATATATATATATATATATATATATATATATATATATATATGTATATATATATATATATATTTATACAGTTCATATAGTTTTTTATGTTTCATGTTCCTCTATGTGGTTCAAAAGTTAATTAAAAACAGAGATTGATAAGATACATGTGGATTTATTTTTTCATCTGTCACCTCATAATTTGCAGGTGACCTGATGGTATTTGTAAATGCACCCAAAATAATGTTAGTTATTTGTATCCTTTTAGGTAGAGATTTTAAAATAGACAACTATTTGAAGTATCACATATTTTTTCCCTTGAAATAAATCCAAATACAATAATGATTCATTTCTTTTGACTTTGAAAGTTCCTATTCATGACAGGCAGTCTTTTGTGTAGTTCTTCTGTTTACCAACCTTGAATAATACAAAGAAGCCTATTTAAAAGTTGACTATTCAAATTATTTGAAGTACAGAGGATTACCTTATGATAATGAATTCCTTGGATAGATTTATCATTTTTATTATTATCAACATGTTCTGATATTAATATATTGAATTATTAGCTAGAAATAGCTCCGTGGTTAAAATAGTTTTCTGAGCAAATAAACTTGTAAGTCACATGCTCAGAACCCACTTAATTACCATTTGGACATGGTGGGTTGCTTGTAATTTCAACATTCTGAAGGTGAAGACTAGAGATTGCTTGGCTATCTGACTTAGCATACTAGCCCATTAGTGAGATATGGATTCAATTGAGTGATCTTTCTCAAATTAAATAAGGTAAATAGAGGTAAAAGAAGACTCCCAAAGTACACATCAGGATTCTCTATATAAGCATAGGCCACCAGATTGTTACTCTGTAACGTTCTACTAACATTTTTTTTGTAGAATATTCTCAGTTTCTTCCTATGCTTGTTTTCTGTGATATTCAAAAAGTATAAAAAAGCACTCTATGAGTGACAGAAGATACAGGGTAAAAGGCAAAATTTTAAACTTCTGCCCAGTCTTGCTCAAATTAATTCAAGACAAAGTCTATAATTTAAAAACTTATAGGAAACCAAAGATTTTGTATATATTACATATATATGTATATATATTTATATGTTTCAGTTTATTCTTAATATATTTAACTGACATATGTGAAGAATATTTTCTTCTAAACATTATTTTGACTCTTTTATTTAGATCACTGTTTATTGCACGAGGATAAGCATTCTATTATATTTATATCATATTATATCATATATTATATTATATCATATCATATTATATTAAAATTTCATGCCCCTCCATCTGCCCTGTGGCAGTGAGGATGAGGGAAAGAGTACCTTCTCATGCCTCCTCTTTCCAGCTGAAGCTGGAGAGAGCTGATCCTGCCTCTCACCAGCTGCAGCACTCAGGAGAATGAATTATGCCCTCATCTGGGTAACAGTGTAGAGCTAACTCTGTTGACATGGGTGAACGTGAGTCAGTTCCAGGAACATGAGCAATGGAAATCTGGTGCAATTCTTCATCTATCATATAGAATCACGGGTGAGAGAAAGAGATATGCTCCTTCGTGTCTCTTTGCTTCAAGTAAAAGGTAGGAAAGCTTTCCATGAGGTCATGAGAGCAGAAGAGCTGGACCTGCTTCTTACCAGCTGCAGCACTTGGGAGAGCAGGTACAGCACCTCACCTAGGTAGCATAGTAGAGGTGACCCAGTTTGGCAGGAACACTGGTGTACTAGTCCTGAAGCTGATCCCACCATCTCCCTGGTAGTGGAAACATATGAAAGGGAGGAATGCCCTCCCCTTGCTTCTTACCATGTACAGCAGTCTGCAGAGCTAGCTTATTGCATTTATGAGAATGTAAGATCTTTCCTTACCTCTCACCAACTACAGCACTTGGGAGAGTAGCCCTGTATCTGGCCTTGGCAATACAATAAAGTTGATGTTGATGGTACAAATGCAGTGAGCTGTCTCTGGGTGCACAAGGGAAAGCAAATTTACCCAGCCTCTTGCAGCGTGCTGAATTAGTTAAGATTCCTTAGGTGGTGTTGTAGAGTTTTCTCTGGTGATCAGGATGAGAGAAATCTGGTGAGTTGACCAACTGCCCGGAACTAGAGCTATGAGTTTGCCACTTCACCATCCATCCAATCTATGATCTGCTGGAGCATATGAAAAGGCCAGTCCTGCAGGTACAAAGCTGCAAGAGCTCCATGACAGAGGGCAACAGTAGACCATCCAAGAGAAGTACCAGTGAGAACTCAGCAGAAGCCAGACTTTGAAACAGATCAATGACTCATTGAAGTAAACAGTTGCAAGTACAGATGTATAGATAAAAGGGTACACTATGCTACTGACTGTGTCACATTGATGCTTCTACAAGGAATGTTTTTTCTTTTAACTTTTATTCTGTTTTGTATGGATTGGGAGCAGTGTTTATGGGGAGAAAGTGGGTATGAAGTGACTGGAAGATTATTGGAATAGGATGTATGTTGTAAAATCAAAAAAAGAAACAATAAAAAGTAAATATTTGATTGAAAATTTCTCTTTGAAACAAACTAAGAGACTAGAGTAAACCACACTTAAGGAAAGTACAGATTAACTGAGTCTAGTATTGCTTAATACATCTACAAACCAATTTCAACACCTAAGGCTTAAGGATCATTCCAGAAGGAGTAGAAAGAATGTAAGAGCCAAGGGATCAGGAAGTTTGCTATGAGATACAGGATGAGAAAAACATCCCCCCCCCCATACGATCTCATTTCCATAATTAGATCCCAGTTCTCAGCTGCCAAGATTTGAGAGAGGAGAAACCTTACCAAGATCATTGCCTAAGCATGAGTTGTCCAAGGACTACACAATAGACATGCCAAAGTAGATGGGAAATTTGAAGGCTGGCTGGCCTTGAATTTACGGAAATCTCTTTGCTTCTGCCCAGACAGCACAAGAGAAAGTTTAAAGGTACATTTCATTGAAAATAATATTTTTCTGAACTTACCTACAAATATGTTTTTCCTCAGGCTTATTCTTCCTTTTCCTCCTTTTTCAACTTCTTCCCTCTTTGTCTTTTATTTTTTCTCTTTTCTTGTTCCAATTAGCCATATTACTGCACAACTGTTTTCCCTCCTACATTTGTGCAGGTATACCTATTATGTCTCCTAAATATAAATTTTAAAACATAAATTTTTCTTTACATGATTTTTTATCATTTACTGATATGTTCCATGATAATTAGCATGCTCTTCGTCAGAAGGTATTGTACATTTTTGTCTCAATATTGTCTTTATTTTCTTCAGTTTATACATGTGTCATGATAAAGCAATCAAAATTGTGCTATAATCATAAACTTTTTTCATACTGTTAAAGTTGAATAAAACTTAAATAATGATGTTTATAGGGATTTATTGAACTATTTTACTTATATAAAATAAAATCATTGTAAAAATGTCTCCATAAGTTCTAAACTATTTCATGACCTTCTCCAGTGTTTAGAGACTCCCTTCCTGCCGTCTTCTGGCTTCCCAATGTGCTGTGAACATACTGTTACTATTGCACATTATCATTGCATTTCCATTGTGTTTAATAATAATGGCTTTTCCTATTTCATAACTTATTATTATGTATGATTTTAAATACTTATAATAAACAAAATCTTATGGTGTCCAACTTCATCCAGGTACACAGTGATTCCAAACTATACATTCTTATTATATATGTAGCCTAATATGAGCTTTTGTCAGAAATGGTTAAGTATAAAATTATTACAAACTTACTTTGCAGGAAATAGAAGATACATATTTGTCAGTTTTGAGAATCATAAGTTTGATCAACATAGGTTGGATGGTTGTTTTATGTAGGAGATATTGTCTAAGTCATGCATCAGTATTAAGGAGTAATATGAAAGCAATGGAGGTCTACTCTATCTCTTTCTAATGTTTATTTAGTCTGTTAATAGAAAAATGGGAAAACTGCATTTATCTATGTTCACTCATCAAGACACATGGACATGGATGGCCCAATGTATCATTTATATTATATTAACAATAGTACAATTGACTTGGTGATTTTAAGAAATAAGAAATTTTTAAAAAAAAAGATTCTGTAAAAAGTTTGAAGCACGTTATGTTGTGACTGATACTTTACAAATCACCGTTTTTGACCCAATCTCATTGGTTTTCATCAAATCCAATTCAAGAGAAAAAATATTGAGTCCACATGATATGAAAAAAACGTGTCCTATCTAATACGGGAGAAGAGAAAGTTTCAGTATGACTGTAGATGAGAAAATCAACTCGATACTAATGCAAATATATTGATATTTATATTGATTATATATATATATATACATATATATATATATATTGATTATAACTAGAGAATGAGGCATAGTTTTCAGAGTTCACACTTTACTGTAAAGGAAACAATGTAATTGCCAGATGTAGATAACTTCTATGTTTATGATAATATTTGTATGAAAATATTTAAATATTTACAAAGATTTAACTTAATTTAAGCTGAGTTTATGTGAAAATTTGCCATCCAACTTTATTATCAAAATGCCTTGGTTTTAATTATTTTCTTTGAAAGAAAATAGTTTTGATACACATTAGAATTTAATTAATGGATTTCAATTATTTAAAAAGCACCAAAGTTTAGCCCACATCTTCTTTAGGGTAAATAACTTTTTGATTTTTCTAAATGAGCATTCCCATATCAAGTATATTAAAATTAAAACAGACATGATACAATCGTAAAGCTCAATCTACATATAAACTACCTACTCAACAGCTTCCCTGATTCTAATAAAGTCAGTTACATTTCTCACAATAGGGTGTTTGTGTATATTTGTACTTAAATTGACAGTGTAATTACAAAAATAAATTTTGGAACTAAGAATAAATCATGAAATGCTAGATATTAAGAGAACTCATTATCATATAGAACTGGTCCATGTCCTCAAGAATATGCTAAACCATGTATAATATTCTTCTTGGGAGACTGCAACCTGTACAAAGTGTACTGTTTCTGTAACAATAAAAACAGTTCTAATTCCTGACTATGTTACTTCTGACTCCTATGAAATTCTTATTACTCCAGCTGAAACTGGTATTAGAAAGGCAATATAGGTATTGGACAAGAATACCTTTTTTAAGTAATCTGAAGAGATATTTATTTACATAAAAAACAAGTGAGAACTTTCAATTTTATCACTGGCATAACAGAGTAATTAATATAGTTTGATAAAACGTTAAAGTCAAAGTTTCTTGGTCATTACAGTAAAATAAATAAAACTTGTTTCCTTCGAAACAAGCAGCTTTGATATCATATCAAGTCCAATTAATAGGTTTTGAAATAAAATTAACTAGATCATTATATGGGGGCTTTTGACAATAAGGGTAATTTCTTTCAGCAATGAATATTTAAAAGTTGTCCTAATACCAATTTAAGAAAACAGTGAGAATTGGAATTGTATCTGCTATCCTCACCACACTACAAATCAGCTATCTCATTGCTATTTGCTTCCCATCTGTGAACAATGTGAAGAAATGCAGCTGCTGCTGAACTAAATACTTATCTTTCTAATTTACATCTTTATTTCACCAGAGTAATGATAACAAGATATTCAACAAAAAAACAGTAAAGCAGATGCTATTGAGAATTTAAAAAATTTATAACCAAAGTCAACATTTATAAAACTAATAACAAATTCAAAGTATTCTGTCTGATTAAAACGAAAATCTTACAAAATTCTATAAAATTCATCTAGACCAAACAAATACTGCTTTCCCCCTATGAATGTGTGTATGTGTACCTGCTTATTTGTTTGTGTAATCTTCTAAAGTACAACTATAACTATGTCAAAGAAATCAAAGTAAGATATATTAAAATTCAGTAAAGAAATTGGATACAGAAAAGCATCATGCAAATCATCTTTAAAATACTTTCCTGCAACCCTTAATTATGAGCAGATCTTCTTAGACCTATACATCTATCTTTCTTAGTGAACTTCTTTCTGCTCACACTATTTGGGGACCCCATCATTAAAGCACCCTTTAGGTAATATCTATATAATGATCTCAAAAATCCCATTAAGAAGAAAATATTTTCAAATTTTGTCTCAATTCACACTGATTCATGATGTCCCCATGCACAGTACTCATTAAGTCACTCATGTCATTTACTGTGTACAACTTCTCTGCTATTTATTTTTATGTCACTCATCACTCAGATTTATCTCAAATGTCACATGTGTGAATATTACTCTAATTTCCTTCATTCTGTCAATATTATTATTCTTTTCTAATGATAAAAATATTTTATTTAATTATTTTATATTTAGTTGATTTGTTTCATGTGGTGGGATTAAGGTGTCAGCTGATAAGGTCAGAAGTCACTTCCGGGACCCTGGAGGGGGTGTGGCCAAGCCCATTGATAAGTGGCTGCTGGGACACTAGGAGCTCTCTTCCTGGTTCCTGGCTGCTGGCTGCTGGACAGACAGAATCAGAATCCATTGTGCTTCCATCGTGCTTCCATCGCTCGTCCATCGCTTGGATCTGCCAGTCCTTGTTCAGGTGCCACCATAAGCTGTTACTAATATTGTGAGTGTTAATTTATATTCTAATAAATATTAATTTTGGACTGGCGCCTTGAAAGTAAAACTCTGTCTACAGTTTCATATTTTTACTAATTCTGTAATTCAATTCAAGCAATACAGAATGTTGTAAGCTTTCTCTATAATACATACAATAATTTGTGTTTAAATATATTTAATGCATAAAATTCATGTATTCATAAGGAATGAGTTACCTACATAGAAATGATTTATTATGACCAGAAGCAAATATGTTAAAGATGGCTGAAATGTCATAAATACACTATGTCAAAATCTAGAAAGTGGGACAGTTACAACTTGGACTTGTGTCTATAAGTATTTTTTATTAAAACCCATATGTTGATATAATTTTCTTAATTAATGAATCTCTTTATATTAAACTATGATATTTTATTATCAATTGAAATTTTATAACTAAAAAACAAATAATAAAAAGTTTTAACTATCATACCAATCATAAAATAGTTTTTAGTGTTTTTAAGCTTTCCATTACCTAATAATCAATTGGCAAAGCAAAATATTTGAAGACTAATGCTATATTGAATTAGGGAACTTTCTAAAGTCTGCTGTTTTACTCTGACCCTAGAGTTGCTGAGATGGCTCAGCATTTATAAAATATTTCCACCATGCATTACTACAAAATTGCATCTTCAGGTTTGAAGAGTAAAAGGAAAGAATTGACTTCAAAAAAATGTCCTGGCTCTGCTACCTGCAAGGCATGATGCTCTGACATCTACACAATGGGATATTGACACCTAGTAAGCTAAAGTTTGTTGGCTGAGTGTGTATGAAAACTTTGTGCTTTTCTCTGGAGCAGTCAGCTTTAGAACTGTGTCTGCAAAGTAAAAGAAGGTAAAAATCCAATGTCTGTAATATTAGTATTCAAATTTAAGATATTAAAATTATAAGTTGCTAGAGGACAACTTAAGTGTCTTAGTGTAAGTTCTAGGCCAGTACTTATTAACATTCTTGTTTTTTCATAAAATGGTAAAATAATAGATGAAGAAAAAAGTTTTATTTTTAAATATATTTGAAATTTTTTAATAATAACTAATGTTTATTTTTATGAAAATTATTTTTATTAAAATACAAAATATGATTCTGTCTTATATATTATAAAGAACAAAATAGTAATTCTACATAAAATGAAAAGTAAAGCATAGATAATTCTAAAATTTATTCATTTTAGAGAAACTTAATAGACTTTTAAACATCTGCTTGGAGTATAAATTTAAACAAAGTATAGTTTTAAGTGAGGTGATTGCAAATGCTTTTTGAAATGTAAATAAATATCCTATATTCACCTTACTAAAAAGTACTGCTGTAAATATTTCCTTGACATAAACATTACAGCTATAGATGTACTTCCTTTTCTTATATTTTAGAATAATTTTCATAGATTCTGATTTAGAGATATTTAGAAATATTGCTTGCAAAATTCTATTTGGAATAATTTTGAAAACAATAAGAAACTAGCTTTGTTTCATTTGAGGAATGAATTCCTGATTTAGAGTTTGTATACGCTTACAGTTAGTGTTTTATAGTTATTATTCAGATTTTGAGTCACAAATACTGCACGTCTTATTTATGTCGCATTTCTAATTTTTGAAATAGATTTGGAGGTATGCATCATAAGAATCCAATAACTGATGTGGGAATGCCTTTCTGTATGCTGTGAATAGCAATTTTTAAATAAAGGAGCTGTTTTGGCCCATGACTGGCACCATAGAAAAAGTAGGAGGAAGAATCAGGATAGGTAGGAGGAGCAGAGTGGAGACAGAGAGAGAAGGAGCCAGAAGCCCAAAGATTTAACATGTAAGGAGAGACAGACCAGGCCTGAAGCCCAAGAGAAGCAACATGTAAGGAGCACAGGTGAGCCATGGGCCACGTGGCAGACAGATTCATGAGAATAGGTTGATTTAAGATGTAAGTGCATACTAGCAATGTGTCTGAGCCATAGGCCAAACAGCATGAAGTTAATGTAAGCATCTGAGTCATTTCTGAGGCCTGAGCAGGAGCAGTGGGCAGCTAAGGGGTCTAGGGCTGATTATGGGTCTGTGGGTCTGGACCTCTGGCCGCCCAGGACTGAGAAACTGTGTTGTAACAAATGACCAATTCTACCTACCTTTTAATTGTGTATAGAATAATTATACACACACATAAACATATATTCAAATCTATTATATTTATTTTAAGTATAATTAATGAACATTACACTTTAGAAAGGGAAGTTGCTTGGCAATTATGGTAAAAAGTATTGTTTATAGTTCCAATGATAGCAACTTTGAAAGAAATGTCTTATTTGATTTTTGTTGGAGTTCTATATGCCATTATTTGTTCTGATTAAATTATTTTCTTGCCTCAAAAAAAATTTCTGGGAGAATGCATGTCATAGTGTCATTTTATTAATAAGCACTACATTGTTCTCTGAGAGTCTCTTCACCTGGCCTCAACAGAGTTTTTTCTTTGTTCATAAATGATCTCCAATGAATCTCTGTCATTCCCATTACTATCCCTACTCTGGAGAAAACAAAATTCTACCAAGAATCCTAAAGAATAATTCTTGCTTTACTATTGAATTCAGACATTTTTATATGCCCATGTTTTATGTCCTACTCTACTTGAAGGCACATTAGAGAGGGTCTTTTTTTTAATTCATAAAGCATAAATGTATAAATTGTATACGTATAAATGCAAATGAAAATGACATTCTAAATATATAAATAAAATAAGGTAGCTACAAAATAATTTGATCAATTTGGTTTTCTGAGCTTGATTCTAGACTAACGTTGGTATCTATGAGTTTCTACAATGTCTATGAATTTCTGATATAAAGATTTCTTGATCTACTGTCTTCAAAGTACCAATTAACAAAAGTATCCAAGGCAAATGTGCAAATGTGCAAGAACTGACTGAATGCATACCATCTGTTACTACAAAAGCATGAATAGATTAGTTTTAACAGCAGAGAGAACAGAATGCATTAAACAATCACATGGTAAAGATGATCTGTGCATGTAATCTATTTATGGTATGGGAAAGATGAAATTTGAAATTTTAACCTAAAGAAAAAACTTGAGTAATTGTACCTCTTGACAGCTTCCAAATTAATAATGCTGGGACAATATAATGGCCAACTGGAAACAGTCTGTAGTCTTTTGCACTGGAAAGTTAGAATTATACATTATGTTATTCTGTATATTGTTAACTAACAGTGCAATTTGTTAGTAAGTCGATAATTTATATTGAAATTTTCAAAACAGAAATAAAAAAGAAGCTGTATTAAATCCCATGTTCTTTAATCTCAAAATGAATAAATAAAGAAGTATTAAGAGAGGTAAAAAGTAAAACCCTGATATAATAAACCATATAAAATTGAGTAACTGAGCATTCCTTAAAATACTCCATTTCCCAGTCATTCCTTAAAACACTTCATTTATATTATTCATTGGAATAATATAAATGACAAGATAGCTTTCATGATATTTAATATTTTTTTTTAAAATGTGTGTATGTGTTTAATTAAAAGACTTCTCATAATCCTTAAAATATGAATCCACTGAACTTCCCAACAGCACCACTCATACCTGATGTAGACAATACCAAATTTGACATGAAAGCCTTAAAAAGACTTGGACATCTCCATACATTTCGTGGAGCACACTGGGAAAATAGAATACTTGTCAAAAATTCGCATTTATGGTTTTCATACTTATCTGCACCTTCTCTTTCTTATGTTTATATTTACAAAATATTTATAACAATGTGTAAATTATAAAGATGTAAAAGCTTCAGATAATGAGGATGAAATCAATTGAAACCAATGCAACAACATATAAACAGAAATATATCAAGTTGAAGATTTTGGAGTTATATTTTCTAGAGACACTTCACTTTTAAAATAAATTATCCATAGACTAATACCTCATAAATATATGTCCATAAAATAAACAATGATAAATATAATAAAAACATTAAATGAAAATTGTAAAGTATTAAAAAGATGGATTTCAGACTATAAAAAAGAAGGGAAAATGCACAAAAGAATATTTAAATGTGAGTTCCTAATCAAGAAAGGGTAGTAATGAATAATTAGTTAAAAACATCATCAATGGTAACTACTTGTATATATTGCCACTGGCAGTACATTACAGTTATTTCTGATAATAGCCTGGATAACCAAATAACTCGGATTTTAATAGGATAAGAAAAGATAGAAAAACTTCCTCTAACTGTTAAATGATTAATGATTGGTTGCAATGTCAATTTTAAGAATCATTTTAGAAAAATCATGTGTAATTAAAACTAAATTCAAGGGTCGTGTATATATATATTCAAATCCTAGAAAATATTTATAATAGAAAAATGCATTTTTTTCTTTTTAATTTTTAAACACTTTCACTATTTGTAAAGTATCCAGACAGGTTGACACACTTTACCCTGAAGGAAAGAAAAGTAAGTAATATAAAATATTTCCTTTTTACAAGGCCTTAAAGAAGATATAATATTGATATATAATATAGATGCTATATATATGATATATGCTGTTCGGGCTGAGTAAATGTTCAAATTAAGTATGATTTGAAGTGTCTTATGTGAATTTTAATAGTGAGTCTACAGAAAGCATGTTTGGGGAGATAGAAGGACAAAATGAATCAAAACATAAATAGTATTGGCAGCCTTTCTGTTTAGCCATTTTTTCTGAAGACAACAAATTTTGACTATGAATTTCACATTGATTATCAGGGTGCACAAGAATTGCATGGATACAAAGGTCTTGTAGATCTCAACTTTACACTCTTTGAGCAGATTACTTTAACTTCCATTATAATCTGCTTAATACAATATTAATCCAAGTAATTTTAGGAGAAAAAAATTTAGGTAACAATCACACACACAAACACACACATTCTTAAAGTAAATCTAGGAAACAAATTACTCTAAACAGTAGGGGATACTACTTTCTTTAACAAAGTATTAAATGTCAATCATAAGTATATAATTTTTTATAGCACCAACTAGGGTAGAGTTATGTTCAAAACCTGTATGTTATAAACCAGCCATATATATTACTGCAAACACAGAAACACTTGTTTCTGTTTAGGAAACTGTTGAAGTACAGATATAATTGGTTGATAAAACTCACAAAATTTTATAAAAGTACATCAAAAGAGAAACATATCCAATATCTCATTTTTAAGTTATAAAATGCACCATGAGAGATACATTACCTGTACTTGATATATTAGATGCTCAAAAACTAATTGAAAGTAAATATATATACTCCTAAATTTCACCTTTAGTAGAGATAAATTTATAATTTTAGGGCTCTTCATTTACATATAGCATTTAAATATTTCTCAAACATTTTAAAGGAAGTTTCAAAATAAACATTTTATAGATATATTAAACAGTAAAGAAATTAAATGGTTATTCTATTTCATATGATAACCCAAAGAACAATCATGCTTAGGTTACAAATATTTCAATGGATATAAAAATATGACAGCATCGTTCTTTTTCTGGGAAAAAGAAATCTTATTTAGTCTTCTACCTAGGCCAAACCTGCACTAGTTAGAATTTGCTAATGTATGTGTGCATACAGGTTATTTATCTTCTCTGCAGTAATCGATAGCTAATAAGATTCTTAAATTCTTTTCTTTAGTTGGTGTGTGTTTTTCTACTGAGACAACACACAAATTCTATTTAATGAATTTCAAAAAAATGGACTGACTATATAAAATTTTCTCTACTCATTCATGCAAGAAATAATGGTAAATTTTAACTAAAAGAAAATGGAAATTTTATGGTTATTTTGATGGATGCTTTGTCTGAGAATACATTGCCTTGCATTAGAATTATTATTTGAAGAAAATTTGTGCAAAGGGGATTTTAAAGATACTGCCATCAAGGTCAGTGTCAGCTTATATTACCTACAGCATGGTACCTGTCAACAATATTAGTCCTTTATAAAGGGAAGTTTTATGTGAATACTCTGATTCAGGAAAGTTTCTGTGTTGAATCAGCAATTATCCTACCCTTTTCTTTCCTAGAAGGTCAAAATATCTGGCTCCCCCTGATTGTATTCTTGCTGCCAGTAGGTTATATCCTTTTAGAGATGACATGGAACTTGTTGTCCTTAGAATGTGACAGATAATTTATGAATAGCCATTCAATCCATTTATAAGGAGGTAGCACCTAAAAACTGTGTTCATAAATTTAGCATATGTAGGACATCGGGCCTTTTGAATATACTATTTTTTTAAATCATACTTAAAACTGTAATGTATTATTGAAAGGGAACAAAGGATAAATCTCAATTAAAATTCAGTCAGATAAATATATCATAGAAGAACACCATACCATAGAAGTAAAATCTAAGGCAGATATATATGTATATTTCTAAATTACTACACAAATAAGTCATTGTAATGTGTATCATGCTTTCAGAAGTTTCCATTTAAAATATTCCATTGAATGGGAAGGTTTAGAATATTAACTATCATTGTTGTATTACATTGAATGGAAAGGTTTAGAATATCAACTATCATTGTTAGTATGGAAAATTTAATTGTGTAATAATGACATGGAAACAATTTTATTGGTTGAAATATTTCTAAATATAAGGGTCTTTTCAGATTTTGAGCTGAAGCTTTGCTCATTCAGATCAACTGAAAGTCAAGATCCCAATATGTTGGTTTGTAGTAGCTGCTTCATCTCAATAAAAGATTCTTTTGCAGGGGAATCTTTACCAAAGACTCAATGAGAATCCTCTATGATGTACTGCAGCTTGAACTTTTTACTATACAACAGGCCTTGTATATTTTCCTCTTTTTATATTTGTCAAGTGTAAACATAAATACCTGTTCTCAATGTGTGTTTTCTCACACTTTTTATGTTTCACTAATGTCACTCCCAATGCAGATTGAACTTTCATTTAAGTTTTGATATATGTCTTCTAGAATTCATGAAGAATATGAAAATAGCAATTGCTTGACTGCTCTAAAAGCATAAAAGCATAAACATGCTTGAAAAATACATGTCTTACATGTTCCTTTCAGTTTCTGTATAAATAGACTTCTTCCTTCAAGCAGTCCATTTGGACCTGGTCATTTATTTTTATGTACATATTCCACCATTATTCATATTGTTCTTGTTATAGTATTAGTTTTGATAATTCTGTGATGGCACAAGTGTGTGTGGGGGATTGGTTCATCATATCTAATTTTGCAAAAAAATAAAATTTCCAGAAGTCTTTTCAAGTCAAGTATGTTTACTTTGAGAAAGATAGCTAGTTGGTCCTCTATAAGGCTAGCACATTTTCTCTAGAGAAGAAAATCAATAAAGGAACCACCCACAGAAAAACACTGATTCAGAGATTTTAGAATTTGCTGACAGATTTCAGATTATAGATCTTGGCACTTAAAAATTATCAACACTTCTTGTCATCGCCCCGATTGTAAATAGCTTAAAATTAAGTGAGACAAAGGGAAAAGAGGAATGCTGTAAATATTATGAAGACATAACTACCAAGCAGGTAGCAAGAACCTATTGCCAATGTAAATATTTCCGTTACAGAAAGTCAACTCCTGTACAGAAATATTTGTACAGTAGAATGAAATATTGTGTGTTGTCTCTTGTCTATGGCAGCAGAGTGGCATGAGAGCATAGTCAATGAATTCTTTTATTGCACAGTGAAAAATACACAGGTAAAATGTGTAGTACCTTTGGAAATTATAGTAAAATACCCAGACAAAAATTGTGGAGGTGGCCTTTCGACTTTAAAGCATAACAGAATTACAAATAGTTTCATTTAGTTAATTATGTTCTAGATGCACACAATATTATCTTTAAAGAAAAGCATGCTAATATTTTTATATACTTCTTATTCAAGTTGTAGTATTCTATATTCTCTATGACTGTCACAATAAGAATAGAAAGAATAAGACAAAACATAAAAATTTTCCTAATTATTTTTTAATAATTAACTCAGAATAATTTAATACAGAGAGAATAAAAGTACTCACTATATTTTATCAGATTTTTCAGTAAACTTGTTATGTAGAAAAATTTAAAGTCTACACAAATTAAAACATATAAATGAATGCATAGTCAAATTATATAATATGTAATAAAGCATTGGTAATTAATTATTAGGTTACAAACCTAGAAACTTGTTTTACCTCTAAAATATGTGAGATTCATGAGAGAATTAGAGATTTTAGCTTAAATGTTCAATTTCTAAGTCTGGCCCTGGTTTTGAGTGATTGATCTCAGGATGTGCAGCAGTATATTGGAGCTACCAGCTTTCATGCCTGGCAAGGATGGCTCACTAGGAGCATACCATTGGAGGCTATAATATAAGCTGGTTTCAGTATAATTGTGCTTTGGGTCTATTGGCAAGTAAAAAATTCTCAGTACTCACAGTAGTCCCATGCACTTGATGCAAAAGATGGAGCCTCTAAAATCATCATAACTTACAATGATTTATTGAAAATCTTTTTGAAATCTTCAAACCAAATAAATATTATTTTATTAACTTAAGTTATTCTGTGCAGTATTCCACTAAATAATGTTAAAATAATGAAGATTCTAACAGTTTACAAACTGCATGAATCCCTGAGATACAGAAATACATTCAAAATATTTCCCTGAGTAACCTTGCATTTAAAAACTTGAATACTAGAGAGCAATCCCAACTTAAATGCACAAACTAAAATGGCCTTAAAACATTAATTAAAATGGAAATATGTTTGACTTATCACTATTCTCTATACTAATATAATGGTAGGCACAATTAAATAGGAAAATAGTTTCTTTGAATGTATGATTTGTATCATGATAGAAACTAGTTTTATTATTCAAATATTTTTCCATAAACACAGAAAACTTAGAGTAGATATCTGTTACTGAATATTTCAAGCTTTCTCTGCATGACACTAATTTTTTCCTTTCTATTTCTTTTGCTAATAAGTTCTCAGAAAAATACCCATAGACACTTGGCATAACAGTAGAGCTGAGTAATTTCTGTTTGTTGCTTTGTATTGCTCACTTTGTCTATGAACTCTGGTAGCTGATCATATGAGTTTGATTTTAAGAACTAGATGTCCTCTTTGGAGTGTGTGCAACGACATCAATTCTATAAAGTACTACACTGTGAATGTCACAATGGAGGACACAGAGTGTCAGTTTTATACACAAAAGATATTATTTCCCGGTCTCTTCCATTCACTGTGAAATCCCTGTGGGGTAGAAGAGATACAGCCCCCTGAGGTTGAGAGCCTGCAGTGAACATATGGAACTAAATCCACTATAGTTTCAAACAGTGTATAATTTGTTGACTGACATTATGCCTTATCAACAGTTCTGAATTGCTATTTATCACATGATTATTTGACTTTCTGAAATGATTTGCTTTACTGAGAATTATAATTGAATATTTTCTCCAGATCCTGCCAAGTATGTAAACTCAGTCATGCAGAATTATTAAAAAAGGATACATCTTATTTTATCACAAACCATCTTAAATTTCTGACAAACATTGATAATGCATAGGCATATGCAGCCACTCACTGAGCACAAAGCAGGGACTGAGTTTGATGAGACATGGCAGGACACTTTCCACTCTTAAAATTCTATCACTTCACTAGTAGCATTTGCCACAATTTGACAAATTAGAATGACCCAGTAATGGAAACAAAACCTAGAAAGAAAGAAACCTCTTTGACATTGCATAGAAAGGTTACTTGTGGTTACACAATTAATGACAGATAGCCTAAGAAACTTAAAGTTCTTTTCCTGAATCTTTAACTTGAATACTTGAACACAGTCTATTAATATAATCAATCAAGTGTTTACAATCAAAAATGTGATATTATATATGTCTGTGTGAATGCTAATTTTACAGAATCTATATTCATGCCTTTTGCTATCACTGGTGTAAAACATAAGCATTCATTTGCCATTTTAAGTGGTTAGATATAAATTTCATCTTCAGATTTCTGTATTCATATCAGATTTGTGTATTCATAAAATATTCTATAACAGGTTAAGATTTCCCTTGGCAGTTCCCAAAATAGTAGTTTTAAAGTGAATGTATCATTTACCCTATACACAAAGAAATTTAAATGGGTGAAACTGTCAAATTTTCACATAAATCTGAGTAAGTAAAATATATAAAAAAGCAATAGACTGAAATAAAAATAACTAAAATCTCTGATCAGTAAAATTGGCAAGAATATTAGAATCTTCTCAAATATTAAATTTGGCTGTTCAAGCTGATATTGAAAATTGTATATACCTACAAAGTAAAAGAGCTATAAAAACAGATAGAATCTAAACAACATATTACTGAATGAAATTCAGTCAAGAAAGAAACTACGTAAGAGAATTTGGAGCTCACATAGCAGAATATAATGTACTAAGCCATATAAGATGTATCATGATATAAATCTCACTAAGAAAATGAGTGATTTGAAAAAAAATTCAAGATACATTCACACACGAAAATGGAGAATATATAAGGAAACTGGCAGACTTTCAATTCTTATGGATTTCTTAGATTAAAACTAAAAGGTCCATTCTACCAAAAGCAAATTGCAAATTTAGCACAATCTCCAACAATATCCAGTTTAAGATGTCATATAAATTGACAGAAATAATGTTAATATTTTTGTAGAAATAAAGTCTCAGTATAACCTAAACAGTTATGAATAATAAAAGAACAGCTATAGTATCATAGTCCCATGTTCAAAATTATACTATATGGGAATGGTGATGGACTGCCACAAAACAGACTCTTTTATTATTAGTATAAAATTGAATCCCTGCCCATAAGCCCAAATTTCTATAGTCATTTGATTTTGACAGAGTCCACAATACACATTACAACCCCCCCCCCCACACACACACATTCACATAAAATGGTGTTGGTCAAACTGGATAGGTACATGAAGAAAAATGAAACTTAGCCCTAACCTTACACAAAACATAACATGTGGATCAAGAACCTCAAATTGATACTTGATACCATGAATCAGACAGCGAAAAATAGAAAATATAATTCTGCTAACAGCAAAGGAAAGAGTTTTTGAATAGACACGGTAGTAAAACACACACTGGTGTGATAACCTTACATTAAGGAATGGGACCACATGAAAACATAATGCTCTTTATACAGCAAAGAAAACAACAATTAGAGTTAATAAGCAGCCTACAGAAAGAGGAGCAGTCATTGCAAGCTATACATCTGACAAAGGATGCATCTATATTTCTAACATATTCAAACAAAACACAAAAGGGAAATATCATGAAAGAAAACAATTTAACCAAATGGAGCATAAAACTAAGCAAAGTGTTTACAAAATACTAAATACGAGTGGCCAAGGAACAGTCTTAAAAGTGTTCAGCATCCTTAGCCATTCAGCAAATAAAAATTAAATCTAAATTGACATTTGATCTTATCCCACTCAAAATACTATGATAAAATGATAATTGTTGGCATGGATATAGAAAAATATAACAATTACACACTGCTGGAGAGAGAACGTATTCATACAACCCTTGTGTAAAACACTGTGAATATTCCTCAAGTACCTAGAAAGTGACATAAAACATGTTCTTACTATAGTATTTCTGGGGATATTTCTCAAAATTCTAAGTGACTGAGAGATACCTCCTCAGTCAGGTTAGTTGCTGATCTTCACAGCATCCAGGAAATGAAATTTAGAAAATCACTAATGAATGGATATTGAAACTGTTGCACATTTACACAAAAGAATATTATTCAGCTGTTAAGAGAAATAAAATTTGCAGGTAAATAGACAGAGCAAGAAACAAACATTCTGAGTAAAGTAAACTAGATCGGAAAGACAATCTGTCATGGTTTGGCCAAATTGCACATATGATATTTGACGCTTCATATATGTGTATTTTTTAGTGTAATTGCTCAGAGAAGCCTGAGAATTAGTATCACTTTATTGAGAAAGAGAGGAGGGACTTTAAAAAACAGCTTTTGAACCACAATTGTAGAAAATGTGTTAAAGAAATAACTAAAATGGGTAAATAGGATAAAGCATTGCAGGGTATAAAAGAGAAGGGAATACAGTAAAATACTAAATGTCAGATTTTTTGAAAGCGTAAATAAAAAGATAATACTGTAGAAGATATATGCTTGTGTTTGTGTGTGTGTAAACATATATATATATATATTAAAATGTGTTGCCATGTGTTGTGATAATATCTCTACTAGATGTCACAGTTTATCAAATAAAAAGCCTAATGATAATAATGTGTTCATTCCTATAGATTATTGGTCATTGATGTCCCACAGCCTGCTCTATATTACATGCTATTGCTTATTCTTTTTTATATTCTTCAAAGCTTTATGAGAAGAACCTACTCACAAGTATGATCAAAGAAAATCCACCGTTATTTTCTCCATTAAGCTTCATTCCTAATGGCTCTCTTTCAAAACTCTGGATATGCTGTGTATATGGGCAGAAAAAAGGTAATCATCATTATTACCCAGGTGTGAACTCTGAGAGCTACAGTTAAAAACTGAAATGGTTCAAGGAGTGAGATCAGATTGTGCATGAGCAGGCAACTTGGAGCCCATTCCCTGCAGAGGAACACTTAACTCAGTCTTGATATTGGGATGAAGAAATTGGACTTGCTTGGAGTGGATGTGCTGAGATGACCCACCTTGGAACTTCTTGCCCTTTTTTTTTGAGGGGAGGAGAAGAGTTGGGGAAAGGGGAACAAAGATGCTGAAGGCAGACTGGGAAGGATTGGGAGGAAGAAGGGAAGGAAAGCAGGGAATACATGGACAAAAAAGACTTTTTTTTTAATAAACAAAAAATAAATTAAAAACATGGAATGGCATTATTTAGCTACTTACACAGCAATGCCATTGACATTATAGAAATAAATGATTTTCTGTTTGAACTCAGGCCCACTACACAAGACAAACCCTACATACCTCCAATATCATCACAAGAATCAGTAGTTGGACAGGCCATGGACCAAGAGGAGGATTTATTACTAGTATTCTGCTAAATGGTATGATATTAAATTCCTAATGACTTAAAATAGTACATGCCAATCAGTACATATCACAGACATCATGATTGAAGCTGCCCCTTGCTTTGAATGATGTTTAACACAGAAATATATAACTGATCAAAGTTTAGAGACTATAAGGATGAGAATGTCTATCCCTACACAAGCTATGCATATCCTACCCTTTTATTTTAAGTATTGGAAATCATAGTGGGCACAGAAATATTATAAGGGTCATAAACTGGAGATGACTACAAAGAAACTATTTTCTGGACACAACATAGTAGTTCTACATATGAATTCTCGATAACCAAGACAACATAGACAACCCCTTTGCAAGTTTAAGTCAGTCCAGTTTTTTTTTAAATGAAGATAGAAAGTAGACACCATGTCCCACTTTAAGTTGAGTATCAAATAACAATTGACAGATGTGAAAGAGAGAGTCGATTTTCATAAGAGTTTGCCCTCTGTCTGATGATCATGCTTAAGTGGAAAGCAGAACAAATTAGTCATGATGAGTATTATTAATATTTTTTAAATGATGAAACTAGAAGATGGAGAGCATCTGGGATGAAGTAAAGGAATAAAGGGAAGATCATCCATTATATTTTATACAATTATAAAATGAATTTGAGGAAACTATAGAAAATATGTATTTCTCATCATATATTTGGTGTCTATGAAATACTGTAGTGACATCTTTAGGGTTAATTTTTCCAGAGAGAAACAATATATATCTTCATTTGCCTTAATCTGATGAAAATTTTGAAATAAATATCCTAACATGTAAAATAATTCTAATTATTTTAATTATAAGTTTTGAATAAATTCTTAACTTTGCTCACTTCTAAAATTATAATTAATTTCCAATTAATAAGATCTTGTCTTTACTAGTAACAGGATGAATCTTTATTTTGTTTGAATCTTTCTGAAACCACAAATGGGAGAGTAGCAGACATGGATCAGAAATTGATTGTGAACTCTAATTTCAGTAATCTAATACATTTATTGAAAGAATCTTGAGAGTATAAGAATGTCACTTTTTCCTCTGAAAGACATCAAATACAGAACAATAAATCACTGTAGAAATTTTGGTCTTGGAGCACAATAATATCTATCCCCTTTTAGACTGTTTCACTATTTAATAGAATAATATCATCTTAGATCTTTGTGACTTTAGCAACATGTGAAACTTTCTGCACTCAGTGCAGAATCATTTTCATATAAAGAAACTTTCATTTGTGGAACAATTGCACATGTTGTTAAGTCCTAGATGAGAGAAGTTGAATATTTAGAATAATAGAGAAAGATAGAAGAATATGTTTGTGTACTCTACAAATAATGACCTTTCATTATAAAGCCGGGAAATATTTATGTTCTCTCTCAGAAACATGGTGAGCCTCAGCAATATAGAGAGGTTTGTATAGGCATTTCAGGTTTCCATAAATAGAATAATATAGAACTTTATCAAGGAAATCAGCTTTCAATATGGCTGAAACTGACATCCTGGGATCCTTCCAGCTGTCAGGGAGGCAGGTAGGTAATTATCAGATATTTGCTTCCCCTCCTCTCCTAATCTAACTCCCCAGTCTCATTACTATCTCTGCATCAAATGACCTGCTGCAGTTTCTCTTCCTCTAAGTCTACTTTGATCTCCAGGAAATCTTGGAGATCTCTGACAAACTTCCTCCCCATGCATCCCCTTATCTCAGCCCCCAACATCTGCCGGCAGTCAGTGGGAACTCACTGGCCATCCAGACTAAGAAAGAATAGGCTTTCTGCTGATCTCCACTGTCCTTCCTTTCTCTTCTACACACACACACACACACACACACACACACACACACACACACACACACACACACACACACACCACACACATGAACTGAGGAATAAAACAAAGTAACCCACACCTTTCTCAATAGCCTCAAATAATATTAATTATCTTGGGATAACTCTGACTGTTGGACCCTCTGGTGAGACCCTCTGTCTTTTCCCTCCCCTCCTCATAAATAATCAGTACTAGCAAGGCATGTTAAGTCAAAGAAAAGGCTGGAGTTAAGAATAGCACCAAATTCAGGTCCAAAAATACTTATGGTCTGGGGCTAGATGGCAAACATTCCTCACACAAGGGCACACTGTCAGTATATGACCAGTTCAAGCTAATAAAAGCCTTAATGCTAAAACAGCAGTAACGCCATTTTGCAAGGCTTGCACTAAAAACTATAAAAATGCAGGATGGCAGTAAAAATAGTTTTTGGTGGGCCCCAACCCAAGACCAAGAAAAACAAGCTAAGGCCTTGAGATAACCAACATACAGGGTGACCTCAACCGAGGCCAGCAAATCCAGGAAAACAGCTTACAAGACAAAATATTTTGGGAAAAATAACCGATGGTCTTGGCTTGTGGTTTGGCCCCGGCCCTGGGCCAAGAACAACAACAGCCACCTGGACTCTGACTGCCCCTCAGAGGTGGTCTCATTGAATTAACCAATCAGAACCCTGTAACCATGCATCTGCTTTTGTACACACGCTTCTGCTTCCCATACACTATAAAAAGGCCCTGAACAAAGGCCTGGGTGCTCAAGTCCTCCCGAGTGACTTGGCCCACAGGATCCTGTGCTTCCTCAATAAACCTTGTGCTGATTGCATCTGAATTGTGGATTCGGCTTGGTCTTTGGGTCCTGGGGTCTCTTCCTGAGGGAAAATCTGTTCTGGGGGTCCAGTACCCTCGGGGGTCTTTCATGACCAAACATGAAATTGATTTATATGACAAAAATTTCCAGTTTGTGAAGAAAGAAATAGAAGAAAATAGCAGAATATGGTAAGATCTTCCATGCTCATGGATCAGTAGAAATAATATAGGGAAAATGGGCAAATACTATTATCATAAATTTCAACACAATTTTCAGAGATCTTTAAAGTTTCTTATCAGAACACAGACCCACAGTAGCTAATATTCTCCTAATAAGGTAAAGTGATTCTGATTTCAAACTGTACTACATAACTACAGTAATAAATAAGGCTTGGTATTGGCACAAAATAACAGACTGGTGATCAATGGAATAAAACAGAAAACTCAGAAATAAGTCTACACACCTAGGAAACACCTAATTTTAGAGAAAGAAAACATAATGTGAAATAAAGGCAGTGTTTTCATCAAATGCTGCTGTTCAAACTGGATGGCTGCAGGTAGAAGAGTCCTAACTGATCAACACTTATTACTCTTCAAAAGCTCAATTCTAATTGAATCAAATGATACACTGAATGTGATAGAAGAGAAATTGGGCAACAGCCTTTAAATCAATGACTCATGAAAAAAAACTTTCTGAACAGAACACTGTTAGCACAGGCACTTGGATCAGCAGTTAGCAAATGGGCCTGAATAAATCTAGAAAGTTTCTACATGAAAAATGACACTATTTCTATGACACAACAGCAGACTACAGATGAGAAAAGAAATTTTACCAACTACACAACTTGTAGAAGGTTCATTTTTTACAAAGCAAAGATTAAAATCTAGACAACAAGAAATCAAAACTAAAAATGTGGCTACCATCTAAACAGAAAATTTTCAAAAGAAGAAACTCATGGCACTAAGATGCACTTGAAAAAATGTTCAGAATCCTTAGTAATCAGAGAAATGTAAGCAAAATCTACATTGGGTTTCCATAATACACCAATATAAACTGCCAAAGTTAATAAAACAAAAGGAAGCTCATGCAAGATAGTATGTGGAGCAAGAGAACATTCATCTGGTGGTGGTGCGGATACTAACTGGTATAGCCATTATGGAAGTCAATGTTCTCATTTCTAAGGATCGAGGAATGGATCTATCTGAAGATCTAGCTACCCTACTCGGGTATATACCCAAATAATGCTTTGTCCTATCTCAGAGACAATTGTTCGACCATGTTTACTACTGCTTTATTAACAATAGCAAGAATTTAGGAAAAGCATTGATTTTTGTGAATGGAGAATGTATAAGGAAAATGTGGTTTTTTTTTTTTCTCACAAAGGAATGTTACAAAGCTATTAAAAAAGGAAATTCAAAGGTAAATAGAACTAGAACCAATCAATGATCCTGTTTGAGGTAATCCTAACCAAGAAAGAATACTACGGTATTAATTTATCTATAGGAGGATATTAGATGTTAAGTATTCTATAATCTGTGCAACCATTGTTATTAGGTCTAGAGTAGAAACTAGGCCAGCTATGAAGGGGAACTAGAATTGTTAGTTTTGTGTATTGAGATTGATAGACATGACAGCAGATAAAACAAGAAAGGGTGAAGGTTATATGTGCAAGGACAGGTATAAGGAAGAGTCATTTGAGGAGGCATAAAGCAACTTACTACACAAGAGGGTCTCTACCATATGTATTTATGAAGGCCATCTAAAAGAAGTCACTGAGTAATGAGTAATGAATCCCCAACAGGACATGTCTAGTCACTTGATAAAACTTCCAGTACTGGTTACAAGCTATGTACAATCAAGTTCTTGATTAAAAGGTTCTCATTAAAACCCATAAGCTACGTGGAAAGCTGTAAATATTATATTGTTTTCTCCTCAAACTAATGTCATGGCCACACTGCTGAAGATAATATCTACGTAATTCATTAAATATGAAGACTTCTAGTAGGTGCTGACATAGAACCTTTACCTCTAATCTCTAAGGCCTTTGGTACATGAAGTTACTCTGCATTACTAATGTGTCCCTGGGAGCATGCTTTGAGGTGTCAGAAGCTCAAGTCAGGCCCAGTGTATTTTAGTCATTTCCTGAGGCTGATAGAACAAATTATAGAACTTCCAGATCCTTCAGTACCACATCTGCCTACATGTCACGTTACAACATGCCATGACAATAATGAACTAAATCTCTGAACTGTAAGCCAGCCCCAACCCAAATAACTTTATTTCTTTATAAAAATGGCTGTGGGTCATAATGTCTCTTCACAGCAACTAAACCTCAGGAAATCTTCTAAATAAAACGGGAAATTACACACACACACACACACACACACACACACACACACACGCATGCACATGCATACGTGCACACACGCACACGAACACAGAAACACTTACAAAAACTCTCGTAGTATGTACAGGGTCAACACATACCTGTACCAGACAAAATCTTAGGGCATGTGCCCTTATCCCTAATCAAGAAGCTAATTCTAATTGATACCAACTTGTAAAATAAAACATTAATTTTCTCTATAAGATGTGGTGGGATTAAGGTGTCAGCCGATAAAGTCAGAAGTTTATCCGGGAGCCCGGTGACCCTGGAGGGGGTGTGGCCAATCTGAAGGGGGTGTGGCCAAGCCCATTGATAATAGCTGCTGGGATCTTGCAGTCCCATTCTCTCTCTCTCTTTTTTGTTCCCTAACCAGGAATTGAACCCAGGCCGCTATGGTATGGTGAGAGTACAGAATCTTAACCACTAGACCATGGGATGGGCCACACCCCCTCCAGATTGGCCACACCCCCTCCAGGGTCCCGGGCTCCCGGATAAACTTCTGACCTTATGGGCTGACACCTTAATCCCACCACAATAAGACATTCTTATGTGGGAAACAACCTACTCTTAAGGGTAGGCCTCGTGCCCAGAAGTAGATGACTTAGAAATCAACCACAATTGCATCATTGTAATATTCTGTCCTGATCTTTCTTTCTTCCTTACTTTTTCTTCTATTTTTATTGGTGTTCGGTTTGTTTTTACTTTGTGTTGTTTTGCCATTGTTGTCATTGCACACACGTTAAGGCTTTTGTTGTATTCTGATTGAAATGGATTTTTACTATGTTTTATTTTTCTATTATTATGTAAGTTTTTGTTTGTTTTCTAAGGAGATCTAGAAATATAGATGCAGATGGATGAATAATGGCAGTGGAAATAATAACTAAAATATGTTTTATATAAAATTTCAATAACTAAAATCTAAAAATTGCATCAAAATTTATTTTCAAGGCAGTTTGAAAGAGATTTTAAAAAATTAGTTTTGCACCTGTCAGTGGAAAGAATTAATACTTGAAACTTATACTCATCAGCATTAATTTAATTCTTGATATGTTTTGATGTATGTAAGAAATGTGAAATATGGCTCACATAATAACCAGGTGAAAGACAGATTAAACCTTGCTAGATAAATTCTTGTCAATTTTAATAAATTTTGATGAATATTCAAAAATCCTTTCAAGTTATTTGAATTAAAAATAAATTAGTCTTTAAAGATTGAAAAATGGCTAAAATTTAATAAAAATTAAAATAAGGGCTGAAATTTATTTGGTTTTTATGAATATATGTAAGTTGAAATACGTAACTATACTAGAAGAAAAAAATACAATCTTCACAAGCACATGAAAAGTCATCTCTGTAATCTGCATTTGTTTTATTATAAGTGGTTGTGAAACCTAGGGTTGGAAACCTGGACCACCTTCGGGGTGAGACAGAGAACCTTCTGACTACATGTATCATTATCAATAGGTGAGCAATGGGTTCTGCCTTGTCACTATCTTAAACGTAAATTAACTTAGTGAAGTCTGTCTTCTTGAGTTCAGTGGGCCTGGATTTGCCATTAGTTCTATATGTAGGGAAGATGAATTATCATGAGCTTGCTGCATCCTTGTCATAGGAAATATCTTCTAGGTATATTAAACTTGCAAACATCCCTATCCTTCCATGACATATTTATATTAACACATAATTGTATTTCTGAACATATATTTCATAACTGCCTTGATATTCTAGTCATGTATTTCATAAAACATTCAGTATGTTTGTATTTTTTGTTATACTGGTCAGCTTAGACTAGCTGTGCATCTTATTCAGCACACAACACTTTCTACGTATAGTTTTTGGCCCTGAATGTGTGATTGAAACTGAGAGAGAATCAGGGTTCCTTAAGTGATTATGTTTTACTTTAAGGATTCCAAGAAAGCAAAAATACCTGAAAAATTGTGTCAATTGGCTATAGAATCAGAATTAAGTAAAATCTTCTATACTTATACTGTAGTAAAAACCCTAGTCTAACACTTCTATTTGTCCAATAGAGATTTTTATGCTTTAATGTTTAACATGTTTTAAATTATTTTTGCTTATCAGTTTTTGCTTTGATTTCTATGTTACTTCTTCTCTGGACTTGAAATTACCCTGATTTATTGCATGCTGCAGCTTCTATGCAAGTCTGTGGAATTAAAAGTTCTTATAGAAGCCATTGTGTAACTCACATTTAATATCCCAAAATTTGAAAATGGATCACATGTTTGTGATTCTCTAGTACAAACATATTTCTTGAGTCAAGTCTCAGTATAAAACCAATACATAAACTCTATCCCACAATTGACCATTTTGGGATAGTCATGTCAGATTTTGTTCATTGATAGTAAATTTGCCTGTTTTTCAAAACTAGTATGAAAACTGTCAAGAAGCATTGCACAGCAGATTCCCTCACCAAGGCATTTTCCGTGAAAGATGCTTTAAGGCTTCCTAATAGCTGTTATATAAAGAAGGATATTGTAGTTTTAAAATTTTCTCATTGTTGTGGAAGTTGTTGTTTGATTAGTAATCTAAGACATTACTGGTGAGGTTCCCAGGGTGTCTGTAGGGCTGTTGGCATATACTGTTGGTGTATTAGTAAAGACATTCCTGGTTCATCTGTCCTTTTGAATTATCTCAGTCAGTGCAGTGTGTGTGTGTGTGTGGGGGGGGGGGGTAATTATGTAATGCAGGAGTTCTTACATCTCCAGAGAATGTGTATCATTTAACTGTCAGCTAAATATTGATTTAAACCAAAATGAATGTTAGCTGTAATCTTCAAGGACACAAAGAAAAAATGTTAAAGATTAAAATATTAAACTTGATCATTATGGGACAGTTCTAAAGCTTTTCTGTTCTTTCCCAGCAATTATTTATATAGAATTGGATTGAATTTCTGATGTGTCACTTTTATGGAGTATAGAAAGTCTATTTGAGATGCACATGTTTTAAAGGAAACTATCCACCAATGAACTCCTTAGAAAGACAAATTGTTAGGATATTATTAAATCAAACTGATTTAGTGCTTTTATGGGGAACAGATTTACACCTACATTAGAATGTTATTTTACATTTCATTCATTTTATAAAATGAATAAAATGTCTGTATGAAAGGTTTTATCTAAATGAAATGGGAGAAGGAAAGGGAGGTGATGGGGGGTACATAGATAAAAATCATATTTTTATAAAAAATAATAAAATGTAAAAAGAAATATTAATTATATTATAATCTCAAATTCAAATAAAAATAACCTAGACTTATACAAAAATAAATGAAATTAATGTAATTGTCTTCAGTTTTTTATACCACAAATTCCTTATACAAAATTATTTAATTGTGTAGCATCATCAATAATTATAAGTTAATTTCTTTATGTTGAAGTGACAATGCCATATTAAGAAAAGCAACTAGTTTTGAAAAAAAAAAACCGATATCCTTTGAAAAACTCTTTATGGAAACAACATAAATTGAGACAAAGCACTTAGATAAACTTATTGAGTCTACTACAAGCAGCTAAGTATTCTTAGCTAATAAGTACAATCATTCTTAAGCTACTTTGAGAGATCCATTTTTTCTTTCTTCTACAACATTATATTTCTAAAAAATTATAACACCTAAGATAAATATATTAAGTATAATGCATTACAGATATATAACCAGATTATATGCTTCTACAATTTGACTTTAATGAAATATTACCAAATACATATACTTTAAGTGATGTTTTATTTATTAGCTTTTTTATACAGATTTCATGAATTTCAACTTGATATTCAAGACAGAAGAGACCACTGTGAATTTATATCTCATTAACAAGAGTATAAACAAACAGATATTGGGAGCTCACTGACTCTGAAATAAAAGCTGAGGAAATTTCATGGAAAGGAACTAAATCCTCCAAAGGTAGACGACAGTCAAATGGCGTGGGCAGTTTGTGGAGCCTCTTGCAGTAGGATCAGACTATGTTTTTGGTGGATGAACTAACATCTTGGAGCCCATTCCCTACAGAGGAACAATTAACTCAGCCTTAATACGGGGTTAGAGACTCAGACCTACCTCAACTCGCATATTCGTGCACCATATTCATGCCCTCCTTGGGGAATGGATGGTGGCACAAGGTGGGAAGAGACTGAGGGAGCACGTCGGGGAAGGGGAGGAGAGAAGGGTGGGGGATCACTGGTGTATATGGAAAAACTTTTTAAATAAAAAAATGGTGAAAAATACAAAAAAATAAAAATAAAAACAACAAGCAAACAAGCAAAGCTAAGGCGTCAAAGTCTCCATGTTGATGCCATCTTGGAATGCTACGTGAGACCCTCATTTTAAAAACAAAACAAAAAGAATCCACAACTATCTTAGTTACTATTTTCTTACTGTGTTAAAACACCATGGCCAAGACAAATTGTACAGTGATACACTTTTTGAGGGTCTGATCATATTTTCAGAATGTTATTACATTAACATCATGGTATGGGTTATATGGCAGGTCGTATGACATGGTGTTGGTACGAAAGTTGGGAGTTTTACATCCTGAATGTGGATAACAGGCAGAGAGAAAGCATGAGATCTGCTCTGAAATGGATTTCTGAAACCACAATGACCCTCCTTGTTGATACACCTCTTCTAACAAGTTCACACCTATCCAAATAAGACCATGCCTTCTAATACCTCCAAAACAGTTCTGCAAAATGAAGAAATAAAAGTCTACACACACACACACACACACACACACACACACACACACACACACACACACACACACACACACACACATATACACAGACATAGATATAATATTTATATTTCATGTATGTATGGTAGCCTTTCTATTTCAAATTACTATACCAGCCAAACAAAATCCACTATTAGTCTACATGACTGAGTCTCACTGCATTGACAATTATCTCTCAAAAGTGGGTAAAAACTTCCAACTGATGATTTAGTATCACTAATGTTCATGCCTGAAGAAATCACTTTTCTTAGTATTAAAGGTGTTTAATATATAACTTTTCAATGTAGTCCAGCAAGACATGACCTTGAACTTGAAATTTTCCTTTCTTCACTAAGAGAGTGCCAGGATTTCTGGCATGTAATAAGACTCTGGGCTCAGTAACAAAATTCAGTACCAAGTAAATGAATTTTATTTCTTTGCTGTCAGTGTTTTCTATCAAATAAAATTAGTATTTGAAATAAAATGGGTTAGAAATAAAAACTTAATCATATTAAATGTTTATTCATTTTCTCTGCCACTGCACTAACATAAGAATTTCATAATGTAATTAGGTTTATAATGGGATTTAGCAGAAAATGTTGGCTTGGATTTACTGAAAGGCTAGTAGTATCTTTCATATTGGAAATAAAGAAAAATGACTTTCAACATAATTTTATATGGCTGTTGTCTATTTCAAAACATTTATTTCAAGTGATGTAATTGTTATAAAATCATACAGATTATCCCTGTGGTTTTCAGTCAATAAATAATGGCTAGTCTGCCACATTCATTTATTCAAAACTTTATAAATGTTAAACTATTTCGTTGATTCTGAAATTATTTTTTAAACAATAGCAAGTATTGTCCAAATTTAGAAACAAATTATTACTATTAGAATTAGAATTCACTACAATATTATAACATTAAAATTACATATTTTTACCCATAAGTATTTATTAATTAGTTTTAGCAAAGTTAATAGTGAATAGCATTAAGTGCTAACTTAGTCACAAATATGTCTTTAATATTCTATTAAAAACCTAGTGAAAATATATACTCTATATAGTTTTATAAACTAAACATACTTAGATTTTAACTATTTCATTTTATTACATATATTTATTATTTGACAATGAATTGTCACATTTTCTTCTTCCCTCAATGCATACATACACATATGCCTTAAACTGTTCTTGGTATTGGCTTAAAATACACGATTTAGTTATATATTGAATATATCATATGTTGAATATAATGTATTGGTATATATTACATATCACTTTCTCCAAGCCTGAGGGAAGACAAAAAAGAATAACTGAAAGAATGCTAGAGCATATGATAAAATGGAGTGTTGTAAAATAGTGTCTTGAATCCTGCCATGGCCATTACACTCACTAGTTTATAGTGGTTACCTGCCTAAGATAAGGAAAAGGAGAGGGTGTCCAACATTCTTTATATGAATGGTAAGAATTCCTGTGAGACACCAACCTTCCCTGAGAAGCTATGCTCATTAAAAAGTTGCTAGAAGAGGGGATTATTTTATTAGTAGTGAGTTGCATATGACTTAATAAATAACTTCCTATTCACAGGTATGCAAGTATGCAAGCAGCCTTAATTAAACGTAGAGAATCACAAAGAAGAGGAAAAGATGGAAAAGAAGGTGGTTATAAATAGTTGGGTATTGAGATGCAGTTTATCAGGAGTGGGAAGGGATAGGAAAATAAATCCAGAATAGTCATGAGGTGTAGAAGCTTTATAAAATGGTCCCCAAAAGAGAGAGAGAGAGAGAGAGAGAGAGAGAGAGAGAGAGAGAGAGAGAGAGAGAGAGGGAGAGAGAGAGGGAGGGAGGGAGGGAGGGAGGGAGGGAGGGAGGGAGGGAGAGGCAGAGGGAGAGGGAGAGGGGGAGGGGGAGGGAGAGGGAGAGGGAGACCATTGTTTCACGTTAGCCAGGTGGTAGACAAAGGCAAGTACACTGCCTCAGTTTCATGGCTCTATTTTTAATTACTGGGCTTCTATACAAGCTTTCCTTTAATGTCAGATCTTTTCCTGCCTCTGTATCATAACTTCAACTAGGTATCTGTATATTATACCAGGACATTAGATACCCTATCACATATTGTCCACTCTTGTTTTTGCATTACAGCTGTTCATGTCAACACCCACTGTTTTGTCCGAGTGCTTATACTTTTTTGTTACTCATATGCTTGAGATCTTGTCTCATGCTGACTAGAAGCTCTACAGCTTGGATATTCTTGATGCAGCAATCTTAAGGGATTTTCCATTGTTGAGCTTACTTGGCCTGCTAAAGACTGTCTTTGTGTACCTACTTTATTCACATGCAGGCGCATGCACACACGCATGTGCACACACACCCACAGACGCATGCACAAACCCCAGAACCTTAGGTAACTCTGTTTGGGCATGCATTGCTGGTCCCTATTTTTTGAATCGTATCCTCAGATTCACTGGGGTGCTTAGCATGCTTTGTGTTTCTCCTAGCCACTCATGTAGGACCATTTATCTAGATTGACTCATCTTTCTCATCCAATAGCTCTTATTTCCTTTGTGTTCCATTCCTCTCTTCATTTGGTCATGTAACTATTCAATTCTGACCTTCTTTGTGTCTTTTTACCCCCATTAGTGGCACAGCCATGTGTGTAAAGGCTAAGTAATGAGACACAGGCTTGATGGACACTCTCTTTCTACTCCTAAATCTGTCAAATGAGAACAGGCTGGTTGTGCAGACAACTATCTTTAGCACCTTAGAGGGAAAGGCATTGTGTCAGCAGCTCCAAACAACCCAAGAAGAGACCAAGTTCAAGGTCCGTATTAAAAGACAAGTACTCCCAGAAACCTACACAAAAGTAGTATTTGCTTGGTGCTCTCTAAATATCTACATTATTTCTTTGCAGAAGGAAGCAAGGGGATGGAGTTTGCTGAAATATCCTACCAGGCTGCAGCACAGATTGAATTCCTGAGACACAACTCTGTGATAATCACTTACCTCTTACTTTTTTATGTGTTAGGATGTTTTTTAAAAAATGGTCATAGAAATAGAGAATAGTGCTAGTGGACCACTAAAGGGCAAGGGTAATGACAAGTGAGAAGAGGTGTGCGTGTAGAGGCTGAACATCTAATACAAGCCAAGCCGATGTGAGAACTAAGTTCTGGTATTCTGCAGGAGTGTAAGCTGACTGTCATTTTAAGGTATATACCACTTGACTCATAAATACTACTACAAGGATGCTAACTGTCCTGATTTCATCAATAAACACTGCTAATCAATTATACAACTGTACCCTGTGAATATGTATAACCATGTGACTCTTTAAAAAGTTAAATTATTTAAAAAGTAATTAGGGCTGAACAAAAAATATATTATTTTCTTATATAAAAATGTCAAAAATGTACAAAAAAAAGTGTTTCATTTGCAGAATGATCAGTTGGTAGATTGCTTGGCTTGTAAATACAGGTGCCCAAAGTAATGTAAAAATCAGGCCTGGTGATGAGTGTTTGTAATCACAGCATAAGGAAGGGAAATGCCAGTGTATCAAGGGGGCTTGCTTTCCATTCCTACTAATCCAACTGGTGAGTATTGGAGCAATTCTGGAACCTGTCGAAAAAAAGAAAGCAAGACTTTGCTAGTGAAGCTTTGCTATACCCAGTCTTACAGTAAGTTTCCTGATTCTCTGGCTCTTGCAATCTTCACTCCTCTCTTTGGCAATGTTCCCTAAGCTTTAAGCCAGTGAGTTGTTTTGTATATCTATCCACTGGAAGTAGGCTTTACTCTGACTCTTGTTTGGTCATCATTATCTGTAATTGTCTCTGAAGTTATAGTTTTAAAGTTGCACCAAGACTACCTAAAAATAAGCTGCACAGGGACAATAACAATTCACCTGCTAAAGTAAAATGAAAAATATTTATTAGGCCTCAGCACTACAGAAAGAACTATAGCCTAGTAACAAATGCTAAGAATATTAAAAATACTTTTACCAAAGGAAAATATACAGACTGTACAGGCTGAACAGGAATATATATACGTGTGTGTGTGTGTGTGTGTGTGTGTGTGTGTGTGTGTGTGTGTGTGTGTGTGTGTGTGATCTATCTATATCTACTTATGTATCTATCCCTGTCTCTCTCTCTCTAATTCTCTCTATGTCTGTTTGTTTCTTTCCCAGTGTGTGTGTGTGTGTGTGTGTGTGTGTGTGTGTGTGTGTGTGTGTGTGTGTGTGTGTGTGTTTAGAAGGAGAAAAGGAAGGGGAATATAATGTAATTATATTTGGTTCTAAGAAAATGAAAGAAAAATATATAAAACAAGTTGCTACCTCAGCTATAACAGCTGATTCTCCCTGTGCATGTAAATTTGTGCACACAAATCCACTTATTCACTAACATATAAACATATAAACAAATACACCTACATATGTACATATAAATGATATAATCACACAATCTCTTCTCTATTTGGAAGTGTTTAGAATTCAAATATTGACATGCTAAATTGGAAAAAAGATTCGATTGGGTAAAAAATATGGATAACTATTATTTCATAGTCTTCATGTGAAAACCTAATAGAAAATGTCCACTTATTATCTGAGCCTAAAATATTTGCCACTCCCTTTAATGCTCAAAGCAAACATGTGAAAATAGAAATTATGTTTTGATAGGTGCCACCTTTGGCAAATATGATTTTCTATCAACATAAAAATTGTAAGTCATATGTTTTAAAGATTGCAGTTAAATCACTTTCTGTAGTAAATAGAGGGCAGATTCCTGTTGTGCCAAAATGATAGTTTCTGAGAAATAATAAAATACTGCATCATAAACAACATAAAATGCCAACCATTAAACACATGCAGCTTAGTTAAAATTCCACACAACAACATGAAAGTGTGGGGAATAATTATGTGTATTATAAATATGGAAATATTGAACAGCTTTTGTAGGACTAGACACTAAAAGAGGTACTCTGTTACTATTATAGAACACATTTTCCAGACCTGTCAAAATAATGAAACTCAAAAATTATTGTTGATGGTACACATAACCTCAAAATTTTAGCAATTCTGATAAGTGATATTTATCAGTCTCAATGAGAAAACTTAAGCTGTCGATAATCACCTGAATAAAAGAATCATAGAAGATAATGATGATAACTTAAAATTTTCTGCAAATAATTTCTTAGAAAATATAAGCACAACAACTATTTTAAAGGATATTTGTACTCAGTTCCTTGAACATATTCTATTTTGGATTTTCTAATCAAATAAGGTTTTCAGAATATACTTTTTGAATATCTATTTAAATGAATAAACTCGCTTAGTCTTCTGAGCAATGATACTGGTGCTTTTCTTTTAACAACAAAACAGAAACCCCAAAACAAAATGAAATTAGGCACTCACAATCAATTAAATGTTGAATGCCTGGCTTTTATATATCTGTATCCCATCTGCATAGAAATCAAGCTAAATTAATTCTGGATTTGCTCTCTGGTATAGCCCTCTTAGAATGGATAACAAAATCTAATTACCTTCCTGGTTGTTGTATATTACATATAGCCTACATTCTCAAGGTGTTTGCCAGATAAATGATATAATTTACATTCAGCTATTCTTTAAGCATTTATAGAAATGGGGCCACTATAGAAGCTGTGAGACAGTGTAAGATATGTGGGATGGCATTCACTAGAGCAATAAAGATAAGAATATTTAGTAAGACTATTGGAACTTTATTTCTATTGTACTCTACTTGAGTTATTAGAATCCATTTGCCTCTTAAGATGATATTTCCCTCAAGCATTGTTACATCCTTATCAAAGCCAATACTAGCTAAATTCAAGAAAGTCCTCTTTTACACTATCCGTTCAGTGACTATAAAGATTAATTTGTACATATTTTGTGATGGACATACATAAAGTGTCAAATAATAATCTATAAACTATTAGAGGTATAGGGCGATATAACTTGACTGAGATATTCATGTATCTAACTCACCATGTACTATAATTCTTGAGGAGAGAATTTAATATGCATCTATTGGCCTTTCTCCAGAATTCATTATTTTTTGCCTCATTATTATTCACTCTCAAACAGATCATTCAAACTACTATACTGACAATTTTAAGTTAATACTTTGTTTAAGATATATTTATACTTCTTGTACTATTTCTAAATTTATTTGCAATAAGTGAAGCTTCTAGTACAGAGAAAATTGGAAGAATTGGAATTTATTTCAAAATTCAAATGAACAATGTGTTGAAAATTGATACCTACTTATGATTTAGCCAAAGATTTAGATATAAATGGTATTTAAATATTAGTGGTTTTATGATGCAATTCTAGACCGAATACTATTTAGTCACAACTTCAGTATGACCTTACCATTAGTATGCATACATTCTAAGAAATCTCAGAATAGGAAACGTATTTAATTGCTAAAAATTTTAAAGTGTCAATGTTTTATTGTAATAATAAATGAGAATTTTATTTCTTCAAAATTTTAAAGGCTTTGTAACATTTTTATTATTTAGTCCACATTCTTTAGTTCCCACAAGTCTCCTACATGTACATGGGCTAATGATTCACTCATCTTCTGTCCTGCATCGTTCCAAACACACTCCTAAAATATGCATATCTTCACCACACTTAACATTTGTTTGCTGTTATTCCATACATGTTGTGTTTTCTATGTCTTAAAAATTGGCTCCCTCACAGGACTTCTGTTTACTCGAGAAACAAAAACCATCATATTAGATTTAATACACCAAAACATTTGTCACTTTCTCATATCTAAGAAGGTAGTAATTATTTGTTGGGACAACTTTTCTTCTAGTGTTTCTTCTAGTAGTAAAGTATACTACAGTATATGTGAACAAGCAAATATTTTCTAAATAAAACCCCAGTCACTCAGGAAATAAAGTCAATAATTGACAAATGGTAATTTATGAAGATAAAATCTTGCTAAACAGTGAAAGAACCTGGCAATTTTGTGAAAAGGCAGTCTATAGAATAAGAGGAAATACTTGCCACTGTTATGTAGCTCAGAGGGGAGCTAGGAAAGAGATAGAGTATGCAAAGGGAAGCAACACTGGACCCTGTAGATTAGCACATTAATGGCATGAAGTAAACAACTCAGTAGTATCTCAAAGTCCCTGATAATACTGACTGAGTTCTCTATTCTCAAACTTGTATTAAGAAATAGGAACTGCTAAGAAATACTGTCATACAAAGCAGGCTGCCCAGAAGATGTCTAGGTAATACCTTGTGCCTGGAAGAACCAGATCACAAAAATCTTCTAGAAGATTCTCAGAGCAGATGATCTCCTGGAAGATCCTAAACTGGAGAAGAATATTCTTTAACTATTTGAGCTGATTTCATCCTGTGAGCATTTGTGAGATGTAACCAGGGCTAATATGAACTTTGCTGATGCAGCTTCCTTTGAGTTATTTATATTCCTTTAAGAACCACACTTCATTCGTGCTCTTCTATAACCTCAACAAAACTCATTGGTTCACCAAGGTAGACTTGGGTGCTATAGTTGTACTTAACCTGATCTGTCACCATTACTCTACCTAGGGTGAACAGATATTTCTTCATCTTTCTTCCAAAATAATATCATGCAAAGACTAACTGTTATTCAACAGAGAATTAATATTTAGAATATGTAAATAACTCAGAAAATAAAATTAAACATCAATAAAACAAACTACTCCATGAGAATAATATGCATGGGATGACATATAGTGATTTCTCAGAAGAAGAAACAATAATGGCTAATAAATTCTTTAAGGAATGTGGAGCAGCATTAGCTGTCTAGGGAATGATAGTGAAAACTATAGTGAGAATCTATCTCACCCTACACAGAATTCTTTTTATTAAGCTATCAAATGACAGCAGTTGAAAGAGAAGTTACTTGAAAGGGAGAATTCTTGTTCACTGTTAGTGAGAATGCAGACTTATACAGCCACCATTGAAACAAATGTGGAAATTTTCCAGGAAGTTAGAAATAGGACATTCATATAACCCAGATACAACACTCCTAAGCATCCAAAAGAATCTATAACCTACTACAGACATTTTTGGTTCTTTCTTTTTTATTGTTGTTTAGAAACAATTGCTCAAAAATTGAGTCATATAAATGAACAACATATGATACATATAAACATTAGAATTTTCCTAGCAGAATGAAAAGATGAAACTGTGAAACTGGCCGAGTAATAAGTACAGATGCAAGGAAAGAAATACTTTAGTTTTTGAAAAAAGTCTCACACTGAATTTAGTGTTCTCTAGTTACTTAAAGACTGAAAATAGTCTTATGTCTTTCTCCTCATTGCTGGAACTCAGACTTGTGCTAGCTTTTGACTAGTTAATTAACTTGGTTCTTACTTGGGTTATTAATCTCAGATACTCATCCATGTATGGTGAATACTTTACTGACGTATCCATCTTCCAAATTCTGACTGAGGCACTTACAATCTATGTAAGTTTTAAAACTCTGGATTTTATTTTTTTGTTTTTTGACTGAGTTTATGCTCCTTGTTTGTTTTGCTTAAAGCTATAAATGATCACACCATAAACAATAGGGCTCTTAATTGTACAGACATTAGCCCCAGTTTACATGTACTGAGGTTTTGCCTTTCAGATTAAAAATGGTAAAGGGACCAAGTTTTCTGAAATAAAGTATGTCAATACTTGAAAATAATGTTTTGTGTATCATAACCTCTCAATCTTCTTGACAATAAACTGAAGAAATTTATTCTTAAAAAATTTGAGAATGTAAAGCAAAAAAACCATAAAACTTATAACTCTATGTGTGTGAGATATACCCAATATCATGAAAACTTTAAATTGAACTTTTATATCTCTCATCCAGTGTTGGGAATAACCAGTATGTTATCTTTCTACTTCTATTTGGTGATGAGCAAGATACTTTTTTTTTTTTTTTTTACTCAGAAAAGGTATAACTTTATATGTAGTAAAAATCAATTTATACTAATTACAACATATTAATTTGGTGTTTTATAAATATTTATATATGTTATAGTGTTATATGTAAAAGGGCCAGGCAAATATCATGACAGCCTGCCTTAACTCAGTTGGAAGCTAGAGATGGGTCTCTGCTCTTGACACTGGCCAGACTGTTTCTGAGGAAGCCAAAACAAAGCAGAGTTAATGCCCCTGACAGCGGGAATAAGGGAGATCGGGCACACCAATCTTGGGCCAGAGCCAGCCCCCAGAATCAGTACTTGTTAGGCCAGCCATTCCCCAAAGCAGATCAAAGGCAGGAACTTGTCAAGCCTTTCCAAAAATGAAAAACTGTACAATGTACCAGTCCTTAACTAGACCTAACCAATTAAATGTTACTAACATGATTGCCACTCACATAAGCCAATCATTAGTTTAATCTTATGTAATCTGTAAACCTCAGTCCCCTTGCTTAACTCCTAATAGATACCCTTCCTCCTTGCTACCTGGAGTCTCTCTTGTTCCATTGCTAAGTCAGAGAGAACCTAGGTTAACTTGAAATAGAAAGACTCTTTGCTTCTGCATGGGATATGGATTTTGGGAGTCTGCGCGCTGGGCAAAACAATATGTACAATACTATAACTTACCCATAAAACATAGCAGTGATTGAATTAAAGTTTAATTAAAAATAATAAACCCTAGAATAATATATATACACGTAATTTGTTGCTCACATAATAATTGTTTCTAGAAAATTTTAAAGAATAAAAGGATAACCTCTTATTTATTCAGTTAATAACTGCATTTGATGTGTTATACATAACTAGTTAAAATAAATATTAAGAAGAAACAAAAACATGTTTTACACATCCATGGAGAAACTCTTAAAAGATTGAATTCTATGAAATATTTAGCAAGGATCAAAAAATGTTTATATTCCAACACTTGTCTAACTCGAAATATTGTTATATAATTAGTAGTTACAATCTGTGGTAAAACGTTACCAAGTACTGATAAAGGGCTTAGTTTGTCAATAAAATGCTGAATAAAGGATATTATCACAGAAACTGAGGTTGCCATATTAGGCCATGATATTCAACTTTCCAATACAAATAGTAGAAATTATTATGTAAGTAAACTATCATTTTCCCATTGTCACTCAAACAATATAATTTTAAATTAACTAACACATAAGTTTTGACAAAAGATATGTTTTAATCAACTAAATTAAAATAAGACACTAAATAACAGATTGCCTATTGCCTTAGGCAACTGCAAACTGACAGATGATATGCTATCTGTGACACAAAAATTTCTGATTCTTTATTTTCTTTCAATTTCTTTGTTTTCAAAATAAAAATAAAATGTCAACAACAGTTGTGTCTAATTTAAAAATCTGCAATGAAAACAATTTGGAAAAGTATATATTTTATGTATAAAATCTAATAATATATGTCTACTTGTTTATGTACATGAATATACATATATGAATCATGGGATGTGAACAATTGGTATTTTATGTTCCAGTGCTACTCTTGCTTAAAGAAATCTCTAGGAAGCTTCACATATTTGATAAGGTTAATGGTATACTGCATAACAGACTTGTTCATTTGAAATTTGATTATGCATCAGAGTGTTTCAATGAGCATACAGATAACTTTCAATTTTTCTTCGCATCTGGAACCCTACTTGTTAACTGAGATCATCAGCAGACTCCCCAGCTGTCTGTCTAGAGTCAGTAAGCTCCCATTAGCTCAGGTCAGTTGTCCTTGTATGAATTCAGATCACTGTCATCATTTAAAAATTTTTAGTGGGGCATTGATAGCTATAAACTTACAGTTTTACTCCTTTTCCCCCTTTTATATAGATTTGATATATGATTTCCCCTATGTTACCTGGCACCAAATATTGAAATAAAAATTTATCTGCTATTTATAAAAGTCTTATCCTCAGTAGCTAAGTGAGAATATTCTTAGTGGTATTTTCTAAAGATTAAGCATTCATATTTACTTTAAGCTTGTGGCAATTAAATTAGTGTCATTAGAATCTTAGTACAAGTTAGCTTATCATCATCACCAATATTCTCACATGCTGAAGTTTCTTGAAGGACATATATAAAATTGTGCCCCATCTTGTTGGCTGATACTTATTAAAGAATCCTCAGAAAGTAATTAAATTATTAGCGGCATTGTGACTCAAGATTCACTTAGCGAATCTTGAAGAGCCTTCAAATGCATTTCATGTTAAAATGAAATCTGTTTTCTTCTATAAATTAATGGATCTATCTATTCTCTTTTTCTACATTTCATTTATGTCAGCTATGTGGGTACATTTGTTTTAGTATGAGCTTGAGAGAGAGAGAATGAATGTGTGTGTGTGTGTGTGTGTGTGTGTGTGTGTGTGTGTGTGTGTGTATGTGTGTGTGTGTGCACATGCGCGCATATGTGTGTGTATGTTTTCCTACATGTGTGCATGCTCACTCTGTGGCTATGTAGAGTCATAAGTTTCATTACCTATTTTCTAAGCTAGTCAAAGATTATTGTTGTTGTATCCATGTTTTCTTTCTTTGAAATTTTAATTTTGTATATTTTTTCAGTGCTAAATATCACCTTTGTTTTCTTTCAAAAAATAGTCAGGAAAATTCTTTAACACAAGTTAATCTGCTATTTAATTTATTTCACTTATTTACAATATTCGGGAGGATTGAGTCAGTAATCAATGCTCTCTTGATAATTATTATGTTGTCAAATCTGGACATCGGCTTGCTTCAATCCCCTACTCCTAAACCATCTGTGCCTAGTTTACTTCCAATATAAAAACATTTCCAATATTTACCTTGCTTAATATAACAACTTTTCACAATATTTTATTGAATATAAGACCATCATTATTTTTACTCACTTTGTTCTCTCATATCATACTTATACAGATTAATGCTTCATTACCCCTTTATCTTTAAATAATATTCTCCTATATAATTATAGTTTTCTTCCTCTTCTAGAGACCCTGATACATTATAATGTAAAAGCACCAATATCTATTTGCTTTTGGTACTTATATATGCAGTTATAACATTCCTTTATATTAATTACCTGGCTTATAGAAATGTTAACTTTCAAATTTATATTAAAAACTTTCATATTAAGCTGAAAATTAGATCCAATGTTATAAATAAATATAAGATACAAGATAAAGTATAAATATTGTGTTACTGTTGAAAAAGACTGCTAAATATTAGCAAAGGATTACAAGAAATTTCTACACAGTTTCCATATTAGCAGTAAACATATGATACAGGTTACAGAAGTAAGTTTTATGTAAAGCAAAAATTAATGAATAAGCTTGCCTATATCTCGTCATGTAAATTGTGATATTTTGTGGTTGGTATAATCACCTTTTCTGATGCTGTTTACTTTCATTTGTATGAAAGTTGGTTTGTAGCTATAATATATAATCTGTGAAAGACACATTATTAAAAATAGTTAAACAAATTATATAAACAGCAATTTTTCAAACTAAATAGAAAATATTTGTAATTTTAAAATGATAATTGGTTGAAATTATATAATATTTGGCCAATAAAATGCAAAACTCATAGACTACTTTCCTAAAAAGATTCCAATTACAGTACCCTAGAATAATTGTGCTCTAAAAAGAGAAATGTGAAAAATGGAGAAAGTTATTTAGTTGTGGAGGTATGAGGAAAAGAAGAAAAGTGAGGAAGATAATAACAATGGGAGTAATTAAAAATCCATAGATAAACATTTTATAATATTATATTATAAAAACACTTTAAAATAAAATGTTAAAATTTAAAATTATAAATATATAGGTATATATGAAAATAGCTGAGTGGAATTTTGCTATACTGGAAATCATGAATTGGTAGAAAGTAGAGCAGACAGAAAATGCTGAAAAGAAGAAAGGATGGCATTGAAATAATGTTGATATTACAGTCTCTAGGACCTAGGCTCTGGAGTACAACTCATTTCCGTACAACCCCACACATTGCTTTCCCAGTTTCAGGCAAGGAAGACTCCTGTGTACAGGTCATTCCACTAATCCCCTCCATGGGACCATATAATCTATAAAATTCACTCTGTTCCCCAAACTCATCCATTCTTCACTACCTGAGTAGCTCTCTGAGACACAGACCCTCTACCAGACAAAACTGGACTAAGAAGTGAATGATGGTCTCCCAGCAAGACCTCCCAGTTTCTAAGACCTAGGCCCCAGGGCATAATGTTTGGCTCTACACCTACTCATATTGCTGCCCCAGTTCTAGGCCAGCCGGGAAAGCTCCTTCTTGTAGTCTTCCCCACAAACACCCCTAATCTTACCCTACAGTCTACAATACTTCCTCCGTCTTCCAAACCCACTCATACCACTGTTACATGAGAGGTTCCCTGAGACACAGATTCCACCAGCTCCAATCGGACCAAGAGATGAGTGACTGCTCAGCTAGCTGTACAACCCAAGCTCTAGGCCCTATGCTCCATGATATAATATAAATCCTCCCCACTTCCATTCATTGCAACCCCAGTTGCAGGTGAGGAAGCAAGACTCCTGCAGGCATACCTCCCAAACAATGGCCCTATAATATACAAGTCTTTCTCCATTTCCCAAAGGTACACATTCTCCAAGACCCCAGAGGCTACATGAGACAGAAACACTCCCAGCATCTATTGGACCAGGAGCTGCTCCCTGAGACATAGATACTGCTTGTACTGACTAGAGGAAGAGACGAATACTTTAACAACATAAAGAAGACTATGGCATCAAAGAACATAGCAGTTGTACAAGAGCAAGACCTGAACCTCCTAAAGTAGAAGAAAGAAGTGGCCTTAAAAATAACTTTATGGAGATGATAGAGGCATTTAAAGAAAAAAATATTTTAAATACCTTAAAGAACTCAAAGAAAAAATGAAACAAATAAAGGATGAAATCAATAAATCCCTTAAACAAAGCCAAGAAAAACATAAAAAGGAAATCAGACAAGTGAAGAAAAATGTTCACCACTTGAAAATTAAGACAGAAGTAATAAAGAAGAAAAAAGTGAAAAAAAATACTGAAGAAGAAAAATTTGAAGAAATGAACGGAAACTACAGATACAAGCATAAGCAACAGAATCTAAGAAATGGAAGACACAATAGAAGAAATAGAGAAACAATTAATAAAAACACTAAAGCCAATACATCATAACAAAAAGTCCAGAAAATCTGGGATACCATAAAAAGACCAAACCCAAGAATAATAGTGATAGAAGAAGAGAAAGAATACCAGCACACAGGCTCAGAAAATATATTCAACAAAATCATAGAAGAAAACTATCTCATTCTAACTAAGAAAACACATGTGAGAATACAAGAAGCTTACAGAACAACAAATAGAATTTAAACCCCTTAAATATAACCTAACCACATAATAATCAAACCACTAAGCATGCAGTATACATAAAATATTAAGAGCTGCAAAGGAAAATGACCAAGTAACTTATAAAGGCAGAGTCATCAGAATGATACGAGACTTCTCAATAGAGTCTCTGAAAACTAGAAGGAACTGGACAGACATAATACAAACAGTAAGAAACCATGGCATCCCAGACTACTATACCTGCAAAAATCTCAATCACCACAGATAGAATAAAAAAAAAAAAGATATTCCATGGCAAAATGAGATTTGTACAATACTTATTTACAAATCCAGCCCTATAAAACACACTAGCAGGAAAATTGCAATCTGAGGAAGTGAGATACAACCACTAAATCACAGGCAATAGACAACTCCACACCAGCAAACCTCAAAGAATGAAAATATCATACACACTACCATCAAAAGATAATTAACAATCACTAGTTAGTAATATTCTTTAATATCAATCGAATTAAATTGCCTATACATTGGCACAGGTTAACAGAATGGATATGAAAACAGAATTCATCCTTCTGTTGCATACAAGTAATACACCTCAAGTTCAAAGATAGAAGTTGCCTCAAGGTAAAGAGTTTGAGAAAAAAGTTCCAATAAAATGGACTTAAGAAGCAAGCTGGTGCAACTATCCTAATATCTCACAAAATAGACTTCAAACTAAAATTAATCAAATGAGATCAAGAAATACATTACATATTAATCAAAAGAAAAATGCATCAAGATGAAGTGTCAATCCTGAACATTTATGTCCCATATATGTGAAAGAAATATTACTAAAGCTTAATTTGCACATTAAACTCACACACAAATATTGGGAGACATTAACATCCCACACAAACTAGAAAGAATTTTAACAGAACATTAAGGGCACTAACAGATGTTAAGACTCAAATGAACTTAATTGATATCTACATTCCATCAAAACACAAAAGGTTATTTCTTCTTCTCAGCACTGTAGGAAAATTATGTTGTTACGTTGTAAATAATTGTCCCCACCTATGAGTTTAATGAAAAGCACTGATTGGCCAAAGGCACACAGAAAGAGTGGGCAGGGCTGCCAGACTAAGAAGACTCTAGGAAGAGGCAGAACAGAGCAGAATGCCCAAGAGATGCCAGAAGAAACAGAGGACAACTATGCTGCTCTTAGAAAAGGTACCAAGCCACATGGCTGAACAGGATAAGAGTCATGGATTGTTTTGAGGGTAAAGAGTTAGAAAGTTATATGCCTGGGCCTTAGACTGATCAGCCTAAAACTATTGAAAACATCTGTGTGTCTGTGTGGATCTGTGGGTCTGCAGGCCTAAACTGTGAGGCTAGGCCCGAAAGCCCAGGACAGAAACCTCCTGCTACACAGCACCTTGTGGAACCTTTTCTAAAAATTTATCACTAATTCAGTTACAAAGCAAATCTCAACAAATACAAAAGAAAAAAAACTGGAATAACACCTTGTATTTATTAGATTATCATGGTGTAAAGTTATAATTCAACAACACAAATTAAAGAAAGCCTACCATCTCATGGGAGCTGAATAATTCTCAACTGAATAGCTACTGGGCCAAGGAAAAAATAAAGAAAGAAAGGAAAGACTTTAGAGAATGCAATTAAAACAAATATGCAACATACCTAAACTTATGGGACACAATAAAAGCAGTGCTAAGAAAAAAAAATCCTAGCACTAAATGACTACATAATAAAGTAAGAGCTATCTCACACCAGTGACTTAACAATACAACTGAAAGCTCTGAAACAGAAAGAAAGAAAGAAAGAAAGAAAGAAAGAAAGAAAGAAAGAAAGAAAGAAAGAAAGAAAGAAAGAAAGAAAGAAAGAAAGAAAGAAGAGAGAAAGCTCACCCTGAAGGGAGAGACAGAAGAGATGCCAGGTAATATTAACTTGAGGGATGAAATCAATACAATATAAACAAAGAGAGCAATACAAAGAATCAATGAAACAAAGAGCTGATTATTCTAGAAAATTAACAAGAGAGACAAACCCTGATACATACTTACCAAAAGGCAGAGAGAATACTCAAATTACAAAATCAGAAACAAACATGGAGATGTAACAACATACAAAAACGAAATCCAGAGAATCATCAGGTCATACATCAAAAACCTGAACATCATCAAACTGGAATAGTCTAAAAGAAATGGACAATTTGAGAAATCACATATGAAAATTAATTAATCCTAAGCAAGCAAGTAAAGTAGACGTTTAACCTCTAAGAAAATAGAAGTAGTCATTAAAATTCTTCAAAATAAAACAAACAACAACAACAACAAAAACCAAAAACACCACAGGGCCTGATGGTTTCATTGCAGAATATACTAGAATGTCAAAGAACATCTAATACCAATACTCCTCAAATTGTTCCACACATTAGGAACAGAAGAAATATTGCCAAACTCTTAATATGAGGCTACAGTTATAGCCAAACAATATCAAGATGCCAAAAAAAAGAGAGAATTACAAACCAATCTCACTCATGAACATATGGGAGGAAGGAATGAAAGAAGGAAGGATGAAAACCTTAATAAATTACTGGCAAACAGATTTCAAGGACAAATAAAATAAAAATCATCCAGTAAAATTAAGAAGACCTAATTCCAGAAATGCAGGGATTTCTTAATATACAAAACATGTAAATATAATCTACCATATAAGCAAACTGAAAAAACACATGAATATTTCATTAGATGCTGAAAAAGCCTGTGACAAAATCTAACACCTCTTCATGCTAAAAAGTCTTGGAGAGATTAAGGGTACAAGGGATTTAACTAAATACTATAAAGACAATAATATACAGCAAGTCATCAGCCAGTTTCCAACGAAATGGAGAGAAATTCTATGTGATTCCACTACAATCATAAGTAAGGTAAAAGGTACTCACTCTTCTTATATCTATTCAATATAGTCCTTGAAGCTCTACCTAAAGCAAAAAGAAAACAGAAGGAGATCAATGGGATTCAAATTGGAAAGAAAGAAGTCAGAATTTTGCTATTTGCAGATGATATGATTCTATACACAAGTGACTCCAAAAATTCTTCCAGGAAACTTTTATAGCTGATAAACACTTTCAGAAATGTGACAGAATAAGTCAAAAATTCAGTAGTCTTCCCATATACAAATGATAAATGGTCTAAGTAAGAAATTAGAGAAACATCAAGCTTTACAATAATTACAAATACCATAAAATATCTTGAGACAACTCTAACTGTATGACAAGGACTTTATTTATTTGAAGAAAGAAATTGAAAAGTATATCACAAAATGGAAAGATCTCACATGGTCATAAGTAGGTAGAATAAACATACTAAAAATAGTAATCCTACTAAAGTAATATACAAATTTAATGCAACCCCCATCAAAATTCCAACATAATTCTCCACAGAAAAACCATGATCAGTTTTGCATGGAAAAAAAAAAAACCCAACAACAACAACAACAAAAAGCAAAATCAACAGCAACCAACCAGAATAGCTTAAACAATATAGTATCTTCTGGAGGCACCACTCTCCTTCACTTCATGCAATACTACAGAGCCATAATAATAAAAACATCTTGTTGCTGGGCATGAATACAAACAAGCAGACCAATGGTGTCTAATGGAAGGACCTGGCATTATTCTATACACCTATAAACACCAAATTTTTGACCAAGAATTAAAAACGGTTCAGTGGAATAAAAGAAAGTATCTTAAACCAATAGGGCTGGCATAAATATCTGTCAACATGTAGATGATTACAAACAGATAAATATCTATTGTCATGCATAAAACTCAAATCTAAGTGAATTAAAGATGTCCACGTAAATCCAGTTATACTGAACTTGATAAACGAGAAAGTAGGAAGTAGTATTGTAAGCTTTGGCACACAAGACCACTTCCTACAAATAACAGCAGTGGCACAGACATTAAGAGCAACAACATGATCTCTTGAAACTGAGAAGATTCTGTAAGGCAAAGGACCTGGTAAATAAGACAAAAATGACAGCTTACAGAATAGGAAAATATCCAAACCAATCCTACATCTGAAAGAGGGATGATCTCCAAAATATATAATGAACTCAAGAAACCTGACATCAAAATCCCAATTTATTTTTTTTAAAAACAATATATAATTGAGAATTCTCAACAGAAGAATCTCACACGGCTAAAAGACATTTAAAATATTGTTCAGTATCTTTAGTCATAGGGAAATGCAAATCAAAAATAACTCTGAGATACCATCTTACACCTGTCAGAATGGTAAGCTCCAGTTTCTGATGACACCTTCCATTGGAGAGGATGTGAAACAAGGGTAACACTCCTATACTGCTAATGGGAGTCCAAATTTGACAGCCACTTTAGAAATGAGTATGACAATTCTTCAGAAAATTAAGAATCAATTTATCTCAAGACATAATGATAGCATTTTTGGGCATAGACCCAAGAGATGCCCAATAAACTCTGTTCATAGAAGTATTATCCATGTTAAGCAGAACCTGAAAACTACATAGATGCCCCCAACTGAAGAATGTATAAAGAAAATGTGGTACATATACACAATGGATTATGACTGCATTGATGTGGGAATGCCTTTCGGTATGCTATGAATTTCAATCTTTAAATAAAGCAGCTGTTTTGGGCCATGACAGACACCATAAAAGAAGTAGGAAGAGAAATCAGTGCATAGGTAGGAGAAGCAGGGTGGAGACAGGCAGACCAAGCAAGCCAACCAAGGAGCAACATGTAAGGAACACAGGTGAGCCATGGGCCACGTGGCAGACAGATTTATAGAAATGGGTTGATTTAAGATGTAAGAGCTAGCTAGCAATGTGTGTAAGCCATAGGCCAAACAGCATGAAGTTAAAACTATGCAGCTCTTTAAGAGAGTGTATTTTAAAAGCTCTTCTGGTTGAAAGATGATTAAGGATTCACAATAAAACAGATTCAGATAAAAAGAAAAACCTGTAAATGTGTTAGAATGTGTGTAAAAGGTACATAGTCTTCAGAGAGAAAAGAAAGGATAGAAAAAGTCTTTAAAAAGAGAAATAGAGTAATAAAGATATAATAAGCCACATAAAGATGGAAAATAGACACAAAATCTGGATTTTAGTTGTTATTGTGTTTTCTTTTAATTTTTTAACTGTTAATGAGCTAACTACAGAAAGACAATTAATTGCAAATGCAAAGGCCACTAAGTTAAACAAGAACATATATTTTAAAGGTATTTTGATTTTGAAATTTGAATCTAAGGATTTATTGCTTTGGAAGAGTTCTGCTTTTGTTTCCACAGAAGATGAGAGCCTGTGGATTGCTTCCAGACAAATATGGTTTCATCAACCAAGACCCTCCGAAAAAACCTCTGATGTGAAGAGATGGCCATATTAGCTTCTGGGCTAGATTATGTTCCAGTCTTAAAAACTCGTGAGATTTTCAATGCCCCATAATCAGCAGGAAGTAGTAATGGAAAACTATGTCCCAATTCCCAAAATATTGTTTATAAAACTTTTTTATTATAACTAGTTATTGGTCATAGTTAATCTCTTTCTAAGAAGAAAAAGGGGATATGGTATATCAATGATTTTTTTAAAAAGTTAGATTATTAAATTTACTTAGATCAGGAAATCAGCTGTTAATCTCAAAGTGTTTTACATTGGTATGGATTTTGGTTTATTGATACAAATTTAAGGTCAATTCTCTTATGCTATATGTATTTTCTACTCTTGTTTAAGATATGATGTTTATGTAACTGATTTAAAATTGTAATTTTTAATTAAGAAATGCATGTTAGTTAGATTTTTAGGTATACAAAGATATAATTCAACTAGATAGGTAATCTTCAAATACTTCTAGGACCTACAGAATATGGCATTTAAAATGTTTTAAGAGCTTAGACTTTTCTAGACAGTGAGAAAGGTCAGCTTCTGCCAGCACTAATTTACTTCAAGAGAAAAATGGGCATCAAAGAAACTCCATATGGAGTCTATTTGTGGCAATGGTTAGCCACTGGACAAGAACCTGCTCTTATATTGACTGCTTGACAGTATGCTGTTTAAACTGGACATGTTGTTTCCATAGGAAGATGACCTTTGAACTTTGGCAGAACAAGCCGAGATGGTCATTCAGGTTCCTGCTTTACAGAGAAAACTGTCAGACATTCTTCAGGACTCGTGGAGAAGCAACTGATGAACTGTGCCAGAATGAGCAGAGCAGATTTCCTGCTTTGCTGAAATGAAAAGAGACTCTGGGGCGATAGGCTGAAGATGGATGCCTCAACTTTATAAAAGAACTTTGGGTGACTGTACAGGAAGATATGTGTCATCTCTGTCCTTTCTAGGTTTTAGAAGTCACTTTCATTTCTGGTTTATTTAAGTAAATATATCCTTCTGTGGTCTTTGATGTAGTTGAAGATTAGATAGATATAGGTACAGTTTTACTTAGTCATTTGAAAAGTATATTAGATATAAAACTTTAGATTCATAAAGATAAGGTATATGATAAGAATATTTTCTTTAATTTTGCTAAATACAAATAGACTAGATATTATAACTGTAATTCTTGCTTCATGGCTATTTTGTTATATGTAATTTTGCTATGTTAAAATTGAAACCTTCTTTCTTGATTAGACAGAAAGGGGAAATATAGTGGGAATGCCTTTCTGTATGCTGTGAATATCAATCTTTAAATAAAGGAGCTGTTTTGGGTCATGACAGGCACCATAGAAGAAATAGGAAGAGAAATCAGAGCATAGGTAGGAGAAGCAGGGGCAGAGTCAGGCAGACCGTGAAAGCCACCCAAGGAGCAACATGTAAGGAACACAGGAAAGCCATGGGTCACATGGCAGACAGATTAATAGAAATGGGTTTTTTAAGATGTAAAACCTAGCTAGAAATGTGCGTAAGCCATAGGCCAAACAGCATAAAGTTAATATAAGTGTTTGAGTCATTTCTAAGAGCCTGAGCAGCAGCAGGGGCAGATAAAGTGACTGGGGCGCAGGTCTGTGGGTCTGGGCCTCTGGCTGCTTTGGGACCAAGAAACCCCACTGTTACACTGCATAGTAAATAAAACAATAACATCATGAAATATTCAGGCAAACGAATAGAGAGAACTAGAAAATATCATCCTGTGTGTGGTAGCCTAGACTCAGAAAGACAAACGTGGTAAGTACTCACTCATAAGTGGATACTAGATGATATAGGGAGACACTAAGGGGTTAGGGAGTAACCTGATGCTAGGGATGTTCCCAGGAATTCACAAGAATGATCCAGCTTATACTTTTAGCAACAGTAGATAGGGTACCTGAGCTGGCCTACACTGCTAATCAGATTGGTGAGTGACCTAGCTGTCATCATAGAGCCTCCATGTAGCAACTGATAGAAGCAGATGTAGAGATTCAGAGACAAAGATCAGTCCTAGCTCCAGGAGTCCACCAGAAGAAAGGGAACAGGAATTATGTGAGCAAAGGGGGGTCAGGATCATGATGGGAAACTTACAGAGGCAACTGAACCAAGTTCATGGAAACTCGTGAATGTTAGACAGACAGCTGTGGAGGATGCGTGGAACCAGAATAGGTCCTCTACATACAGGAGACAGCTTTATAGTTTGGTCTGCTTAAAGGGCCCCTAGTAGTGGAGGGGATCAGGATCTATCCCTGTTGTATGAGCTGGCTTTGGGAGCCCATTACCTAATGTGGAACACCTTGTTTAGTCTTATTGCGGGGTGTGTGTGTGGGGGCATGACTAGGACCTGCTTCAGTGGTCAGGCTTTGCTGACTCATCATGGAGGCCTCACCCTTTAATAGGAAGGTCTATGTGAGGAGTGGGGGAAGGCTGAAAGGAGAGTGAGAAAAGGTATGAGGGAGGGAGTTGTGGTTTACACATAAAATGAATTTTAAAAATCTTAAATAAATAAAAAAGAAATCATGTAGATATTGAATTCATGTATAAAAAAATTATTAAAAGAACCTAGAAAAATAGTGCATTTCAATTACTTCCCTTGATTTTCTGAAATTCTCTTATCATTCTTGGAAATAGCAGTATTTTCAGGCAATATTTGAAATGTGATGTCTGATTATGCTTTTATGCTGTCAGTTTCTTACTGTGCATTGCTGAACACAAGCAAAGCAGTTTGACAAAACGTATATTTATACACCATGATGTTGTCCAATCATATAACTTATCACTTCTGTTTCTAAAAAATAACTAAGGATGCAATAAATGTAGTTTATTCTAAGTTTCCTTCCTTTCCCCCGTATCATTGATATTTATGTTTATATGTTTAGTGTCTATGTATTAATGTACCTCTGTATATCTGAGTAGTATCTCGTTCTGCACTTTCTTTCCAAATCCATTGTTTTAGCCTATATTAATAATTTCTGAAGTTTGTTGCTATTGAATATTTTAAAATAACAAGAGTTTTAAATTTTAGAATTATGAAATTACTAGAATTTTGTGGGTTTTATATAATGTGCATTTTGGGGCTACCTTCATTTGAAATCTGTGATATACACTCAGCTTTCATTAGTTTGGGTTGATAGGATTATTTTGATATTGCTTTGTTGCTTATCTTTTAACATCAAATAAGGTCTTTATAATTCACTTTGAAGTTTGGTTAATTTTATGCTACGATGTGTGTTCAATGTATTTAATTTTTGCTTTGTTATTTATACATTTTTGAGTATTAGCTTGTAGATTTCGCGTTTACACAATAAAATTTAATATTTCTTTTCTAGGTTCAGTTTAGAAGTGTATCATAGGCCTACTTATATTCCAGTTCTAGAAATATATATATATATATATATATACATATACATACATACATATAAACATTTATATATGTAAACACATAAAATAAAATGTTTAAAAGTATATGAAAGTCATAATTTCAACTACTATTTTTATTTCCCACTTAATAAAACTATACTATATCCTTGAGAAAGATTTTTATTAAGTTTAAAATTTTAGTTTTTAATATAGTGAACTAAAAATCCTGATTCTATCTTACATGGACCTACTCCAAGAACTCCATTAATCTTATCACCTTTATATAATATTTTTATACTATGCATCTATAAATAGTCATAATATATTCCTAGTTACCTCACTTAAACAAAGTAATCCTATCAGCACTTTACAGCTTTACTTTCATTTAATAATACACACTAAAATATGTTCTGCTGTATATAAAATATTTCTTTTTTCATAGATCTGCTCAATATAACCATATAACTGTAGTTTACTTAATTGTGTTATGGTCACTATTCAATCATCTGCTAGAAAATATTATAATTGTATCTATAATGTAGTAAATACATTATGCCAAGTATATTGGCAGTATTTGTTATGCATGTATCTATCTCATATTTGTTATGAAACCAGATGTGGGCGCACTGGTCTAACTTTGGGTATTTTATATTTCCCAAAGCAGAGGGTAGTGCTAGTACCAGTTGTTATCATATGGGTTCAGGAAGAGTGAGGATTATTCCTATTTGGAGAAGGATGAGTCATACATTGTGTAAAAACAAAATTTGTTGTGTTCTCTTCAAGAGGATCTGATTTTTTTCACTTTACTATGAAGATTTTTTATACTTTTTTTTAAAGAGTGAATTGCTTTATTCACTCCATCTGTCCACATGCTGTAGCAATGAGTCTGTCTACAGAAGTAACATTGAGTCTGTCCACATGCTATAACACTGACAATGTCCACACACTGTGACACTGACAATCTCTACATCCTGTAATTCTGACACTGTTCACACAGCGTGACAATGAAACTGTCCAGATGCTATAGCACTGTCTCCATATAATGTAACACTCAGACTATCCTTATGCCATAACACTGAGATCTAAGATTATCCAGACTAGAACATAGACTCTCCATATGTTGGAACACTGAGATTGTCTACAGCTATAACTCTAACACTGTCCATATGCTGTAACAATGAGACTGATCATATGCTCTAACACTGAATCTGTTCTCACTCTTTAACACTTAGACTACTCACAAGGTATAAAGGGGAAGCTGGGCCCTCCTGGGGTAGTTGGCTTTTGACTGCATGAGCAGTGTGTGGAGCCATAAGAGGTGGAATCAGACTGTGTTCTTGTTCATGGGCTAGCACCTGGCACCTATAGAGGAACACCCAGCCCAGCATTGGCTTTGGGATGAGCAAATCTGATGTGCCTGGAGTGGATGTGCTGTGCTGCGCTGACCCTCCTTGGGAATTCTAGCCCTTTTGGGAGCTGGAATGGGTGGATGGGGAGGGACGAGGCTGAGGGAGGGATTGAAAGGGGGACGGGGAAGGGGAGCAGGGGGATACATTGATAGAGATGACATTTTTTAATTAAAATAATACTGAAAAAAAAAAAGAGTTACCATGGTCTTGGTATTCACAGAAATAGAAACCCTAAGACAGATCAAAAATATTATAATAATCTTATAATAATTGATAAAGATAGAAAAGACTCAGATTATTCACATAGAAATATTTATTATTCTAGTATGTGGTGATGCCTGCTATACCCCAACCCTTAGGAGTGTTAGGCGAGAGGATTAGACATTCATGTCGTCTTTTTCTACACGATGAATTAAAACCTAGCATGGTATTCATAATACCGTGTTTCAAAACAAAATAAATATTCAGTGTTCTGGTTCAAAAAAAAAAAAAAAAAAAAAACTGTCGTCAGGTTGTAACAGTAAGATTGCAAATTGCTCTAACACTGATTCTGTCCTCTCTGTAACACTGAGACTGCACTCATTCTCAAGCCTGTTCATATGTTTGTAACATGTAATGGACATATTTTGTGGGGTTCTTCTAATTTTATTCACAGTGTGTTTTCCAAGAAAAACGACTTTCCCTCTGGTGTCATTTTTACACTTACCATTTAGTAGCTTTCTGGTTTTGTTCTGACTTTAGCTGTTTTACTCATTTAAAAATTTAAGGGTATTCACAGAGGTTTTATTCTGGTAAATTCATTGTTTATTTTTTTTTGTAGTTTGTTTTTTGTAGTTTGTTTATTTAGTTTTGTAGTTTTTTCTACTTATTATAGTAAATACTTTGAGTCTTCCTTATAGTGATTCTCACTTTGTTAACCGGCAAAATTTATATTTATCACTCACAGTGTTGAAGATCCGATTATATATATGTTTTAATATCTAATTAAGTTTATTTTAGTTCATTATCTATGTCATGTTTACTGACTACATATTGTCTACTTTGCAATACAGGGCTTTAGTCAAATTCTACAATTAGAGAAATATTTATTCCTTATTTATTATTCTTTCTCAAGAATTTAACATCATTTTTTGCTATGTGTGCCTCAGTGTAGTTACAGCTGACACAAAGGCTTTCAGATCACAGTAACTGAAAGAAAAAAAAAAAAAAAACAATGTCTAGAGAAAATTATCTGTGACTCTCAGGCATTAGCCCTAATATTTCATCAGTTAAGCCATGATATCTGGCTAAGAAAGGGCCAAAAATTTCTGTTACAGGAATAAAGACACACAGAGCTGCTGCCATCTATGCTGTTCAAAGGGAAGCTCTCTGAATGTTTTCTCAGCTTATGTAATAGATTCCTTCCTGGAATTCAGAGAGAATTTGCCTACTTTATAATACACAGGTTATATCTGCATACTAGCAATGGGTTATCTGAATAACATGTTTTTGTGTGTGACTGTATTATAGTTATATTTATAAGTCTTTGAATAATAAACAACAATGAATGACTTCGGCTTATCCACCCAATGCATCATGTTTATGTGTGTGTGTGTGTGTGTGTGTGTGTGTGTGTGTGTGTGTGTGTGTGTGTGTGGTTTCTTATTGTATTTTTTTTTATTAAAAAAAAGCCTTTTTTCATCCATTTTATCTTCCTGCTCCCCTTCTCTTCCTTCCTATCAATCTCTCCCAGTCAGCTTTCATCTTCTCCCTCCCCATCCATCCATCCCCTTCACAAAAAGGGCAAGAAGTCCCAAGGTGGGTCAGCTCCACATGGCACATCCATTCCAGGCAAGTCTGATTTACTCATCCCAAAGTCAAGACTGTGTTAGGTGTTCCTCTGCAGGGAATGGGCTCCAAGGTGCCAGTTCACTCACAGGAACATAGTCTGATCCCAACTGAACAACATTTACCCACTTTCTGGCATTGCTGTACAGGGTAATAATCCAGGCAAGATTACAATGGCCAAAATATAAAATCTGATATAATATTTACTTGTTTCTTTGGGATCACTATAGACATGTGCATTGTAAAGCTTTCAATAGACAGCTACATACAGAAAATTTCATCCAAATACATGTCAAATTGTCTTTTCTTTTTTTTGTTGGTTTTCAAGATTAGATGTGTTCTCCATACTTTCCAAAATTTTAAAGGCCAAGTTTATACTTTCCTTTTCAGATTTTGTTTTTCTCCATGTCAAATTTAGTGTTTTATTTCTGTGAGAAAGCACCAAGATGAAAAGGAACTCAGGAAATAAAGGGTTTATTTATTTATTTATTTTTTCTTATAATGCTCAGGTCACACCTGACCCCAAAGGGAAGTCAGGGGAGACACTCGATCCTGGAAGCAGGAGGTGGACACCATGTAGGAGTGGGTTTTTGTTTTTGTTTGGTTTTTACCTCTAGCTTGCTCTTCATGCATTGCTTATCTTCCTTTCCTATACTAGAACCACTTGCTCAAAAATGTCATATTGCAGTGACTTTCTGGTATTTTGAGTAGGTACTTTTATTATAAACACTTTCACAGAGGCCATAATTGTGTTTTATTTATTTATGTATTTATTTAATTATTTAATTATTTAATTATTTATTTATTAACTAATGCTATATCTAGAATAATTTATGGAAAGAGTAATTTTACATAGTACCTTGTAATTTTCCTTTGATTTCTCACCACCAACTTTTGCTAAAACTGATTTTAGTAACTGTATTCTACAAAAAAATAAATAAATAAAAACACTTTTATTTCTTTCATAGTTCCTTAAAACATTTGATTAAAGTTTTTTTTCTTTGGAGTAGATATATGCTAACTATGTATCATTGAGTAGTTTTTTCCATAAAGAGAATGATCTCCTGATATTTGCAGTAATATATGTGACATAGGAAATACTTAACTGAACAAAGTCATACACTGAAAAGTTGTAAGAAAAGCTTTCTATCACAAGTAAAATACTATAAAATCATGATGTCATAAATTGTGGTTAACAGTACAATGTTGGTTGGCATAATTGGGAAAAAAAACTGCTCATTGGAAATAGCTCAATATTGATAATGATGGTAAATAGGTATACATAGTAAAAAGAAGCAATGGTGTTCCCTTGACCAGAAAACAGTTGACTAGTAAAGCAATACTGTCATTGTATACTGGAACATCTATTACAAAGACACATAAATACATATACACACACAACTACATACACACATGCACATGCCAACCTTATGGAATATCACAGAATAATGTTTCTTATTTGCATTATAAGAATCATAGGCCATTGTACTTATGACCTCTCAGCAACTGGGATTGCCAGCATGAAATTTTTACAACACCAAGCCAGTTTTAGATGAATTTCCACGGAGGGAGATAATCTCATCATACTCTACTCCTAACATAGGACTTATTTGGAATTCCTAGAATCTGATGGATATAAAGCCGGTTTTCTTGAAGGGCATGACCTGTGACACATTGTCTGTTCCCACGTTCCAGTGGACAACACTTTATATACATACCCATATAGGCAGCACTTATTTGTCTCAGCTTGGAAGGAGAAGAAAAAAGTTGAGGAGGTGGAACAGGAAGATGATGATGAGGAGGAAGAGACAGTGATGATATTAGAAAAGGAATGTAAGTAGGGTATCCTGGGAAAATGGAGGCGGATGTGAGGAGACATAATAGAAATGCAATAAATATATTTATGAATTTACCAAACAGAGATTTAAAAATAACTAAGGATTCATTTTGAATGTTTTCTCACAAGGATATGATATTTGAGGAAATGAATATGTTTAACCTGATGTAAGTTATAGTAAGGGGTTTCTGGCCTGGACTTTCAGGCCTAGTCTCAAGCTTTAGGCCCACAGACCCACAGAACCATAGAGACACACAGATGTTTACAATAGTTTTAGGCTGATCGACCTAAGGCCCAGGCATATAACTTGCTAACTCTTTACCCTTAATCTAACCCATGACTCTTATCCTTTTCAGCCATGTGGCTCAGTACCTTTTCTAAGAGCAGCATAGCTGTCCTCTGCTTCCTCTGCCTTCTCTCTGGCATTCTGCTCTGGTCCAACTGTTCCTAGAGTTTTATTAGTCTGGTAGCCCCACTCACACTTCCTGTCTGCCTTTGGCCAATCATCGCTTTTTATTAAACCAGTGGGTGGGATAAATAATTACAACACATTCCCCTACAGTAAGTATTACATATTTACATATTAACTTCTTTTATGACTTTATGTTACATTGTGTTGTATGATTTTTATGTTTTACAAATCAGCTTTTATATATACCCTTTAGATTAATGAAGGTACTTTTTGGTTTTAAATAATAAAAACAAATTAACCTGAACATTAATAAATAACTAAACATGTAGAATCATATAAAATACTATTTTGAGCTCCTGCTCATCATTTTCCCTTCTGTGTGAGAGCAAGGAAGATTCCTAAAGATCAGTGGTAACTGCGCTGCATTTCTTTGTGTTTGTGAACTTCACATGTAGTTTTTCTTCCTTTAATCTTCATGCATATTGTTATGTACTTTTGCATTTTACTAATTAATGCTCTTTATTTGGGACAGGACATCATCCTTGTTAACCTGAGAATTGGTAAGAGTATTATAAATCTGAAGAATGGGGCTGAAGAGATGAATCCTATATTAAGAGCATTGGCTGAATTCCAAAGATTCTTAGTTTCCTTCAACCACATGGTAGCTCACAACCATCTCTAACTACATCAGGTGCCCTCTTCTGGCAGGCAGAATAAATATTTTTTTAAAAAAAAATCACACACACAAAAAATACCCGTTCTAAAATAATAAATAAACCTGAAGAACTGGAAACCCACAGACTCCTGGTCCACAGCTGACTAAGATGTGCGTGGCACCCCACCCCTGCTAAATGGAGAAGACAATCTCCAAAGCCCGACCCTCGGACACAGCTCCTGCAATTTCACCCCCAACCAGCTCTGTCCTAAACCCAAGCAAACATGGAGACCCTTGCAAGTCTAAAACCTCACCAAACCCAGCCAGTGAGACATCCCATGGCCAAAACCCTGCCTGCTCCAACGAATGTCATCACATAGCAATTCCAGGGATGTGTAGTCCACAACAACTGGAAGCCCACAGACCCCCGGTACACAGATGACTAAGAGGTAAGAGATGAACAAGAGACTAAGAGCTGACCATGAGTAGATCAAGAACTCAGATTGGACCAAGAGAGACTTCTTGAGACACAGACATACCCAGAACAGATTGCACCAAAATCACCCATCTGAGACTCAGACAAATTCTGCAGAGAACAGAGGAAGCAATGGGTAGATGCCAGTGTAAGAAAGCATATAAGAACATAAGGAACAACTTGGCACCACCAGAAAAATCTGGTGGTTCTACAACATCAACACCTGATCAGGGCAATGAAGAGGAAGCAGAAGGAAATGACCTTAAAAACAACTTTATGGAGATAATAGAAGCCTTAAAAAAAGGATATAAAAATTTCCCTTAAAGAAATAGAAGAAAATACAAACAAAAAAATTGGAGGATATTAACAAATCCCTGAAAGAAAAGAAAACGAAGAAAAAGAAAACAAACAAGTGAAGGAAACATTCCAGAACTAAAAATTGAAATAAAAGCAGTAAAGAAGGCACAAACTGAGGCAGGACTGGAAATAGAAAACCTGAATAAATAAATCAGAAGAACAGATGCAGCATAAACAACAGAATGCAATGACAAAAGAGAAAATGTCTGAAGTAGAAGGTATAACAGTGGAAATAGATGCATCAGTTAAAGAAAAAAGCTACATCAAAAAAGTCATAACAAAAAAGGTCCAGGAAATATGAAACACCATGAAAAGACCAAACCTGAAAAAAATTGGAATAAAAAAAGAATACCAGCTCAAGAGTCAAAAGCACAAAAAATATATTCTATAAAATCATAGATGAAAACTTTCCCAACCTAAAGAAGAAAATCATATAAAGATACAAGAAGGTTACAAAAACCTAAATAGACTAACCTTTCCCTGCCAAAAAAAAAAAAAAAAAAAAAACCACGTCTGGTTGCAACATAATAATCAAGCCACTAAATGTACAGAACAAAGAAAAAAATACTGAGAGCTGCAAACAACAAAGGCCAAGATACCTATAAAAGCAGACCCATCAGAATAACATTAGACTACTCAGTGGAAACAATGAAAGCGAGAAGGTCCTGGTGAGATGTTATATAAACACTAAAAGAACATGGCTACCAGCCACACTACTATATCCAGAAAAACATCAGTCACCATAGATGGAGTAAACAAGATATTTTACAACAAAGCCATATTTAAACAATATCTATCCAGAAATCTGGCCTTACAGAAAGCACTAGAGGGAATATTCCAATTTAAGGAAACCAGATATACCCATGAAACCATAAGCAATTGATAATCCTACAGAAGAAAACACACACATATATTACCACTAAAAATAAAAGGAAATAACACTCATTGTTCATTAATATCCCTTAATGTCAATGGACTCAATTCACCTATAAAAAGACACACCCTACCATGATGGATAATCAAACAGAAGCCATCCTTCTACTGCATAAAAGGAACACCTTAACTTCAAAGACACACAGGCTCAGAGTAAAGGGTTGTGAAAAGACTTTCCATTCAAAGGATCCTAAGAAACAAGTTGGTGTAGCCATCCTAATATCTAAAAAATAGACTTCAAAACTAAAATCAATCAAAAGAGACCAGAACAGACATTACTTATTCATCTTAGGAAAGAATTTCACTATATTTACTTGTTTATTTTTTATCTTTTACACACAAACACACACACACACACACACACACACACACACACACACACACACATTTTTTTCTCCAAGTATCTGCTTGCTCTCCCTTCTCTTCTGCAAATTTCTCACAGTCCTCCCATAGCCTTCCCAGGCCTCAGGCCCCCGTCCATTCTGCAAGGAGGGCAAGGAGTCCCAAGGTTGGTCAGTTCAGTCTGGGAAATGTATTTGATGTAGGTTGAATTTCCTCATCCCACTATTAGTTCTGGGTTTGGTGTTCCTCTGTAGGGAATGGGCTCTGAGATATCTGCTTCTGCCTCTATCCATTGCTGGATGTAGGTTCTGTGATGACACTTAGGGTAGTCTTTCATTTGATTACAGGGGAAGTCTTGTTTAGGTGCCCCGACCACTATTGGTTGGAGCCCTAGGTAGGGACATCCTGTGAGATCTTTCATGTTTCTCTAGCAGCAGGTTTCTCTCTAACCCCATAATGGCTTCCTCTCTTAAGATAATTCAATTTTTTTTTCCCTCTCTGTTGTTTCTCTTACTCATACATCTTCCCTTATGCTTTATTCCCAGCTCTCCTTTCTTGTTATCCATTATGATTTCAATTTACTCAGGAGATCTCTATTTCCCCTTCCTAGGGCGATCCAAAAAGTTTCTCTCAAATTCCACTCCACTAAGGACAGTGGTAGTACAAGCCTTCAATCTTGGTGTTGGGAAGCAGAGGCAGGCAATTCTCTCTGAATTCAAGTCATCTGGTGTTTTAAATAGCTGAACCATCATCATTACGGCATACTGGTAGCATACTTCTGAAAAACATTCTAAGTGGCTTTCTTTCTCCCTTCTTCCCTTATGTTTGAACACGTGTGATTGACTCTTTACCTACTAAAACATGTTCTAAAGGCAATAGTTCCTTCCTGGTATCATCTGAAACCTCCAATATTGTAAACAGCGTGAGACTGTATTATTGTTGTTGTTGTTATTATTATTATTATTATTATTATTATTATTATTATTATATGTAGTAGTGTAGTAGCATTTTATTTGTCTTAGACATTTGTTTTACTAACATAAAGCTGAGTAACTGAAATGTACTTGATTTTTGGCAATAACCATATGTCCTAGTTCTTTCTCTCAAGTGTAATTTTGTAATGTTAATACAAATTCACATTTTTACTTAGCACATGCTTAAAATAATTACTGTAATTTTGCCCTCAACACTTAATGGTGTTCTCTTTGCCTAATATTTATCACTTGAATCTTTGATGGGTTATCTCAATGTTATTCACAATTGTGAAAATTATAAAAATATTGATCTTGATATTTAAATGTAAGTATATCTACATTAAAAACTTACATTTTTAATATCCTATCTATATGTATGTTTAAATTCTGAGAAAAATAAATGAAATCCATTTATGGCACTGTGTCAGTTCTATAGCAAGACAAAATAAGAAAGCAAAAGAGTCACTATGGACCGGGGCTTCAGGGTGGGCAGCATCCTAAGGAAAATCTTGTTTATTACCTGTCTTACTCCGATATTCTTGACTCAGATAATATTTAAGACCGAAAGTTTGGAGGATGATGTTTTCAAAGTAATATTAACTTTAAAATTAATCTACTAAAACTAAATACTGATATGTATTATATAATTATGTTGTCTAGAGTCTTAGAATCAAGCAGTGTTTTACTCACTGTATTTTTTTACTGACACTATTGATATCAAGAATCTTTTGAATCTGTTGATGGCTGTTTTCTATGTATGTGTTTACATACATTATTTGTATCATTAAAAATCATGCCTTTGGAATGTGATTCCCTTTCACTATATGTAGCTGTCACTTTTCTGTTGATCTAAACTAAGTTTTGAGTTTCTAGTCAATTTTGTTTCCTACAAATCTTGCTGATGTTTGCCTCCGTTCTGCTCTGTGGAGGATGTTACTATGGAGAAGTCAGAGCTAAGCTGGCTTTATCCTTCTCGTAGTTGACTGTAGGATTTGCCAAGCTGTCTTGGGATGCTTCATCTTTCAAGTCAATTAACTGCCCCAGGCTGTGTGTTAGTATTGATTGAAGTGTAACATTTGTGTTTTGAACTTTCAATCCATAGATTTGTTTTTCTCTATTTTAGGAACTCTAAGTTAAATTATATATTTGACTGCTTTCCTTCATGTTTTCTCTTTGGATGAGTTGTTTAACATTCTTATTGTTCATCACTGTCTATTGATTTCTTTTTAATTTTATTCTTAACCATCTATCCTTCCTCTTTGCTTCAGCACACTGAGTTTTCTCATAAATGTCATATAAATGACAAATTTTTATACCCACATATATATTTTTTTTCTCTTTTTGTTCATCCAAACTGACTTGAAGTGATTTAACCTTAATTTATCTTCTTTGTTTTGGCCCTGCCTGTTCATTTATTTATGTCTTTCACTCACACATTTTTTTTCTTCCAATCTTGTGCTGTTTAAACAGTGAAATGTTAATTTTAAAAAAGTCTTGGATTATAGATTTTCTATGCTCTAAACATCTATATACTTCTCAGTTTGTTAATATACTCTCATGTTCATATATGTTTTTATCATTTCATAATTATTAAACATTCTCATTTTCCTTCATTTTTAGCATAGTTGTATGTTGATATCTTCTTATTTTCTACTTTTTATCTTCAATTATTTATTTTAGAGGGATATATAACAAAAGAATGAAGTTAACACATTTAATTAGTTGGTGTTTGATACTAATGCTATACTCTATGAACAATTGCTATACTATAAGTTTTTACACATAGTATAGTACTGTTTGTTATATATTTAATCTTGCTCATAAAAATCATATCAGAAATACATTTCACATACATGTGCAGATGTTTATCTATGTTAATAATTCACTACACGTGATTCTCTTTTTCTCTCTCAGACTCTATAAAAAATATTTGTTTTTCAGCGTATGAAGCCAATTCTTCAGCACATAGGAAATCTGATCATTTTATTGGAGTGCTTTATCAATATAGTCAAAATACCAAGATGTCTCCTGAATATGCAAGTGAGCTATTAATTTACTCTGAAATCATGATTATAAATTTTGCCTGCTCTTCAATAAAGTACACACTCAGCACACTTCTGATGTTTCAACTACCCCTATTTTAAAGGACTGTCCCTTGAACTCACTCTTGGTTGCGACATCTAAGGCTTTGAAATACCTTATATGTTAGTGTCTTGGCCTTGGGGCATGCTAGGGTTTATGCTGACAATGTGATATGAGATGTGATGTGGGAATATCTTTTTGTGAATATCAATCTTAAAATAAAGGAGCTGTTTTGGTCCATGACAGGTACCATAGAAAAAGTAGGAGGGGAAATCACAACATAGATAAGAGAAGCATGGCGGAGTCAGGGACAGACTAGGCCCAAGAAAAAGCATGTAAAGAACACAGATGAGCCACGGGCCATGTAGCAGGGTTGAGTTAAGATAAAATAGCTAGCTAGAAATGTGCCTAAGCCACAGGCCAAACAGTATGAACTTAATATATACATCTGAGTCATTTTGGTGGCCTGAGCGGGCAGCTAAGGTTCTGGGGCTGCAAAAAAAAAAAAAAAAAAAAAAAAAAAAAAAAAAAAAAAAAAAAAAAAAAAAAAAAAAAAAAAAAAAAAAAAAAAAAAAAAAAAAAAAAACAAAACAAAAAAAAAACCTTCCTACTACAGAGATGGAAACTTTTATCATTGTTTTAGTTAGGGTTTTTATATCTGTGATAAAACACCATGACCAAAAGCAATCTAGGAAGAAAAGGCTTTCTTTCTGCCAACATTCCCAGATCACAGTCAATTACGAAGGGAAGTCAAAAAAAGAACTTAAGGAATGAAACTGGAGGCGGGCACTGAAACAGAAGTCATGGAGGAATGCAGCATACCACTTTTCTCAGTCTGCTCTCTTATGCAATACCAGACACCTGCCCAAGTTGGATACTACCCATAATAATCTGGATGCTCTCACATCAATTATATTGCATACAGGCTTATCTCTCTTGGAGGCATTTTCCAAATTGTGGTATCCTCTTCTTCAGATGCTAACTTGCATCAAGTTGAAAAAGCAAAACGACTAGACAACATGGCTATGCTGGCTACTAGTTTAATTTCTTATGTCAGTGTCTGTTTAGTTAGTTGAACTGTCAATTTCCTGATGACAGCTGAATAAGTTCAATCAGGAACTCCCATGGTCTGAGGAGCGGAACCCTATTGTCTACTTAAAGCATCCTAATTGTCCTCAATCTTTTTTGAAACATTACATGCTTTTTTGCTTCAAAATTTGAAAGATGTAAGTAGAAGCAGTCCAATTATGATACAAGAGTGCAGCTAGTGACTCAGTACCATTGCTGACACCCAAAGTGTGTGTGTCTAGTCTCTGTCACGTCAATTCAAACATTTTACCCTATCACCTCACGTAGTTGTGCTTCATAGATGGATACAGGTGTCTTGAGATTCCAGTGTTAATGAAGAAGTTATGCTGTGCTCATCGTGCATAATCATGATCTTAGACAAGCAAGATTCAGAAAGTGTGGCAGAACTCTGTTGTCAAATCCTCTGGGCCTGAACTGTGTTTGGTTCTGTATATATATAGTAAGGAGGATTTTTTTTCCTGTTTCAATATTCCATTACTGTTACAGTATCCTACTTTATTTGGGGGTTATTTTAAGTGTTGGTTTCTTCTTCATTTAACTTTTGTACTTTTAATGAAGCCATAAGATTAGTAATTTCTTTTAGATTTTACATCTTAGTAGAACATTAATTTTCACAACAGTACAATATAATGCTTTGAATTTTTTTGAGTCAGTTTTAAAATCATCCTGTTCATTTCTGATATTGTAAATTTGGGTTCTCTTTTTTTCCTTTTGGTTATTTGGTCCAAGGATCCATTTATCTTTTCAACTAATCAGTTCTAACTTTGTATACATATTCATTTTTTGAATTTTATTGATTTATGATTTGATTTTTACTATTTAATGCTACCTACAGTATTAAATTTTGTTTTGTTTTCAGATTTTAAATTCATGTACTGAGTAATTAAGTAATTTATTTTTGTTATTTGTCATATTTTTTAATTGGCATTTAAGGAAAGAAATTTCCATGTTAAGACTATCATTTTTAATATTTCCAAGAGTTTTGGCATGTTTTTTTTAAATTTTTATTTAGTTACACAAATACTTTTATTTCTTTCTTGATTCTTCTTTGACCCATCATCATGTAGTATAGGTTGGTTAATCTTCACTGTTTTATATAGCTGCTAATGTTTTTTGTTTGTTTTTCTGGTTGATTTTAATTTTAATTGCACAGTGGTCAAGGACTGGATATCCTCAACTGTCAATGCTGCAAATGCCCTTGTTAGTAAACACTATGTGGATCTATATAGATGGCTTACAATAGAAGAAATAAAAGTAGCTAAGAAATATCTCAAAATGTTTGTATCAATATTATCAATTAAGATAATCTAAACTAAAGCAACATCAAATACAGATATATAACTTTCTCAAACTATAGAGTGTCCTTTGAATGGATGTACTTTCAAGACTCACCCAGCTTCCCCCTTACCCAGCCGTGTTCTAAAGCTTCCTCTGACTCTGGTGAACATCATGGAGCCAGCCTCTTGTTGTCATATTGTTTCTAAAATAATTTCCATAGTAACCTAAGATGTATTCACCTCCTACATTTCACACAGCCCCAGGAGTTTACAGTTGAAGTATAAAAACCTCATCAGTCCATCTTATGTTTCATACTTCTGAAGCATTTCTATTATAATAGGATCAAAACTCATTTTTTCAGTGTGTTCTTACCCATTAATTTGTTATGCTAAACATCTCTTTGTGTCAAATCCACCTGTGTTCTCTTTCTGTCTCTTAGTGTCTCTTAAGGTTTTCCTACTCCTGGCGCTTTCATAGGTACTTTTAATAAACTTGAAACACTCTTGACTAATCCTATGAGAAGTGTCTCAGAACTGGAAATGTTATCAGTATGAATATGAGTGGCATTTCAGATAACAGTGTCATACAGTGAAATGCATCTTAACCTATTCTACAGTTAATCATGTAATCATGATTTTATCTAATGTAGATATTGAGTGGTGTGTGTGTGTGAGAGAGAGATAGAGGTATAGAGAGGGAGAGAGAAAGAGAGAGAGAATGTGTGTTCCTTGACTATAATTTATTATTGGTTTATTTTCTGGTAATTATTTAGACTTTTTTAACTTTTATTTCGAAATTTGACTTAGTTTCTCATTTTTTTTAGCTGATGATGCAATAAAGATTTTTTGAGTTAAAACAAAAATGAAGATTATTGATTATTTGTTGCAGAAATAAATGAAACTCTGGGATAGATCTCTGAGAAAGTCGGAGATATTAGAGAGAATAAACATTACAGTCAGAACTCACCCAGCTGTCCTCCAGCTTCCTCAGCCTGGCTTCACTTGGCTTCCTCTTGCTTCTGTCTTTTTATGTCTACCTTAAATACTCTCTTGGTAAGTTAAGGCACGGCCCCACAACTGCCTGGAACAACTTCTGTAAACTAAAATGACTTGAACTCAGTTTGGATTAAGGGTGTAGGTCACCACTCCTGAGATACTCCCTGTGCTTGGATTAAGGTGTGAATCACCACACTCTCTGATCCTTCCAAATCTGATTGTGGTTAGAACCCTCTTATATCTCTGACACTTTTGGAGCTTTTATTAAATCCCCACAATTATTTGTGATAATTCATAAACACTTGTTTTCGTTTCCAGTCGATAATATGATATATATATATATATATATATATATATATATATATATATACACACACATACAAACATATATATAGCATTTATATGCAAAAACTGATAAAATTGATGGCATCTATTAATCTATATCATAGATCCAGTTTAATAAGAGTGAAACAGGTGCTAAGATCTCTAATTAACTTTTTATCTGTAACTACCACCACACAGCGTTTGATCTACAATCAGAAAACGAATGGTTCTTCATTTAATTTAATTCACTAATTAAATTAACAATTAATCATTAATTATGATTATAATCACATTTCATATGCATGGATAATTTTTGAATTATTGCTTAAATGGTCCCAGGATTGTGATTCTTTTGAACACTTTCAGCATAAGTAAAACTTACATTACTTTTATCAATGAAAAGTGTCTTCTCTTAAGAATAGTGCTGCATTTGATGCAATATTGTGCTTAGTAGATACTTGTCAGTCAAATGTTAGCAAAACACTCACATAGTTAAATAATGTTTTAGAATATTATTTTAAGATGTCTTACTTTTGGTCATGCTGTGAGGCATTTGCTTTAATGATACAAGATAGAATAGACTAGAGTAATTTTAGAAATTCTGGCTAAAATCAAGCCAAGCTAAGGCAGGGCATTTATAAAAAAATAATAAGCTTCCATGTAAGATACACTTGGGAGCTGTGTGAGTGACTGGTCTTCAAAGAACCAAAGAGAAAAGAAACAAAACAGCCAACAACAATTTGGTGTCTAAGTGGGACTCATATTTCCATGTAGGGCCTGAGAAAGCTAAAAAACAAACAAAAATATGGCTCCAATAAGAGTCTCTGCATGGTCATTTCTGCTTTCCAGTGAGCCCTAGAGCAGCCAGTACATAAAGGAGGAAAAACATTTAAGCAAACTGCCTGCCACAATGTAAGGCACTGGCATTCAAGAGCTGGGAGTTTAAATTTAGTTCCATGTCAAATGCACCTCTAAACCAGCCTGAGCTTTTTTTGACTTTTACGATCAGAGAAGTAGGTAGAATCAGGCATGGAGCACTCAGAGGACAAAGGTTTAAACTTTAGCAGTTTAAAGTTTGCACCTGTGGTCAAAAACAAAACAAAACAAAACAAATCTCCAAACAGGTTACAGTATATTAAACAAAGTGTGTATCTTTAAGAAGAGAAAAAGTTAACAGGTACAATCATAGAGTTATAAAAATGAAATTTTTAAAATAAAGAAAAGTCATACAAGATAAGAAATACACAAGGAGTTTGTGTCATCTATATTATAGTATTGGTTTGATAATGAATTTTTTTATGGTTGGTAGGGATAACAGGTGCTGTGAGATATGGGAAATGACAAGGAGTGCAAAATTTAACCAACCTAGATATTTATTAAATATATTTTTAAAATTAAAACAAAAAATGCTTGAGAAAAGGAGACCAAAGGCTGCAAATTCCCTTAGAAATAATGTTCATCAGTTTTGATCAAGGAAGAGTATCTTAGCAGTGATATCTATCAGCAAAGGTTACTGCTGGTCTTCCCATAACTTGGTAATTATTTTAAAATTTTCTTAGGGACACCTGGGAATGCCTTCATCCACAAACAGTAGGAAGCAGTTTGTTGTTAGCCACTAAGGAAAGAAACTTCTCTTGCCTTTGACTACTTGACAATGTGCTATACAGGTGGGTCATGTGGGATATCCAGCCAAACCTGTTGAAATTTTCTAAAACAAAGTAGACACGCTCTTCAAGTTTCCTACTTCACAGAATAGTTTGTCACACATTCTGCAGAACACAGAGTTAAAGGACTAATAAACTTTGTCAATGCAAGGCAGAACGGTTCTTCAAATTTCCTACTTTTCTGAAAAGTATTCCAGATATTCTGGGCTCTCAGGCTGAATATGGATGACCCAAATTTGTATAGATTCCTTGGGTGACTGTCCAAGCAGCTACATTTCTGTTGTTAGATAATATTATATCCTTCTGGGTCTTTGATGGAGTTGAAGACTTGATCATTATAATTGCACTTTTCCTTATTTATAGTAGAAAGTAAATTAAGTGTAGAACTTTGGAATCACTATATGGAATATGGAATATGTAATATGTAATGCATTTTTTTCTGATACTGCTAACTACAAATACATAGAATATTGCAATTCTTACTTGCCAACTGATTTTGTCATATATAGTTTTATAACTGAAAGTTAAAGCCTTTGCATTTTCATTTAGACAAAGGGTATATATATATATATATATATATATATATATATATATATATGTATATATATATATATTGATATTTTAAGTTATGTTCCATTTGCTTTTGCTTTGGAAAATGTCCTTTAACGATATAAAAATGTATAGTATTCTTTAACTTTGTGAAGTTGTATTACGTTGACTGAATAATGCTCCTGCTGGCTTAATACAAAACTAAAAAGCCAATTGTAAGGCAGAAGAGTGAATAGGTAGGAGAGAATAAATAGATGAAGAATTCTGGGAGAAATAGTTATAAAGAGCAAGAGAACAGGGAGAGTAGGTTTCAGGGGCTGCCTCCACCCAGCCACTCAACTTCACAGCCAGACATGAAGTAAGACAAAATAAGAGATATACATAAATAGAGAAAGGTAAAAGCCCAGATTCAAAAAGACAGATTGGGAAATTTTAAGTTATGATGGCTAATAATAAGCATTTATAAGAAAGAATATGCCTTTGTGTGTGATTTATTTTGAAGCTGAGAGGATGGCCACCAAAAGATAAAGACAAAAGAGCTGAAGAAAAAAGAGAAAAAATAACCAACAATACCTTTAAATTTATTTGTCTATCATTTACTGAACCTGGACATAGGAACTTTATGCTATCTTGTCCAACATTGAATAATGTAAGTTGAATGACAATACCTGTTGTGTAGAAAATATTGAAAATATGTTCTTGAATTTAGTTTTCCACTATTTTACTGAGTGTTTTTGCAATAACGTTCTTGAGGAAGATTGTTCTGTAATTCTTTTTCTTTGTTGCATCTTTGAGTGGCTTGGGTATCAGGATGACTGTAACCTCATAAAAAGAGTTTGGCAATGTTCCTTCAGTTCTGTCCTATGAAACATTTTGAGGACTATTGGTATTAGTTCTTCTTTGAATATCTGGTAGAATTCTACACTGAGACCATGTGACCCTGGGCTCTTTCTTTCTTTCTTTTTTTCCTTGGGAGACCTTTAATAATAGTTTCAATTTCCTTGGTGGCTACAGATTGTTTAGGTCATTTACCTGGTCCTGATTTAATTTTGCTAAGTGTTAACTATCCAGAAAGTTGTCTATTTCTTTTAGGTTTTCAAAATCAGTAGAGTATAAGTTTTTGAAGTATGGCCTAATTATTCTCTGAATTTGGTGGGGGTCTGTTGTTATGTCCCATTTTGTATTTTTGATTCTATAGTTTGAATACTCTTTCTCTGCCGTTTGATTAGTTTGGATAAGGGTTTATCTTCTTAACTTTCTCAAAGAACCAGCTTTTTGATTAATTGATTCTTTATATTGCTCTCTTAATTTCAATTTTATTGATTTCAGCCTTGCCTTCTCCCTCTAAGGTGAGTTTGCTTCTAATTGTTCTGAAGCTTTCAGCTGTGCTTTTAAGTCTCTCGAGTGAGTTTTCTCTGGGTTTTTCATGTAGGCATCTAGTGCTACGATTATTCTTCTTAGTTCTACTTTCATTATATCCCATAAGTTAGGGTAAGGTGTGGACTCGTTTTCATTGAATTCTATAAAGTTGCTGATTTCTTTCTTTACTTCTTCCTTGACAGAGAGGTAATTCAAATGAGTGATTTGTAGGCTTTTGTGATTTTTGTTGTTGTTGAACTGTAACTTTAGACCATGATGGTCTCATAAGATACAAGGAGTTATTCCCACTCTTTTGTATCTGTTTGCTTTATGACTGAGTATGTAATAAATTTTAGAGAAAGTTCAATGAGGTTCTGGGAAAAAAAGATATATTCTTTGGGATTGGGTAGAAATTTCTGTGTCTATCTATTAAGTCCACTTGGGCCATAACATCTGTTAGATCCCTTATTTCTCTGTTCAGTTTCTGTCTGCTAGACCTATCCACTGGTGAGAATGGGGTATTGAAGTCTCCCACTATGTGAGTATGTATGGGGTCTGATATGAGATTTAAGCTTTAGTAGTGTTTCTTTTATATGTAGTTGCCTTTATGTTGGAGGCATAAAGGTCCCCAAAATTTATGCCCCAGTACAGCTGAAGAGAGAGAGAGAGGAGAGTATATGAGCAAAGGGTTCAAGACCATGAAAGGAGGAGACAGACCCACTGAAATCGCCAACCAGTGCTATTGAGGAGCTCACAGAATCAGAAACAACTTATGAGGAAACTTCAGGGAAAGGAACTAAACCCTTTAAAGGTAGATGACTTTAAAGTGGCATGGACAGTTCATTGATACTCTTGCAATAGGATCAGACTATGTTCCTAGTGCATGAAATGACAGACAGCTCAGAGCCCATTTCCTAGACAGGAACACTTAACCCAGCATTAATCCTTGGATGAAGGGCTCAGACCTATGCATATGCCAGACTAAACTGACCCACTTTGGGACTGCTTGCCCTCCTTGGGGAATGGATGAGAGAATTGGGTGGAGGAGGCTTAGGAAGGACTGGGAGGAGGGAAGGTAGGGGTAGCAATATATATATGGAAAAAAATTTAAATAAATAAAAAATAAACTCAAAGAAAAAATAAAACATAAAATTAGACTATCTATAGATAGTGACAAATAACTTCTTCTGAAACTTTTAATGAGGTCTGATAATTTCAGTGTGATACCTCTCATAATTGTTGAACAATTGCATATTTAGTGCCAAGTTTTTAGATTTTTATTACATCCCATGGAAACCAGCTCCAAAGGCTACATACAGAGTTCAAAGAAAAGGGCCACATAATAGAAAAACAAAACTTAGGACTTTTCCATCTGATGGATATTTCTAGAAACTGAATGAATTTACACACATACTGTTTGTGTCATGCTCTTTATTTTGCAACCCCAATTTTTCTCTACAGCTCTAATTCTTTCTTAGTTCTGATTCCTTCTAAGTTCGAATTTTCTCAAGTTCCAATTCCCTCTCAATTCTAATTCATTCTAAGTCCTAATTCTTCCTAGCTCTTCTTTCTTCTACATAGCTATATAAATATTTTGGGCATGCTAGAGAAAATTAAAGTCACAAAATTATATCTCAGGCTCACAGCACATTCCTTGAGTAAATGGTTAAAAAGATTGTCAGTTACCATGACAACCCATAGGTGGGGACATGATGCTTAGAACTTTCTCAGACAATGACATCCATTGTTACTTTGACCTAAAACTATTTCTATCTGGTCTTGGTTAATTGATTAATTGCTATTTTAATCCTAAACAGTAAAATTCAGTTTAGCCTAACTTAACTTTTATATTATAAACAGAGATTAGAAGTTTGTGAAGTGTTAATTGCTAATGAGTTTAGTAGAGCATTAGTTTTGGTCTGTATTATCAGCCAAATTGAATTTGCTTGGAGTGGATGTGCCACAATGAGCTGACCCACCTTGGAACTATTTGAATTTGGGGGGGGGGATAGTGGATAGAGTAGGGGGAGGCTGAATGCTGACTGGGAGGGATTGGAAGAAGGAAAAGGGGGAGGATCAGAGGGAAACGGATAAAAAGACATTTTTATAAAAAAACTAAAAATAAATTAATAAAACCATCAAGTTATCTTGTCACACACACACACACACACACACACACACACACACACACACACACACACATGAAAAGAAAACAAGGGTTTGCACAAACTAAGGTTGCTTTGTGTGTGACTTTAGTTCTACAATTAGACATCTTGGTATATGTAATTGTGTGTGTTTTGTGGAGGTTTATACTATGAGACATTTGCAGAGAAACTACTATTCTAAGGGAAATTTCAAGGATTTGAGTTGTAAATATATTTTTATCATACAATATCTTAGGATTTCCTTTGTTGTGAAGAGACACCGTGACCACAGCAACTCTTATAAAAGGAAACATTTAGTTGGGATGGTTGACAATTCAAATGTGTATCACCATGCCAGGAAATAGAGGCATGTAAACAGATATGGAGCTGGACAAGGATATGAGTACTTAATCTTGATCTTTAGGCTACAGGAGGTCAACTGTCACACTGAGTAAAGCTTGAGGTAAGGAGATATCAATGTCTACCTCAGCAGTGACACACTTCTTCCAAAAAGATTATACCTCATAATAGTGTCACTTCTTATAATCTTATGGTGGCCAATTACACTTAAATTACTAATTTCATGCCCTTGTTCCCCAAACCATGGTAAAATATCATGATGCAAAATGCATTTACTCTAACTTCAAAAGTTTCCAGAGTCTATCACAGTCTCAACAATGTTTAAAATCCAAAATTCAAAGTCTATTCTGAGATTCAATCTATCTCTTTACTGTAACCTCCTAATCAAATAATCACATACTTCCAATATCTAATGTCAGAGAATATATATTACTTTTCCAAAATGTATCAAAGGGATCATAATAAGAAAATAAAGGGCCAAAGCAAGATGAAATACCACCTGGGCAAATACCATACTATGAATGATCTTAGAATCTTTCTTTGCTTTCAGCTTTGTTGACTGCAGCAAACTTTCGTTATTTGAGCTGGCTCCACTCTCTATTAACAGCTTTTCTTGGCAGGAATCCCATAACTCTGGCATCTCTTACATCTTGGGGTCTACAAGGCAATCAAAGTTTCTCTGTCACAGTTTTACAAACTAGCCTTTCTAAGCCTTTATTTACCCACACCCTTGACACTTCCTTGGTCTTAGCAGCTTTCCTTAGTTATAAAGGAATATTCTATAATTCTTTTTTTTCCTACCCTTGACAAAAAAGTCAGAACCATGTTGCCAAAGTTGTCAAGCTCTTCTGTTGATGGGGATGCAACTTGGTCCCATTGTTCAATTATATCTTCTACAGATTTCTGTTTTGGATTGCTTCCTCCACTGCCTAAGCTTGCTGACCTCATACTAGAACTGTAGATAAGGCTGACCTCAATTTCAGAGACCCATCTTCCTCTGTCTCCTAAGTGCTGAGATTAAAAGTGTGTATTACCATACCAAAGCTCTAAACTTTTCTATAATTCCTTTTTACAAGTTGGAAACTTACCAAGGTAGAATATTTTCCTGGGATAAACACTTCTTTTATTCCACTTACTAACTGGTTGTTCTTCCTGAACAGAGAATATTCTGATTTATGGGAAACAGGAAATGAGCTGAGCAACACACTGAGTAAAGACTGAATAAAGATAACCTCAGAGATCACTGCCATAGTGACATACTTTCTGCAACAAGGCCACACCTATGCCAATAAAGCCATTTTACCTAATATTGCCAATTACATCACAACTAGCACAGAAGAGAAACCTGTTGTTGAGCATTTTCATGGCTTCAAATATATATAGATACAGATAAAGTTACAGATATAGATAGATTGATAGATAGATAGATAGATAGATAGATAGATAGATAGATAGATATAGAGAGATAGAGAGATAGATGATAGATAGTCAGTTCATGTAGGCTCCCTTGTTATTGCTTTCATCTTGGTTAGATTTTATACACCTGGGTTATAAGGTTAGAAATAATTCTGGGAGAAACAACTAGAATTGGGAGATATCTTAGGAACAAAATAGAGATCTAATGCAATGAAAATTTCAGAAATATATTAGTGTGACCCTAGTTAAGACTCTTGGAAATGGGGAATATAGACACTGACTTAGCCATCTTCTATAGCTGAACAAGAACTGCAGTAGAGGGACTGGGTCACCAACCAAGCCACCTAATCTTCAACCTATAAAGTTCTCTTGCCTACAAGATATGCTGAGGTATAAACAGTACAGAAATTGTGGGAGTGGCCAACCAGCTACTGATCCAACTTTAGACCATTCCACAAGTGAAAGCTGAACTCTGATCCTAACTGGTGGGTCAGGATTCAAAGGCTGGATGGTTTAGAAACCTAGGATAAAACCAGCTGCAACTGGCAAAAATATCTAATTTTTTAAAAAATAAATTATATAATTTCCAATGATATTCTGCTACACTTATAGATTGCTGCATAGTCCACCTGTTATCAGAAAAGCTTTATCCAGTAACTGATGAAAACAGATGCAGAAACCTACAACTAAATTTTAATCAGACCTAAGGGGATTTTGCAGAAGATAGGGGAGAAAAGATTGTATGAGTTAGAGAGGATAAGAACATCACAGGAAACCTGACATATACTTTTAAATTATCAACAAGCCTAGGCTAGAATCACTGGATAGCCAGGACTGATTAAATCTCTAGATCGTGTTGACGTATGGGAAAATTTGTCAAGGACTATCTTGTTATCAGATGATTTAGGAGGATATTACCTATTGTAAATGGAATCATTTTAGGGCCAGGCTTCAGAACTCTATGAGAATGAAGACAGTATCTAAGAATAATCAGAAAACAGTCAATATGGATGCCTCTGCTCCTCTGAATGGCTTGTGATGTAATATGGCCACTGTCTCATGTACCTGCCACACTAATATCTTTATATCTTAGATTATTAGTTAGATTTGTGAACCAAATAAATCCCATTCTTCTCTCTAATTTGATTTTGTAGGGATTTTTTACTGCAACAAAAATAGAACTAGGATATGTAGATTTTATTGACTATCTACACTTATACCTGAAAACTGCATTGAGTAGCATTGTTCAGGCATTAGGTTTTTTTTTTTTTTTTTCTTTCAAGAAAATAACATTTCTGGATTCTGCCATGTACTTATATTGTACATACTGATCCTATACATTGAAATTAGATTTAATTTTTCAAGTTGAATACTTTACTATATTCTAACTTTTACATTGACCTCTAGCAAGCTAGATATTATGAAATAAAGTAAAAGTATACTGGGGACGATTAAATACAACATTCAAAGTTTATCTAGGAAATACAGCATGTACATTAGTATTTAGGCAACTACCTTACAACAATAACATCAATAGCACTGGAAGAATATCTGGTTAGCTAAAGAACTGCTCTGTAAGAAGAAGCCTATAAGTTTCTCCTAAGTATTGTCAGTGCTTGAACACCAAAGTTCATTACTTTCTCTGATCTGTTGGATGTTAATAAGCTTGGGAAAGAGGAGGACCATTTTTAGTTGTGTACTGGATATTTAGGCCATGACATTTCAACCTGTCTCTTGAAATCCATGGGTACACAGCCAGCCCTTATTATTCTCTTATATTTATCACATGAACCTAGCCTTTAATGATTGAACCATTTCTCTAACCTCTTCCTTGTTAAACTCAATGGGACACAAAACCAATTGTATAGTTATGGAAGTGAGAATATTGTGAAGGAAGGGGTTGACAGTAGGAAACCAGAGGGAAGGGAGTGACTGATGTCTATTTCATACATGGATTAAATTGTGAATATTATTTAGTGTATATGTTTATATATATATCATAAAATAACATTTTTTACTTCATTCTTACCATCTTTTCTTGTCTCTCTCTTTTTTTTTTTTTTTTTTTTTTTTTTTAACTGCTTACTAAGAGAGTCCTACTGACAGGCAGTGAGCAACCTGATAGCTACACCCACAGAGCTTGAGAATGATGCCTCAGCTAGGTGCCATTTCTGTAAGCCTCCTCCAGCTGAGCTATGAGATTGCCACACTCCAAATGACACCTCGATTGTAGCCTTGTAAGAATATGATACTTAGCTAGAAACCAGCTAGTAATAAGTGATTTGATAAGCCGAAGGATTCTGAGACTGTAAATGTTTGTGTGTTCTAGACTACTCAGAATTGTTATATAGTTATAGACAGTACATGGATTTATATAGAATATCCTGTTATTGAAACATCACAGGTATATTATTTGAAAAAGCATTGTCATATTTATTCATTTTGGATTGAATTTATCAAGTTTATTTGAGATACTTTTTATTAATAACAATATTATACATTTTTATACAGAATAAAATGTCAGTATACATAACCAGCAATTCTAAAAAATATATGTAAGTTTTAGAGAATTATGCTTTGTTAAAATAAACTCCTCCTCATTTGTGGAGAACATTAATTTGTTTGAAAAGTACTTAAATCTTATAGCTAGCATAATTGCATCAAATATATACATTTAAATTTTATTATAGCCTCAACATTTATTTTTTGTGACATTCATATATGAATATTGTATTTACATTTTCTTTCCTTTTTTTCTTAACTCCAACTCTTCTGCAACATGATTCATCCAATAATCATGTGTTTTTCTAATTGAGGATAGAAAGCCAATTGTTATGGAAAATTATTGATGCTTGTGTGTTGGTGGCTGTCACTTTCCTTCATTTTGACCGTCCCACTCATTTTTTTTTAAATTAAAAGTTTCTTACATGTGTGTGTGGATGTGTGTGTGTGCACGCGCATGCGTGTGTGTAACATAAACATAAATTCATCAGGAACATTGTCTCTACTTCATCCTCAAATAACAATCAGTTCTCTATAGTTCTTACTCTGGGGTTTAAGCCCTGTAAGAAGAATATTACTATTTATATTTGCATGTCAGAAATGTTATTATTTTTAGGAGTTCTTTGGTAATGATTTTAAGAGTTCATGTACCTACTTTCTCTGTCTTATACTGAAGATACCATCTCAAAGCAGACAGCCTCTTCTGGTCTTCTGGTTTACACAGTTACTCCCTCCCGTTTCTACGTTGTTTCCTGAGCCTTAGGTATAGGCTTTGGACTGTCTGGTTTCGGTTCTGTTTTTGTTTTTGTTGTTGCTTTTCTTCTGGTTTGTGTTTTGTGGTTGCATAAATTGGGGCTAGGCACCCCACAGAATACAGTTCTCTGAATTTTCGAAAGTTTAGGTTTTCTTTAACTATATCCATCTGCAAAAAGTAGGTTCTTTGGTGATAGGCGAGAGCTACTCTTATCTATGTGTCTAAGAATATGTATTTAAAATGCAGTAGTGACTATACTTGTTTAATAAAGTAGAAGTCATTTCTCTTTGACAATCACCAACAAAAGAAAGACGTCTATATTTAGAGTAACAGACATAAATTTTCTATGACTTAGGGGATAATTTTTTTGATGGCTGTTAGTTCCCTGCAGGATGTAAGTACCATTGTTTCCTCTTTTGGTATGTATTATTATCTTGGTCATTGTTATTATTTATATGCAGTTATATTCATTGCACTAGCTGGCCAAGTCTAGAGCTTTCCTATCTAGCCCTGCCTGAGTATTTTCTCCTCTTGTGTGGAACTGAAGTTAACTTGGCACATGAAATAACATACAAAGTAATTAATTACATTCTGAACGATTAGACTCATTCAAATTTTCTTTTAGGATCATTCTGGACAGAAATAAAGAGACTGATCTTCACATCTTATATATCTTATATAGTTAATAATCTGCTTACATTGACAAAATATATGACAAGAGTAACATAACAAGGAAATATTTAATTTGGATCACAGCATCATGGTATATGATTTTGTCATGGTATGGAAAATACGATAGCACTGAAAGTCCATGGCAGCAAGTATTTATGACGTGGATTGTTCATATTTTAACAAAAGATCTCAGGAGGCAATCAGAGGTGAATATAATCTTTATTATCCACTTACAATGACTCATTTTAGTTAGTCAATCATGAATAACAGTGGTTCCAAAACCTCTTCATAATACAGCCAGCTGTAAAACAGCCTGCAACATAGACTCTACCAACAGAATGTCTCCTCTTAATGGCAAAATCCTTGCTATTGATGATGGTACACTGAGGAAAGCTGAGTGCAAGATTGGGGAAGCTTGGTCTCAAGCCAGCTGCCTGTCAGGTTAGTCCAGATTTGTTTATCCTCAACTCTTATGCCTTAGAGAAGTCTCATTATTAAAACCTCTGTTAAGTTTGCCTATATGTTGGATGAGCTGGTGTCTGAATGATAACTAATATTCTTCAATACTGAAATAATCAAACTGTAAGAAACCTGCTTCTTACAATTCTTTTATGATTCTTTTGGAGTTTGTTTATTTTGTTTATCTCACAAAGATTATAGCTTAGCTTACGTGTTTCATTAGACAGCAGATTTATTCATTATAATTATTTGAAACCCACAATAGGTTTGATGTTTGGAACATAAGTAGTCAAATTTAGTTCTTGGCTTAGGTTTGTTTGCCAATTTCATTTTTCTCTACACAGTAATTTTTTTACATTTTTATCATTGTTATGTTTTCCTTTCTCCTGATGATTATTGTCTGTCTAATATTTCAGGATTTCCAAAAATCCAGATTTAGCCAAAATTTCTTTCTCTTGTCACTCAAAGTTAGATGTTAACATCTTACAAGTAAGAATAACTGGCACATGCTGTCTACAAATCAAGCCAGTGTAACTCAGCCTCTCCAGAAAGATTGTTCTTTGAAAGAATTACACACACAGTTCTTTAACATTTGAAAGATTGGCAAGTTTAAATCAATCCCATGGGGTTAATATAGTTGACTTTGTGTAGTGCTTGCTCTTCTAGCTCCATCTCAATCACCATTGGGTCTATTACAGAATATTCAGTACACTCAAGAAAAAGGTGTGTGTCAGTTTTCTCAATCAATGTACATGTTGTCCACTCCATTTTTCCTGAGTGGTATTTCAATTTATAGTTCTTTGAGAAAGGTAGAGACTCATATGAGCTAAAATTTAGAAAATTTCAATAATTTTTTTATCATAAATATTGAAAAGGATATTTTTTCTAGTACTCTCTAAATTGATCTTAAAGAACTCTTTTGTTTATCTGTATTGCTTCTTTATGCCATTTTAACCTTTGCCAAAAAATAAATCTATTGAACACATGAAGTCTGGTAACTTGCATCTGGTGATTTTTTTTTTTTTTTAGAACTGGGATATTAAATTTTTGGTCCATAAAACTAAATAACAAAAATAAAACAACTACTTAACTACTTTCTTCAAATACTACTATGTGCATCATAGCTAAGATGCTCATTTTAAAATTAAAATTCAGAACTTAACCTATACTTTTCTTCAGGAATTGTTTACAATAGTTTTACTTTTCTTACTAAGACCCTGGAAACTCACAATCCATATAGCTTAGTCAAGAAGTAAAATATAAATAGGACTATACATGGCAAAGCACACTGGTTAACTTATCAATATTTGTAGTGGTATTCTCTCAGTCCCTGATCTGGGCTATCAGCCCTGAGAGACCTCCTTCAGCAAATTCTACTAGTGTGCACCACCACAATATCTGCTCCAGATATTTTCCTGCATAATATTATGTTCAATGTTTATTAAATTCTATCACTGTCATTAAAGTATAATTTCTGTATACATTCATTGAGCTACAGTACAATAGTTTATTTCCCATAAAAATATGACAATAAATTTCTAGAATTCTCTCATTTTTTATATCTACATTTACATAAAATCTTGAAAACATAAGAATTAAACTGAAATGAATAAGTAAATTTTAATTTTTAGTTTATTGAAGTCTACTCATTCTAGACAATATAGTGAATTCACAGAATTTAATGATGCACATACTGGCAGAACACAGTCATGGTTCAGTTATCTTTTAGGTATTCATAATTACTTAACATAAAACAAATACCTAAGAAGTGTTTCGAACTTGGTATTATTTACTTCTCAAAGATAACTTTTAACATATTTGAACATTTCTTGTCTTACATAGAAATAGCTACAAATCCATGCTGTGAATTAAAACTAGTTTTCTAAAGGTAAATGCAAATCTATAAAATATTGTTAAAGGTTACTCTATATAAAATAGCAAAAAAATTGTATTTAATAATATGTCAAGCAGTTGAAATATTTGATTTTTAATATCAGCATCTACACATACCTTAATAGAGGTAATAATCTGCTATATGAACTGAACATTACTGTGAGTACCTTATATTGGTAGGCTTCCAGCTCATTAAAAAATTACTTTTTAAAACTGTGCTATAATCCTCTTGATATTCATTGCTATATTCACTTAAAAGACACACAGTATTCTAGACTTTGCTATATATTTTCTTAAAAGACAACAGAATAAATGGCTATTTATGGAAGCTTTAGGTCACTGTTTTGAATCAACTTAATTAGTACTTTAATGAGCAAGCAAAGTTGATTTTCAAATAAATATATCTATAGATATGTAAAAGACTCACAATTTATAAGAAGCCTCATTGGAAAATTAACCGTATTTCAAAGTAGCGATTTTATGATATTTTACGTATTTATATATGGAGATAGATTTTATATCTTTACAGAAATATACTGTCCTTCATTTATTTTTGCGATTCTTTTCTTTCATTATCCATTCTTTATTTTTTCCTTATCCTTTAAAAATCTTGCTTTTATTCAGATTATCATAGAATTGCTATGAGATAATGTCCCTTATTAATATCAGAAGTGATACCATAAAGTCTCACAAAAATGTTTTCCCAATATGAACAAATGGGTGATACCAATGGACATGATAATATGGATAGTGAAAAATCAATGAGGCCTCAACCCTACATGAGAGCTATAGGAAACTTAAGAAAACTCTTAGAGATAGAGGTGAGCTTTCCTAGGGAAGAACACATTAACTGTTTTTCAGTGTCAAATAATCAGCCCTCAAAACATACATACAGATAACATTACATCAAATGACGATGTTATATCTTGAATGCATCAACACAAGAGACCACTTTCAAAATATAATGGTCCCTCCTGAAACTGAGAAACTTCTGTAAGGCAAAGGACATTGTTAGATGAATGAAGGAAACTCAGAGCCAGATAATCAGCGAAAGGCTGAAATATCAAAGAAAGGAAACACCACAGTCAAATCTCACCTAGCTGTCTTCCAGCTTCCTCAGCCTTGCTCCTCCTGGCTTCTTCTGTCTGCTCTGCCTATCTATGCCTGCTTTAAATACCCTCTTGCCCAGTTACTTCATATCCAGGTTAAGATTAAAGGCATGACACCACCACTGCCTGCCTGGGATCCTGAAACTCACTCTGTAAACTAAGATGGCTTCTAACTCAGATTTGCTGGGATTAGGGGCACAGGTCATCACTCTTGGATATTCCCTGTGCTGGGATTAAAGGTGTAAATCACCACTCTCTGAACCTTCAGGATTGACTGTGAGTAGATCCCTCTGATATTTCAGACTAGTTTTTATTATCCTCACAGGACGTGTCTATAGAATGGGAAAAGATCTTCAACAACCCTGTTGACAGAGGACTGAATTCTAAAGTATATAAAGAAATAATAATATTTAAAAAAAAAAACTAGACGTCATAAAACTAAATTATCCAATTTAAAAACGGAGTACGGAGCTAAATAGAGAATTCTAAACAGAAGAATTTCAAGTGGCTGAAAAACACTTAAAGAACTGCACAACATCCTTAGCCTTGATCCTCAGTGGACAGACTTGATGCTAACTCAACTGGATATGCCAGACTGCATTGACTCACCATGGGTTTCTGTACCCTCTCTGTGAAATTAATGGGAGACTTGAGTGGGGGTGGTGGAAAATGGAGGGAAGAGGGAAGAGGGGGAACAGTGGTGGGTATGTTTAAAAATTTTAAATAAAAAAGAATATAAGTTTTTCCCTCTCTCCCACCCTCCCTCCCTCCCCCTTTCTCTCTTTGTAAGTGTGAATGTTAAGAATTAATCATGAAAGAAAGACCATAAATTAGAAGGGGAATAAAGAATATGGAAAGGTACATGGTAAGCTTTGAAAGAATAAAAAGGTACAAGTTGCCATTATATTACACACTCTAAAATAAAGTAAAATCAATTCTTGATTTATTGTGTATGTCCTAAGACTAAAGGAAAGACAAAGAAAACATTTATGTAAACTTTTCGTGCCATCTTATATTGAATGATAATAAGTATTTGGATCAGAATTACTTGAGGAAAGTATGTTTGTATGTGTTCATAAAATAAATTATTTTGCCAGTATTCTCTGTTAGTCTACCACAATACACACATTAAATAGTAATGCTTGGTATCCTAACCATTGCATCGTTCACATTGTTTGTGATTCAGAATTTAGGTCTATGCCAATATCACATTTTTAAAGAGTGTCAATAACAATGGTTGAGATAAGTAAATCTTTTCCAATAATAACACATATTTTCAAATATGCTTTCTAAAAATTGCAATATTATTATTTGAGATGTTAGAGCTATAGTATAAACATTATCCAAACCACTGGAATGAAAGTATTTCTCAAATAAAAGCAGAAACAATAGTAGTTAATGTTGGTGCCAGATATGATGATTACCTAATTTGTTTTAGTATAGTAAAACATCAGGAGTCAGAAATAAAGATGAAAGACTAAAGACTCCAAGGAAAATAGAGCAACTGGCTAATCCTTTCTTCATGTTTCCCAGACCAGCAGTGGAAAATTCTTCCCACTTCCTATAGTCTCTAGTCCACTCCTAAAATCTTCATATACTTTATAGCTAATATGAACCAGTAAATCACTTATTCTTTCCTTTGATTCAAGGTTACATTATTGGCACAGATTATTGTCTCTATGAATAGTTCTCCTTTAACATGTTCTGTATTCAACACTGTGAAGACAGTTAAGAGAACCAGGTATTTGTAATCTGCAGTGGCTATAAACAAAAGTTATAATCAACTCTATGTCTAACACATTTTTATTCTTAAAAGATTTTTTTACTTTTACATTTAGAAATGTTTATCACCAAAATTTAGTGATGGAGTCACATAAAAACAATGAATAAAATATTTTATTAGAAACAAATGGCAGGTTAAATATGTAGAACCTTATATAAAATATTATCAATTATATCACATAAATGTGCTAACTGCACATATTAAAAGTTAAAATTGAAGGCACAGATAATTTGTTGGTCCAACTATATATTCTACAGGTTGTATTTGTTGATAGGACAAATTCTTTAGGTTCAAATTACTCCCAAATAATTTGAAAAAAAAATTGACAGAAATATTTATTTTAGAAATGTTACAAAAACATTACATTGACTATACTAGTAATGTTAGAACTTCCTAGCCTGTGATTTTGACCTATTGTCTCACAAAAACATACAGACCCTTACATTATTTTTATGCTGACTGACATAAGACCCAGGCATATAACTTGCTAACTTTTTACTCCTACCCATCATTCTTATCTTGTTCAGGCATGTGGCTCGGTACCTTTTCTCAGAGCAGATTTTAACTTCTTTCCTCTGCATCTGTTTCCGTGGAGTCTTTCTGACGTCTCTGTTATGTTCTTCCTATTCCCAGAGTCTTCTTAGTTTGGTAGCCCCTCCCACACTTCCTGTCTGCCTTCAGGCCAATCAGCTTTTTATTAAACCAGTAGGCAGAACAATTATTTACTATGTAACATAATCCCACTACAGTAAATTATCACATTTCAAATGTTGTATCATGCATATATTTTACAAGGACTTGTGTGCCCAGGAGATAATTATACTTTTAAGAAAATAAGCTCTGTAATGTTTAAGGCCCCTTAGTTAGAATTTATATTTATCAATTAAATTAACTTGTATTTATCTCTATTTCATAGTATCGTTCCATGCATGCTGGTATTATTTTAAATTAAAAAAAAAATGTTTCAGTTGAATACCTAAATTAATTATATATCAGTTTTTGTTTTTAAGGATTCCAAAATGCTTTTACATGTTAAAGATAAACAGATACCAATGTATGAATTTACAGTTGTGTCAATAGGACTGCTATGGCTCTGATGAATTCATAGGAATATAAGAAGGCCAAAAAACATCACTTAAACTACCAGCATACTTTTGCATTCAAAAATATTTCACAGCTACTATTTTTTAACTTAAAAAGCTTTTTCGCATACCCACCCTTGCTTCTCTTCTTTATCCTCTTCCCAGTCTTCCCCCACCCCACCCCCCACTCCATTTCTCCATCCATTCCTCAGAGAGGACAAGGACTCCCAAGGTGGGTCAGTTCAGTCTGGAATATCCAGCTGAGGCAGGTTCAAGTCCCTCCCCCCAGTATCAAGACCCAGTAAGATATTCCTATGTAGGGAGTGGGCTCTGAGAAGTCAATTCATGCACCAGGAATAAACTCTGGTCCTACTGCAAGAGGCTCCACAAATTACCCACGCCATTCAACTGTCATCTACATTTGGAGGGTTTAGTTCCTTTCCATGAAGGTTCCTCAGCTGTCATGTCAGTCAATGAGGTCCCAAAAGCTCTCAGGCCAGCTGACTCTGTGGAGTCATTTACTTGAAAAATCAAAAAGAAAAAAAAAGTATTTCTAGAGAATAATAAACATAAAATTAGATTCATATTTTTTGATGTAGGAACTAAGAATTTGACAAAATAAAACAAAATTAATGTTCATGAAAATATAATTTTTTCTTCTAAATTTAATAATTGTTTTCATAATGGAAATTTGTATTTGAAATTATGTGGATATTTCTTCATCATTATTATCTATTGGATAATGAAAAATTTGAAAATATACTAATACTTATTATTAGAAAGACAAAAAATGCTGTATGAAAATTAAAGCAACAAATATAATTTTATTATATTAAAATATTATAATACCAAAGTAGATTTTCTTATTATATACCTATAATAAGAAAATAAAGACTTGGAAAAATGTTACAACTTTATATATTAGAAAAGCTAAGAGACTGATATAGGAAAAAAAAAAAATCTGGGACTGTAGAAGTGGCCAACCCATGACTTGCCCAGCCTGAGACCCATGCCAGGAAAAGTGAACCCACTGCTGCCACCGCTTGGAACTCCAATACCCAGAGGCTGGATTGCCCAGTGATCTAGGATAAGTACTAAGCAAAACTGGAAACAAAAATGTCAATGAAGTGATGTATAACAATGTTCTTCTATATTTATAGGTTGGCTCCTAGTCCAGTTGTCATCAGAGATGCTTCATCCAGCAACTGGTGGAAACAGAGGCAAAGACAACAGCCAAGCATTAGGCCAGGCTTGGAGGATTCTGCTGAAGAGAGAATGAAAAATTGTAGGAGCCAGAGGAGTCAAGAACACCACAAGAAACCTCACAGAATCAACTAATCTTGGCTCATAGGAGCTCACAAAGACTGAATAGCTAAGCAGGGAGCCTTCATGAAAATGCATGTATATGTTAGGTCTATAGATTGGTCTTCTTGTGGAAATCTTAATAGAGAAAGCAGGGGTTGTGTCTGACTGTTTGGCTAGCTTTCGGGACACTTTTCTTCATACTAGATCGCTTTACCCAGCCTCACTACAAGGAGATGTGCTTAGTCGTATTGTTGATATTCATGGAAAGTCTGCCCTTTCTGAAAAGAAACTAATGGGGAGAGAAAAGAATTGGGAGAAGAGAGAGAAGGGGGAAAATTGTGGTCAGGATTGTAAAATAAATAAGTTTAAAAAAAAAAAAAAGAAAAGAAAAAAGAATGCCTTGTGCATTTTACTGAGAACCAGCTACTGGCTATTTTTTATGATAATAAACAACTATGTTCAAGGAACAAATATCTTGAATGTTATAGTTAAAATGTTTGAAAAATATGTCTACTCACATGATACAAATTAAGATAGAATATTTTTATAGTACTAGAAATGTGTGCCATAAATTGTCAGAGAAGTTATATTGTATCCTATCCACTCTTATTTTGTCACTATAGTTTATTTAGCATTGCTTATGTTAATTATAATAAATTCATTTATTATATAATATTTTATGTCAGAATATTTTTTACAATAATTATTGATTTTACATGACATTACTTAAATTAAAGTGCTGTTCTTTGTACATTTCATAGATAAAACATCCCTCTCCTGAATTTAAAGTTTCCTGAACTCTACTGGTAGCAACTAAACAGTATCATTCTATAGTCACAGACAGATTAGGTAACGCCGGTTATTTATTTCACAGTCAAAAGACAAGACAATTGCCATTTCATGTTTGTGGGGCCTGTAGATGGCAATATGGACCAGGGATTCATCACATGGATTTTCCATATGGCCTAGCTATATTAGAATTTATACTGGAATTTACAAGAAACTGTAACAATGAGAAAAGTTTTCAGAGGCCAAAGAACAGGCTTTAAACAATCCTTGTGAATCAATATTAAAAATCTTGAAATTTTACAGTTAAGTATATGTTGTCATCAAAGTCATAAGCTAAAGATGAGTTGAAGAGCATTAAGGGGCCATTGGAGTTTTTGTTCCCTGTGCATCAATCAGGGAAAAGCTTTTGTGTTCTTCATAAACATTTGGGTTATATTGACATCTGGATATTTTGAAAGTGTTGCCCATTACTGCTATTGCTGATAGATAAAGTAGTACATTCATCCATTCAGACATGTATCTAATTTATTTTAGAAACAAACCTAGAAATTTAATGATATATAGTTGTGATTTAAATTTAAAGAAAACACTAAATTATCAGAAGGTTTTTGTCATTTCAAACTCTATAACAACTTAATGAAACTGAGTTAGCCCTCATTCTTGAAACAATGTCTCTAATGAGACTTTCTCATCCCAAGGACTGGATTATATGAGTAAACTCCCACAGCACTTCTAGAATGATGAATGATCCAATCAGTGTTTTATTAGTTTGTCAGCCAAATTTATATTGTCTTCAGTGAAGTGTTTTGTCACACATCATGCTTGTTTTCACATTTGTTTATAAGTTTAGTAATTTAATATTATTTTCATATGAGTATATGAGTCCTTTACTAATAGTGTTATATTTTCTTTAAATCTCTGTCTGTCTATTTCACTAAAAAAATAATTTTTGATTGTCAGATAATTTTTCTAATTAACATATATATGTTCAGTATGTAAATAAATTTGTGAAACTCCAGATGGCAAATCCTTAAGAAAGCTTTCCATTACATTGTTCACTCTCATTATCAGTGATAATAATAAAAATGATGTGATTTGCAGTTCTTTGTCATGTAATGTTGCAAGTTTGTCTTATAGAACTGGTACCACCCACTATCTTAGTCCTCAATTTGAAACACTATAAATTATTTGAGAGAATAAATATTTATTTTTCAATTTTTTCTTGAAAATTTATAAAGCCAATGACTGAACAAATGTCAGAGGTCTGTAATGAATTTATCATGACTTGTATGTGATTCACATTCATAAAGGAATACTAAGTTAATCTAAAAAAAAAATTACCCAAAATCCAGGAGTCACTCCTCCCCATCCTCGTCACATCACATTATTTCAGATAAACCAAAAAAAAAAAAAAAAAAAAAAGAAAGGATTCTAATCACATAAAATTTGAACTATATGCAAGTGAAAATGTAATGATGGCTAAATCTTCACAAAAAGGTTTCTAGTGATTTCTGAAGTAGAAGAACTGGAATACAATGGTAGAGAGTTAGATATACAATTATACAAAGTGCAGGCTATTTTCATTAATAATAATCTTGAAACAATCTTTGCATATTTTTTCAAGGATCAGTTATGTGTAACTCAAAAGACAAACTGTGAAATTAATTGTAAACACTTATTTTTAAGATTTCTACAAGTGTCATATTAAATGTGACTGAAACTGTTTAATTTATTTCTTAATCAAATGATTAGTTCATTTCAATATAGCAGAAAAACAGCATTGAGAATTCCTATGAACATTAAAATTTTTAATTTTTAATGAGCACTAGCTTTTTATAAAATTATTAACAGATGGTTTATTATGAATATAATATATTCACATATATTTATAACATATAAATTTATATGTATATTCATATACATATAATTATAGATAAAGGATGTAGATAAATGTAGAGAGAAATAGAGATATATAGGTAGGTATGTAGATAGGTTGATAGATAGATAGATAGATAGATAGATAGATAGATAGATAGATAGATAGATAGATAGATAGATAGATAGATAGGCAGGCAGGCAGGCAGGCAGGCAGGCAGGCAGGCAGGCAGGCAGGCAGACAGACAGACAGACAGACAGACAGACAGACAGATAGATAGATAGATAGATAGAAAGGTAGATGATAAGTACAATCTAAGAGTTCATAATTACCACTAACCTGATCTTAGGCAACATAGTTCACACAATGCTCTCAGAGGAATTTATGATGCAATTATTCTATTGGTTTCACATGAGCCCACCAGATGAATTAGGTCTTAGAAGGAGACACAGATATAGGATATTCAAAGGTGAAAACTGAAGCTGAAGTTCCATGTTCCTGTGAAATTGGGTGATTGACAAATTGGGCCTATGGAAAGATGATACTTACAAAAGAAGTTTCAAATTACTTCACCATATTTGGAGATACATGTGTAGGAACACCCCAGAGAACCCACAGAAGAGGTAAATAGATAGTTGCTTATGAGTTCTTTCTATTTTAATAAGTAGTTAGTTCTTAGAGGAAGTCAGACACATAAATGTGGAATTCAGACAAAATGTGTGTATATACATAAATATGGCAAACATGGGAATCAGTTATTAAACAGGAAGCTGTGGAGGAAGAATTGTATTGTTTTGAAAACCATGCCTACATAGTTATCCTTCCTGATAGAAATCTTGATCTTTTTGAGATACATTTGTTTGACAAGTCACTAAAAATGAATTTGCAACACTTAATTGTTCAGGGAACCAAATGACACTTTCTAATTTTTGCCATTATTATGGGTTGTTAGCCACTCACTACTTCTATAAAACATTGGGGAATTCAAAATCCAAAGGAAACTTTCTGTGCATACTAGTGCTGGCTCTTGCAAAAATATTGCTACTAAATTTAAGTTTAACAAAGAAAAAAAAAAAAAACAAGTCTTTGCTCATCAGAAGTATTTAGGAGAAATACAGAAGAGATATTCACATAACTGTCTTCATACCAATCATGGGAAGCACAGAAGGAACAGAAGGTTTAGAATAAAAAAAATTATTAAATAAGTCAATATGGAAAAATCTATTGCAGCAGAAGTAAAATATAAGAGGCTTCTCAGTGCTTAAATACTGTAAGAAAACACCATGACATAAAACAACTTGTAAAATAAAATCAACATTAATCACTTTTAATTCACTAGGAGGCTGAACAATATACTCTCTGAATGATACACAATTGCAGGGCGAAGGAGAGAGAGATTACTTTAAAGGTAATACATACTATAATTGAGCGTAAATTTTTCTATGTCTTCATTGTTTTCTAAGTTAATTTGATTGTGTGTGTGTGTGTGTGTGTGTGTGTGTGTGCATAACTGTATTCGTTATAGAAGAGACAGAACATTTCACAATTACTGGCAGTGGAAACTTATTCCAAATGAGAAATGTGAAACTTGTTCTATATTTCATCTTTAAATCAATACATCACCTTATGAATGGGAATTGAATCCACCTAACGACATTAGTATGAACATAGGTTTATTATTTTAGGTGTGTGAACACTGTTGTTATTCTTTTGAGAAACATCCTGCTGTTTGGGTTTTTGTAATGTTTTAGAAGCATCGAGGGCATGCTGCCAGCGCTGCTCTATTTCAAAGATAGATTTACTTTGTAAATGCTGAAACTGGACATATTAAAGGCTTTGAGTTGGATAAGGATGTTGGGGTTGTTGCACAGATAATAGGGAGCTCTGATGAATTAAGTATATGTGTTCCTGTGGGGCAATGGAAATAGAATGGATTTATAATGAAATTTCAACCCTGCAGCTGTGTTTCACCTAAAACACTCTGTTAATAGGATTTTTCTCTTCCTTAGGCCTCTAACTAGCTGAGAATATAGAAGATAAGCCTCTCTGTCAAAAGAACTTTAATTTCCACTAAATAAAGTTATTCATACAGAGAAATATATGTAAAACTAAATAATTTATTTACATAAGAGAGTTACAGATTTTACTTAGCAACATTTTAACAACACTGCAACACAAATATTTTGGCATGTGTAATGGGCCTTTTGATAAAAAGCCTATTACTGATACAGGTCTTAGTTTTCAGGCAAAGTAACAAACTGCTTACTAGCATGTTACAGACTAGTATGAAGTACTATCACCTTCTGCTTTTTTTTTTCAGTTACAAACAGATGCATATTTTATTAAATACAGTTTGAAAATGCTAACCCAGTTATTGTAGAATCTGATAAGCATTTTAGATTCTAAAAACATTCCATTTCCCTTCCTGATCTTGTAAGTTTATGCAGGAAGGCATGAGACTCTGACTTGAGAGAAGCAACTACAAAGTTAATAAAGAATTAAATGCTACCAATTTACATATCTGAAATATTTTATAATTGTTATTCAATAAAAATATCATATGAAAAGTTACAATTGAATCCACATTGGCCCTGGGCTGTGAGAAAATCTTTAGATGATCCTGAGATTAATGACTGCTCAAGGTATATATTGTTCTTTTTTTCGGAAATGATGTGTCCATTCATCCTGCCCATTCTCAGGGTGCTCAGAGAACTGTTTATTCTCACCATATTTTGGGGCTTTTCCAATATGCTGTCATTGGCCAATAAGGTGGGGAAATAGGCAGCTTGTGCTGGTTCAGATCAGCAGCTGACAGCACCATGTGTGTTTCTGCCAGTTTCCTTGCAATCTACTCTCCATCATACAAATGTGATATTTAAGCGGCATCTTACTTTCAGTCTGGTTTCTAAAATGGAAACAAAATATGGAACAAGGGCAAAGACACTGGGTTTAACAGGGGCAAAAAATAAACTTTTATCATTGGCACTGTGATTTCTTACTATAGCAACATTGACCAGCACAGTAAGTCTTGTTAAGCATTTTATTGTATGTTCTGAAAGTAAATCGATAAGGACTAAGAGATTAGTAGCAATTATTTTACAAGAAGATCCTCTAGTGCCATTATTGAATTTAATTTAAATTTAAATTCTCCAGGTCTAATATACAGCATGACACATAATAGATAATCATTTATCTATTCTCTGACGTACAGATATACAAATTAATGAATGATGAAATGATAGCCACGTAAAAAGAAAAGAACACTCTAGAGACTCAGAAAGAAATGAACATTTTTGCGTGGGGCACATGTAAGGCTTATAGAAAGTTTTAATTCTGAAGAAAACGCACCAAAATGTGATCAAAATTGGGATATCCTAAATCCACGAATGACAGGTCCAACAAGAGGTCTTAGAAAAAGACAGGGAAACAACTAGCTATCATTCGCTCTCTGCCAGCTTCTTTATATTACAGAATTTCTATAAAATTTAGCTCTGGAAGTTAAAAAGTGTAGCATCAACCCCACTTCGTAGATTTAAATAAAAGTAATAACATTTATAAAGTCAATATGTTTCATTGATCTGATTAATATTTCTGTCTAAAATTAGTTAATTAATGTAACCTTCAAAATATATCACACTTTATAAATGTTATATTCTGTACCTAAATGATGTGATTCTGAGAAATATTATAATGTTAGTGTCAATATACTTTCATGTGTTTTCAATCTGAATCAAGCAAGAACCAAATTAGTGAACCCCAGACCAGCCACTGCACAAACCATTTCCATCCACAGTTTTTCCCCCATTATCTCTCATGGCTTGTTTCTGGATAGACCATAAGCTACAGCTTTCCAAGCTATCAGGGGCTATGTCCTGTGGAAATGACCAGTACAGGAGATAGAAATCGGCTGGAAGATTTAGGAAAAGATATCCACAGATGATCATTTCTCTTTCTTATCCATAGCTATAAGTAGGAGCTGCCCTTGGTACCAACCTGGCTAGAGGACAAAGATGCCCTAAGTCGACTCTGGTTTCTTATCTCTCTCTAAATGAGTACTCATGGCTCTCTATGTTACAAAAAATCCAGTCCTGACACAAATCTCTTCACCTAGACACTTTTGAAACTGGATTTCTAGATACTCATGTGGAAATGTATTATATTTATTCCTCAATTGTAGACTATATATTAAATACAATTAGAGTCTCAGCTCTAGCAGAAGAGATATCACAATGGCATTTTGGACCATTGATGAAGGCTCTTATGAAGCCCATTAAGGAAATGCCATTTTCTACTATTCTAAAGTATCTAACTTCTACGTCTGTAACAACAAGGAGATTTGACATTCCAAGCAGTCAGAACATTACATACTGTGCTGAACTCCCTTGCCAGCTCATTCCATGAAGCCTGATATCCAGTTGTCCAGAAGTCTACAACCCCACTCTCTCAGGAAAGCTAGTTCACCTAAGATGTCCTGAGAAGAGAAGTGGAGGGAGGAGGACTATTCAATCCTGCACTGAGATAATGTTTTTATCTTCAAAATCTCCTCTCTTTCTGCTGTCTTTTGCAGATCATCTGCCTTGAAGTACCTTGATGCCTACCCACTTGCAACCTCATTTTTACCTTTCTTTCCTGCTGGCTATGGATTGGAATTTTTTCACAGAAACACTAGGCTTTCTTTGTCTCTTTCCCCGAGGCTACCTCAACACTTCTTTCTACATCATGGCCTACAAATGACATGACTGTTTATTCTTATTCCTCCACATTGCCATTGCCAAAATTTCCATCTTTTATTCTACTATTAAATCTGTCCTCAACATTTCTTTAGCATCTGTCTTATTTTATTGATTATCTTAAGATTCAAGATTTTGTCAGGAACACAATTGATACATATTTACTAAATTAGCTTTTTTTTCTTCATTGTCTCTTCTATCTTCAAGGACACACATTCTTTCTTCAGACAACAAGGACTTCTCCCTTATCCTGCTATCAGGAAATTAGGCATTAAAAGAAAAATTTTGTGGCATAATTATTAGTGGAGTGGCATGGCACATCACCCTTTACTCTGACACATAGGAAAGGACCCCTAATTTATCGTATGGGCTTGAGCGTTCCTCAGGGCCACTGCCTTTCTGCTACCTCTTGGTAATTCTATTAATAATTATTATAATACTTTTTACCCTAGAAATTCAGCCCTGAGATGTCTTAAGAGTTATATTGTATTGCTCCTGTCCAGTGTGTTAGATGCAAAACATTTTCTTGCATGGCTGATAATGTCCCTGAATTTTTGCATTACATTATCTACTTCAGTAAATACCATTTATCCAGCTTGTCAATCACATTCCCTGACACTAAATTTAGCATGTACTCTTTAATTTGTGAAATGGTAAATAGTAGCCTTTATTTTGACTGTACTGTCTAGAATTCTCAAAGGAGAAGCCCGTTGGCTTCATTTATAAAGATTCTCTCATAGCAGCCAAGCTGTAAAGAAGTATGCCTTTAACAGAATTCTTTAGAGACTGTTGTGTGTACATACATACCTTACTGATTATTGGGATTCTGAAGGGGATTGTTGAAGTTTGGAAAGCTACCACAAAATAGAATATTATTTCCTTAAATAAAAGTATTTTCTGTTAGTATGAATACAACCAAAACTAAAGAAGAAATTGGAGGAATCAGTTTTAGGTATGGAGATTGTGAGAACAAGCTCATGGACTGATTTATAATTCCTAAAAAATGATTTGTCAATAAAATTGAATGTTCAAATGTTCATTACATGCACTTTTACTCTGGAGAAACAAATTTTGTATAGTTTCACAAACAAATATTAAATAGGAAAATATTTTAAGCATTTCCAAGTTAAAATTATGAAATTTGGATGTAAGATTATTTTAAGAATGGGATAACTATAGACTATTATACCCTCTTACTCTTATCTAACATCAATACATAATGATGAAAATCTCTGGCTAAAGAGGAGTTTATTAATGGATCATCAATCCGATTTGCATGTATGAAAACCATAATACAATCATTATACATTTCACCAGACTCAGATTCTTGCCCTCAGTGTGTATATTTCACAGAGAAAATATGTTGAATTTATTTATTTTATTATTTATATATATTTATTTAATTGCAAACTATTTCTCTGAGGCTTACCTACTTTGCTACCTAAGATTATTTTATACTTCTTTTTTTTCTACAGCTGCAAATACAAAGTAGAACAATTTGACAATCTATAGTCTCTGGCTACTGAAAGAAAATATTACACTGATTACTAAGAAAAACTTGATAATTTATTAAAAAATTGTTGACATATTTTTAAAAATTAAATACAAAAAACAATCTAGCTTTAACAATAACATCTAAAACTTATAAATAATATACAGTGAAAAATTAGATGATCTTTACAACTATTGATTTATTATTCAGTCAGAAGAGTGTTACAATTTGCCCCATTTTTTCTTACTTAATGTTATGATGTCATTGAAAATATTCTAGCACTGTATTAAACATTTTAAAGTATTTTAAAAATTATGTTAACATGTGTACACACATATATGCATGAGCCTGTAAGTGTAGGTGCCTGTAAAATTCATAAGACAGGATAAAATTTCATAGAGCTGGATTTACCAGTAGTTATAGATGACTAGATATGGTTACTGGGAACCAAATTGTTTTTCTGAAAAGTAACAGGTACTCTTAGCTGCTGAAACTTTTTTTAGCCACATAAAGTAAATTTTAAAAGAGAAGTGTGGTAATATTTTCAAATATAATAAAAACATTCAGAGATATCAGAAGGATCTACCCACAGTCAGTGTAGGAGGATCAGATGGTGGTAATTCACACCTTTAATCCCAGCACAGGGAATATCCAGGGAGTGGTGACCTACGCCTTTAATCCAATCTGAGTTTGAGATCACATTTGTTTACAGAAGGAGTTCCAGGCTCCCAGGCAGGCAGTGGTGGTGCCACGCCTTAACTGAGCAATGAAAGTATTTAAGACAGATATAGAAAGAAGCAGAGGGAAGAAGAAGCCAGGAAGAGTGAGGTTGAGGGAACTGGAAGAAAGCGAGGTGAGATCTGACTATAGTGTTTACTCTCTCTCTAATACCTTTGCCTTTTCCAGAGATCTGGTCCTGAGTTTCCCTTATTCGGCAACAGAGAAGTTCTTGAGGTAAAGTTCAAAAGTTTATAACTCACACCTAGTTTATATAATATTTCTGTTTATGTGTTATGAAATCACTGCGTTTGTTATCCTACTAGAAACCTTCTTTTATGTGATTAAGTTTTACATATGGTGAAGGTAAATACATTTCAAGATTACTTTTGCAGTTATATTCTAATAGACAAAAATTACATTTACAATTTTTGTTTATAATTTGAGGATGTGGAATAACATACAGGGATTAAATTAGAGTAAATACTGTTTTATGTCTTTAATTATTTCATTATTTCTGAACCTTCATGATACCACTTCAGCTCTTTAAATAGTGTATAATGCGTAATAACCTAGGAATTATTCCTTCTATCATTCTTCTTTCTTTCAGAAGACTCAAGTCACAGCTATTGTGCTTTATACTTGAATAAAATTAACATTTCAGTTTAAAAGAAGAGTAAATATATCAGAATTTTTATCTTCTTTTACTTAGCCTAACTCATGTCACAATGATCTGTTTTATACACGTCAAAGTAAATGACAGCATCAAATTGTCTTTGGGTTTTCAGTTGAATTCCACTGTGTCTACATAGCACATTTTAATAATCTTCACACCTTTCACAGCAAAACCTGATTGATTCCAAGTTTTGGATAATTTTTTATAGAACTCGAGTGAGAATAAGTGTCTATTCAGTATGCTGATTTTATTTTATCTAGAGTTCAGATATAGAACGTAAAGAAAGTTGGAATAGCAGTCTTAGGCTTTGGACACACTTATTATCTATAGTAATTCAGGTATCTATAAACAATTTATAAGTTACTTTTTCTCTATACTGTTACCAATATATGTTATGTTTTTATGTTATAGACTTTAATTTGTTGTGAATTCATATTATGGATGTGTACAGATCATATGTGTTCATGTATTTGCATTTGTGGTTATCTATCCATACATACTCACACACATATATATATATATATATATATTCAGTGAAAATCTTCATTGTAGAGCTGCATTAAAGATTTTAAAATATTTTAAATATTATGTTAATATGTGTCTGCACATATGTGTGTGCATGTGTGTGCTCTGTGTGTGTGTGTGTGTGTGTGTGTGTGTGTGTGTGTGTGTGTGTGTGTGTGTACCTATAAGTATAGATGCTTGTGAAGTCCATAAGGCAGGATAGAAACTCATAGAGTTAGCAGTATCTATAGATTACCAGATGTGGGTACAGATATATGTAAATTTGGAAAATCTGGAAACTGGACCTAGATTCTTCTGAACACAGAGATTCTTCCAAGTGACACAAATATTCTACCACTGAACTAAACCTACAAAGTCACTCATTACCCTTGTAATTAACATTTTTTATCAGATTAATGATTTTCAAAATTTTTTCAAATATTTTTAACCTTTTATATTTACTATTTTGACATTTAAATCAATTAATTAAAAATTAGATTTTTATTTTGTGACCGTTTAAAACTGTGCTACTTTTGGTTTATTTTTCTGTAGTTTTATTATTTATATATTTATAAATACACATGTATCTATAATTGTATATGTATATTTATACAATATATACAATATAGTATATATAATAATGTAATACACAAAATAAGCATATATAGGTATGCTACAATATAAGTATATATTAATATGTACAATTGTGAGATTTGCTTATAGTTCAGACATATTTGGTTGTGTATCACATATCTTTCTATAAAATAATTCTATCTTCAAACAAAGACAAATTTACCTTTTTCTTTATTGTCTTGGTGTTTTTTACTTTTATACCTAGACTAGTTTTTCTAGCTAAACTTCTATAACTTTATTACTAAGTTTTGTAAAGTAGGACAGCATATACAGGTAGTGAACTTAGAAGAAATATTTAGTCTTCTTTTGTAGGAGTGATATTTACTGTGGATTTTTCATATAGAACCAGTGCTGACTTTGGGCATATGTATTATCTATGTCAAGGCTGTATTGTGTATATATAACATGATGCGTGCAAATGTTGTATGTGTCTATGTCTCATGAAGTAATAATAATATGTACTTCAATTTAGATACAAAAAAGTACAAATTATACATTTGTGAGGTGTTCTTATATTTATCTGTACCATTTTATAGTCAAGATAACTATGTAAATATTTTATCTGTTTTAGACCTCCAAAATTTATATGCCATTGTTTAAAATGTTACATTACAAAATACTGAAAAAAATAGAAATAATTTTTAGTTATTAATTTAATTAGCAATTTATTAATTTTACCTACTGGTTGTCAGTATAGTACAAACTATACCCGAACATCATGAGGAAGCATTTTAATTTGGAAAATTATTGAATATTCAAAATATACTATACAGGAAAAGAGTAGATTTCTTATCCTTCAATGATTTTCAGAATCAGAGGACAAAGGTAGAGTGCAACATTGGCAAAGGTCATTCATTCAAAGAATACCCCTTTATCTTCTATTCATAAGCATTTGTCAATCTTCACAAAGAATATTACAAAGCATATTACAGGTCTGGCTCACAAATCTGAGCTCTAGGTCTCTTTGTGGGGATTCAGAGTGTATCATGTAGAAAATATAATGATAAACTGATAAACTGAAATGAAAATTTTACTGGTATCTGAAAACTTAAGTCTGAAAACAAGGGTCAGGTTCAGTTTTAGAGTTATATTGATCCTGTTAGGATGCTTAAAAAGATTTATAATTTTTGAAACATTCATGGTTGTACAATGATATTAACTTCAATTTACAACCAGTTGAGTCTATTCTTAAAATATTAATATTTCCTCATACACCTTTGGAATTTTTTTTTGCACTTAAATCCTATGGTATTTTAACCACATGTCATCTTAATATACTAACTTTTTTTGCTTTATTTAAACTTAACTAGCAATATTTTTAACATAATTAATTATATATGAACATTATATTTAATAATTCTCCTGATAATAGAGATGTTTTTTACAATGTTTCTTCTTCTATTTTAATTGGACAAATAGTGCTAATTCTCCTTTATAATATTTTGCAACATTGCTTAGTTAAAATGTAATGTATTATTTATTAGAAAATATAGGATAGAAAACAATACATAGAATAATTGCTTAGAAACCCTCATTTGTATTATTAATTAGGTGTTATATTTGGGAAAGGAACATAAACTTGTATTATGGATGAATTTTTGGTGCTACTGAGTCATACAGTGATATGGATGTGATTTTTGTATAGTTTTAAATATTGGGCATTGTTGTCTTGTTAAAAATAATTTTGCATAACTGTACAACATATAATGGTAAACATATAATTGTATAGAAATGAACACAATAAGGAAAAATTAATTGTGAGCTACTCATAATTATAATACCAAATCAGACATAATTCTATACAAATGATTTCACTATTTTCTTTTTCTTAATTTATATTTTCTTTTTATTTTTTCTTCATTTTATTTTTTTTTATAAAAATGTCTTTTTATTCACATATCCCCCTGCTTCCTCTCCCTTCCCTCCTCCCAATCCCTCTCAGTCTGCCTTCAGTCTCCTCTCTCCCCATCCACCCATCCCCTCCCTGAAAAGGCAAGAAGTCCCAAGGTGGGTCAGCTCAGTGTGGCACATCCACTCCAGCCACGTCTGATTTCCTCATCCCAAAGTCAAGAAAACTAATCTAAAGCATGAAGATAAAATATCATTGACATTAGAAAATTTTTATTAGCTGTAAATTTATATAATTTCAGAGTAGTTTTTTATGTAGCTATCATTAAATTATCATTGATATTTATATATACTCGATATGGGTCTTTCTTTGAAATCCAATCCAGTTATTAATATCCTTTCTGTTAAAACCACGGTGGGTTTTGAAAATAGATAGTTAAGCAAGAATTTTTCCACTTATTTTTGTTAGAGATTCATATATAAAATTCTCATTCAAGATCTGTCGAAAAGGAATTTGCAATTTAAAAATTATGTAACATGTTCGAATGACACGCATGTTTTATTAAAGAATTTATAGCTTTTCTCAACATATTAAATATGCTATCAAATTTAAGAAAGTTTTACATTTTATATAGTTATATATGTTTATGTAACTCATAAATTTGTGTATTTTACTTATACATGAAAAGAACATAAAGCTCTTTGTCAATAACTAATATTTTCTTGGCTTGATAATATAGTTGGTGATATTTTAAATAATAGCAAATTAATTAGGTCTTCCATGCTACCCTGCTCTTAAATAACTGCATATATATCAGGGTAGTTCATGTACATATCTACAAGGGATTTATAAAGTACAGTTTAAAATACTTGCCTTGTGCACATCTATACTATGATCATATGCTGTTATTTTCTGTGTTAACTTTCTTCTCATTTTGTCATTTAATAATTATTCATAGACTCAAAAGGTTTCAAACTTTTACTTTAGTTTTTAAATAATGGCACTAATTATTATTGATGGACAACAGGTTAAGAATTAATGAAAAATTTTCACCCTCTATTCCAGAACCCTATATTTGTTTTATATTATGAAGAAAATTGAAATAACAATGATGTAGAAATTATAATAAAATTATTGGCCATATTAATCATAAAATCAGTAACTTTTTTTGATCTTAGCTTGTATTAAGTTCTATAATAAATTTTAATGTATGATTTAAGCTTTAGCTTTATCATATGAAAAGCAACTTAAAATTTGAATAGCATATGATTTTTAGCTGTAATTACTATTATTATCCCTAGTTACAAAAACTAGGAACTGAGGATTGGAAGTATACCAGTATACAATGCAAATCCATGAGTATTTCCTATACTTTGAAACTTACTGAGTACTATAAGAGTTATTTGAAAAATGAGATGAATTATTATTATTACAAACTGAACAGTGAAAAATAAATATATAATCAATATTCATAAATACTATTATTCTAACATTTGCCTTTACCTCGCCAAGGTATTTTTTAATTGCTACAATGAGTATTTTAAGTATTCAAAGTCAACGAATGGTTTCTCAGGGAGATAAGAGTATTGGTGGCTGTATCTGAAGAAGTAAAGATGTAATGTTTATCAGCAGGCTAAGGTGTGTATAAGGGGACTATATAGTAGAGTTAAAGAGCTGTGTGCCCCAGTGTCACAAATCACTTCCTGTTAGAAGTCACTGGTAGTTCAGAAGGTAATAGCTGGTGGCTATGGCTAAAGCAACATCAACAAATGGTCCCAATAGGATTTTGGTTTCAATCATGGGGAGGAGCAGAAGCTATGTACACCTCATAACAGCAACTGTGAGAGGTGTATAAAGAATTACAACAGGTAAAATCTATGACTGGTTCCAGGTCAGTGACTAGAAGCAACTTACCCTATAAACAGATAGATTGAAGGCATGCTAGCCAAATTGACGCCTGCATAGAATCAAATTTTACAACAGCAGGATGCATATTTAAAATATTGAGATATCATATATTCAAACCTCAACACCAATGCCATGTACGCTATCCTAGTATGAGTGTCCTTTAAAACTACTGAGAAACTACCAGTAATTAAATCAATAGCTAAAGGGTTTAAATCAAATGATACTCTACATGGAAAGAAAATGATATTCTTGGGGGCCATAGGATTATTGAATGAAATCCTACTACAAGAGGTAAGCTATCTCTCTGTGAATTGTTGGCCAAGGAAGCTCCTGATGCCATGTAAATATTAGAAGCTATTGCTATATGCTGTTGGTTTTATGCCAGAATTAAACTATAAGACCATATTTCTGAAGACACCACAAGTTCAAGTTTTGACTATAGGACATGGACAAATTAAGTTGTGACTTAACTGGAAATTCCCACACTTCTGGCTGGCTTTCAGAATATCAGAAGGGACAATGTAGGCTACTGGTGAAGGACTGTCACCAGCATTTCTGCTTGGCTATATACCCTGTGTTCTAAAACATGAACATGACTGGCAGGATGCTTCTGCTGTGCAATAGTGGCTTGGCTATTATGGGTAAGACCAACAGTATAGCAGTTGGATGTAAGTAAGATCTGTTCCACAAGAGGAAACCCACGCCTGATAACAAAAAGACAGAACAAAATCCTGTATCTTGAATCATTATGAGTTCTAATAGGGATGCAACTTGTGTGGTTTATTAGATATGTGTAACTTGCCTTTTGATCTACCCTCTAAACATTTGGATTTGTGACTATGGACTACTATGTTTGTCAGTCCCAACTCATAACCCCTAGGAGTCATTCAGATAGACTGTTACTGTGGAATAGTTGCCTATATCATAGCCATAGGTGGACATTTATAGTAACCAACTTTAAAGTTCAATGATTTTTCTGAAGAAGGGTAGAAAGAATGTGAGATTTGGAATAGCCTGTTGAGCCACCTGCAGACTGTGTAGTGGTTCCATGTTACCCGGTTGTGATGAAATTGTCTTGGGTCATTTCTGTTCCAGTATGTAACCCAAATAACATTTAGTGGTTTACTAACCTGGACCTTGGTTGTATCTCTATTTTGGCCTGTTGTGAATTTCTTATCTGAAATGAGCAGATCAGTATATTTTATCACCCCAGGAAAAAATTGGTTAAAAAAAAAAAACTATTGATCTTTATGAACAGATTTTGTATGTTATATAGCATGTTTCTATGAATATTCTAATCGAAATATTTTGGTAGATATATATGACAATTCTAAGAAATGTAAATTCAGATCATTTGAAGTTAATAAAAAGTATCTCAGCATATTCCATCAAAACTAATAACAATTTAAATTCTTTATGTAATTTTTTAAAGAATGACACTTATTTGAAGATTTTTTTCTTTGTGTGTGTGTGGAGAGAGAGAGAGAGAGACAGAGACAGAGACAGAGGCATAGAGAGATTATATTTAAAAGGCTGTGGATTTGTGAATACTCTATGATTATCACATAAAATAAATACAGTTTTCTTTATAACTAAAATAAAAATAAAAACGAATGGCATTTATATAATAAGAGTTCAGTATAGCCATAAAAATTTGAGATTTTATGGTGGAAAAATATCCAGACATGTAGTCAAAGCATTCTTTCCTCTAGTGAGTTTTATAATTCACAAAAAAACCAGCTGTCCTGCAGTTTAAGGTATTAAGGAAAGCTGTCAAGAGCTGTGGATCTCCACTGAGGCTATTCACACATGAAATCTGAGAGGTTTTTTGAGCTTCTGTAGCAAGTAATTAATCTGGGGAAATTCCAGGGGTTAAGACCAGATGTTCTGTTTCACTTATTTTGGACTTACTTTGACAATAAATAGTTTGTGTTTGTTCACATTGTGATAAACTTCAATGGGAGTCCAGCCTGTCCACAGGAACACTAAATAGAAAGTGCTTATTACCAACTAAGTTTTATATGATAACAGATTAGTTAACATTTTTCAATGTGGATTTCTCTGGGTAGCAATTTTTCTCACATAAAATCAGAACATTTATAGCACAGAGAAAAATAGATCAGTTATCACTGTGTGTTAATGAGACTTATCGGGGATGACAAATAATATACAATGCACAATCTATTTTAATATAATACTATACTTTAGATGGAGTCAGACTTTCAGCAATTTAATATAAGATTTAGTGAATACTGGTATTCAAAGGACAGAAAAACCATTGGTCTTCTGTTATGAATAGTATTTGTCTACTCAACACTAACCTAGCTATACCTGTGAAAATGGATTCTCAGTGGAGACACTGTGTTCATCAGATTGACTCCAGAACAGTCTCTGAGTCATTTTCTTAGAATTATTGATGGGGAATGGCCCAACCTTTTAAAGGAAGTTATAGGCCAGTTTTTGTCTAGGCTATATGACCAAATTAACAAGCCAGAGAAAGTAATATGCTAATCTGACTTTCTTCGTGGTTTCTGCCTCAAGCTCTTGCCCTGAGTTTCTACCTTGGCTTCTTTTGTTGCTAGACGGTAACCTGTAAGCCAAATAAACTACTTCTTCCTGAAAATGTTTTGGCTAGAGTTTTATGACAGAAATGGAAAATGAGTTAGAACAGACATTAATTTTAGGAATGAGAGATGGGACTGTGGTGAACCTGACTGTGTAACATTTATGCTGTTGCTGCTTTGTGGAGGATGATGGAAGATTTGGAAACTTTGGGCTGGAAGTTTTTTGAGAGTTCAGAGCTTAATGAGGTATTTTTATGGGAGCATGCAAGACAAGAATTCTGAATAAAATGAAGAAAATGGAGGTCAGGTTTATGAAGTTTCAGAGAGAAACTTGGGATTCTTTTATGGACTCCATAGGGGCCACTCATTAGGTATTTTGTGTTAAGGACTTGTGGGCTCTGTTCATCTGAGGTTGAAGAAGCTAATTCTTAAGCTATGTGCCCAAAGGAGAAAACCCCTCTAGAGTGAAACTGTTGCTTTAATGGGACAAGAGATGCTGGTCTTCTGAGGCTAAACATCAATTATTTATGAAACAATATCATAAGGCCAGACTCTCCTAGGAATTTTCTCCTTACTGTCATTACATAAAAATTGTAGTCCAGGATAAAATAAATCCTAAATCTTAACTTGTTAGCTCATCATGATAATGTGTAAGATTCTTACACATAATGTTGGTTTGAAGGAGTCATGAAAAGCAGTTGTGGTTTGGTACAATGAAGAGGATCATCCCAAATATGGATGGTCATTTGTGTTGGTGGAGCATCTGTTTTTGTTGAAACCAGGAGACTGAAGGGACTATGAAAAGAAGCTGAAATGTGGAACCATGTGGTAGGGACTGAATTCCTGGAAGGGCCACTGCTCAAATTGTTGTCTCAGTTGTATAGGTGATACCACCATAATCAAGATTCCAGAACTGTATAATGACCACCAAGGACAACAGAAATTGTGAGTAGGTCTACCCCTCCCAACTGGCTGTATAACCGTAATGGAGGAGCTGGGTTTGTAGGGTTAATTAAGTCCTCTGGAGACCAAAAGATCATCAGTGAGTCCCAGGCACTGTAAACTGTACTGTTTAAACTATTCTATTTTGGTTGGTTCTGATATTATGGTAACTGTCTTCTAGTCTTTCCCTCTTTTAATAAAAAAGTATGAATTTATCAGTTTTTCCCTTTTTTCTTTGTTTTGTTTCTAGTTTAGAGAAATCCAGAGTTAAGAAAATATATATTAAAAAAAGAATTGAAGTTTTGAGATAATAAAAAAGATCACGAATATTGAAGTTTTGAGATTTTTATAGATTGTTAGAACTTAACTTTGACTGTGTTTAAACTGTAATATTAGCAAATGTTTTGGAGGTGGAAAGTGAAAATGGATTAGGGGTTAAAGAGATAGGTTTGTGTTGGTAGGCAAACAAGGGTTTGAATATTACAGATTGGTTTTGGCAAATGGACACAAATATAAATCATGGAAGACAGAATCTCAGTTGAGATTGCATCCAACTGTTTGACCCATAAGTATGGCTGTAAATCATAACTTCATTGCTGACTGTGTGGGGCTGGGACAAGCTGGGAGGGCCCAAGCTACTTCCAATGTCATCCCTGTCCTATTGGGCCAAGGCTGTACAAGAAAAGTTGTTCCTGTTTACAGCTCCTGCCTTGAGTTCCTGATATGGCTACAGAAAGCATACTTGGAAACTTGTAGTCATAAGAACATAAGACTTGAAGAAGTAAAATGATGCAAAGCATACTGGTATTTATATGTGAAAATAATGCTTGACTGTAAAGCTATAAATATATGCCATAAATCTTAACAACATATAGGATAATTAGAGTAAAACTTCAATTAAATAAGTATGATAAATGTGGGTCTTTTGTCATAATAATTTTGTTATAAATATACTACAAGTGCTAATGTCACATTATCTGAGAAATTTGTTTAGAAACTGCAATTAAATAATTCAGAAATAATTAATTCAGAAGACAACCCATTAAATTATAACCCTCCCTACAGGTTAACTTGGTGCCAAATGTATTGTTTAATTTATCATTCTTAGTAATTTTAGAGAGCCTCAAGGCAGGGAATGAAGTAATAATAAATAGGGAATAGTGGATAATTAGAGAAGGAAATGTGGAACAAAATTACTAAGGGCTTTAGGTGAAGTTCATTATTACTATTTAATAGTGCCCAAGAGCATTCGATCAAATTATGGATCAAGTTTAAAAGTGGGCTGAATGAAATCCTTGTGGAGCAGAGTTTTCATTTTTCCCCTCAAAATTCAGCAGAAACGTGATAAAATATTCTTAAGATCTCCCACGCAAATCATATTTTGATCAAGCTCTATGGAAAATAGTTCCAGAGGACTTAGGTATATATTTTTGGAGTTAAGGGATTGCAAATACTGAGAAAACAGAAGAGCTAGAGTGTAATGGAGGCATCTGAGATTGTTTGGTGATTATCTTTGAACCCGAGGGATTGAGAATTGTCCATGATTAAGCAGTAAGATGCTGCTTAAGCAGCAAGGTGACTGTTTATGTGACATGTAGTAGCACAGCCCTCAGGCCATTTAATGCACAGGGAAATCTTGCTTTACTAACTGTACAGATTATTTCTTTTATTTGGGCCCATCCTAGAGCACTGTGTTTCTATTATTAAAATTTTAAAAGTGTACATGTATAATTTATTTGTTTTTCTTATTTTGTTTCATTTCATTACCATAATTGTGATTGTGCAGCCTAAGAATATTCACCACCTTTCTTTGTGTAACAAAGTTTACCTCTAGTTTTGAAAGAAAAGCCAATTTGTTTAGATAATGGCTTGGAAGAGTCATAGTTTCTGTGTATAATCAATGAAAACAGGCAGAGTAGGTTTGTGCTTTTAATTCACCTGTATACCACAGAGTGAATGACAAGCTTGGTAATTTCTTGATAGCTACTACTAATAATATATTGTGAAAACAGCACGTGCTCCGTAAATCCCAGGGAAGGTATGCTGTATCTAGTTCAAATTGACTATGAATGTTCATCCTGACTCTCTTTATTATAGATTGATCTAAAATGCTGCCTGTTAATAGCAATATTTAAAATTTTCATTTTAATATATAGAGCCACAGTATTTAATACAATCATAAATTAATGTGACCATGGTTTATATGCTGTGTTAAGGCACTGTAAAAATATATTTATCTTTGTTATTTATTATTTGTATTACAGTGTCATTTTGGATTGTTAACAATGTAAGAAGAAGAGTGGAAGGTGACATTAAGCAAGAATAAAATCTCAAACCAAATTCTGGATTTATCACTATCTTATATTGTGATAAATATTACAAGTCAATATTATTACCTCAGAGTAACTCAGCATGTACTATTCAAATATCCACCTTTGACCAGGTAGTGTACTAAATACATGGTATATATCAATTAATAAGTCTTAAAATACTATAATTTTAGAAGTGAAAGAAAAATATATAAACTCAAACATCCATTTTTAAATTAATCATATCAATGTTGAAAAAAGCAAAAAGATAATAAAAAGGAAAGTGAGAATTGAAAAGCTTTATTGAGGATTTGAGTCTGAATTTGAAAACTTGATTTGTAGTTTTCTTTATTATAAAAAGAATTATAGCATTGCTAAGAATAGCATTAGTAAATATTAGCTCATTTTGTCATTTTATGACTCATCATGCTATAGTGGGTATCTCTTCCACCTATGGACTTGGGGTACAAGCTCCTAGGATATGGCCTTTGACTAGTGTAAGAACTGGGAAACATCTTGAATGGTGCTTCTCTTTTGTGTTCTTGGATGGTAAAGAAGATTGGGTCAGAGATAAAACTATCCAAAGGAAGGATCCTTTTGCAGTGGAATTAGTAGGGTTCATGTGAGAACAACATGTCATGAATATAACTTCCTTCAAAAAAGTATCCCTTTGATTCATATCAAATGCACGCATAAAGCATAGAGGTAGAATCAAGTATAAGAGGAACAAAATATTAAATTGCATATTATAATACTGTTATTATAAGAACAATAAAATTTATGGCCAGACTGTAATTATTCAAGCATGATGATAATTCCATGTATTATGGAATAAGCAAAAAAAAAAGTAATCATCAATAAAAAACAAACGTGTTCAAGAGGTATCTTGAAGTCATGAATGAAAAAATAAATCTTCCAAAGTAATAAATCTTTTAAAATACTGAATACTTAAATAAGAAAATGTATAGAAGTAATTAAGAATTCTTGAAAACATCTTTATAGATATTAAGTAATAGAAGTAACTTGGAATATTTTAACAAATACATGAGAAAACTGAGAATCCAGACAAACTACATATTCTACATGTTTTAATTAAAACAACAAAATAGTGAAGACTAATGAAGAAGTTCATCAGATAAAGGCATTTCCACCAATACTGATGGCCTGATTTTGATTTCAAGAACTGATAAAGTAGAAGGAGACAACAAAGTTATTGGACCAGCATATGCTAGTTCAGCCAAGTACATACATACATACACACACACACAGAGAGAGAGAGAGAGAGAGAGAGAGAGAGAGAGAGAGAGAGAGAGAGACAGACAGACAGACAGACAGACAGACAAAGAGACAGAGAGAGAAAAACATACATATAGAGACAGAGTTAATAATAAAATTAGCAAACACAAGGCATTTGCTTCAGATAATATGCAAAGTTTAATATGAGTTGTCAATGCTCAATATGCTTATCATACAAATTCAAAAATAACTGAGAAAAAACAAAAGAACATTCTTAATTTAGTAATATTATTACTTTGATATATAAACTGGAAAACTTTAGTCAGGGAAAATGAATAATGGGAACTTTCAAGTGCACTTAGTCTTATTCTCTGTTCCAATATAATCCTCAACTGCACCTCTAATATTAGGCTTGTCTCTGAAAAAAAAAAACTGAGAATAAATCTTAATTACTCTAGTTGTTGTCTAAACCTAAGCTTGGTATCTAGAGAAGGGGAGATCTCATGACCTCATTCTAGTCATAGATTAGTTCTATTCCTTCAGGAACCAGAAACAAACATAAGATATAAGAAATGTAACAAAGGCACAATACCCATCACTCCATCCACACTCCACTTTTCTTCTATTTTCTATTCATGCCTATTGTTGTTCAGTGATATATTTGGGGAAAAAAGACAGTTGTCCTCAACATTATCCTGTTTTTAGCAACAATTTGTAAGACATAAGTTGCTTTTTCTTACTTATCTTTCTTAGTTCCAAAGGGGAGAGTAGAGAAGCTTCCAACAGAATGGAAATGACACATAAAGGCTGACCATCATGTAGAGACATACCAACATTATCCAGTTGGGGAGAAAACTGGTGCTAAGGGGGTTCTCCAAGATTCCATAAGGATGACCCAAGCTTAGACTATTAGCAATAGTTGAGAGGGTGCCTTCCTGAGCTAGCTACCTTGATAATGAGATTGGTGAATACCCTAACTGTCATTATCAAACTTTTATTTAGTATCCCACGGAAGCAAATGCAGAGATTCACTGCCAAGCACCTGGCAGAGTTCTGGGAATCCAGTTGAATAAGAAAATGGAGGCTTATATGAGTAAGGTGGCTCAAGAACATGATTGAAATCTACAGAGACAACTGAACTAAGCTACTGGGATCTCTATTTAAACAGACAGCTGTGGAGCCTGCACGGGACTGGACTGGGCCCTCTGAATACAGGAGACATTTGTAGCTTGATCTGTTTAAGGGCCCTCTGGCAGTGGGATCAGGAACTATCTCTGGTAACATGAGCCTATTGTCTATTGAGAGACACCTTGCCTTGATGCAACAGGGAGGAGCTTGGTCTGGCCTCAACTGAATTTACCAGGGTTTGCTGCCTCCCCATGTGAAGCCTTATTCTTTCAGAAGAGAGGATATGGGTTGGGTGATGAAAGAAGCCTGAGAAATAAGGAGGAGAGGAGGGATGAGGGGCATTGTGATTAGTAAACTAACAAAAAAATCTTAAATAAAACAATAAAAATAAAGACTTATCATCATGTAAAAATAACTGAAATTTCACTTCTTATACTCATAGCCTCCAATGTAAATATGATCATGTTCCTCTAATATAACTCAGTTTTTAATTTTACAGCTTTTTAAGGGCAGCAATATAAAGCTATTCTTATTTGAGCCGTCCCTTGATTTCTTAAGAGCAGGAATACATATTTTTCAGTAGTAACTCAGTCCTCTTAGTTCTCTCAAAATGTCTTATTCTTCCAGTTAAGTCAACCCAAATCAATGCTATATCAAGCCATACTTAGGTATTTTCCTCCATTAGACACACATTGCACAACTAAGTCTTATTACCATCCAGGTTCTATTTGCAGATTTTTTTTCCATATGAAATTGTCTCATATGCCTATTCACAGGTATGATAAATAGCACCCTATTTTTCATGTTTTATCTGTCAGATGAGCTTTCTAATCCATTGCAAACTTTGAATTTCTCTTTCTGAGACTTAGCTTCTTCCATGGATTATTTATACCCTTCACACCTAATTTTTTAAAATTATGTACAAACAGATATGTACTCTAAAATGAGCTCATTCTTACTATTCATAACTCTAATGTTCTTTAAATGTACACAGGGCCTACTGGTACTGTTCTGAGAAATGGAATATGGCATAAGTGTTTGGATGCTTCAGGTGTAATTAGGTGATACAAGAGTGAATATTTCTACCTTTCAGAGACTATATTATGCTCAAAAGAACTTACGATTCTGTGGAAATCTATGTCCAAAGCAAAAGGAAATATCCATGTGAATCATCTTCTTAACTGATCTTTGTGTCTTTTGCCTGCAGCTATGAATGGCCTAATAAAGCCTCTAGAAGGCCCTGGAGACACTCTATTACCTGGTAACATACTGAAAAGTGATAAAAAGTTTCTTGTGATTAAGTAGGATTGACTGTGTTGATGGACAACTGAAACATTTAATAGCATGTTCTTTTATGCTATAAACCTAGAGGATAATATATAGTCAGAACTTTTCTTCTCCTTTTCTCTTCAGCTTTGCATTTACATGTTACATCATAAAGTAAGCATTTAGTTTAAATTAAGTCATGATTCATCAAATTTATCATTTAAGTTAGTCTTGTGTAATTTCTTTGGTGATTAAAAGGATTGTTATTTTGAAGTTGAGCTTAGTACTAGCTACTGAGAAAATAGAAAACTGTGTATTTTCAGGCCACATGACCAGTATAACATGGAGAAAACCATTTCCCATTCCATTGTTTTATTCAAATAAAGAATTAAGCAGCATAAGACCACATCCACTGTGTTTAAGTTTTCCATATATGTTATAAGTTATTTACAAGGACCAGTCTCAGAAAATTTTACTATTATCTTCTGATAAATGATGCAAAATAATTATTTTATCATGTCCACACCTCAAAGAAATCCTACTGTTTATAAAATTCTGTTTCACTGTTAGTACCAACCAACCTCTATATAAATTAATATCAGAAGATGATGTTCTGATGAGCACAGTGAAGCAACACACATAGTGAGTTCATGTTTATGTTTTTCTAATGAAAGTTAATCTCTAAAATATGGAAATTATGAATCTATATACAAGTGCAAAGGATATCTCTAAAACATCTTTTCTGTTCAGTTACATAAACTAATGCTTGCTTCAACACATACTACTATTGAACTGTGGTATTGTAATACTCCTTACCTGCCTAAGTATCTGTTCTTGATTCTTCTTTAGTGAGACTGTATTTGAATACTCTAGGCCTTTGGTTCATTGGAAAAAGCTTGTCAAACCATCCATCTAAAACTAATAACTTCTGTATATCTATATATTATCATGGAGAAAAATATTTAAACAATACTTTATCCTTGCCAAACTTAAATATTCTTGCACATAAACACTTCAAATTTGTATTGTTACAGTAATATGATGTTTAAAGTATCTTCATATTCAAATTGATTCATAGCTTATAACACTTTCTTATCCTTTATAAACTGCATCACTGGATTACACCATTACGAATGTAAGCCATACATTAACATTTGTATTACAGAAATTCTATTCAATAAGTTTTCTTTCTGCCTCTAGGAAACGTTTTATTTTATAATGTTTTGTTATTAATTTCAAAGAAATGAATATTCAGTCTTTCTGGATTCTATTATATGTGCTGTGAGATATTCAGTTATTTTCATTCTTCATGTGAAAAGTTGAGTTTCCAGATTCTGAGCACTTACAGGCTGTGATTTTTTTTTTTTTTAGCCAACTAGAATAAAGCAGATAAACAACTTGCTACACAGGAACTTGTCCCATGTGTGTGGTCCATCTTCAAGTGCCTGCTTCAGTTGGTATGTGTTTTCTAGCTTGTTAAATTTGAAGAAATATGGTTTATACTGTAGTATGCTGCAGTTTGCAATAGTTCTGTCTCTTTTCTTTAAAAAATGAGCAAGCAAGTAGGTAGGGCTGATATAGGTAGAGTATTGTATTTACTTATAAATAATTATTAACCAACTATTAGCCATAAACAATTTTCATTAGTATAGATTCTTATATAATTTTCATATTTTGCACATGCTTTTACCTCTGTTTAGACTATGTTGTAAATTGATGCATATTAAGAATATATTGTTGTCATTTCCACTTGCAATTTCTACCTCAATTTAATTATATTTGTCATACTATATATATTCTACTTCTTTTTAAGATGTCGAGGAGGACTTTGGGGGAAATTTTGATGTAAAGAAGAAACCTGGGACAGGGAAATCTCACAGTAGAACCCCAGCTTTCACTCTTAGAAATAGTGGGTAAGTAGCCAGAACTGGTTTGTAAGGGATATGTTTTGTATTTAATAAAAACCAGTCTGAAATATCAGAGTATACACGCAGTCAATCCAGGAGGATCAGAGAGTGGTAATTTAAACCTTTAATCCCAGCACAGGGAATTTCTGGGAGTGGTGGCCTGTGCCCTTAATCCCAGCAGATCTGAGTTTGAGGCCAGTTTAGTTTACAGAGGGAGTTCTAGGCTCCTAGGCAGGCAGTGGTGGTGCCAGACCTTTAATCCCATAACTTCAGAGACAAAGGAGAACTTTCTGTATTTCTGTGATTTCAAAGCTAACTATCAAATAGTAGTAGCCCATGCCTTTAATCTTAACCTGGATGTGAAACAACTCGGTGAAGAAGATATTTACTGCAGGCATAGAAAGACAGAATCAGGCAGTAGAAGCCACAAGGAACAAGGCTGAGGAAGCTGGGTGAGATTTGACTGTGGTGTTTCCTCTCTTTAATATCTCAGCCTTTGCCTGGTATCTGGCTGTGAGTTTCCTTCATGCAACACTGGCTATCTTCAGTAACCAAATTGGTACCTGTCATCAGAGAGGCCTCATCCAGAAGTTGATGGAGGCAATTTAGAGAACAATATTCAAACATCAGACTGAGTTCCAGAATCCTGCAATGAAGGAGAAAAAATTGTAGGAGCCAGAGAGGTCCTACATACCATGGGAAAGATCACACAGTCAACTAACCCGGACTCCTTGGGGCTTGCAGAAACGGACAACCAGGGAGTCTGCATGAAACTGTTGTAGGCACTCTGCATATATGTTACAGTTGTATAGCTTGGTCCTCTTATGGGATGCCTAACATCAGAAAAATGCCCTCTTCTACTGGCTTCTGGGACGCTATATCTCATACTGGGTCTCCTTGCCCAGCCTTAATACAAATATTGAAACTATTTAATTCATTTTTTATTGATACAAAAGGAGACCTGCCCTTTCCTGGATGGAGACATAAGAAAGGAAAAGACAGGGGACTAGGCAGATAGGGGAAGGGAGAAGGAAGGGAAATTGGGGAGTGGCTGTGGCAGGGATGCAAATTAAAAAGATGAAATAAAAAATAAACCCTTACCATAAAAAGTACACTGAGAAAGAGTATTTCTCAGCGGTTGAAACACTTGCCACTTATACCTAGCAAACTGATGACCTCAATCTGTCTGAAGTCCAGGATGTAGGGTTATCCATCTGTAACTTCAGCACTCCTATAGAGAGATAGAAGAGAAAGGCAAGAGAATCACCCAGAAGCTGACAAATCAGCTAGCTTGCTATGTGTGATGAAGACTAAACAGCACACATTCCACTCAGTAAATAGATGAAAGAAAGGAGAGAAGACATTCTTGAATGCTCTCATTTGACCTCCACACATTGTCCCCATCCACTGTCTCAAACACCCCTACACACATACCTACTCATACTAAATTGATAAACAAAAGAGAATAAGCTTAGTTTTGAGAACACTCTGTATTGTTTATGAACTTAGTTAAAGATGTGCCATTTTATACATGGAAGTGAATTTGCTACAAAAGTCCTGAATGAGATTCACTAATAGCTTACAGAAGAGGCCTACTCACAATACTGACGAAAAGAGTAATAGCTTAGGCTGCTTACAGCTGTGTCCCAAACATTGACATCTGTATGTTCCATATGTAAAGTTTAAAAGTACATGCTCCTGCATTCTGTAGATCTTCAACTTGCTGCTTCAGCCTCTCTGAGCTCATACGCTCCTTGTTTGGTGAATTCTGACAGCCTATTTCTCCTTGCTTACCCTGCTGGGTCTTATAATCTTTCTGCTTCCTCTCCAATGGGAATTCCTGAGCTAAGAGGAAAAAGATTTAATGGAGACCTACAATTTAGCCACTATTAGCATTATGTCTGACTGTGCATCCCTACAAACTGTACTCATCTGGTGGCAAAGGAAGCCTCTCTTATGACTGTATTAGTCACTGACCTATGAGTATAGCAGAATATCATTAGGAATTATTTTATTGATTATTTTTTTTTTACCAGTAGTGTTTGCTTTTACCCTAGGACACTGGGCTACATAGTCTATAGTCTTTGGTTATCCAAGCAGTATGAAGTACGAAGTTCCTTCTCATGGAGTAGGCCTTATGTCAAGTTAGACACTGGTTGGCTACTCCCAGAAGTTCTGTGTAACTATTGCCCTATCATATGTTGCAGGGAAGACATATTATAAGTCGATTTTTTTTTTTTGGCCTAGTTGCTGTCCATGTTCCTCTTACAGCAGCCTGTAAAACACCTCCCCATAATAAAGAGCCTAGACCATAGGTATAGGAGCTCCAAGTAAACAATATCACAACTTTATTGTGTTCAATAAATTCTGTGGTTGTTGTTATTGGTAATGGAGCCCTGTTATCAGTTTGCTGAGAGAAACCTTTTATCTTAGCAAACAGGATGGCTTTCTTGAGAATTTCCATGAGACTCCCTTGACCAAGAACTCAACTGAAAGTAACCTAGTCCTGCTATGACAAGCCACACTTGGCTCCAAGAGATTGCCAGATGAGATTCTATATCCTCCATTACTAGGATTTTAATTAGAATTATTTTTATAGATTCCAGAAAGTTCTAGATGCACTAAGTGTTCACATCACCACTCAATCTTCCCCCAGACCTGCAGTTCCAGCTTTCCCTATACTAACCCCCTCTATCACATCTCCTCCATACCGAATTCCCCTGCTCTCATCACCACCCACCCTCAGTCAGCCCTAGAATCTTTTCTATTTCTTCCTCCCAGTGAGATCCCTGCATATAACCTAGACCCATCTTATTTACCTAACCACTCTGTTCTGTGTGTTTAAGATTGATAATCATTTACTTAACAGCTAATATTTGCTTATAAGTGAATATATATCGTAGTTCTATTTCTGCTTCTGGGATACCCAAATTTCTTTCTATAAAATATCTTTTCCTACCTGTAACATCACTCTGTATCACAAGATATTTAATGGAAATAGATCAGACTTAGAAGTTTAGGATTATCATATTAATTATTTGCAAGATTAATTATTAACCTCAACTATAAATGATAGGTAAATTGTATATTACGTTAATATATGAAAACATCATATAAGATAACATTCAAGTATATGTCATTTTGTCAACTTTATCATACATGAAGTTGAAGAAAAGACATAGTAATACAGGTTCATAATTTAGGTAATATAGATACAAACATACATACATATCCATGCATACACATATATTTACATATAAATTATTTACATGTAATTTTAATATTACCAATCATACTATTATTATGGTGACACATTCTTTTGTACTTTGACACTTTGTTCATGGTGTGAATGTCAATATTAGCCTCAACATTCATCTAGTAAGTGGGCTTTCTTGTTAAATATTGCCAATTATTTTTACTACAGTTTAAAAAGTTATCTTATTCCTTGAGCCTGTTTAGCATTGTAATTCAGTTTTTAAACCAAGCAACAGATGATTTCTGACGATTTAGCTAGAAACCCATCTCTAAATGTGTCCACCACTTCTACAACATGAGAATTTCCAATATGTTCTTCAGCTACTAGGGCTGAAAATAGCAAGCCAACAGATTTTCACTTACATTGTCATATTTGATTACTTCTGTTTTAAGTTTAGCTTGAATCCATGACATAAATATCAATAATTGTGATGCTCACAATTAAAAGTCAAGAAGCTTCAAAACTTCCTTTATTTCCTTGTCTTATTCACAAGTTTTTTTGTCCTTTGGGGGACATTGTTTTTCTGCTTCTGAAATAGCGTGCTGTTTTATTGATGAGAAAAAGAACCCTTATTCAGCACAGGTAGAATGGACTTCTTGGTGGACTCTACTGAATCATTTACTCCATATCTATAGTCATTTTAAGGTTCAGAATTCCTTTTTCTGTTTTAATTACTGTGGGAAAAAGCAATAATAAGGAAGAAATAAAGCTGTGTGTTGGATATATAAAGGACTGGTTATAGTATTTGTAAGACACTCTAGAGGAGTTGTAGAAAAGTCCTCATGAAAGTGGTTTTTTTTTTTTCCAAAGTTTTCCCTGTGATTGTTTTGTTGTACATAATTAAATGTTATTGCCTACTTATTAAATAATGAGTATTGCATAAAAATCTTTATATACATTACCATATTTTAATTGAAGTTAAACATGATTGCTATAGTAACATATACATATTTAAATAGCAATTAAGCAATAATTATTTCTTATCATTAGTAAGTTATTTTGTACTTTATTGAAATTTAGAAGAAAATCAAAAGCAAATGTTGATCTACCACTTGTGGATTAAAACCATAAACTGTGCATAAGCGATTTTGCAAGAATGCTTGAGACCAATAGAAGATATTGAAAGAGGTAGGTTGTGGGAATGCCTTTTTGTATGCTGTGAATATCAATCTTTAAATAAAGGAGCTGTTTGGTCCTTAACAGGCAACGTAGAAAAAGTAGGCAGAGGAATCAAAATAGGTAGGAAAGGAACATCGGAGTCAGGGACAGATCAACCCACCTGCTAAAGGAAAAGTGTGTAAGGAACACAGGTGAGCCACGGGTCACATGGCCAGACAGATTAATAGAAATGGGTTAAGTTGAGATGTAAGAGCAAACTAGCAATGTGCCTGAGCCAAACAGCATGAAGTTAATATAAGTGTCTGAATCATTTCTGAGGGCCTGAGCAGCAGCAGTGGGTGGCTAAGGGGTCTGGTGCGGCAGGGTCTGAGACTCTGGCCGGCTGTCCTGGGACCAAGAAACCTCACTACTACAAGAGGTTCATACATGCATGAAACCTGATTTTTTTTTCCTAAACATGGAAGTATTCTTTGAAGATCTTTACAAAAGCCCATTATAGAAGGCTTATTTTATGTTACTTAAATGGAATTAGAATGAAATGTTTGCATTATTACCTTTTTAATACTGAAATTCTCAAACTTTTATTTTATGTAAATCAGAGTTCTTTTCTCCTATGCTTAAATATGGTCTGTTAAATTTTTTTTATAAGCTTCCATTTTATTCTAGAATGTGATGTCTGATAGAATCAATCCTATGATAGTCATATCAATTTTCATCATATGTTTTTGATAGCACATATCAAATTATTAATGCATAAACAAACACAAAATAGTAGTTGTGTTTCTGCTTTATGAAACACTGGAAGTTTGATAATCCCTTTCAAAGTATAACACAAAAAATGACATATTATCTCCTTATATAAAACATACATTCTTGCTTATTTTTGATGATTTCATTTTAAATAAATTTACTGCAGTCTCTAGTCCTCTGTGTCAATGTTAGAGTGTGAAACCCTGAGTGTTATCTTAGCTCAGTGTCCATGGTGACAAATCCCAGGATTCAGAATAGCAACAGAACTGATAAGGCACTATCCCTACAGTGGATCACTTTGGACTTAATGTTCTATAACATAACAAAAAAGAGCCAAAACACCAGACCACTCGAGTCCTTGTTTAAAATAATAGAATTCAATTTATTCTAAAACTATCACAGTAACTCATCTCCAACTGACATAAACATCAGCTAAGTATATCACTAGTGGTGTGAACTGTCAGTAAAAAGAATTAATCAGGTGTGCACAGTGAGAAACATTTCAGCAAATGCAAATAATGTAAAAGATCACAGAAAACTGGTCAGGGCCATATAGAAATACATATGCATATATATTCATGCAAATATTGCCCATATACTTAATGTATAATTTTACATTAAATTATCACTTGAGAAAAAAACTTATGCTCTACATCCACCAATAAAAACAAACATCTTTTCTAAAAGAAACTGTATCTATCTTCTACAATTGTCATCTATTTATATACCTATCATTTATCTCCTCATGTATCTAATATACAATAATCAAAATACTTGCCTTCGTCAATGGTAATTTCAGTTATGGTAGAAAATTTATTGCCCATTGCTTTTCATCCTTAAATATGTGGATACAGAAAATTTCTTTACGTATGTCAAGAGAGATCTAACATGTCAAAATACAATTATTGTACTTCAATCATCTAGTTAGAGATTTTTGTAGCGTCCCTTTACATTTCAGGTATAAACCTATACCCCTATTTTACCAATTACATCATTTTAAAAGTTTATTTTAGTTTTATATCTTAAAATAAGACATTCAACAACCTTTACTTTCAAACTGGCTCTTAACAATATTTGTAAGTAAAGTTTGGAATCCAAGTTAAGTTACCAAATCTGATAAAGCATTTATGTTTTTGCTAAGCATTTTTACTTTGGAGTGATGTAGACATTCAAAACATAATGATGGTCCAACAATAAAAAATTAATAAAATTCTAAAATCTATTAAAACATTTGAAGGAAAGAATATTAACACTTTCATCTTCATTATTTGTTTACTTCTAAAGTATACAAATGTTTGCATGCATGTATTTATATATACAATGTATATCCCTGGTGCTCTCAGATGACAGAAGACTGCCTCATACCAGCTGGAACTGGTGTTGTCTGCAGCCATGTGCTGTCATATGGATGCTGGCTGGTAAGTCTAGATCCTCTGTACGAACACTAAGTCAGCTTAAGAACTGAGTCTTATCTTTAGACATAAGCAATTCAACTTTTATATCAGACTTCTTTATTTTCTCATGAATTTTTTTTTAGCAATTTGCTTCATGGAAATGTAGATATTTTAAATGAGATATCTATCTTTCTTTTAAGTTAAAAAATTGTCATGAGAAAGCTCATATTTCAAAGAAATTAGGAGCTGTTAATGATATTTGAAATTCTGTCGTTGGTGTGTTTACAGATTGTTACTGTTCCTGAAATTGACTAGGGTTCCTCACTCTGCAATTAGCAGATAAACTTGTCATCTGTATTTAAGACAAGCCTTAAGTTTCCCTATCACTTAGGTTAAAAATAAAAGGAAAGGAAAGAAAAGAAAAATTCCTTAACACATAGCTCTTTGGAGTACTGATTTGTAAGTAAACCAAAGCACTTTAGTCATAATTGCATATAAATAGTTTAAGAAAAGATATATCCACAAAATTTAGTAAGGCACAAACTTTTTCCCAATTTGATTAAGCTTCACAAAATAGATACTATTGTCAAAAGGCTAAAAGCTATCAATTTACTATAAAAATACATTGTTGAATGCCAATTTTTCTTTCTATTGCTGTAATGTTAAACATTATGACAAAGAAAAAACTTACAAAGGAAAGAGTTTATTTTAGCTATCATTTCTCAGGTTACTGTCTTTCAGTGAGAAAAGGCAGGGCAAGTACTCATGTCAGGCCCCTGGAATCAGGAAATAAAACAGAAGTTATGGAGTAATGCTGCTTACTGGCTGTGCTCATATTCAGCTCATGACCTAGAGGTATTATTGCCTACAGTAGATTGAGCCCTCATATATTAATTATACTCAAGAAAATGCACCCACAGACCATCTTAGTAACCCATCTGGTAGTGCCAATATCTCAAGTGACAATCCTGTCATTGCCTCTAACTAGTCCAGTCTCCCTTTGGTCAAATTGACAAAGCAAACAAACAAAAATAATGTGTTAATATAATTATTATTTCTCTCATTTAAGGTGTGTTTTAAAATGTTCTCCTACAACTTAAATTGTCCTGAAATTATAATTTCATTTCCTTTTACTCTGCTGCATGTAACTGCAACAATATTGATAACTGATATTGATCATTCTTTAGCTAATGAGGCACATTTTCCAAAATCCACAAGAACATAATGTGGAAAGAAACTATTTGTATCTAGGAAACAGACATATTTTGCATATATTCCTTTAAAAACATGAGTAGTAATCTACTTTCTAACAGTCAACATTATCTTACAAATAATATAGGATGTTGTTTTTTATGAAAAGATATATAAACCATTTATAGTGGCATATGATAGAGTTATAGATACCCATGGCATACCTATTGTTGCTTCATATACTACACTGGAGTCCATTAAAATATCTTCTGCAACTAAAATTAGGCACAGAACTGACACCTTGTATCTTTCATTTTCTTTTCCCTTTCTATCCCTTACATTCTCTGACACTTGGAGTTTTTGGTGTTATATAATCTATTGTATAATTCATAGTATTCACCCTTCCTTTAATAAATATTTTAAACTTAAAACTATTATTAAAATGTGGGGCATTATGATTGACATAGACTGTTCATTTAAATAAAATGGTATTTTATTTAAGTATTTGTCCTTATTATGTAATTAATACGCTTTATTTTTCTTATTTTTTGTATTTTATCTATTGTCAATTATGTTGAATTTTAATAATACATGAAATCTTGGCTAGTATTCGCTATGAAGTCATTGACTGGCTCTTTCTTAAATTTACCATCATCTCTAAAGCTCTGTAGTTACGTTACAATGAGTATTGTGTAAAAAAAATTATGTCTCTGGACAAAGGTACCTTAAGGAGTTTAAAAGTCCATTTTCTACAAGTTGTTAGTTGAAACCAGTTGACATGGATCTATTATTTCTTTGAGTTTGAGATGTGTCATTTTGAGTGATTGTTCTATTTGCTGCTTTGCACCTACTCCGTGCAACTCATCACTGCTTATTGACATCCTTTCCTTGGGTAAATTCTGAACTTAGAGAAGACATCTTGTCACCGGCTGAAGTTAATGATCTGGTTTCACTGCTGTTTTGCTTTTTTTTTTTTTAATCCTTAAAAAAATGAAGTCTTTTAAATCTTTAAAGCTGAAGCTTAAGACAAATATTTAGATCGTTTAACAAGTTAACCTAAGCAAAAGCCCCAAACAACGCATCATGGAAAAAAATTCATGATTTTAAAGAACTTATGTTGGTATAATTTTATGTAAATTTAGTTTGCATAGTTAAAATAATTAAATATTATATTCCATGTAAACAATTTCACATGATACAAAATAATATAGAGGCAAATATATTTTTATTCTGAATGATATAGACTAAAGCATATAATCTTGATTGGTCTTACATTTGTGGTGACCAGGAATAGACAACCCTGTGAATATCACTCATTTGTTGAGACATCTATTTAATTTTTTATTTAAATATTATTTAATTTTTTAAACAATTATTTAAAAAAGAAACTTGGTACAAGCAGTAAAATCTTGTCTAAAATTTTAAAATTTCTGAATTTTTTTTTTTTATATTTACTGGCATGATTAGTTTTTTTCTGGACAAGGTGAATAAATGTAATGACAGTATCTATGCAATATTGATAGAAATCATACTTACAAACCTATCTTGAGAGAATATATGAGAAATGAATGAAATCCACTACAGTTCCATTTGTGTAATAATTGATATACAGGTCAATAATAAACAGATTATGTGTCTGTGAGTAAAATATATCATCAGTTAGGAAAAAGAAATTTACCAAAAGAGGTGCTGTATCATGTAAGAAATGAAGAAATAAATAATATAAAAATTTTATTTAGTAAAGGTATGTAATAATATTCTTATTGGATTGAACTTAATGAAAACAAAAAATTTCTGATTAAATAGATTAGAGCAGAATATGAGTATATTTATACATGAATACTTATAATTTCTAATATGGTAAAATTGTAATATTGTTTTCATTGTTGGAGCCATAGCTTTGATAAATGTGACTATGTGGATTTTAGGCTGTGTTAATTGCTTTACAGAAAGAATGTGAAAGAGTTAGGAACTTTGGGCTGTAAATGCCCTTGAGTTTTATATAATCCGAATTTAAGAACAGGCAATGTTTGTGAGAGGATGGGATGTAGTGGGATTATGTTAGTTTGTCCCACTTACTGGTTAAATAAAAATGCTGATTGGCCTAAGGCAGACAGGAAGAGTGGGCGGGGCTACCCAACTAAGAAAACTTTGGGAACTGAAAAAGCAGAGCAGAGATGCCACAGAGACACCAGACAAACCAGCAGATGCAGAGAATAACTAAGGTGCTCTGAGAAAAAGGTATGGAGCCTCATGAGTGAACAGGATAATCATGGGTTATTTTAAGGGTAAAGAGCTAGCAAGTTATGTGTCTGAGCAACAGGTAGATCTGCGTAAAATTAATGTAAGCATCCGTGTTTCTCTGCAGGTCTGTAGGTCTGTGGGTCTGTGGGTCTGTGGGTCTGTGGGTCTGTGGGTCTGCGGGTCTGCGGGTCTGCGGGTCTGCGGGTCTGCGGGTCTGCGGGTCTGCGGGTCTGCGGGTCTGCGGGTCTGCGGGTCTGCGGGTCTGCGGGTCTGTGGGTCTGTTGAAAGTTCTGCACATGTGCGTGTCTGCAGTTCTGCAGGTCTGCAGGTCTGAACCTTAAGGCTAGGCCAGAAAGTCCAGATCAGAAACTTCATACAACACTGGTAGATAAAAATATTAAAAGAAATACGTAAAGTGTAAGACCAGCTCAAGAAGTTTATACATTTCAGTGGAGAACAATAAAACTACCAGAATCTGTGTGTACAGAAGGCAACTATTATTACACCATGACTAAAAATCCATATGCATTTTGCATGTGGACCTAGAACTTAGGTAATTCTAATATAAGAATAATGTGCTCCTTTTTAAGCTTTCAATATTTCCAAGGATATTTCAAGAATAGCATTTCGGGTATAGGATAAATATGCTTACTGCTCACATAGATCTACAGTGAACAAGAACACAAATTGAAAAGTAAGGATATTGAAATGTTCTATTTGGTCTGTAAAGATGTGATAATGTTTTAACTTACAGACTAGAAATTTGTTTATGTTTAATACAAAGGCCTACAAAAAAAATGTTTTACATTTAGTTCCTATAAATAAATGAATTAAAGTAAATTCACCTTTGATTTTAGAAAAATTATTTTAGAGCTAAAACCAGTTAAATTTTCTGAAATTATATGAGGCAAGGCTATGGTGACTTTTAAAGGAAGTGCTTAGTACAGTTCTCAAACTCTATTGCCTAGATTAAAATCTTTGTAGATAAAACAAGCATTTATTTTCATTTTTCTTGGTTTTTTTTTTGTAATTTAAAAAATTTTCCTTATATGTGCATTGGTATATTGCCATGAGTGTTGTATCCCCTGGCCTTGGAGTTACAATAGCTATGAGTGGCCATGTGGGTGCTGGGAACAGAACCCACATCCTTGGGAAGAGACCTTAGTGCTCTTAACCACTGCATCATCTCCCCAGCTCCCATATGTTTTGTTTCTTTTTATCTTAGGAAACTCGTTACTCAATAAATCAACTACATTATGTTTTAATTTTCATTCTACCCATTCATAACTTGCTAATTCCAAATAAATGTCTGTCTCAGAAATCATTGACAAGGCAGAGTTATTTAAAAATTTTCCAATAAATAGGAAATAAGATTTAAGTTCACCTTTTCATGAACAGATGTTGCCAGCTCCAGCATACTTCTGAAACATGATCATGCTCACTGTTAACAAGTATGGAATTGTTTCATTTATTTACAGTTATACTTAGCATAGGGAAATGCTGCGTGCAATTCCACTATAAATCAAACTGTCAGACAACAAATGCATTCTGTGCTGGCATTTGCTGCACAGAGAAACTTCTATTCTTATGTGCTCTGAAAAATTGGGGTGGTTTAGGAAATGGCGATTTCTTTGTAGATATTACAACAAATGAATGAATGAGAAAGTGAGCTGAAGGGAAAATTGTTCCATTATACAAAAGTGTTACATACGTAAAATATAAATACACCATTATTTTTTAATTAGGATAAATACCAGAAAACCAAAAACAGTTGTAATCATAGCACTTCCTGGGTTCTAGGTTAATAACATGCATGATACTGGCTCTGTGATTTGTCTACGGTTGTCTTTATGCACAGACACACTGATAAGAAATGCCTATTAACCTGGGGTATAATTAGAAGCAACCAATATATTATGGTCACATTTTCTAAAATGCCATGTAAATCTTTTGTACAGCAAAGTATTTTATAGGGCAAATGTTTTAGAGAAAATGTACCTGTGATACTATACATTTACTTACATTATGAGGAAAATAAGCAAATTATAATCTTTCAAATTTCAAATAGCAAACACATGTGTTTAAAGTAAGGAAAATAAAGTTTAATATTGTCTTTGGATCTTTATTTTTCATTGAACATGGGCCTAGGAACTTCTTTACCTATTAACATAAAAAGAAATATATTTCAGATTATTTATATTTCAATTTCTAAGAAAGCAAAGAAAAAAATTTTAAAAATCAGTAGAAAATGTGTGATAGATAATTTTGGATATTCTATATAATCCAAACACATACTTGAAATACTAAACTGGTTGTTTACTTTTCTCTCAAATCTTTCCAACTAAGAAAATAACCTCTGTGATTGAAATGTGAAATTAGAATCATAACGAGGTAAACTCTCTGATAATAACATTGACGAGGAGGCTAGTTATCTGAGAATTGTCAATGCACAGTGTGTGTGAAATAATCACAATGAGAAATGCACTGGGGAATTAATTTAACAACACAGAGGTAAGACACTAAACACTTTTAGTATATTTTTGATATAAACATATTTCTTGAGAATGTTAGCTATCCTTTGAAAAGTATTTCTAACTTTCTACAAAGACATTTCAATTTTTTAGTTATTTTATTAATTCTATTACTTATAGAGTAGCTCAGATGATAAGTACTTGCCTGTATTCAGGAGACTATAAGTCCTACAACCAGCACTGGAGTCAGTGCTATAAAAGTAGTACTCTGGATGTGGATACGTAAAGACCAGTCCAACGGTAAATTCTGCCCTGTACTTGTAAAGGCCAATCTGAAATAACATGGAGCTGCATCTCAACGAATACATGAATAAATAAATAAGTAAATGATATTAAATTGGAGAATTATAAATTTTTTAGATTTAAAAATAATGCAGTTCCTCAATCCATATGAACCATGATTTATCACCTACTTTGAACTTTATGGAAGCTGTACATTAAATCAACTAAAAAATATGTGAGTTTATGGGGGAAACAGGAAAATGTAAAATAAAAATAAATGAAATGGAGGAGAAAAGAAAAGAGCAAAAGGAAGCAATAGGAAGGAAAACAAGAAAGAAAAATGAATGGGAAAGGGAATAAAGGAAAAAGCAGAAAGGGGGATGGCCGTGGGGAGGAAGGGAAGAGACAGAATGGAGGGGAAGGAAGGGAAGGAAAGATAACAGGAGACGTTCCAGAAGATAATGGTTGTGACACCTGGAAACTGTGTTCAGTACGATGTGAAGACCTAGAATTACATGACTTAAGTACTTTTAACAATGAATTGGTTTCTCATTTGAATTGTTCTTAAATGTAGGATGGTATTCAATCATTTTAGATTTTGATTGCTTGTTGTTTGATTTTGTAAACAAAAAGTCCATTTAGTTGGGGTGCTGAGATTGCCACAACCCACTCAATTCAGTGTCATAGGGAAGAGCCATGTGCACATACATTCAGGGCACTTCACATTTGAATTCCATCCAAGTTTGAATCTCCCTGAGAAGGTAAAAATATTTGATATGGAATTCCTACTCCAACTGGAAAATGGGCTTTAACTTAAGAAAGAGAAAAACTATAATACAAGAACAAATACCCCACATGTGCTGTGTGTTTTAATTTTGTTATGTTATTTCTTACTGAATTCTTTGCTGTGAGCATTCCTTTGCATGCATTTAGTTGTTATGAGAGAGTCTACAGGACACAGATATCAAGAATTTTTTAAAAAAAGTAAAATATGAAGAGTTTTTTTCCTTGATGATAAAGGAGATTTTGGCCTTAACTATTATAGCAACAATATCCCATGTTAATGTTTATATTTATTCAAAAATACATGTTGATTTACGTGTCATATTTGAATGAATTTCATCTGTTTCATATAATGTTTTTGTCTCCATGGTTTGAATGTAACTACGTGTGCAAAACAGGAAAATGTGAGACCACATGGAAGTCAAGAATTCACCATAGTCAGTACCTGGAAGACAGTAGTAAAATTACACTTTCTTAGAGAAATTTTCTATTATAAGAATATATTTACCCACATTAATAGCTATCTGGATCTCTGGGGAACTCACTTAATCAAGAACAGCCACTGGGGAACCATTGGGAAATGGAGCCAGGCCCTCCAAGGGTAGGAAACTGTAAATTGGCATGGGCAGTATGTGGAGCCTCCAGGGGTGCAATCAGACTATGTTCCTGTGCCTGGGCTGCCACCTTGAAGCCCATTCCCTACAGGGAAACATTTAACCCATCTTGATTTTGGGATGAAGAAATTGGACTTGCCTGGAGTGGATGTGCCACTCTGAGCTGACCTACCTTATGACTTCTTGCCCTTTTAGGGGATAGGATGGTGGGATAGGGAGGGAGCAGCTGAAGACTGGGAAGGATTGGAAGGAGTGAATGGAGGGAGAGCAGAAGGATACATGGATAAAAAAGCAATTTTTATTTTTAAAAAATCATAAAATGAACATACAAAAATGAAAAGATGAATGCTATAGTCAAGAGTGAAGAAAATAATATACTTACATATGTATTTTTCCAATCTTCTAAATAGTCACAACAAAACAAATATTACATCATTAACATCTGCAATACAATGTAAGAAATTTAACAATTGTAAGATATTATTGATTTTTCCAAATGTTCTGTATTAACAGCTATTTGCTCAATTATACAATCATTTACTATTTAATATTGAGAATATTGATTTGAGACAAGAAATAGTAAGATTTTAATTCCAAATAGTATAACTATGTTATTTCAGACTAGAATTATCTTATTAAAAGAGGAGTATTTGAAAACTATCTTCCTCTGTTTGGAAATTAAAGAGTTGTAGACAAAATACTTTCATTAACATTAAAGCAGATGTTCTTTTTTATACTTCTCAAACTGATACATATATTTTAATTTGATGTGAAAATACATAAAATTTATTTATTTTGAAAAATGTATCATTAGTATTTTTGAAACCTGTAAATCAGCAGAAAGAGGCTTAGTCCCAGTTGTGCTGGTATTTAGGCTCTTGCATGGATGATATGGCCAGGGAGCAATGATAAACAATTTTTTAACAAAATGTCTATGAAATCACTTGGTAGTATTGATTTGAAAGATTGTGGCAGTATCTTGATATTATCTGTCTAAGAAATTCATAAAATGGAAAGGTGACTATATTATCTATTGAAAGTAAACTAGCATAAGATTTGGGAGACTAATATTTACTTTTATTTGTCAATTCTAGTGGCTGAAATGATATTTAATTTTTTTGAAATAATGTGTTAGTCCAAAATAAATATGACACAGATATTTTCTGTTGCTCAAAATCTTCCCAGCCCATATTCATAGTGAAGGGGTGCACTTCACACAGAAAGTGAAATAAATATACACAATATTTGTTCACTTCACATCCAACCTCAGTCATATCATATGCTTCTGTAGCTAGTTTGAGAATTTTAATATGTAGCGTTCGTTTGTTATGGAATTTTTCAGTAAATATCACTATAAGTATTTAATGTGTTTCATCTAATAAATAGAACTTAGACATTCCAAAAGACATGTATTATTAAAGGCAAACAACTCCTAGTGTTAGCCGCCCATTCACACTGATCTTAGAGCAATGATAAAGCTTCTGGTGAATGATGTTTAAGAAATCCCACCACAGTTTCCTGCTTTGACAAATTGCTTACTTCAAAGATCCAATCTTCTAACTCAACGTAGATAAAACTCAGGTCCAACCCTGACAAGTGGAGATATAAACTCTATGAATTTTTATCTTTGTTTTCTATGTGACTAGCTGAATTGTAGAACTCGCTGATCGAGGTTAATAAAATACCTCCATGTCTATGTGTATGTCTGTGCACTACTTCCTATTCACTTGCTAACATGTTTCTTTTTATTGTTTTTTTTTCCTAAAAATATAATTAAAGTATAATCCAGTCACTTACCTCCCTTTTTTCCTCACCCAACACATTCAAATTTGTCTCCTTCAAACTGTCCAAACTCCTAATTTTCTTTCAAACCCATGGACTCTTGTTAATTAATCACAATTATTACATATATAGTCATATGATATAACCTATTCATTTTGTTTACGGGGTTGTGTATTAATATATTTTCAGAGCCAGCTGCATTGTATTTGGAAATAAGTTGTGGACTCACCGTTGAGAGAAACTGGTTCTCCCTCTCTTAATGGATATTACTTCTTTGTCTAGGAGTGATGAACAACTTGAGATTATCCCTTCCCAGTGAGCATATCGGTAGTATTTTCAGTGTCTGGGTGTTGTTTGGGAGCTATAATGTTTAGATATCACTAAACACTAGGCTATATGTTATCCTGTCATTTCTAGAAGACAAAATCTCAAGCCTGGATCTTACTATATCTTTCCAGTCTCTCTTCTACTGTGTTTCCTGAGCTTGTTTTATTGGAATAAAATTATAGATTTATCTGTTTTTCAGAATGATAAAAGGAGTCACTCAATCTCTGAAAAACAGTTGTGAATTTCTAAAATGGCTTTCATTTGCTGTAAAGAGTAACTTCTTTGATGACAGGTGGGAGATACACTGAAATTTGGGGTTTAGGCTAAGTTTGAGAATGCAATTGGGGATTATGCTAGTTTAAAAAACTTGTAGTCATAGGCTCTCTGCTAAGATTAGTGACCTTACTATCCCTGTGTATTTGGCTAGATTTCTAGGACTATATGTGATTTCTCTCCTATTTAGTGACCCCTAAGTCTAATTAGACAGCTGTTGGTTACCACTAAGCTAAGATTGCCACTATTGTACCATCATGGAAATAATGCCATATTGGTCATTGTTATAGATGTTACAGATGGATCACATTATTGATTGCTTATTCCATTTAACAGATTACCTGATGCCTTCTGGTCTTATGAAAGCTAGAACCACCAAAAGCAGGCTGTCCTTTCTTTTGAGTCTTGTGATTGAACTATATTTAGAAAGAGAGTTACCATCCCACATGAAGATTTGGAGCTAAGAATCACAGATGAGAGAGAACATGTGGCTTCTGTCATTCTGTCTTCAGTACTTTGTTAAATCTAAGCAGCTTAACTTCCCACAGTGTCTTGAATACTGGTCAGCTGTACTACTGAGTCAGTACTCTCAATTTTGAACACTAGAAGAAAATTCTGAAAATTTCCCAGCCTAACTAAACACACATTCCATAAACTCATTCCACACTGATTCTTCTACATATGGTTTTTCTGCCATTTTCTATTCCATGGCTTAGAGGGGAATTCCCAATCCCATTGTTGATTTTAAGGGGAACTTTTATAATCCTAACTGCAGAGAGTACTTCCTTCTAATAGAGGAATTTTTATGTGCCAATTTTTTTCAGAAGGCAATAATTTTTCATTGGTCACTACATATATTTCCACAGTTACATTCTTTACATCATATGTGCAAAGATCTAATACCATTTGAATTAACAAGATATATTTTGAGATACTTAATTGGAGGTGTTAGATCAAGTAGATATTTATAGCTATAAAACAATCCTATTATTTGTGGTATTTTTATAATAAAAGTACTTCTCTGGATAAAAATTAATGAAAACTTCTGTTGAGGTTAAGAAATAAGAATTATTAATGTCAGTTGTCACACAGACATTTAATATAGTTCTGGAGAGCGGAGTGTGGATTAGAAATTGTAAAGACAGAAAGAATTAGACAGAGACCGAAAACTTAGAGTCAAGATGGTTGCCAGTGAATACTGTAGCAGCAAAGGTTTATTTCTCTTGGGCTTTTTATACTCCAGCAATGTGGAGAGGCAAGTACACACAGGTGTAAACAACTTCAGTTCTCAAAACATAAGACACATGTTAACCATATTTTTGGTCAAAGCATCCTATTATGCAGTCTTGTGGGAGAAAAAATGCTCTATTCTCTGACCTTGAGTCAAAATTGAAACAAACTACAAGCTGAAATATGTGTAGGCTCCCACAATCACCATATAATATATCTTATCATAATATAACAGACTGGTTAAGAAAGAATTAATCATTAAATGAAAATAAAACCAACAGTACTGCACACACACAAATATTCATACATAAATATTTGAAGGACATAAATGATACCATCCACTCGGTATGTTTACAATATGTATGTGTAAACTATCATATTTATATTAAAAAATAACCTGAGTTTGTACTTGGAAATAGAAACTTTAAGGATACAATTCTGCATAACTACGTCAATAGAGTAAGGGCCATTACTAGCTAAGAAAAGTCATTTATAGTTTTAACAACATAGTAAACACACCATGTGAGGACACAGTATAACAACAGCCATCTTTAAGAAAAAAGAAAGTCAGTAGAAAAAAATATTTATCTATATTCGTTGTGTACATCAGTTTCCTAAACTACAAAACATTGATTACTAAAGGCAGTGAGTCTGTTGTAATTGGCTAGGAAGATTCTAACAAGTGAATATAGCCACTACAGCCATAAGTTCACAAATGACAAGGTCATGGCCACAAGCTTATTTAATATTGTACATAATGATTAGCTAAACTATTAACTGGAATAAATCGCCAGCATACTAGAGAAGCATTTTACTTCTGCTTACAGGATGTTTGTTTGGGGTTTACAAGTCTGTTGATTGTTGTGGGATTCAGGTGTCAGCTGATAAGGTCCAAAGAAGCTTATCCAGGGTCCCGGGCTCCTGGAGGGGGTGTGGCCAATCCCATTGATAAGGGGCTGCTGGGACGCTGGGAGTCTCTCTTCCTGGTTCCTGGCTGTTGGAGAGAGGGTCCCATCGTCTGGCTCCAGGCTCCAGTCCCTGTTCAGGTGCTACTGTGATCTGTTACCTGTACCGTGAGTGTTGGTTTATATTTTAATAAATATCTATCTGGTATTGGTGTCCTTATAAGTAAACTCCGCCTACAGTTGATGGCAGGGATGGAAAAACCACTATCTTTTATGAAACTTTCGTGACCTTTTAGTGTGTGATACCTGTACTCAGATGCAAACTTGACTTCCTCTTCTTACAATATCTCTAAATTATATTACCACTCACTCCTAGATTTTTAAAAAGTAAATTGTAACAATTCAATGTAGCTCATTAGGTTAATATAAGCATTTATAATGTGAGTCATAAACCTTAAAGCAATCTGTTCCTGGTATGTTGAAGTTTCAGTTGCATTGTTCTCCTTTATTCCTTTGCTGCCTTCTTTATTTCCACACAAACGCTACATTGTTTTCCACCAGGAAACTTTCAGTTTCATCTAGTGATCATTATTCTTTTAAATATAAAGTTACATGTACTCCTTTACTCTTTACAAATTAGTTTCTAAAAGACTCCACAGAAATGAGAGTAGGAGTAGTCTGTTTTCCTAAATCCATTACTTGCCAGAGCATAAAGTTTGTATGCTTACAATGTTTCTTCTGTAATAAAATATAGAACATAACTAAACATCAAATTAGTTACTGATATTTGATCTGTTCTGTCTTCAGGAATTCTGGTTTTATCCCAATCTTCAGTGTATGGTTTTAAGGACTATTTATAAACATTGCTTTATGCTACATATTTTTTTCTTTACAACATATTAAGATTATAAATAGTCTCTCTTAGGAGCACCGTGCAGTGAACTGATTGATAACCATCCCAAAGAAAGTGTTTTCCATTAATATGCTGCTTAAATACTATAATACAAAAATACTTGTTGGAAACAAAATTTTTGTCTCCATATTTGTTTTATCCTTATTATTTAAACTATTCAGCATATTTAGCCATCCTATTAAAAAATCAGATTTCTTTTAATATTTGTTTTAAAATTTATTGAAATTTTCACATCTTGATGAAGCAAAATAGACATGGTAAAAATGAACACACATAAAGATAACCAATGGTCTTTGACCCAAGTGCCAAGGCTTTAAAATGAAGAGTGGTTAATCATTTCAATTAGTACTACTGGAAAAACTGAATATTCATAATTCTAAATTTTGAAATTAAACCAGTTATACATTTTAAACCAAGCATAAAATCATCTAAAATATATTAACACTTAAAATCAATCCTTAGGGGAAAAATATAATATTGATTTTTAAATGTTTAGTAGATATAACAAAAGAAATACTGGGTGCTACCTTAAACAAAAGTATCAGTAAATAGAAAAATACTCAAAACAGTGAAATACACTGTAGAAAACAATACAAATTATACTCAAAGAATATAAATAACAATAAGTTTTTGTACAAAACTGATACATAATTACGCATCAGAGTAGCAAAAATATTGAAAATCAAATAAAACAGGTATTTGAAGGGACACATCTTCAAAAACATTGAAAAATGTTTAAAAGCATTTATAATGATGCTCAAATTTATTCTCAGCATAAGGAACATGCAAACCAATGCCACAAAAAATGTTTTCTTAATCATTCGGGGTGGCAATTGTTTTTCATAAAAATGTGTTTCAGAAGATAAAACAATAGGAATTATGAGTTGGTATGTGAGTCAGCAGTTTAAAGGAACCTGCTACTCAGCCTGACAACCTGAATTACTGAATTTTGTCTTAGCAATCCATATTTATATAGGAGAAAATGAATCCATCATATTCTTGACATCTACACATGGAAGGAGAAATACACACACACACACACACACACACACACACACACACACACACACAAGCACACACATGCATAACATACACACAGACACACTGTTGTCAAACTGGTATCTTGCACATTGTCAGAGGAAATGAAGAACTGTATGAAAATTATATACAAGTTCTACACAAAATTAAAATTTACCTAATCGATACTATTATATTTTATATTAACCCCATTTATTTATTTATAAAATATAATTTGTATCAGAAGGTCAAATGACTGTTTACACTACCACACATACTGAAGCACTGTAAGATGCATAAACAACCGAAGTGCTCCCAGGTGTACGAATGTGTAACAGAAGCTTGTGTAAATATATAGTATTAAATCAAACATGCAAGATATTATGGCATAGATGAAGCTTGAGATCATATTAAGTGCAATATTAAGTGTTTATGTTCATCTAATTAAAAAGAAAATGATTCTTCAAACAAAGTGTTTTAAAGAGTCTGTCTCATACCTTATCCATCCATGCCAGTTGTGAGGAATTGGCAGAAGAAGCAATGGAAACTTGCTAAAGAGAAAACATAAAACTTTAATTGGAGAAGACGAATAAGTTCTTAGTATTCATTGTATACAATTTAGTCTTAGTGAAGACTGTTATATACTTAAAGTTCTGTTAAGATGGTACAGTTTGCATTAATATATCACAATGGAAACAAAAAGGAAAACAAAGGTCATATTTTAAGGTTTACCAGTTAAAAACTGTGTGCACTCAAAATCTTTCTTGGCAACAAGTATCTGAAAGTTGTCACTAAATTTTGCTACACAGCAGGATGCTGTCAGAAATTTTATTAATAGACAAGAACCAGAGAAGTGAATCAGAAATCTCAGCATGTCCTTTTGAAGGCCAACAATATGACATCCCTGTTATATTAAACTCCAGGAGAAGCTAAAAGCTTATAAAAGGAAGATACTGTTTGCTTGGGAATTCATGAAACTTCTTGGATTTTCCATATCAGATTCATTATCAGACTTTTCCCCTGTGTTTAATAAAGATAAAAGCATTATCAATTATGAAGCAATATGTATAATTGTATACTTTCAACTAAATGATATATATATATATTACTTATATATATTATATATAATAGTTATTACTTGAAAGGTCTGAAAAATTTAAACATTAAGAAAAGAATATGAAAACAAGATACATTCTATGTTAGTTATGTTTTGTAAAGGAAAGTTGTGTGTTTAGTAGTCATGATGGAGTAATTGGAATGTGACAGACATCATCATTGGTGGGTGGTAGAGGCTATTTCTGAAGTACATGGAAGGATCTGGGTGTTCTAGGAAATGAACAGAAATCATGAGACAATGTAGCCACAAAAATTGGGATAAACTCTGTGAAGAACAGCTAGAATCCTCTGTGTATTCATGCTGTCCATTATTAAATTCCATAGAGTTTATAATCACACATTTAAAAGCTTCCATTCCATTAAGTCCATTGATAAGTACACTACTAGTGAATATATCATTTAGTGGCAATCCAGAGCTAGGAAGCTGAGAACTATATATCTCAAAATTAAAAAAGCTAATTAAATCATAAACTGGATAGACATGTACATAAAATGTAAAACTGTATGAGTGCCACCGCTGTATCTTTCTTTAGAGATATCTGTTATATTGGTCATCACTGCATTTCATTATTGATTATTTCTTTATTTTAACAGTTTACACCCCACTTTCTCATACTATGAAAGCTATAATACCCTAAGTAGATTTTAATTAGATCTAACTTAAATTTTATAATTCCTGTGTCTGAGATTTATAGTACGTTCAGCAACAATGTTTTATCTTTAGCCTCTGAAAGACGACCAAGAGCAACAGCAAAATTCTATGGTATTTTGTGAATAATTTAGTTTACCCTGAAAAACAACTTGAACATAGGTTTCTATTAGAATTTTTGTCAGATCATCTTTGACTCTTTTAAATTAGTCAATATATGAGAAAGTTATTGTAACATTTGTTTGTTTACAGATTTTGATGTCATTAATTTTATTTGATTAAAGTACTCCTTAATTATTTATTGGATCTACTAATAAGTTATTTTCTCAAATCAAATTGCTTTATTAATTATGCTGAAATAATAAGGCTCAAATAAATTTCTAGGTATTTTTGGATTTCCATTAATCACTGGTTACTTAGAGATGCATTTTCGAAAGTAAAATGTACAATGTATAATTTGGAAAGCCAAGCTTTCCCTTCGTAAGTTTGGCATCAGTTTTCCATTGTAATTGTGCTGAAAAGTGTTATTTCTAACATTTAATGATACATGTCCATGATTTTAATGAAGCAGCACAGTCCTGTCACTCTTAATTTTAGGATACAACCTCAACAATACAACATTACTGGCTACAGATGAAGATGTCTCTACTGTGTAGATGTCTCATACTTTTAGTGATCTTCTATTGTTTCAGCTTGTTATGTGAGTTTATTTTACTTGGTGGTGTATTTAATAACACAAAGCTAATCAATGAGTAATTAAAACACTATTTTAGATAACTGTCAGCTGAAATAGAATAGATACAGAGAGCACACAATTAATTACATCCTCCAGGCCCTGTAGGGCTTTATCAAGCTTCTCAGTTGAAGTAGCACAAATGTAGGACTGATTAAATTGTAAGCATAAATAGACTAAATTTAGCCTCAGGAAAAAAGGATAATATATATTGAAGATATTGGGAATCTCATAATAAAAACCCCGTAAGGCTCACCAATAACCTCTGTAGCCAAGAGCCAAATATCAGATGTTCATCATCCCCTCTCCTGTTCTCTATACTTTCTGGTGTCATTATCTCCTCAGTGTTTCTGTAAAGTGACATCTTTCCTCAAATAAAATGAAATAAATACTTATTGGCTGTTGACAAATCCTTTAGAAAGGTGCATTCTACATAATGCATGGGACTTTATAAAACAGTTTCTAATAAGAAGAATGTTTATGTTACTGTATTTTCTTCCACTAATAATAAAAAGGATTCAACATTTTATTTCCCCAATAGTGTTCCTTCTGTTCTTATATAGTAAACATTTCTCCTTACATTTTAGATTTAAATTTCTAACAGAATTAATGAACTAAACAATGAATTTTGTCAAAGACATCTACAGGTTGTAAAATAGAACTTTACCTTTTATATATTACTTGGATGCTCCTTAATTGAACTTGACCTCTTCATGACTTACGCAAGTATTTTATTCACTGTTCCCTGAAATATACACTTATCAGAGACTTTGAATTTGTTTTGCTTTTTCTGTTCTAAATTTATTTTTCTATCAAATGTTTCAATGAGGAATTTTGTCCCTTATACCAAAGACCATGCCAATCCACAAATTAAAATTTTCCCTCATTCCTACAAAGATCTTAGGAAACTTACAAAATCATTATGATGTAAATATAACTTTCAGCTCTTCCTGAAGAACAGAAGTAACAGGAACTTATTAGCTGCATGCATTTCTATCTTTCTATTTACATACCAAATAGATATAATCCATAGTAAAGAAAGGTTCAAAGTTGTAATTAGTAAAGCAAGATTTTAGTTTTTATCATTATATATTTCAATTCTAATATAAAATTTGAAATGAAAATATGAATATCATTTAGACTTATTCTAATAGTACAGTGCATCACAGAAACAAGAGGAAAAGAAAGAACTCTTTGTTCAGAAGACATCATGCTTTTTATAAAGCCTACAGATATAATGTGAGTGTTTTAGTTTTCATTAGAAATGTATATTCAAAGATAAGGTCACTGTAACCCAAAACCAATGCAAATGTCCTTAGTATAAAAAAGAATCATTTACCCACTTAACCACCCCAAGGGGAATAAATGTGTAGGCGGAGATCCACGGTTGAGCAATGGGCAGAGCTCCTGTCTGGTCCAGCTGGGAGCAGTGAAGGGGCGTCTGTGTAAGCAATGGGAAGGGAATTGTGAGGAGAGTTCCTGCAGTGATGGGTACCTGGAGCTCTGGGGGTGGGGCTGGGGGGCTCACTGAATCAGGAGTGGACACTGGAGATTCATCTGGAAAGGGAGCTTGGCCCTCGAAGTGTAGGCAACTGTCAACTGGCATGGACAGTGTGTGGAGCCTTGACAGGTGAGATCAGACTGTGTTCCTGTGCCTGGGCTGGCACCTTGGAGTTCATTCCCTGCAGAGGAACACCTAGTCCAGCCTTGAGTTTGGGATGAGTGAATTGGAATTTCCTGGACTGGATGTGCCTCACTGAGCTGGCCCGCTCTGGGACTTCTTGCCCTTTTGAGGGAAAGAATGGGTGGATGGGGAGGGCCGAGGCTGAAGACTGACTGGGAGGGATTGGGAGGAGGGAAGAAAGAGGGAGCAAGGGGATACATAGAGAAAAATGACATTTTTAATAAAATAAAATAAATATCAATAAAGAAAGATCACTAAATCACTTTAAAAGTTAGATGAAAAGATGTGTTCTACTAGATTAGCAATATTATCCCCAGATAATCACTGAACTAGTTTTTCTATTACTGAATTCAGCTCAAAACCTGGACATATGAGCATGGGAACTCATGCTGCCAACACATGGGAAAAATAAAAGTAAAATGTAATAAAAAATAAATAAAGGGCCTGGGGAAATAGTTCTATTATATTTTTACCAAAAAAAATATCAGCACAATTCTAATTTTGGTAAAGTTAAGCAGAAAGAATAAATATCTTGATAAATATGCGAAATGTTCATAATTTTTTGCCTCAAGCCATGTGAATATATTAGTTTAAAATATAGTTTAGGACAGTGAAGGAAAGACTAGAGTTCTGACACAGGAGTCACTATTGACTTCAATTCTCTAAGTTATTTGAAGTTCATCATAGTTACCCAAAAGGAGAATGTGAAAATAATTTATTTTTTGTATGAAAAGATTACTGTGACTGTCAAATGAGATACAATTCTCAGATAACATGGACATATTAACATACTTTAATAAAGGAAATCTTGGTGGGTTCTTGTTAAAAAATATAACCTCTAGATACTTGTTTATATCTGAGTTGGATGATATAAAATATAAATTTACATCATGTTAACTCACTTTTAAACAATATATATGTATATAGTAAGTCACAAAATTTTAGGAAATATATATTAACATTGCCTACCATAAGGAAACAAAAAGTATAGATTTTTAAATGTTATTGAACTTTACTTTTTAAAATATGTATCAACTTATATAATGTTCCTAGCATGTTTATGATCATTTGGAATGAAAGAAATTTCTTTGTACATTGTGATAGACAAGAAAAATATCAATTTCATGATTCATAGATTATAATCACACAATAGTTTTCCAGAAAAGAATCTAATTTTTATGTGAAGTCATTAATAAGGAACTTCTAGATTATGATGTGATATTATCTAAGTTTAACAACCAATACCTCATAAGTATTTGGTTAATCATATTTAATATCTCATGGATTCCATCCAGGCTACCAAGCATATTTTTCCTGTTTTTTTTTTTTTTTTTTTTTCATTTGGGAACATTATTTCAAATTTTTGTCATTAAATTTATATTTATTGAAACTATTAATTGAATATTTTTCTTTTTCTTCTCATGTTCTGATCTATAACAAGACCAAACAGAATCATTTAACAGAATACTGGAGCATGGGCCTGTCTCTTTACCCTAACCCTGAAGGATTTAAACTAAGTCACTTAAACCCTTTAAAGCCTGCTGGTAGATTCCATGGGTTTGTGAGCATATGATCAGGTTTCCTCCTTCACAGATGGGAGTCATAAGTGTTGCCCGCTTTCTACCATGAAGCTGCAAATGCATTGTGCAGAACTTCTAACTGCATTGCCAGTTTTACATAAGATATTAAGAAAACAGTACCATAGTGATCAGCATTTATAGTGTCATAAAATGAAACTTCACATGAATTGACTCTTTAATCCTGTTATATGTTGAAAGAATTTTTTTATTTTAGCTAATTTATTTACTAGTGATCATAAGATGACTTTTCCCGTCGTTACTATATTGGGCCCAACACTCTTCATCATTGCTAATTGTGTCATAAGAGCAGTCATCTGAATTTTAAGCCCATCTGTACAAGAGAAGAAATACAAAGTTAAAAAATTATTTATGAAGTTTGTATGAATTAAACAACAGTCTATAAAATAAATAACATATAAAACATTTTTGGTCTAATGAGGTCACTATGTTTTATACTATAAAGCAGATCTTGGCCTTTCATTTACTCAAATTATACTATATACTTGTTGTCTTAGGTTTTCTATTGGTATGAAGAAATACCATGACCATTTCAAATTTTATGACAGAATATATGTAGATGGGCTGGCTTACAATTTCAGATCTACATCATAACAGAAAGTATGGCTCTTGGCAACATACAGGAAGACACAGTTCTAGAGAAGAAGTTAAGAGCTCTACATCAGGATGATCAGGTGGCAAAAAGCAAATGCAAACCTAGACCTGGCTTATGGTTTTTGACCTGAAAACCCACCTCTCAATAAAGTCTTTTTCCAACAAGGTCACACCTCCTGATAGCGCCACTCCCTATGAGTCTGGGTGTGGGAGATTGTGTTGTTTCTTTGTAAATAATTGTCCCACCCACTGGTTTAATAAAAAGCATTGATTGGCCAAAGGAAGGCAGGGAATGTGGGCGGAGCTACCAGACTAAAAAAACTCTAAGAACAGGAAGCACAGAACAGAATGCCAGAGAGAAGCCGGAAGAAGCAGAGGGCAACTATGCTGCTCCAAGAAAAGGTACCCAGCTGTAGACGGAGTTTTACTTTCAAGGCCAAGGCGCCAGAGGAAGCCAAGGACAACTATGCTGCTCTAAAGAAAGGTACCGAGCCGCATGGCTGAACAAGAGACATGGGTTAGATGAAGGGTAGAGAGCTAGCAAGTGATATGCCTGGGCCTGAGGCTGATCAGCCAAAAACTATTGAAAGCCTCTGTGTGTCTCTGTAGGATTGTGGGACTGCGGGACTGTGGGTCTGTGGGTCTGCGGACCTAAACTTTGAGGTTAGGTCCAAAAGTCTGGGCCAGAAACCTCCTACTACACCCCACCGCTTGGCTGAAGAAGAGACATGGGTTAGATGAAGGGTAGAGTGTAGGGGTACTGTGTTGTTTCATGGTAAATAATTGTCCCACCCCCTGGTTTAATAAAAAGAGCTGATTGGCCAAAGGCAGGCAGGAAGTGTGGGTGGGGCTACCAGACTAAGAAAATTCCTGAGGGCAGACTGCCAGGCAGAATGCCAGAGAGAAGCCACAGGAAGCAGAGGACAATCATGCTGCTCTAAAGAAAAGGTACCGAGGCATGGCTGAACAAGAGACTGGTTAGATGAAGGGTAGAGAGTTAGCAAGTGATATGCCTGGGCCTGAGGCCGATCAGCCAAAAACTATTGGAAGCCTCTGTGTGTCTCTGTGGGACTGCTTTCATCTTTTAGCAAGTGGACTGAAACTATACTCTGTCTGTTTGCCTTTTGCAGTTTGTTTGCATTATGGTGCTTTGGCATACCAGCTGGAGTTACTCATGTTGAGAAACTTAAAATCTAAATTTACTTTCAAGCTTGTTGCTCATCTCAGTGGCTATGGAAGTCAATAACTGAGAAGCTGACCAAATAGCAGCTTCAAAGCAATGGACAGGAACTACTTTGACAATGAACATTGCTATTATATATATATATATATATATATATATATATATATATATATATATATATATATAAAATATGTAACAATAGAGGATAGACACATTGTATACTAATGTCCTGGATATTAGTCATGTTGAATGATCACAGTAGGAGAACTAACTGAAAAATGAGAGAAGAGTCAGAAGTATGGATTTAAAAACAACTATAGTTCTTGAAAATACTTTAAAAATCCAGAAAAATGCGAATGAGCCAATACAAGGAGCTTTATACTTTCACACTTAATTTTTGTTTCTACATTACTACTTTTAATTGAAAATTTAAATTGTTGTAGTTTTAGTACCGAAGTCACAATATTAATGCTTATTTTTTAAATGACCAAGACAATGTTAAAAGAAGAATGGCCTGTGCATTAAAGGTTTTTCTCCTTCCTAATTTAAATATCATTCTTCATAACGATGAACTAAATAATCATCTGTACTTATGGATTTCTTATGGAACTTAAGTAAAATCACACTAAAATACTTCAGCATATTTTTGTCATAAGTTATTTAATTTATTATAGTGTAAATGGGTATAGGAGCCTAAACAGAATATAAAGAGTCATCAATATTGAATGGCTAAACTATACAAAAGAAACGTATAACAAACAAACATTATAGTATAATTGGAATAAAAAGTGTATAAGTAGAAAAAAGTTATACAGTAAATGGTATTAAAATTTATTTAAAATGTGAGAGAAATTAAGTTGATTATTTTACAGAAGTCAGCTTCAAAAACTTTATAGTTAATTTGATTATAGCATATTCAAACTTCATATTCTGCTCCAATAAACTATAATTCTAACACTGTGTAGCAAGAGAAAAGGTGTAAGGCATTCTTACATAATAGAAGGAAATTGGAGACCTGATTTTGCCATCTTTGTTGAATAAATCATTCCTACTCTTGCCCAACTAAGCATAAATTCCCCAGAGTGTAGATCATAGAAAAATATTGTTATCGTTAAATGATAAAATGCTAAAGTTGTTGCTTAACAAAAGCACATTGGATGCTAGGGATTGTAGAATTTTTTTTGCTATCAACTGATGATATAAAAGGACAAACATTTATTAAGGAGTTTATATGAAACACTCACTGATACAAGAATTGAACCCTAAGACAATTCCTGGAAAGTTGGACTGATCCACTCAGCAGTGGCAGTGGCAGGGGGCGGGAGATCCTCCCTCCAAGAGTGCAAAGAAACAAAAAGAAAAAAATGCAGTGTGCACCAGGTTTTAGATTGACCTGGCAACACACAATACATAGGTCCTCAGGACCTAAAAGCCACATCTCTAGGTCAAAGTAAATAGCGCCTGATCCCAACACAACTGTGTATTTGTATTTGCTATCAATTGGATCTATCATTATAATTTCTATGTTCTTCACATATATAAAAAAACTCATTAATTAGAAAATAAAATTATTAATAAAATATTTCACCAATTTCTTCACACTCTGTAGATGGAATATTTACCAACAACCAAATACACATATACATGTATATTTAAATGCTTGAACAAATTAAGAGCCAGTATCAAGCATTCTTTCTAATGCCATAAATGAAACATCAAGTCTCACAACTGTAGTATTTCAATAATTTTGTCATGGCATTTACTTTCATTAACAACTGTCAATATTAATTAATATGCAATATATTAACAACAATGAGAAATACATTATTATGTCAAATCTGATAAAAGTTTTTATGTTTTATTAGTTAACACATATTTAAGGATTATGTGTCTGTGTGCACATGTGCTCAGTTGGATGTGTGTGAGAGTGTTTTTGTGTGTGAGTGAATATATGTATGTGTGAAGGGGGCAGAAACACCTGTGTTCCATGTGTGGAAATAAAAGGAAAAGTCTAGCTCTCATGCATTCTTCAGAATGTGTGTGTGTGTGTGTGTGTGTGTGTGTGTGTGTGTGTGTGTGTGTGTGTGTGTGTAATATTATATGTATGTTTTTCTTTTCCTTTATTTTTTTTTACATTTTTATTTGATTTTTTTCCTTATCTCCCCTTTCTCCCTCCTTTTCCTCCTAGTCTTCCCAGTCCTCCCTCAGCTTCCCCCCCCCACTCCCCAAGGAGGGCATGGAGTGCCAGGGTGGGTCAGTTCAGTCTGGCATATTCAGTTGAGGGTAGGTCTTAGTGTCTCGTGTCCATATTAAGTCTGAGTTAGGTGTTCCTCTGTAGGGAATGGGCGCTGAGATATGACTTCATGCTCATACTCTGATCCTACTGCAAGAGGCTCTACATACCACCTGAATAGTTTTTGAAACATATCTTAACAGGGTCCTTTGGGTACCAGGCCTTCATACCTCTTCGGGGTACTGAAATCAACCCACACATTTGTTCTCAGTATGTGTCTTTGGTATTCTGTCTTCATACTAATTCTCTTGTCCTAATTGTCTTTTTTTTTTTTTTTTTTTTTTTTAGATTTAATTCTCTGTCCCCATTTTTACTCTTCCTAGGTTCTTCTTAATATAGCCTAAACACTTCTTTTTTCAGAATGCCTGTAGCAGTAGAAAAAAAACTACAAGAGTCACCTCTCATTGGTCAAAAGCCTATTTCTGCCATTTGCAATGTCAACACAAAGGTTCAAAGATACAGAAATGGGACTGAGCAAATGGGATGGAGTGACAAACTTTGAGAGCTAAGTTTATTGTCAGCAGACTAGGCAATCTAGGAATTGGCATGGTTCTCTTAGGTTGCTTTGTGTAGTAACCTTGGTTAGACACCTGCAATTCTCACTTTATGCATAATTTCAAAGTTTTAAACTAATCTATTTACAAAATGCCCTTAGTTTAGTTTAAACTTGCTCTGAGGTGAAAATGAGCTAGTTGTGTGCAGTTAGTCTAAGAAAAAGGAATTAAGCAGGATTTTAGGTATCTACAGCCCTCATGGGACAATAGACCTAGTTACAAAAGCATATTCTAGTATATTTTCTATGTATCAAAATTGCTAATGAAAAGTCATTTCCTAACCGTCCATGGATATGTGTGTGCCAATAATATTGAGATGTAATCATGAGACTCCATATGCACATTTTCTGAAAATGCATGGTAATGGGAAGATATCCTAGCTGCCCATTGCATAAGAAATTACAGAAGGAAGAAACAGTTTCAGAATCGGTTGCCTGCAAGCCTTGCTTGACAGGGTATACTATCTGAGAATCCTTCCTATGGTGATATGACATCTGAATTATCAATTGCTCTAAGCTGTAATTTCATCCGTTCTCCAATAGCTCCTGACAATTGCTCTTTACAGCATCTCTCACTGGCCTGGAACTCATGATGTAGATTAGGGGCTGTAGGCAGCAAGCTCTAAGGAAAAACTATTCTCCAGCTCTGGATTTCAAATGCATGCCACACCATCTGGATTTATTTTTATAAGACTCTTTGGTTTTTTTCAGGTGAAGCATGCTACTGATTGAGCTGAATCTACAGCTGTAAATCTTAATTTTTAATAAAAAGAAAACAGCTTTACCCTTTTGCATGTATAACGTACATTCAGTTATATTTTATTTCCTTTTTTTGTACTTTTATTATTGATTCTCTTTACTCAACCATCGTTAATTTCCATTTAATGTTCTTTCTCATTAGTTATTCTGATAACCAGTAATGCTGATAATGCATTAAAAAAGATTTATATTTTTTTAAATTATGTTCATACTTTCATAAGAAATTTGAATTATTAATTAGAGATACATATTAGTTTTTATTGGTTATTGCTTTCCATTATCTCAAGTATCAAACACTGTAGAAAGCAAATATTTTATAACAAATTATCAGTGATGATTATTAGAAATTATAACAATCATTTCTTCTAGGTATCAACATGTTGATCAAGATATTGATATACTTCTTTGGGCATTTCTATCCATCCAGCTCAACTTTTATTTATGCTTTTATTGAAATCATGAAGGCTAAATAATGTCCTATTTCGGATGCATTTGACTCAAATTTTGGCTTTAAAATACATCATTGATAGCTATATTTCAAAAAAAAAAAAAAAAAAGAGGCAAATGCTAACAATTTCCATTCTGAGAACTTTGGTTTATTTTGTATAACCTGAACTTTTTATTTGAAATCTTATTTTTATTTCAAATAAAAATGTGACTCTAAGTATTGAATAACACTGTGTAACCGTAACACTTTAAAATGCTGTCTTTTTGTATCACATACAATGAATGTGTTTGCAAAGTACAAATGTAAAGATAGAAACAGTAGGCACACCACTTTAGAGATAAGTAGAAACATAACATTAATCAGCTACTAAAGCATTTTTACTCTTTTGAACTAAGAAATTTGTCCAAGGTTATAGACTGTTTCTTTGGAGTTGTGAGGCTAGAGAGGTTTCCATTGAAGGCTTTAAATGTTTCAGTTAAAAATAACTATCAAAATTCTTACAAAATGTCTATAATTTGGTAAATTTTGAAATTATATACATACTACTGTTAATTCATCTTGCCATTAAAACAGGTAATTAAATCATATATTTTATTTAAAAATACTTCATCAGGAAAAGAAGAAATATATTGTATGTTTTTAAGAATTTAAATCAGAAAATGGCTACATTCCATGTTATGATGTTAGGTGGTTTCAAGGAATAATGTTTTATAAAATAATGTTATTTTCAATGGACAACTTACACCATTACAATAGTGGATTCTAATATAGTTACAATCATAAATCCTCTGGGGAGAATAGAATATTACATATTAGTTAAGAACTAGTAATAACCATTTTCAAATATTATTTTTAGTAGTTACACCATCAGAGTTAATTGTTACCATTTGATTTTTACATTTTAGAGTGACTTTTAGTCCCTACTATGCAGGTCTGTTTCTCTCACGTTGAGTCACCAAAGGAACCAAAGTCAAAACAAAGTCATTGGAAGTCTTCAGTCCTTGCATGCTAGTTCTTGGGACTGATGAATAGCTTCAATTTTCTCAGTTCCATGACAAAGAGAATTGGAACAGTTTTGTGGAGATCCATAAGAAGCAGCCTGTAGTCAGATGAAAAATGGCATTTCTTGTGTTCCTACTTGCAAGGTTAAAGTTTTTTTTTCCTCCAACTAAAAGACTTTATTTTTTTATGTATTTTTTTTTTTTACGTTTTCTTATAATTCATTTGATTTTATCAGATCATGAGATCATGGCTTAAGTAAAGCCAACTTTTTGTGAAAATTTTATGAAGTGTTAAGTACATTTGAAGATATCTGAATATAAATGCTGTAAGTGCCAAATTCCTTCATAATGACCTGGGAGCTGTATGATTCTGGGGTGGCCTTTCCTTACTGTTTCAGTACAACAATGTATCTTAAAACAAACAAACAAAAAAATAATAAATAAACTGGTGGTTGGAAAGAAATTTGGTACAAATCTAAAAGAATTACATAGGAGGTAATTAATACAATAAAAAGAAAATAGACTAGGAACACACCCTTTGAATTTATAACTGATCACAGAGGAACAAACACCTGTGTTAGATCAAAAAGCTGTGACTTCCATTTCAAGCTGGTGTGTTATCTGGCTAATAGAAGTTGATTCTCTGTTTCCTGGATCATTAATTGCCTTAGTCTCCCTGTGCTTTTCAATCCATTAATTTATTAAGTATAGTCAGTGCTATCCTTATTCTCTGATAAGATTCTTTGCAAAACTATGAGTATCACTTATCCTTACATTTACAAAAGCAGAAACCACAGTGTTCTAGAACTAATGGCTTTTGCCTCTTTTTTTATTGATTAAATGAGTTCTTTGCTAATTTTAAACATACATGTAATTGTTTAATTTCTCTGATCACTCTTTATTCTCATTGTCTGACTTCTGTTACCTACTATTTCATTCATACAGTTTTTTCCTATCCCCATATGCTTTTTTTTTTTTTGTTACCTACTGATATTAATATTGATCTTCTCTATGACAACAGTTTGGGAACTATCCTTTGGAGCCTGTTTTTTTTGTTTGTTTGTTCTTTTGTTTGTTTTGTTTTGTTTTGTTTTGTTTTAGCTCTGAGCCATCTAGTGAAGATAAATACTGAAAATCCCCATCATTTGTTAATAGGTCATAAGAAGTAACATCCCCCAAGCTCCACATTGATCCTTGATTAGCCATTATCAGGATCATTGTAGTAAATGACAGCTGCTTTGAGATCAGTTAGCAATGGTTGTGTTAAGTACTGAGGATACCATTTCAAAGCCATTTCTCCTGTTTTATGTATTCTACTTCCTACTCTGCAGTGTTTACTGTGCCACTGAGGTGGATAGTGCTGTGAAAAAAAATGCTTTTGAAGGCTACACATTCAGGCCTCACTTATTCTTAGTAACTTGAGAACTCACAAATTTGCATTCACTGTTCTTCACTGCATAAAAGAACATTTTCTGATTAATTAAGATGAAAGCATTTCTCCATAGATATAAACATAACTATTTATTTAGAATATAGCTTGCTGCATGTTAATTTAACTGGACAATAATAATGAGCTCTATCTATGGTCTATGACTATCCCAGCTTTTGGATATTGACTTAGTTTACTATACCAGACATGATTTTCCTCCTATGAGAAGTTCTTAAGACATATACAAAAGCAGTAGTAATACTAATCATTGATGTGCACCTATGGACATTTTGCATATTGCCAGACAAATTCATGCCTTAGTTCAAGATGCTAACTCAGACCTCTTTAGGAGTACATATATTTGGAGTGTAATGACAATATATCCAATTTCTCAGTCTTTAACTTATCAGTTATTGTGACTTATATAATCATATTTCTTAGTTTAAAATGAAGGTTAGACATACTCATAAAGTCTCAGCAATAAGACTCCTTCATTTGAAATGAACCAGGCAGAAAAGAGCAATAGACATAGTAAAATGGACAGAGTAAAAAAATCCATAAGGGCAAAACTATATGTTTATAGACAGACACACTATGGAAAATGTAGAAATGCTGAGAGGGAGAATACCAGTTATCCAATACCAAAGAGTCAATCTTGAAAACATAAACTAAATTAATATTACATAAACTGAGCTTGTTTATTTAGAAATATAAATGTATGTAAATATGTATCTAAGAATATTTAATGCTGAAAGTGTCCATGAAATTGAAAGAAAGCAAGAGGGAGTACATAGGAGAATTTGGATAAAGAAAAGAAAAAATTATGCTATTATTATCTTAAAAATTAAAGACATAAAAATTAAAATATGAAACATAATTTTATTTTGTTTTAAAATAATTTGTATAGATAGATATTTATAGGGGGATTGTGTTGTTTCATTGTAAATAATATCCCACCCACTGGTTTAATAAAAAGCACTGATTGGCTAAAGGCAGGCAGGAAGTGTGGGCGGGGCTACCAGACTAAGAAAACTCTGAGAACATGAAGCACAGAGCAGAAAGCCAGAGAGAAGCTGGAAGAAGCAGAGGACAACCATGCTGTTGTGAGAAAAGATACCGAGCCCCATGGCTGAACAGGATAAGAGTCTTGGGTTAAATGAATGGTAGATAGCTAGCAATTGATATGCCTGGGCCTTAGGCTGCTCAGCCTAAAACTGTTGAAAGCATCTGTGTGTCTCTGTGGGACTGCAGGACTGTGGGTCTGTGGGTCCTAAACCTTGAGGTTAGGCCCGAAAGTCTGGACCAGAAACCTCCTACTACAGATAATGCTCAATACCTATGTAGATCTTTCAAATTCATACTTATAATCTCTTGAAGTATTTTGGAAACAATTGTATTTTATCATTGCTTATTTTATTTTGGAAATAAAGAGTATTTCTATTCTTAGTAAAAATGAGTTCATGTAAGGCAAAGAGTTCTGAAGATATTGAGGGATACTTGATCAACTAAAAGTGTTTTATTAATACAATTTCTACAGAACACATTGTACAAAATAAAACATAATTATAAAAATTTTAAAAATAAAAAATATAAAGGGTCTTATATTTCATTAATGATCAATACATTTATATCAAACAATAGTTCTATTGTATAGAAATAATTAAGGTTTCATTTTCTATTTGACAGAGGAAATTATGTGTTTTAAATTAAAATACATTGGATTTTTATTCTATGCTTAGACATAAAATTAATCTGATTGCATATATTGTGTGACTGAGATAATAAATATTGCCATTTTTTGGTCATCAGACATTCATATCATATACTAACCATTTTCTTCATGTTCATGGGTAAACAATTAAACATGAAACATTTAAAGTCATATTTACCAACTACTTTTGAATATTAAATGACTTTTAATAAAATTAATAATAAATAAAATTTTGGATTAATCAGACATTATAAAGACTTACTTATGAATCATCTCCTTTAAATTTGGAATATTGCTAAATGTCTTTACGTGCTAATTTGTATTCAGAGAATTTAAACCACAAATTTATAAATCCATGACTTTTCCATGCTGGCACTGATTACTGGACCTGCAAGCACTAATGATTTACTTCATATTAGTAAAATTATGACATGACCTAGAAAATTTAAGTTTATGATTCTTAATATAAGATATTAAACAATTAAATAGAAGACCAAACAGTGGAGACTGAAGGCACAATGCTTCTTTGAATAATAAAAACTGAAAAGTTGAATGGGAGTCAGCCACAGGAACATGTATTTTTTTCATTAAAATGGAATTTAATTGTATCGTATTTTATTGTTAATATAGCCAGATAGTACTTGTCTGATCTTTCTGTATTAATAAGCACATTTTTATCTGTTTCTATAAACATATTTTATCATAAAATTTAGCTATTAAAACTGTTACCCAACTATAAAAATACATATACAGGTAAGTGTCAATTATTGCTTGCATTATACTATCTGTTTACTTATATTGTAAGCATTTAAAATATAAGTTTACATATTTATTAGCATTTAAAAATTAAAACAATCACATTTTATTTTTAACTCTAAGTTACTTCTATGGAAGTTGAATTATAAGAAAAGGATGAGCTAAGTTGTAAATTGACAATTGATAATTATCATTTTTCTTTAATTGATCACAATTTAATTCTGGTTATAATTTCAGTGAGTATCTAAGTATTAGTTTGGGCAAAGTTTTCTTTTCTTGTTTTACTTGTAATTGTTATTTTTATCTGTATTATGATACAACATATCAGATTTAAGTATATAATATAGAGGATAGGCAGGAATCAAAAAATATAAAAATCCCATTATGTGGAGTAGTTGAAAAAGGAATAGGAGGATTCATGTGCCATGAAGAGTAGGGGGAAACACATAGACCTCAACAGGGGAGGCAGGAGATTAACCAGGAGAAGGAAGAGAACAAACAATACCAAAGATGTTTATTGTAGTCGCAAGGAATTATTTATAATCAACTAAAATTTTACACACACATGCACATACATACAAACAAGACTTATTTTTTTCCTTCACTGGTGGACAAATTAGTTCATGTAACTTTCAAAATGATGCCAAAGTAGATAATCACAGATAGCATTTGTATCTTTACAAATAAAGTAGATATCTTTAAATGATAGATTCTCAGAAGAAAAACTGGGTTTGTTTAATGGCTCCTAACTGTGTACATATATCGTTTTATTTTTATTTATTATTCTCTCATATAATTATTTGTCTACATATTCCCCTCCCTCCACTACCCCAAGTTCCACCCCCCTCACTTTTACTCTCTCTCAGATCCATTCTAACATCATTTCCTGGAAAATAAAAGACTTCACAGAGATGTTAACTAAAAAGGGTACGTGATAAATAAGACCAAGAATTAATCTTCATATTAAGGCTAAAGAGACAGCCCAGTGGGAGGAAAATGGCCCCAAGATCAGGTAGAACAGTCAGAGATTCCCTCACGCCAACTGCCAGGATTCCCCCAAAACACCAAGCAAATAACCAAAACATATATCCAGAGAACCTAGTACATATTGATGCAGACTCGTCTCTGTGTGCCCCGTGAGCCCAGCAAGCCCTGCTCAGTTGATTCAATGTGTTGTGCATTCCCAATATTCTTGACCTCTCTGGCTCCCACAATTCCTAGAACCTCTTCTGAGTGATCCTAGAGCTCCGGACTAGACGAAACCCTCTGACCTGGGCTCTCTATCCATCCAATGACAAATGATTCATTAGGACAACAGTAAAGAGTCATCACAAAATGAACTCATATGTCGTGATACTGTGTTTGTGTTGTAACGGATGAAGCTTGCCTATAGATCAAAGTGTTGGTTTCAGCATGATATCATACACTACCAGATGCCAACACTAGAGCTTATTCAGAGGGGTTGCCGAGGGGAGAGTAGAACAAGAGAAAGAGACAGGCTTTCACATGGCAGCTCCTTTTAAGAGAAAATGTGGGCATGAAACTTATGTAGCCACGCATAGGGTAATGCCCTGTTCTGCAGGTACCATGTTGGGCTTGCCATATGACTGCTACATGCCAGGAATCCTTACACAGAGGGCAGTGTTAGCCACTAATTAACCATAGAAGCCAGACAGTGGTGGCACATACATTAAATGCCAGTTCTTGAGAAAGGAGTAAGATCAGGACCACCTTGGGCTACATGACATTGATCTGGTCTAAAAGAGAAATGGAGCTAGGCAGTGGAGGCTCACACCTTTAACTCCAGCACTAGGGAGATGGAAACAAAGCGTCATATGGCTGTGCAGAGAGACATGTAAGAAGGAAGAGAAAAGAACTTTAATCCTTTCATGGGAAGGAGTCCTAGAGATAAGAGATAGCTGTGGCTTGCTTCTTTGTCTTTATTATCTTTTCAAATTTACCCTGATATCTTGTTCTAGTTTTGTTTTATTATGTTTTGTTATTAATTATAATTAATTATGATTCATGCTACACTGGGCATTTTTTCTTTCCTATTTTGTTCTTATGCGTCTTTCCATATACATACATATATATGGACACTGTGTTTCCATATTTCCCTGTCTGTGAATTGTGCATCCTTGTCTTCATGTGTTTACTATGTTTTTAATTTACTTCTTTTTCTCCTCTTTTTTAATTGTATCCCTTTTTATAGTTTGTTTCAAATCATATTGTATTTGTTATATTTTGGATACTTGTTTGTGCTCCAACAAAAGAGAGAAAGAAAGGGTGTGGATTTAGGTGGGTGAGGATTTGAAGACGATCTGTCAGCAGTTGGGGAAGAGAAAATGATAATCAGAATATATTCTGTGAAACAATCTCTTTTTAATATAAAATAGTTTGCTGAAATTTTGAAAGAATAAAGGAGTTTTGAGGGTTAAAAATGCAAAAGAACTACCCTGGATACAGCTCCTTGTTCAAGTGAGGTTTCCACTAGCAATATATTTTGTGAATTAATTCTGTTGACCTAATTATCTGAAAGATGACATGCTTTAGTGTGGAGATACGTTTCAAATATAATAAAAACAGTCCGAGATATCAAAGGGTTCTATCTACCCACAGTCAGTCTAGGAGGATCTGACAGTGGTAATTCACACCTTTAATCCCAGTAGAGGGAATATCTGGGAGTGAGTGGTGATCTACACCCTTAATCCAATCCAATCTGAGTTTGAGAACATTTTAGTTTACAGAAAGAGTTCCAGGCTCCCAGGCAGGCAGTGGTGATGTCACGCCTTAATTTAGCAAAGAAGGTATTTAAGGCAGTCATAGAAAGACACCGCAGATAGAAGAAGCCATGGCTCATACTGTTAGTCCCAACACTTGGGAAGCAGAGGCAAGAGAATCTCTGTGTGTTCAAAGCCAGCCTGGTCTTCAAAGCAAGTTCCTGGACAGACAGGACTGTTACACAGAAAACTCTGTCTCAGGAATAAAAACAAAACAACAACAAAAAAACAAAGACTGGGAGAGGTGGATCTTTCTTCTGATATCTCAGACTGTTTTTATAATATTTGAAACATATCCCCACAGTGTAGTGTACAAATTGGTGTTGTGAATAGGCAAATAGAGTTGTAGATTTAATTTCAATATGTCAAATAGTTTCATAGTTTCTCCTAATCTCCTATAATTTTTACCATAAGTCTTGTTTCTTTGAATGCAAGATGTATATTACTTCAAGTTTGTCTGAGAACTTTTGACAAGACACAGGAGGACTGTGTAGTATTACAAATGTTATATACGTGTTGTAAGTGCAAGAATTTAACATAAGCCTTTCTGATTAAGAAATAGCTCTCTATGTGATCAGCTTTAAGATTCTACTAGACAACTCTTGCCACTGCCATCAAGTATGACATAAAGATAATATATGTAGTTTTTAATTCCCCAGATGTTCCCACCAAGACTTTTGTTAACAATCACTGCACATGAGAGCATTTGTTATTCTTAGAAAATGGGTTCCACACTAAATTGCTTGGGCAAGGAGGACCTATAAAATCACAAATGTCTCTCCATCTGCAGAACACCTGTCTTCTGTGCCAAAAAATAAAATTAGAGAGATGTAATCCAATTCTATAATGCAAAGACCCAGAGCTGTTAAACAGCAGATATGTAGCAAGTATGTAAACAATGAAAATATATTTCATATTTCTACATAATATTGTTATCAATATCTCTAACACTCTTCTATATCTAATAAAGTCCTTAGGACGGGACTAAATTGAAGCATAAAACAAAATTTATTCTTTTATGTGTAATTTCTTCACCTCTCTACACATTGAAGCTTATAAATGTCAGTAAAAAATCTGTATAAGAATCTTTTATAGATGTATTGTTATAAAGATAAAAATAACTAATTAAAATTGTTTTACTATTTAAAGAAAATTAAATACATGTAGTTGCTTAATTGAACCTGAAAACTGAGTTAAAATACCCAAATTGCTATACTTTATATAATCTTAATATTTAAACAGGTTTGAATAAAACAAAATAAATATGAATGCAGATGAGCAGTCCAGTTGCAGTCCAACAGGCAAGATACAGACTGTGCCAGCTCCAATTGCACAAAGAGTTTATTGAATGTTCTCCCAGTGGGTCAGCCCATTCTCTAAGACCTAGGCTCCACGCCACAACCTATGTCTCTACCCCACCCACTGCAGCTCTAATTGCAGGCTAGCAGTCAAGACTCCTTCCTCCTGGTAGTCTTTCCACCCCTATCAGACTCTATAATCTATAAATTCCAATTAGTCTATAGACTCACTCAGCCCATGAGACCTCAGCACCTTCCTGAGAAACAAACTGTACCAGCTTCAGTTGAACTAAGAGCAGCTCCCTAAGAAAGAGACACCACTTGTACAGTGTAGGCGTAACTTACCCACAAGGACACCAATACCAGATAGATATTTATTAGAATATAAACCAACACTCACGGTACAGGCAACAGAGTATAATAGCGCCTGAACAGGGACCAGAGTCTGCAGACGGACGGAAGACGTGAGCCTCCCTTCAGCAGCCAGGAACCAGGAAGAGAGTCTCCCAGCGCCCCAGCAGCCCCTTATCAATGGGTTCGGCCACACCCCCTCCAGGAGCCCGGGGCCATGGATAAGCTTCCTTGGACCCCATCAGCTGACACCTGAATCCCACAACATCTCCCCCCTTTTTCTAACTAAGAAGGTTTTAAACTAAGACTATGTACAGTAGGAATTATTATGAGGTAGTATCTAGGAGAGGTTAAAGTACAATTGTTAATCAAAGCCTAACTTATATAAGGTACATCTAATAGTTCTAGAATATTGGTAGATAGTAGGGTGTATAGATTATTTTAAAGGGTTAATCTGGGAAAGTGAGAATCTAACACCTGAGTGTTCTTATCTAAGGGATACTAGGGTGAAAACCTTAAACATCTATTCTTCAACCTCTTCAAGACCTGAGAAGGAAGGTGAATTTGTCTGAAAGACAGAAGTACATGGAAGCAGCTACTTCCAAAATTTGGGAGAGGACAGCAACACAGCTACCTGGACAATCACCTCTGGATTTGTGTACCATTAGAGCATCTATCGGATTGGCTATAGGCCAATGGCATCTGACAGATCTTTTCACAAGCAGAACAATTTTGAAGGGACTGTCTTATCCTGTCTAGGCAGGTTTCGTCAGTCTCCATCTATCAACTTGTTCATCCAGCTTGACATCATGTGTGTACTGTCAGCAATCAAGGTAAGGACAGTTCCTTACTCAGCCGGCCATTTTTTGCCAAAAGGACCAACTCCAAAGGAGTATCTTTGATGCTCAACACCATCTCGAGAAGGGAGCAGTGACACCAGGAGTCATCGTGTCTCTCGTGGCCAAATTTTAAATGTTAAATGCCATATTCTCTGGGTCTATGAAACGGTTGAAGATTCTTGTCCATCTATGATATTCTAACCTGTATCTGACATGACTGGGATATGATACCTTAAATAGTGTTGACTGCAGATCTTATCGTCTTAAGGAATAAACCCTGTACTAAAAATTAGAATACCTATATAAGGGGTGTACAATCTCTGAACAATGACCCTTAGTAGAACTATCGAACATTAGCCAGGGGTATTTTACCAGGTAGAGTGTCCACAGCATTTTAGACATGTAAATACATATATATCATCTAAACAGAGGTATATAAAACATCTTGTGCATATATCATAACTAGTGCAATCATACATTATATCTAGTATAGTTAAATGAAGGTAGTAATTGCATAGTATACATGACAATGATGTGCAAATATTTTAAACAAAGGTAGAAGCATACATAAAATATAGCAATTTCAAATTCAGCTTTACATAATAGTTACAGATTCAGATTTATATCGAAGTACAAGTTGCTTTGGTTACATAAAACAATCTCAGATTAAACTTTGTACCAATGTACAAATTATCACAATTAAACATATAAAATGATTTTGCATTAGTATCAATATACAGATATCTATGACAGTGCAAATTGTCTTTAGCTTAGCCCATACATTCAGCTAAAATGAAGTATAGGTAGGTAGAACAGTCTACCTTTATCTATCGTATCTATTCCCCTTCTCTTCTACAAAAAAAAAAGATCTCTGATGCTATATTATAGTTTTGTCTTTTACTCAGTTTTACCCACAACCTTTGGAGCATAAGACTTATTGGGAAAGGGGGCGTAGTCGTTTATAAGGTTGCTTCCTGCTGACTTAAGGGCGATGGCATCTCTTTGGGATCCTGTAAAAGCTAAAACAAGGTTAGTTCTTAATGGACTGACCACATACATCTATAACCAATTTTAGGATAGTGGTTAACTCCACCTGGAAACTTAATTAGCAGTGTGATCTGAAGGATAATCATAAGGAGCTATCTTGCAGCTGTTTTTGAATAATCTATTTCTTGAAGGCAGTTATTGGTTGGTGCGCACCAGGTTCTTGATATTTCTATTTTTGTCTCTGCTGTCTGTCTATCTGTCTCTTATTCTCTCTCTCTCATACTCTTTCTTTTATTTTTGTTTTTCTAGCAGGAGTTGTTCCGGTGGAGGCCCCATCTCGGTTTCAGATTCTTTGTAGATAGCTGATAGGAGGAAATGTTATTTATAGTGGAAAACTTAAGCATTGTAGAAATTCAAAAGATATTTATATCTTTCATGACTTTAGGAGACTGGAAGCAGACAGAATGAGATGTTTGAGAGGTACAGAAACAGGGAGGAACAAGGTTTAAGATGAAGTCACAGTAATATTGGTCCCTAAATATTTTGCCTTCTGTCTCACACCAGGTGGCTTTTATGATGTGAGACAGAATTTTTCATATTCCTTTACCAATATGCTTGGATTTAGAGAGGGAGAAAGCCACAAGTTCCCAATCCAAATCCAGCCTTATTAACAGTCAAATCAGGACCATTTTTTTTTTGAGATGTAGATGCAAGATGTAAAGCAGTAAAAATTGAGAAATTACCCAGTAGTGCACGTGTGTATCAGTTGGTCTCGTAGTCCGTCTTGTACATTCTTTAATCATCAGTCTGTCTTTTATTGCAGGTGAGTAATTATTCAATGTTTAGACAATGCCATAAAAATAGTTGTATCCATTTTCCTGTAAAGACAAAACTGAGAGACCCTGCCCCAGGTTTGTTAAGTGTGTTTTCCTTACCACGTCCGTTTGTCATGTCAGGGATGAGCAGTTACTTTTCTTGTTCAGGAAGAGCCTCTTTTTCGAAGCGGGCTTTTATTAGTTTTGTTGGTACCCATATCTTTTCTGTCCCTGTTGAAACAAGAGCAAAACCCCTACCCCATCGAAGCGCATACCCTGGCTTCCATTCGGAAGTCAACACATCTTTGAAGTAAATGGGTTGATTTAACTCAGAAGATTTTTCTACTACCCAATGTCTCTCAGCAGCTGAAGTTCCCTTTTCATCAGCATTAAGAAAATTTAATGTCAATAAGGCACTATGCAACCTCTCTCTGGGCTTTTTCATTTCTTTCTTTTGTTTATAAAGCATCTCTTTTAATGTGCGGTGAGATCTCTCCACGACTGCCTGTCCTGTAGGATTGTGTGGTATCCCTGTAATATGCTTTATATCATAGTATGCAAAAATTATCTTCATTTTTCGGGAGACGTAAGCTGGAGCATTGTCAGTCTTAATCTGAGTGGGAATTCCCAATATGGCCATGGCTTCCAAGAGGTGAGTAAGTACAGCATCAGCATTTTCAGAACTCAGGGCAGTCGCCCATTGCATTCCAGAATAGGTGTCAATAGTATGATGTACATATTTCATCTTTCCGAATTCTGGAAAGTGAAACACATCCATTTGCCATATCTCATTTCCGTGTGTACCCTTAGGATTAGTTCCTGCAGGTAAAGATGGTTGGTTATAGAAGGAGCAAGTGTCACATTTTTTTACTATTTCCTTTGCTTCAATCCAAGTGATGGGAAAACTCTTCTTCAGCCCTTTGCTGTTAACATGATGCTTTTCATGAAATTCTGTGGCCTTTAGCACGCTCCCTATTAGCAACCGATCTATTTCCTCATTACCCTGCGCTAGAGGGCCTGGGAGGCCTGTGTGTGCCCTGATATGCGTTATGTACATAGGATGTATCCTACCTCTGATGATATCTTGTAGTTGTATGAATAGTAAGGTCAAGTCTGTATCATCGTGAATGAAGTCAGCAGTTTCAATATGTGAAACAACTCTTTCTGCGTATTGAGAGTCAGTAATTAAGTTAAGAGGTTCTGTGAAATCCAACAACACCATAATAATCGCATATAGTTCTGACTTTTGAACAGAGTTATAAGGGCTCTGAGCCACTTTAGTTAGGTTTTCAGACTTGTAGCCAGCCTTCCCTAAATTGTTTGCATCTGTATAAAATATAGGGGCTCCAGAAATTGGTTCATCCTGTACTACACGAGGAAAGATCCAATTAGTTTCCTTTATAAATTGAATTCTCTTGTTTTGGGGATATTTATTATTAATTTCTCCTAAAAAGTCACTGCAAGCCTTTTGCCAAGGTTCACTGTCTGCCCATAATCGTTCAATTTCTTCATTAGTCAGAGGCACAACAATTTCTGCAGGGTCCTTTCCAGTCAATTGATGGAGTCTCAATTTACCTTTAAAAATCAGATCAGCAATTTTTTCGATATATGTCTTCATCTTTTTGCTTGGCCTATGTGGCAGAAATATCCATTCTAATATGATGCTTTCTCTTTGCATTAAGATTCCTGTTGGAGATTGTCTTGAGGGTAGAATAACAAGTATGCATTCCAGGTCTGGATCCACACGATCCACATGTGTTTCTTGAAGTTTTCTTTCTACCAACACTAATTCTTTCTCGGCCTCATCAGATAGTTTTCTTGGACTATTTAAACCCTTGTCACCTTCTAAAGTCTTGAATAAATTAACTAGTTCATAGTTTTTTATACCAATCATGGGCCGTATATGAGCAATATCTCCTAGTAGCTTTTGAAAATCGTTAAGAGTCTTCAATTTATCTCTATTTAATTTTACCTTTTGTGGTCTAATTTTTTGTAAACCTATCTTATATCCTAAATAATTGATAGAATCTCCCCTCTGTACTTTTTCTGGAGCAATTTGCAGTCCCCAATTAGGCAATACTTTCTGTAGTTCTTCAAACAATGTTTCTAATGTCCGTGGGTTTGGGTCTGCCAACAAAATATCATCCATATAATGGTAAATGATAGATTGTGGGAAGCGCTTGCGTAGTATTTCTAGTGGTTGTTGTACAAAATATTGGCATAAGGTGGGACTATTTAACATTCCTTGGGGCAGGACTCTCCATTGGTACCTCTTAGCTGGCCCTGAATTATTAAGAGTAGGCACTGTAAAAGCAAATTTTTCTTTGTCTTGTTCCTGTAAAGGTATGGTAAAAAAACAATCTTTCAAGTCAATAACTGTAATAGGCCATCCTTTAGGTAGCAGAGAAGGCAGGGGAATACCAGATTGTAAGGAGCCCATAGGTTGAATCACCTTATTAATTGCTCTTAAATCTGTCACCATCCTCCATTTTCCAGATTTCTTCTTGACAACAAAAACAGGAGAATTCCACGGACTGGTTGATTCTTCAATATGCTGAGCCTGTAACTGCTCCTGTACCAACTGTTCCAAAGCCTGAAGTTTTTCTTTTGTCAAAGGCCATTGTTGAACCCAAATAGGCTTTTCCGTTAACCATTTCAAAGGCAGTGCTGTGAGTGTCTTATTAAGAGGGCGATTCTTTTGTACAACTTGAATGGCTGGTGAATTATTGTCATTTTTGGAAACATAGTTGAGCCTCCGGCTGACATCATAACCAGGAGGGATTTTAATCTGGGTATTCCATTGCATTAGGAGGTCGCGACCCCACAGATTCACTGCTATATCAGCCATATATGGCTTCAACCGTCCTTTCTGACCTTCTGGTCCTATGCATTCAAGCCACCTCACACTGTTTCACCTGAGATATTGTTCCAATACCCAGAAATTGGATATCTACTGTCTGTAAAGGCCATCTCGGATGCCAGGACCGTGGGGTTATGATCGAAACATCAGCCCCCGTGTCGACTAAACCCTGGATATAAATATTGTCTATCAGTACACCCAATTTTGGTCTTTGTTCATTTATCGAAGTCTGCCAAAATATTCGTTTCGTAATTTTCTTTAGAGTTTCTGAATCTTCTTTTGAATTTATGTTATCATCTGATATTGTATGTTTTTCAAGATCAGGTATTGGGTGTTCTACTCGTCTTGAGAATGCTGGTCTTCTACTACGACCGGATATGATCTCACCATCCTCGAATTTGGAGTCTGATTTTGGGGGGCTTCCCGGGGGAAGCCCCGAAAGGCGTTTCCCGATGGCAGAGGGTTGCCTTCTTTATCTCTGGTAGATCTACATTCATTGGTCCAGTGCCGTCCCTTGCCACATCTTCTACATAATCCAGAAGGCAATGGCCTTCTGTTTGAATTAAACCTAGATCGGGCATCATTTCCAAGAGTACTTTGTGTACAGTGTCGTCTTACATGGCCTTGTCTACCACAGTTGAAACAAGTGATTCCTTGGTTCCTCTTCCTTACCTTATCAATGGCTTGGTCTACCCAATTGTCTTCATTACTATGGAGAGGTTCAGCATTGATTGTATATTGAATCCATTCTTCTAGAGGTGCGGCTCTGATTTTTAAAGGCAGAAGCATTCTTCTACATTCCGGATTAGCATGATCAAAGGCCAGAGAAAGTATTATTTGCTTTCTAGCTTCTGGATCTGATATTGCTCTATTTACAGCCGTGGTAAGCCTGTGTAGAAAGTCAGTATAAGGCTCTTTCAAACCTTGTTTGACCTTAGCATAATGCTCAACTTTTTGACCTGGGTCTAAAATCTTTTCCCATGCATTAAGTGAGGCCGTACGGCATAGCAATAAAGTATGTTCATCATAAGTAGTTTGAGTCTTCACGTCAGCAAACATTCCTTCACCAAGGATTTGGTCCTGAGAAGCAAAGAAACCCCTAATTCTTCCTTGGTGTTCTAAGGTCCTGGCTTCTTCTCTAAACCAGCTTCTCCACTGCAAATTTTGGCTTTGGTCCAAGACGGCAGCCGTTAGCTGCATCCAATCGAAGGGGAGGATTCGGTTTTTTGCAGACCATGAATTCAGGAGCTGCTTTACATAAGTAGAGTGAATACCATACATGGATATCGCCTCTTTAAAATCTTTGATGTCTTTCATATGTAGTGGCTCATAACTATACTCTACATATTCTGAGGAACCCCCTGGTGCCATCTTGGTCTGAATAGTAGCTGGGAACAATAGTGGTGGTGAAGGAGGTATCCCCGTGATGTTTACAACTTTATGTAAAGTATTTCCAGTACCATAACACCCCATTGGGGGTTGACCTGAACTGTTCTGAGCATAAGATGTATCATTGCCCTTTTGTAGTGTTGCAATATGGTCCTCACATTCTTTCATTTTGTATATAATGGGTTCCCATTCTTGGATTTTGGACATTACGGATTCCCATTCCTGGAATTTGGACATTGCAGGTACAAATTCTTGTATTTCGGATACCATCTGTCTCAAAGTTTGACTTTCTCGATGAAGTGATTCTTCTAAAGACCTCGCCGAGTTAGCAATTTTGAGATCTACATCATTAACATAATTAATGATTTTCTCGTCCACTTTATTAATGTGGTCAACAAGTTTCTTGTTCTCATCAGTTACGTAGAGTTTATATTGTTCTAGTTCCAAAGACCTCGCCGAGTTAGCAATTTTCAGATCTACATCATTAACATAATTAATGATTTTCTCGTCCAGTTTATTAATGTGGTTAATAAGTTTCTTGTTTTCATCAGTTACGTAGAGTTTATATTGTTCTAGTACAGTGTTATCATTATGTGAGAGCTTGTTGTAGCCAATTTGTAGCATATCCATCGTTTTAGACATAGCAGAGTTTGAAAGCTGTAATTCATATATCTTGGACAACAGCTGCTGATTTAAGGTCTGCATCTGCTTAACGTCATCTGACAGTGTAGCGTTTGATAATTCTATAATACCAAGTTTGGATGGTAATTGAAAGTTCAGATTCGTGACCTCAGTCATCACCCTTCTATTGTGGAACACAACATACAGAAACAGACCAAGAAATAGTAAAACTGGGGTACTGAATACCTCAAGATACTCATTTAAAAACTTGTCAACCATTGTGGAAAAATATATACCGAATTCCTCAAAAGAATAGTTGTCAGCCATTACCTCAATCCAGGTGCAATGACGCTGTGTGGTCAGAAGGTGTCACAATAACGTTTAGTGCCCTGCTGTATGGCAGATGCAGAGACACTCAGCACGCTATTCACAGATCCTAGGTGTTAAAGGGTCTCAGCAGACAGAATAGAATCTTTGGAAAAAACAAATTCTCACAAGTCGAGACAGGATGTTAATTACAAGACAGAATGGTTTTAGTTATCTTTGTTCACCTACAGGAGTAATTCACAATTGTCCCAGGTTACAGGGATTAGGGGCGGAGCTGCTGCTTGAATCTGCAGTTTCTGGTTCAAACCCAGCCAGCCAGGTTGGGGGAAGGGCGCGTGCAGCTGCAGTTCAAACTCAATTAAAATGAACTGAGCAGCGGTACAGCTAGTGGCGGAGTTACCGACTGCGCGCTCAGCAGACGCAGACAGCCCGGGTCAGCCCAGACAGCCCAGGTCAGCCGTTTAGCTAGGCAGCGAGCTGCGTGCTGGGGGAGGGGTGAAGTTACCGATCGCGTGCACAGCAGGCAGATAGCCCGGGTCAGCCGTTTAGCTAGGCAGCGAGCCGCGCGCTGGGGGAGGGGTGAAGTTACCGATCGCGTGCGCAGCAGTTCCTACAGCTAGGCAGCGGGCCCTGGTCGCGCGCAGCTCGCGCGGCTGATTAGCGCGGCCGAACCAACCAGCCAAAGACTAGCCTAAGCGGTTTGGAAGTCACCTCTCAATATCAAACCCGGAGTGCGTTCTAAGCCCGACCCGCGGGTCCGGGGCGTTGGGCGCCAGATGTAGGCGTAACTTACCCACAAGGACACCAATACCAGATAGATATTTATTAGAATATAAACCAACACTCACGGTACAGGCAACAGAGTATAATAGCGCCTGAACAGGGACCAGAGTCTGCAGACGGACGGAAGACGTGAGCCTCCCTTCAGCAGCCAGGAACCAGGAAGAGAGTCTCCCAGCGCCCCAGCAGCCCCTTATCAATGGGTTCGGCCACACCCCCTCCAGGAGCCCGGGGCCATGGATAAGCTTCCTTGGACCCCATCAGCTGACACCTGAATCCCACAACAGTACAGAATGGAGAATAAAATATGTGTAGACACCAGTACAATAATACTTTCAGAAACACGAAGAGAAACATGACAGCACCAGAACCTAGAAATTCTACAACAGAAAGACCTAAACATCCCAATATAGAAAAATCAGGAGAAAATTACTTTAAAATAATTTTATAAATATAATAGTGTCCTTTAAAGAAAAAATTAAAAAGTTTCCTTAAATAAGTTGAGAAAAAGATAAACAAAAACTTGGAAGAAATCAAAAATTTCTTAAAGAAAGCCTAGAAAACCAAGGGAAAAAAACAAACAGGTTAGGGAAACAGAGTATTAAAAAATAAAATAGAGGCAATAAAGAAGTCATAAACTGAGGGACTACTGCACACAGAAAATCTGAGTAAATGGATAGGAACTACAGATGCAAGCGTAACCAACAGAATTCATGAGATGGAAGAGAATAATAGGGATAGAAGAATAAAAATCCCAGCTCAAAGGTACAGAAAATGTATTCAGCAAAATCACAGAATAAAACTTTCCCAACCTAAGGAAAGAAATGTCTATGAAAATACAAAAAAAAAGCTTACTGAACATTAAATAAACTAGACACACATACAAAAAGTCCCTTGGCACCTAATACTCAAACCACTATACATCCAGAATAAAGAAAGAATACTAATACCTGAAAAAGAAGCCAAAGTAACATAAAAGCAGACATTTCAGAATAAAAACAAATATTTCAATGGTTAACATGAAAGCCAGAAGGTACTGGACAGATGTTAGGTAAGCAATAATAGATCACAGATGGCAGCCAAGACTACTATAACTAGCAAAATTTTCAATCACCATAGATAAACAAAATATTCTATGACAAAACCATATTTAAGCAATACCTGTCCACAAATCCAACCCTTCAAAAAGCAATACTAGGAAATATCCAATCTAAGGAAGTTAGATGCATCCACAAAAAAGAGAGAATATATAATCCCACAGAAGGAAGTTCCAAAGAAGAAACACACACACACACACACACACACACACACACACACACACACACACACCAAAAGAAAACCCCAGAAATCAATAATCTCTTGTCATTAATATCCTTTACTACCAATGGACTCAATATGTCTATAAAAAGACACAAAATAACAAAATGGATATGAAAACAGGATCTATCATTTAGCGTCATAAAGGAAACATATGTTAACTTCAAAGACAGATATTATCTCAAAGTAAAAGGTTGAGAAAAGACTTTCCAATCAAATGGAGATAAGGAGCCAGCTGCTGTAATTATCCTAATATCTAACAAAATGAACTTCATACTAGAATTAATCAAAATAGATTGAGATAGACATTACATATTCATCTCAGGAATAATCTATCTGAATGACGTCTCAGTTCTGAACATTTATGCCCCAAATACAAGGGCAGCTACACATGTAAAATAAATAAATAAATAAATAAATAAATAAATAAATAAATAAATAAATAATAAAATAAAGATAAATCAAAAATTTATTAAGCTTAAAATGCACATCAAACTCCAAACACGAATAGTACGTGACTTCAGCACAACACTTTCATCAATGGAAAGGTCTGTCAGACAAAAACTTAGCAGAGGAATAAGGAAAGTAACAGATAGTATGTTTCAAATGAACTTAAGAGACATCTACAGAACATTCCATTCAAGCACGAAAGAATATACCTCCTCAAAAGCTCATGGAATATTCTCTGAAACTGGTCACATACACAGTCACAAAGCAAATCTCAACTTATTCAAAAATTTGAATAACTACATGTATCATATTGGACCACCATGGTTTAAATTTAAAATTCAACAATAATGCATGCTACCAAAGCCTACAATATCATAGAAACTGAGTAATGCTCAATTGAATCAGCATTGATTCAAACAAGAAATAAAGATAGAAATTAAACTCTTCCTAGAATTCAATAAAATAAGTGTGTATCATACCCCAAATTTTGTGAGACTATAAAGAACTGCTAAGTTTATTGTGGGGATATGTTTAAAATTTACTGAAAACCAGTCTGAGATATCAGAGAGATCTGCTCACAGTCAGTCTAGGAGGATCAGAGAGTGGTAACTCACACCTGTAATCACAGCACAAGGAATATCTGGGAGTGGTGACCTACACCTTTAATCACAGCAAATCTGAATTTGAAGCCAGTTCAGTTTACAAAGGGAGTTCCAGGCTCCCAGGCAGGCATGCTTTTAATTTTAACCTGGATGTGAAACAGCTGAGTGAAGAGGGTATTTAAGCAGGCATACAGAGACAGGCAGGCCTTAGAAGCCATGAGTAGTGAGGCTGAGGAAACTGGAAGACAACTGAGTGAGATTTGACTATGTTTTTTCCTCTCTTTGATATCTTAGCCTTTTCCTGAGATCTGGCTCTGAGTTTTCTTTATTCATGCAAGTGTTTATAGCACTAAATGCCTACATAAAGACGTTGCAGAAATCTCATATTAATGACTTAATAGCACACCTGGAAGCTATATAAAAAAATAAAGCAACTTCACAAAAAAGGAAGAGAATAATAGGAAAAAATAAAATTGAGGATTAAAATCAATAAAATAAAAATGAAGAGAATAATACAAAGAGTACATGAAAGAGTTTGTTCTTTGAGAAATCAATAAGACCGACAAACCCTTATCAAACCTAACAAAAGACAGAGAGGGCATATCCAAATTAACAAAATCAAAAACAAAAATATATGACATAAGAGAAAATGAGGAAATCCAGATAACCATCAGGTCATAGTTTAAAACCTGTAGTCCTCAAAATTGGAATAAAGAAATAAGAGAAATGGATGAAGGTTCTATAATGACAATTAGGGTGGTAATTCATTTTACTATAGGGGATGTCCTGTCTAGGCATCCTCTCTCTTTTTACTTGGAGTCCTAACTAGGGATACCTTGTGGGTTCTTGGATGTTTCCTTGGTATTACATTTATTTATAACCCACAGTGGCTCCCTTTACCAAGATATCCATTTCTCCCCCCCCCCCCCCCCGTGTTGCTCCTCTTACTCAATTATCTTCTCTCATGATTTGTCCCATCTCCCCTTGTTTTTTCCATGCTTTGATCCCAATTAACTTAGGAGATCTCTATTTCCACTTTCCAGAGGATCCTTGGATGTCTCTTTTATGTTCCTTCTAGTCCCAAGCTTTTCAGGGATTGTGAACCTATATATTGTTTGCCTTTTGTCTAAAATCTACATGTGAGTGAATACACGCCAGGTTTTTTTTTTTTTCTGATGACTGTATAGCTGTACCACAATTTGCAATTTGTTAAACTATTCTTCATTTGAGGGGCATCTAGGTTGTTTCCAGGTTGTTGCTATTACAAATAATGCTGCTATGTATATAAATGAGCTAATGTCCTTGGGGTAAGAATAATTTGGGTATATTCCTAATAGTGGTATTACTGGATCATTGGGGATATTTACTCTAAAATTTCTGAGGAACCACAATACTGCTTTTCAAAGTGCCTGTATAAATTTACACTCCCTTCAGCAATGGGGGAGTGCATCTCTTGTTCCACATCCTCTTAAGCATAGCCTGTCATCTGTGTTTTTGATCTTAGCCATTCTGACGGGTATAAGATGATATCTCAGAGTTGTTTAGATTTGCATTTCTCTGATGGCTAAAGATGTTGAGCAATTCCTTAAGTGTCTTTTAGCCATTTGTAATTATTCTGTTGAGAATTCCCTTTATAGCTCTGTACTTTAAATTGGATTATTTGGGTTTTGATGTCTAGTTTTTTTAGTTCTCTATGTATTTTAAATATTAGTCTTCTATTAGATGGTAGGATCGTTGAAGATCTTTTTTACCATAGGCTTCATCCAGATGCAGAAGCAGAGATCCATAGCTAAGCACCAACCAGGTAAAGCTCCCATTCCAACTGAAGAGAGAGGAGAGAGCATATGAACAAAGGGACTAGCATCACGAAGGGGAGACCAACAGAGACAAATGATCAGACCTTTTAGTAGCCCACTGACTCACAAACAATTGCTGTGGAACCTTTAGGTAAAGGAACTAAACCCCGCAAAGTAGATGACCGTCAAATGGCTTGGACAGTTTGTAGAGTCTCTTACAATAGGATCAGACTATGTTTCTGGTGCATAAACTGACATCTCAGAATCTATTCCCTACAGAGGAACACCTATTGCAGCCTTAATATTGGGATGAGGGACTGGATCCTACCTGCACTGGATATGCCAGACTGAACTGACCCACCTTGGGACCCCTTACTGTCTTTGTGGAATGGATGGGGGTCTAGGGAGGCTGAAGAAGGACTGGGAGGAACTGAGAGGAGGCAAGGGAGGAGAAGCAGAGGTAGATATATATATATATATATATATATATATATATATATATATATATATATATATATAACTTTTAAAACAAAAGAAATGGACAAATTTCTGGGATTGGTACCACAAACTAAAATTAAAACAATACCAGATTAACAAATTAAATATATCTATAACTTTCAAGCAAATGGAAGTAGTCATTAAAAGATTCCCAGCCAAAACTAAAAAACATTAGAAAACCCAACCCAGGGCCAGAAGTGAGGATTTTAGCACAGAATTCTACCAGAATTTCAAAGAAGAGCTAATTTTAATACTTCTCAAATTGTTCCATACAGTAGAAATGAAATATTTCCACGTTTATTCATGAGGCTACAGTTATCTTGTACAAATACATAAAGATGTAACAAAATAGAGAATTACAGATGAATCTCCCTCATGAAAACTATTGAAAAATACTAAAAACTACTGGCAAATGGAAACCAATAACACATCATAAAAATTATCAACCATGATCAAGTAGGCTTAATTCCAAAGATGCATGGATGGCTGAACATACAAAACTTTCTCAAAGTAATCCATCATAATAACAAAGTGGAAGAAAAAAAAAAGCAAAACATGTGTAGTGGGATTATGTCACATTGTAAATAATTGTCCCACCTACTAGGTTAGTACAAATACTGATTGGCTGAAGGCAGACAGAAAGTGTGGATGGAGTTACCAGACTGGGAAAACTCTGGGAACAGAAAGAACACAGCAAAGATTCCACAGAGATGCCAAAAAAGCTAGCAGATGCAGAGGGCAACTATGCTGCTCTGAGAAAAGTTACTGAGCCACATGGCTAAACAGGATAAGAATCATGGGTTAGTTCAAGAATTAAGAAGTGGCAAGCTATATAACTCAGACCTAGGCCAAACAGCATAAAAAAAATATAAACATCTGCGTGTTTCTATTGGACTGTGGGATTGCAGAACCACAGGCCAGACAGACCAGAAACTTAATGCTACACACATGATCATCTCATTAGATACTGTAAAAGCCTTTGACAAAATCCAACACTGCTTCATGATAAAGGTCTTGGGGGGGATCAGGAATACAATCAACATATCTGAACATAATAAAGGCAATTTACGGCAAACCAACGGCCAACATCAAATTAAATGAAAAGAAACTTAAAATGATACCAGTAAAATCAGGAGCAAGACAAGACAGTTGACTCTCCCCATATAAATTCAACATATCATTTGAAGTTTTAGCTAGATCAATAAGACAACAAAAAGAGATCAAGGGTATACAAATTGAAAAGAAAGAAGTTGATCTTTGATTATTTGTAGATAGTAAAATAGTATATATAAGTGACGCCCAAAATTATACCAACAAACTGCTACAGTTGATAAACACCCTTAGTAATGTGGCAAGATACAAATATATATGTGGGCTGAGAAGGAAATAAGAGAAACATCACAAGGGTGGGTGTGTTTATAAATCTTATAGGCATTTTATTATTTAAAGAGAAAGAAGGAAGAGTGTATATGAGCAAAGTTATCTGGATTATGAGGAGTCCCACAGATATGCTGGCTGGAGCTTTTGGGATCCCACTGAATTAAAAACGTCACTGGGGAGTCTTCAGGAAAAGGAACTAAACCCTCCAAAGGTAGATAACTACCAATGGCATGGGCAATTGTTTGAACCTCAAGGAGTAAGAGCAGAGACTATGTTCCTGTGCGTGAACTGGCATCTTGGAGCCCATTCCCTACAGAGGAACACCTAACCCAGCCTTAATACTGGGATGAGAAATTTGGACCTACCTCAAATGGATACACTAGACTTAGCTGATCCACCTTGAAACTCCTTACCCTTCCTTCTTGGGGAATTGAAAGGGAGGATGGGTCTCGTGGAGGCTGAGGGAGGATCAGGAGGGATTGGGAGGAGGGAAGGGAGGGCAAGCAGGGGTATACTGAAAAATAATCCTTTTTAAATAATAAAAACAATGTTTGTCCTTTTGATTTTCTTAAAATGTTTTTGTTATAGTTTGCCTAGAAAGTGTTTTAATTTTTATTGAAATTTAGAACTACATTTCTCAAATATATAAATAAGATTTAAAGTGTGTTTGTGTTAGTTCATTAAAATAACTAGTTTACAGCAAAGTCTTTGTGTGAATATTCTCTAGGATTTAATGAAGTAATTTTGGAGAAAAAAATCACCCTGTGGAGTTAAAAATTTTCCTTGCACACAGAATTTTAAATTAATTTTATGTTGAATTTCTAGAAAATAGTGATTAGGTGTACTAGAAAATCTGCTCATCTTTTGGTTCCTATCACTCTGATAAGGAATTAGCTCTGTTAGAGCAGTGCTATCATCACCTGCCTGACTTTATTGATATTATATCACTTTTTTTTCTAGCATTTTCACTCTTAAGAAAACATATTTTAGGTATGGAAATAAGAAAAGATTTCCTGTAATCTGTACATCATGTGAACCTGTAGGTCTCTCCCTGAAGATACAAAATAAAATGCAGTCTGTGGAAGGTTGCAGGCAAGCTTGTGAAGTCAGAAAAATCTAGGGCAAGATTGCTAAAGTTCTCAGTCGCCTGAGTTGCTCTAGTGTGGTTTGAATTAGGAGTTTTTGCTCCGAAAATCCTCAATGCTTAAGTTCCTGGGGGAATCATTTACACACCTCTGGTACAGCCATGCTGTCTTCCTGATTATGCCTGGTGAAAATCATCAGTGACAAACTGGTCAAGGAGGAACTGAAGGATTTAAAGATTTTAAACAGCATGTTGTAACACATACTTCCTTAATGCTGCCTATAAATTTAAGTCAGTATCTCTGATTCCCCAGTGTCAGTAACAGCGTGCTTTCTAGTTTGGTAATAAAGCAACTTGATCTCACTCAGCTAACTCTTCTAGATGAGAAATATTCATCCATTCCATTACTGTGAATGTAGTCCATGCTCTGCAGTCTTTTTAGGTTCTGTAGTTTTTAAAAATAAGAAATACATGAATTTGTAACAAAATTTGGATATCTTGTAATTGAGTGACTCAATGCACAGAAGAATAGATAATTAAAAAGTTAACGTTGTTATACTTTTATTTGTTTTTTTCCTACTAGTCTTTCAAACCTCTTAGTTATGGTTTCTATTGCTATAAAATAAACAATGGCTATGGCTAATCTCTCAGAGAAAATAGATAATTGTGGTGGCTCATCAACCTAAATGATTATTTTATGTTGTATATTGTACATTTTACGGTTTTTACATTTTGCATTTTGACTTCTTTATTTTCCAGCTCCTTGACATTCTTACTCGTCAGTATTTTGGCAAATAGAGATACTGTGTTTTTATTTTAATTACTGAATTTTTACTCCCAAAATTTCTATTTGATTGTTTATTCTGTTTACCTAGTTTAGTTCAGTACTAGTTACTTATTAATTAATTTTCTCTTGTTTTCAAGAGATTATAAAACAGATTAAGATGGTTCTAATTACTTAGACTCTTGTCTTGGCTAGTTCAAGAGTTCAAAAGTGCTTAATGGAAACAAAAAATTGACTTCTGATTTCAGAGTATTGAGTATGATGAATAAAATACAACCTTTTAAAAACAAAAATAGCATATATAAATATTCAGAGAAATGAATTTCTGGGTTCAATAAATAGGTGCTGGGAAGCAATGACTCACAAATGAAGAGAATAAAAACTAGAGAAGGAATGATCTGAAATTATTAATGGCAACCTGAAAAGCAACCTCAGTTAAGCATACCAGAATTCATATCTTGAGAGAAAATAAGGTCATATAGGAATTAAGGTATAAGTATGGAGGAAAAAAATTCAATCTATCTTCAAATGTCTCTGAGACTTCTTGTACTGGCTGGTTTTGTGTATCAACTAGATAGAAGCTAGAGTTGTGAGAGAGGAAGGACCCTCAGTGAAGGAAATGCCTTCATGAGAGTCAGCTATTTCTTAATTAGTGATCAGTGAGGGATTATCTAGGCCATGGTGGGTGATGCCATCTCTGGGTTTGGTGGTCCTTGGTTTCTATAAGAATGCAGGTTGAGCAAGCCTTGGGAGTCAGGCCAGTAGCAGCATCCTTCCATGGCCTCTCTACTAGCTCCTGTCTCCATGGTCCTATCCTTTTTGAGTTCCTGCCCTGACTTCCTTCAGGGATGAACAGCAATGCTGAAGTGTAACCCTAACAAACCCTTTCCTCTCCAATTTGCTGTTTTGGCCTGATGTTTTGTAACGGAAACAGAAACCCTAGGTATGACAGTTCTTATTTTTCTCAGATAATAGTAAGTGCTCATGCATTAACTTATATGTAGACTCTAGAAAAATATTTCAATGACTGTAGAGGAAACATTCACTCTCAAAGGGACAAGAGAATTTATTACTTATCAACCAGAAAGAATTTATGGAACTTATTTGATGGCCTCAATATCTCTTAGGCACAAAAAAGAGAATACCAAGTCTTTCTGGCAGGCTTACGGAATAGGACATTTTATGATGCAAGAAAAGCTAGATAAATATAACTATAGTCATGAAAGTGTAACTGTGATTTTAAAGAGACAAATGGGAAAAAATAAAGTTTAATAAACTTTTCTGGCAGAAGGCAAAGATCCAAGATTTCCTTAGAAAAATTAGTTATTTAGGTTGCAGTAATAGAATATTAGATTTAAAAAAGGTCAAAGGAAGAAGCTTTGAAGTCAAGTGTCATACATTGAAAAGCTTTGAATACTTATAAAAATCAACTTTGTAACCTGCAAATTGAATTTTAGCTTGTAAATTGCACACACACATGTTATATATATATATATATATATATATATATACTATACTATTATACGTAATAAATACTATATATATATATATATATATTACAGAAAGCAATGTGATCAGATATATTATGGGAAGGCCAATAACAATCTTCTGTCTAACCATTAAATTAGATAGAATATTTAGAAATCAGTAAGAAATCTATTACATTGCAATATAAGTTGGCTAGTAGTAAAATGAATGTAGAAAACAGATTTCTTTACTATCATATAAACATCCAGTTGCATTTTAATTCTGCCTATGTTTTCTGCAATTATTATTAAAGTGCTAATATCAATTTATAATTCTATAATATTTACCTTTTAGACATATTTTAGATAAATCATTTTGAGAAATAGCTAACAGAAATATTGCTACCTACATTAGCTCTGTTTTTCATATTTTGAAGAATAGTCATACAATTTTCATTGAATTCCTGAGTAGTGTATTCATAAAGGTTTCTGTGCTTCTCCATTCCCAATAACCTGTATTGACTGCATAAGTTCAAAATGAGAGTCTTCCTTCATTGTGGCTTTTAGAGACACTCTCCTGAATATTAGTAAAATACAAAGGAAAGATATCCAGACATAAAGTGGAATACATGAGCATGGGAGGTATATCAGCTTGTCTGAGGACTTTTGATTTGTCCTGAGAACACTTTTAAAAGCAGCAAATGTTGGCAGGGATCTGGAACCTCACTGCCTGGACTAGGAAGTTCCAGGTACAGTGAAAAACCTTCTTTCAAACTAAGGTAGAAAATGATTTATTTTTAAGGCAAGTGATATAAGAGTCCAGGATTTCCCTATTTTTTTTTTTTACTTATGAGCTTTTCAACTAGATAACTAGAAAAATAAAACTTATTAATGCTGAATAATGGACACATGTCATTTCTAAGTATGTGGCAAAATGTCCTTTTTTATTGGACTGCTGCTGTGAAAACAGAATGTTTTTTTTATCATACCAAAGGAAAACATTAGGAATAGGAGATGACTTGCACACACTTATGTTTGAATTATATGACATATTAGTAAATACTACAAGCACACCATTGGATTTCCACATCTGGAAAGAATACTGAAGTTTTGTTAAGTGGTTAGAGAGTTTCTCCAAAGAATTCTTGATCAATAATGCAATTTTAAAACTTGTAATGTATTTAAATATATTTGTATTAAAATATAAATAATTATATTTCAAACAATAACATATCAATTCAGTATATTATGCATGCTAACTAAACAAATAGTTCTCATATGATGTTGGTAATATCAATCCATTGATTGCAGCACAAGATAGATTAAAAAACACACATCTCTAATATAGACTATACATTCATAAGAAATTTCTCTAGCACACACTTGCATGAGTCACTAGTAAAGAGTGCTTTCCAAAATATATCCTCATTTAATTTTCAAATAAAAGTGCAAAATATGACTTTAAAAGTATCATAAAACCTGCACAAATTGGTAGTTAAATTTAGATTTAGCTAATTTACAAAAATATCTCATTTTCTTTATAAAATAAAAACAATCACTCAGAATAAAACATCCATAGTCCATCTGCATCCTGGAATATATAAAGTGCTGAGGAGCTGTCTTCTGCCCCATTAATTGTAAAAATAAATATCAACCCTTTTTTGCCTACAGTAGTTGATGATGTGCAACATTAAGGACTGAAATAACTCCTGCGCGTTTAAAATAGAACATAAGGTTAAGAACACATGACTACTGAGGCAGTTTACACATGATATACATCTTAAAATCATATTTACATGAAGTCCCTCACTAAATAATGTGGAGATTCAATAAAAGCTTCAGAAGTTTCGGAGATCTAACCACAGTCAGTCTAGGAGAATCAGAGAGTGGTGATTCACACCTTTAATCCCAGCACAGGGAGTAGGCTGGGAGTGGTGACCTAAACCTGCTCTTAATCCCAACTGAGTGGAGGTCATTTTAGATTACAAAAGGTATTCCAGGTTCCCAGGCAGGCGGTGGTGGGGCCACTCTTTAATTTACCAAGAGAATATTTAAAGCTTAAGGCAGTCATAGAAAGACAGAGTTAGAGGAAGCCAAGGGAGCTAGGCTGAGGAAGCTGGAAGACAGCTGGGTAAGATCTGACTGTGGTGTTTACTCTCTCTAATATCTCCAACTTTCTCAGAGATCTATCCCTGAGTCTCTTTTATTCGTGCAAAAATATAACAAAGAAGTTATATTTTTCTATAAAGGAACTGGCAAAAAAGAAAAAAAAAAGGCAAAAAACCCCCCAAAAACAGAAAACAAAAAAAAAAAAAATTGAAAATATCCTCAACCATGATTTTTTTTTTTAAATAAGTGATGAAAATCAAGTTCGAATGTTTTTTTTTTTTTCTTTCCTTCCTTTCTTTCTTTATTTTTTTTACTGGACTGTCTTATTGTGTCTTTTTTCTCTTCATGTTCACTTACTTTTGCTTCATATAGTTATTTTTTTTAAACAACAATCTTCAATGTGTTTTAAGTAGATATATATTTTAACTTTTCTGTTTGTCTATGTATATATGTGAGAGAGTATATATGCATGTTTATATATGTGACTGTATGTATTGTTCATGTTGTGTTTGTGTGTGTGTGTGTGTGTGTGTGTGTTTATGAGGGGGAGAGAGAGAGAGAGAGAGAGAGAGAGAGAGAGAGAGAGAGAGAGAGAGAGAATATATTAATATATGCCATGTGTGGGAGTGACTGGAAAGGCAAGAAGGGTGTCATAACCTCTGAAGCTGAAGTTCAGGGGTCATAAACCACCCAATATAAGTTCAAATGTAAATCTTCTGAATGAACAGAAATTGCTTTTAAGTGCTGTGTTGTCTTCTAGTCACATGCCTGTATTCGGAGGATAATTCTTTTTAAAAAGATTCTGTGTATTTGATACATTAATGGAAAGAACAACTTGAAAAGGAGATGATAAACCATAGCTGTTTATATTGTTAGAATTAACATTTTGCTTACCTTAATATAAATAAAATGAAAAAGTTAATGGGATAGTAATTATTTTTCATAATATAAAATGAATACATTAAAACTTATTAAGAAGCATTGTTACTAGAATTTCTCAAGATCTGCACTCTCTGTGAATTATGGTGAAAAATTTATTCCTTTAATATTGAAAGTACTTTTCATCAAAGTGTCAGCTTTACTCCTCAGTAGGCACCCAACTGTTTGAACAGGTGGAACAAGAGGCTCCCCTTTTGCATACCACACACTCTTCCCCAGGATTCCCCAAGCAATGATTTTCAACCTTCCTAATGCTGAGAGCCTTTAATATAGTTCTACATGTTGTGGTGACCCCTAATGTTAAAATTATTTTCATTGCTACTTATAACAGTAAGTTTGCTATTGTTATAAATTATAATGTAAATATCTGTATTTTCCCCCAATGTTTCAGGTGACTTCTGTGATAGTATCATTAGACCTCCAAAAGGTCTCCACTCATTGAATATTCACTCCCCCAAGGACAGCCAGCCATTCTTTCCCTTGGAAAGTAGCATGTTCTTCTCATGCTTGCCTATCTTGGACTCTTCCAAACATAGTAGCACATTGCAGAAACTTTGGACTGTAGCCCAGTCAGGTGAGCCAACATCAAAAGACAGAACTGATAAGCTATTTCCAGATGCTCAGGTTCTACAAAATTACACAAGCAAGATAATACAGTGAGATTATTCTCTAGAGATTACCTACCAATCATGTAGCAATGGACTCTAGAGAAAAACTTTCATGGCACAAAATTCAAAGCGACACTTGTACACCTACATCTAATTAGCTAAGTGATGATCAAAAACCCATAATAAACTGATTCTGATCTAAGAAATCACAAAAAAGTGGCTAAATAAAATAAGGACAATTCAGAATATGAAAATTAAATTTGATAATGAGAAATATTGAAAAATGAAGAATCTGAAATAAAATGGAAATTAAAGACCCAATACATATAATGTAATATTTGATTGAATATTTTCCTAACATGTAGTACACAGGAGACAGAATATTGGGGATTGAAGATGGGCTAGAGCTGGACTGTTCAATCAAAATAATAAATTACTGTAATAAAACACATACCTAAGAAGATACTATAAAGTTAAAATCTATAAATTGTGGACATAAAAGCAAAAGAACAATTTCTGGTCAAAGGTATAGACAGTGTTTCCAAAAAATTCATTGACAAAAAGTTCCCAAATCTAGAGGGAAATACTCACCAAAGTTCAAGGGGCATACCGAACACAAGATAGAGAGAGGGCCTAAAATAAAGCTTCCCTTAAAAGATTATAATGAAAGCACTATATTTTAAAATAATAAAGTATCTTCAGTTTGGGGTCACTTATATTTCTATAACTAATGTATTACCCATATTTCTGTATAATTCAATATATTCATTGGTTTACCTTCTTATAACTAATTGGAATATCTTTGCTGTTTGTCTTTACTGACCTGTTATTCATTAGTCTTCTTGGAGACTCAGTACAGTTTAGTGCAGTAATACTCAATTGCAATACATCATTGAAAAGACTGGTATTTGTTGAGGGGTATGGGAGCACTCACAGTACCAACGAACCTTAAGACAGTTCTCGGAGATAGGAACTGTCCCACCATGGGCGATCTGTTCTCTGAGAACACAGGATCAGCTCAGGGTCCTGGTAGCTTCTTAATTGGATCTGGCCATGCCCCATGCAGACTCCCAGAACTCCTGAGACATGCCTTTAAGCCTTGTAAGCTAACATCTGAATTCTATCACCCCCCACTTTTGTCTAACTAAAAAAGGTCTAAACTAAAACTATATACAATTGGAATTATTATATGGCAATGTCTGGGGGAGGGAAAGCTCATTGTGGCACAAGCTGGCAAGATTTGCTGAAGAAGATAGAGGCAGGAGAATCACAAGTTCAGGGCCATGTTGGGCACCATCTGTAACATGAGGTTTCTGGCCAGCCTACCTCCAAGGTTTAGACCTACCCACTGTTGCTTATCTGGACCAGCAATCCCAAAGTCCCAAAGAAACACACAACGCTTATGTTAAATACATGCTATTTGGCCTATGTCTCAGGCATATTGCTAGCTAGCCCCTTCATCTTAATTCAGCTTATTCCCATTAATCTGTCCTGCCACATGGCCTGTGGCTCAGCTGTGTTACCGTTACATGCTGATTCTTGGGTAGCTGGATTGTATGTGTCTTGACTCTACCCTTCTCCTTCCTATATTCTGATTTTGCCACCTATTTCTATGGTGCGTGAAACAGGCCAAAACTGTTTCTTAATTTCACAGCATACAGAAAGATATTCTCACATCAATAATTCATACCTAAATGTGATTAGAAGAACCAATGATGACTTGAGGAGTAGCAGCTGACTGGTATCTAAACAGGGTGTTTATAAATGGGACTATTCCTAATCCTGTGTTTAAGATCAATTGTAATATGGCTGCTCTTCATTATATATTAAGAGAAGGTTTATTACTAGAGTGACAGCTATATCCTCTCCACAATGGTTTATACAAAAGCAATCAGACAGTGTGCATTCTTGAGCGGAAATCATCACTAACTGTGAACATTCTTTACTGTTAAATCACAGAATGCTTGTTGTCTGTCACCAACTGAGGACCCAATTAAAATCAAAGACTGGAACACAGGAGGAAGCTAAGGAACTACTGAAGGAATTGAACAAGCAAAAGGCAGCATTTTATTTTCAATTCACAGCACCAATTAAGAGTAACCGCAAGAGGGTTAAGAAAGTCTATTTTAACAAGCAGATGTTCTTTTCTGTTTTGTGTGTGTGTGTGTGTGTGTGTGTGTGTGTGTGTGTGTGTGTGTGTGTGTGTGTTTTCTGTTTCCCATAGATAGTTATGGTCTTGATGACATAGAAGACATTCTTGAAGATCTGAATGACATAAACTGGTATACAAACAGGCTTTATAATGCCCATAAGCAATCAAAGCAGGATGAACAAGAGAAAAGAAGACAGTGAATTCCTGGATACCAAAGATACAAACAAATGTGGGAAAAAAGTTTGTATCTGTAGCTCTTAAAAAATAATAACAATAATGATGAAATGACTGAAAGCCAAAAGTTAAACTTAGGTGTCTCTGAAAATGTTTAAATTTTCAGAAATAGTTACAAAAGAGGGAAGTGATAAGTTTTATTTTATTTTGCTTTAAATTTGTTTGTGAACTTCATATTTTATTTTTAAATTTTGTTTCTTTTTAGATATTTTTATCATATTTATTTATATAGAAAGGGTGTGTGTGTGGTTTAAGGGCAGAGAGTTGAAGAGGACTTGGAAAAGTTGCAAAAGTTGAGAATGAGAATGAAAATATGTTCTCTATACATTTCTTCAAAGAAAGAGAAAGGGAGAGAGATTATATTTAAACTTGTCATCGAGAGCATAATTATTTCTCTTGAGTATTCTATATACATTTCTTCCCTGAAAGAAGCTACACTGAAAGTAAAGGCTGTTTACCTGATTTTGGATCTTTACAGCAATCTGTTGATGGAGAGGACCAAATTTGGCAATGACATAGTCCCATCACAAATGAGGGCCAGGTACCAGGTCTATGCATAGCACACCAAAACGTGGCCCTGTAACACCTAGACACTGAGTTTAGTCTATCCCCATGCAATCGGTTAGACATGTGTTTGTATGGCAGCCCCACAGAAATGTCCCCAGGATGAGGAATCCAGATGGCTCATGGAGAATGGCTGGATAATGGAGACTTTGTGGAGAAGTTACTCATGTTTCTATAACTAATAACTCACCCACTCTTCATTTTAATTCAATATATTCATTGTTTGATTTTGTAAAATTTGGGTTGAATATTTTCTCTCTTTGTCATTGTTGCCTTGTTATTTATAAATTTTTAGGAAAAATCGCTGAGTAAAATTAATACCCAAATGTGGCTTGCAGAACCAATGATGTCTTGAGAAGTAGCACTTGTGTTACTTTGTCCAAAATAGATCATTAAAGAAATACATGTTAAAATGCTGAGATTTTTTTGTACCACATTACAACCTGGTATCATTAATTTTTCTTTTCTTTTCTTTTTTAATGAATCCCCTTACTTACTGAGTTTCAAAACCTAATAACACATTCTCAAAACTGGTGAAATGGAGCCTTTAAGAGATTTCCTCAAAAAAAGAGCAAGCAAACAAACAAAATGAACAAACAAAAATAATAAGGTTGCACATTGACCTTTGAGGTATTTTAAAACCCATACTATACTTAACTGTTTTGTTAATATAATATTTATACTATTTTAGTTTCTTAGACACTGGCACTAGTTCTTCTGATTACTTGTCAGTTCTTATTAACCAGGAAAGAAGATTGATTAATATTTATCAAAGATCCCAAATAAGGTAAAATATTAAAATTTTGAGTGCAAAAATTGAATAATAAAATGTCAACATGTTTTGAAATACATGGTTTCTTGGGATATGTTATCACATATTGATAACTCAGTTAAAATCAAAATAAATTTATTAAAAAATATCCTCATCTCCTAGCAAAAAATGTTCTATTATGGGGAATACATATACAGGCAAAAATTGAAAAGAACAAGTATAAACTAGTGTGGGGCATTGTTGTGTGTCATCAACAGTGAGGAAGCAGAGCAATTTAAGAGTAGCAGTTGGCCGTGTGCAGCATTATTTACAGCTCAGCATCCAAATGAAATCAGGGATCTTTTCCCCATGAAATTGGGGCCAAAGGGTATGCTGTGCTTGGTGTGGCTGCTTCATTTCTCTATATATTTACTCATTTGCTTTACATTTGTTGTGTGCTGCAGCCAGAACTTTGCTCAAGTAAATGAGAGATGGGACTTGATTCTCTCCAAGGTCGCTGCTACTTCTCAGACGTCTCCCATGGGGAATTTGTTATGCCAGCCCAGGTTCCTGGACTTAGTTAATAATGCCCCAGAAAGGGAAAATAAAAGTCAGAACCCTGGTTAAATTTACAATAGAAAAAATATATAACTCTGCATAAGCAAATAATTTGGGATGTGTAAAGCATACAGGGAACTAAGGAAATACACAATTGCGAGTGAGAATAATTGTAATCATTGTTAAAGGTGCTCCTTTGTAAAGTAAGTCAAGTAAAGAGCATGAACAGAGGTAAAAGTCTTCACTGGAAGTCTACTTCTAATCTTACAATGGATGAATAAGCTACTATCCCAAATCCTCCGATCCCTCCCCAAGCTCCATCTCCAATCAATTCCTTAGAAAGGGTATAAAGACTTCCTTTGGGAAGTCAATAAAGTCTGGCAATATGATTTGAGAAAGAACCAAGCTGCCACTCCTCCCCCTTCCCCCCACACCCATCAAGGCTGATCAATCTATCCCATCATAGGGAATGGATTTTAAGTAAAAGCCAGTTCATAAACCAGGGACAAATCCTGCTCCCAGTGTCAGCGCTTCCACAATCAGATCAAACCACATAACTGTCCCCCATTTAGAGCACTTCGTTCTGTTCCATGCAGGTTCCCCAGCTATTAATCTCGAGTCCGTGAGCTTCCTCTAGCTGAGATCAACTGTCTCTGTGGTTTTTCGCATCGCCCATGATTTTGATATCCCTATGCTTGCTCATATGATTTTTCTTCCTTCTCTTCAATTAGACCCCAGGAGCTCAGCCCACTGCTAAACTGTGGATCTATACATTTTCTTTCAGGTACTGTGTCCACCACTGCTATTAGGAATCTCAGACAGGTTCATCTTTATGGATTCTGGAAATTTTTCTAGCACCAGATTTCTAAAATTATTTATTGTCTATGAGAGTAAAGATTTAACTTTTAAATGATCATCACTATACATGGTTGAGAATAATCATTTAATTTAAGATAATAGTATTTGAAATGGAAAATTGTCACTTATGTATAAAAACAATAAAAAATCCATTCGTTTTTAATGGATATAGTAAATAATGTCTTACTTCAAGTATTTTTTCTATGAATGGATGACCATCAGATAAAATGCTGAAATAAAACCTAGCTTTTTGTCCCTCCATTTTGAATTAACTCATTATTACTTTTCATTTTGATGTTTTTAACAAAGTCTCATGAATCCCAGATTGGCTTTGAATCTCTGCCTCATGGTCTCTTTCTTCTACCTGGCTTCCTTGGTTAGTTCATGTCATGAACTAAAACCTCAAGATTTGGAGCTAAGACCCACAAATTAGAAATTACAAAGATTTTGTCTATAGATGAGAATTATTTTTATTAAGTATAGTATTTTCCAATTTAATCCATTTAACTTTAGGTATTATGGTTTCTGTTTTTTTTTTTTTTTTTTTTTTTTGTTGATATTTTACAGTGGAATAGAATTCTCTTTCTCTCTCTCTCTCTCTCTCTCTCTCTCTCTCTCTCTCTCTCTGTGTGTGTGTGTGTGTGTGTGTGTGTGTGTGTGTGAGAGAGAGAGAGAGAGAGAGAGAGAGAGAGAGAGAGAGAGAGAGAGATTAATTGTCTATTCATCAGTTAAAAGATTTTTAGGTTCTTTTAATTTGCTAGCTGTTTGTGCAGTGTTTTCATGAATGTGGCTCAGTAAGTATCACTGGAATAGGATATGTAGTCCCATAAATATATATGCTTAGGATTGGTCTGTCTGTATTATGGTTGTCTACTTTTAATTCTTAGAAAATTCTTCATAGTGATTTTTATAATGGGTTCATTAGTCCGAAATAGTTATGTCACTCAAGAAAATGGCTTTAACAGTTTTGATTCCAGATAAATATCAAGTCTAAAGAAATTATATGAGCAAAAACAACTCATAGACAAAATACCTGAATGTAAATCCTGGGTCTTCTAATTGTGTGATGAAAAGGATATCTGGAATTGAATTATTTTAAGTGTGAGATCTATATCAAAGTCACTGAAATATTTTGAAGATCAACAGAGATGATAAGTGATAGAAACCCATTAAATGTGATAAGGTATATAAATAGTAATTGCTTCTGTAAGTGTAATTAGAATATTGATATGATCTCTTTCTAAGAAAATATTTTACAAACTCTTTGCTCTTCCTTGTTTTTCAGTTTCTTTCTTTTTGAGAGAGGTTTTTCTTTCTAGTCTTATTGGCTTTTGAAGTTATGGTATTTTTGTGCCTTAACCTCAATAATGCTAATATTCAAACACACCATATCTTAATGTGATACCTAAACCATTTGCTCATAATTTTGGATATTATAATAGTTTTGAATTTAAAACAATCTGACATAACTATCTCAGAATAAATATAAATTTTGACACTCATTTTAAAAGAAATAATATTTGTATAATATTTATGAGACTATTGACAATAATGTGAAATAAAAACCTGAATACAAATATGTACAAATTTAGAATTCAAAACTGAAAAGTAGATGTTACCAGTCTTTCTATAATATTATTGTTTGTAGAAAGATGTTGATAGGTTTTTTTTGACAGATTTACATCTTTTTTAAAGATATGCATAAACTTTTCCCTCAGAAACTTCAGCTATTGATTTAAATTTAATAATCCTAAGAAAGATCTATCTATCTCATTAATTAGGACTTCTATAAATATTTCCTTCATTTTGTGTTAGTGTCTATATTATGTTTAAAAGTAAGTCCTTATTTTCATTAAGTTCTATAATTAACTTGTGGGAGCTTCAGTTAATTTTGAATATCTCCAAATTCAATTAAGTCAAAGTTTCTGCCCACAGTTCAGATGTATGAAAACACTGAACAATACTAGAGGAAATATGCTGCACAATCTCTGTGTTGCTATTTAGGTTTACTATTGAACTAAGAATCTGCCTGCTAAGATCAGAACCAATTCTACACTAAATAAATTTCTTCCTCTGCCACATATGCGTGTAGTCATTTTCTTTTCCTTTATCACCAACTTCATCTTTATATCAAAACGTGTCGTTGTGCATATCATCTGCTCTGAACAAAGCTAAGTAAAAGATGTTACAACTTCTCTATATTTTCTTTCATATAAAACTTTCTGACATATTTTCCTGGAATTACTATACCAATGGTTCCCCTCCTGTACTCTGTATTTTAGTTCACTTTTTAGTATTTATGATAAAACTTCCTTGAGAAAAGCAACCTGAGGGAGAAAGGCTTCAGTTTGGCTTAAGTTCTGAGGATACAATCCATCATGATGGAGACAAATGAAGAAACAAAGAGGCAAACAAACATAGCAGTAGGCGGGAAAGTTCTAGAAGCAACAGAAGGCTAGCTGATTCAGTTGCACTCAATCCTAGAAACCGTGACTGAAACAAAATAGAGGCCAGGCTTTGAACCCCACAGTGATGCCTAGTAACTCACAGGTAACTTACCAAATAACAACCTGTTCTTAGAGAGCCAACCCCTCGAAATTTCTACATCCTGCCTCGAACTTTTAAACAAGGTTTCAGATACAAGAGAATAAACAAGGCACCTAAAACCAATACAACATTCTCTCTGGGATCTGTTCTGAGCAAGATTTTGACCCTAAGTATATAGTAAAATAGCACAAAGCAGACTACTCCTATTAACCCAAAAGGCATTGTTAGGTTTTTGTCTTATTTTCTGTGAGAAATACTAGTTACTTTTGCTGTGATGGCTTTAAAACTATTGATCTGGAGGTTCTAAAAGATAACAGTCATTATTATTTGTGTAAATAATTAATGCTCAAGTCATGCTTAAATCCATGATTTCTATAGGTATAAGTCAAAAAATAAAACTAAAAAATATTCAAGTAGGAGAAAGAAATTGTTGGGGATATGGGTTTATGACTAATTAAATTTAAGATGCAGAGATAATAATGAAAAGAAAATTTCCAATTAGAAATGTACATGGCAAAACCTCAAGTATGGGTACTGTTCTGTCAAGAAACAAGAACTTCCAATCAGAAAAGAAGATTTTACTTCAGTCAGAATAATACTGGTGTTCACCTACTGGTTCTATCTGCATGAAGATATTGACAGACAACAGGGAAAAAATTAAAAAAGGGAATTAGAAAAGAATATTAGAGAGGATTACTACCATGAGTGAAGTGGATTTCCACAGCAACCCACGATTACAAGGGTGTATTAAGATTTTTATACATGTTTCTTATTCAAAGGAACATAACTTAATTTCCATGCTGACAGATACAATGATTGGTTTAAAAAAAAAGTTTTAAGAACCTCTTAGATATCATGAACATGTGATGAGATTGGAATCAAAGAGGCACACAAGGAATAGAGTTTGATTTTTTAAAATATTTTTATTTATTTTGTTATTATTTTTTTTTTTAGAAAAAACTGGCTTGGGCATGATAATAAAAGGAATAAGAAAACACACTAAGAACATGCATGTTGCTGGTAATAGGCAATGGCCTCACAAAGAGGCCTTATTTAAAGCAAATAAGAATAAAAGTAATGAAAATCATGTGACTCATAGTTTGATTATAAATCAGACAAGTTTTAAAGTGTATAGCTTGATGTCATACACTTTTGTATATGCATATATTTCTTTACTTTTTTCTCTATTTCTGAATTGTTTGTCTTCATTTTGCTAATAACATATTCAGATATTCTCCAAATATTATCTTGGCAATAAATGCTCCACTAGAATTCATTCTGAAAAGTCATCATCAAGCTCAAGTATCTTTACTGCAAGCTTAAAAAATTAAAAGAAAAAAATGCCCAAAGATAAAACATAGGTTTAAATAAAACATAGGTTTAAATAAAGGTCATCACTTAGGATTTTTTAATAAAAAAAAGTCATACTAAATTAGATATGTTACATGAGGCCTAATTATTTTATAGGAGGTATTACAACTAAGAATATGTCAAAGAAAATGTAATATTTTAAATTTGCTGGAAGTATTGTCAAGTGCTATCTGAAATAGGGGTGAGTAGACTATTCCTCTCACTAGTTTATTTAATATTTTTTCTCTTATTGCTAAGATTTCAAACAAAATATTGTATATAAATGACAAAAGTGGATTTCCTTTATATTGTTTTTTGGTGGAAATAATTTAATTTTTACCATTTAGTAGATGATTAGCTATATGCATCCTCATCCTATAGAATAGAATGGCAAGGTATTTTTTCAATGTCTTGTTTGTTTAGCTCTTATAAAGAGAATGTAAGTACTTTTATGCTCATAGAAATGTTTATGTGACTTTCATTAATAATTGTTGCTCATATTCCCATTATAAGAATAAAATGGGGCCCATAGTTCTAAATTGACAACTTTGGTTAATCAATTGGAAGTAGATTTAGCTCCCAGGAATTGTGCTTTTCCTTCTGTTGACAGTTTTTCTATCAAGTACTTATCAAATGTACTCTTGACCTTAGTGACTCTTGATGTTAGAAGAATACACCAAAATACTAACAAAGCACCACTCAGGTAAGAACACTGAGTATATGCCTATGTCTTTGCTCTCTAAAAATCAATTTTATTTGCTAAGTGTACAATGCCTCCAATAATTTTTGAAATTGTGTCAGGAACAGCTATTAAAAGAGCAATAAGAAGGTCATATCCATAAAATGTATTAAAGGGAACAATGAGACCTTCTTCATATGGTCTGAGGCTGGCTCAAGATTGGTCATTATAGGAACATTGGTTGTGAAATTCCAAAATGATTTGCTCATCTTTTTTTCTTTCCTGTTGTTGTCAAAAGTCATTCTATTTTTTTTTTTCTCTTGCCTTCAGCTACATTAAGATTGCACACACCTATTTTCTTGTAGCCAGGAAGCAGGCCTTTTGAATGCATTATACACAGAAAATTCAGGCACCTTTCTGTCCTGATGGTTCTAGTAGATGTCTCCTAATTAGTTGTAACAGAATATGCAGAGGGTGTCACCCATGCTTGCTGTTTGCTTTCCTCCTGGCTTTCCTACTTATAAAAGAAATTTGCGTTATTTATTTTGTTCCCATTGCACACTTCTTATTTGGCACCAAAAAGTTCTCAGACAAAGAGTCTCAATGAATAAATCTGGTGTATCTTCTTTTTTCTCAGAGTTTAGATGTAAAAAACCTGCAGGACTTAGAAATAAGTGGTCAGTATACAGGTTTAGTGTCTTAACTTAGATCAGGACTTGCCTACGCTCGCTAAGGTGCTATTTTGTTGTGGTATATTATTTCTTATTCTGTTTTATTCTATTTAGTATAGGTAGAGTGATTTAAAAGACATCCTTTTTTAAGAAAATGATTATTTTAGTAATAATTTAATATTCATGTTTACTTATTTAGTGTATGTGTTATTTATGTTCTCAAATGGTAGAAATGGGTATCTTTAAAATTTGTCAACTGTGAAGTTTCATTTTGTATCAATTTTGTGAAAAGCCAGCACAAGTGAGAAAGCACAACTATTAGGCTTTTCATTCTTAAATTTACGATATATACTGTTATTTTCAATGATGTCAACGATAAAGCATGTAAAGTAACACATAAGTCATTTGAAGAATAAGAGTATTTGCAGACAGTATTTGAAGGTAACACATCACAATCATCTGATTTCTTTGGTTCTATAAACCACTGTGTCTGCTGCTTTCATTTATTTGTCCTTGTCTTACTGCTACTACTGCACGAGGAAAAGTTTCCAACCCAATTGCTTTTCTATTTAAAAGCATCTTTGTTGTGGATTATAGTAAATGATTTAGCTAGTTGGCGCTATGCTTCGTAGAACATCCTCAGGCTTATTTTCACAGCTAAGCAAGATTTTGCTAGATGGTCTTTGAATTCAAAGGTTGCTTTTGGCAACTCCAGGAAGAATAGTGCTGATTATTTAGAAAACTGCAGCTTTATAAATGGCCACTCTTCGGTGGCAGGAAATTAATGGTAGCTGAGTGGTAAGTAGGACCATTTCATTTTATTTGCAACCTGGGCTCATTCTGAAGAAATGATTACAGCCTAGTAAAAGAAAACAAATAATTTTCTGTAAAAAGATGGAAAATGTATCGAAAGAATTGAGCAAATATAATCTGCACTTTTTTGGTAATTGTTTTCAGTTCTCCATTTGAGGTGATTTCATAGTATAAAGTTATTTAGTGGTTTACTTCCTAGGCAGGCATCAATGGACAAGTAATGTAAGAATGCATATGTGTGGCCTTACATCGTTAAATTTTGGAACATGTTGTTACTTCAAATCTTTGACAATACTATCTGACTTTGATAGATGTAGTAAAATCTGATTAGGTGTATTTCTCCCAAGGAGTATTATAACCTGGAAATTAGAGTAATTGTAAACTCTGTATTAATCTACATAGCAATTGTAAATCCAGAATGAAGTAAGGTTGGGGAATTAAGTCAGTTTTTGATTATTGCTTGTACTTATTTTTGTCTAGAAGGTCTCAAGGAATACATTCCTTCATAAGTGTTTAAAGAGTGTCTACCAATTCTAAACTACTGTGCAGGAGTTAATAGGCTCATGTCTAGGGACTTACTGTGATTATTTTTATAATTAACATATTTTCTTTCTGATTAAAGACTATCCTGTTTTGTTGATATTTGTGACGATTTATTCTATATTTAATAAAAAAACAATCTGATGTATCAGAGCCACACATGGAGCCAAGAAGGTCAAGGAGATGTGAACCATGCCTTTAATCCCAGCACTCTGGAGGCAGAGATTTTCTGGATCTCTGTAGAGTTCAAGGCCAAAGAGACCCTGGTGGTGATGGCACAAACATTAAAACTTAGCACTAGGAAAGTTGAGCTAGGAATTAAGATAGCTAAACAAAGAAAAAAAAGAGGTAAAGAGACAAAAATGCTTCATCTTCTCTGGGTAGGACTAAGATTCATTCTGCGTGGGAATTTCTAAAGACAAGTCTTTACATTTTTGGCCTAAGGACTTGGGTAGGTGAGAAGTGGCTATGACTTGTTTCTCTGTTTCTGATATTTCAGCTTTTACTCAATCTGGGTTTTTATTTAAAATACCAAATATAATTTATGCAATGGATATTGAATGGAAACTACCAAAACTCAAGATATGGAGAAAACAACCACAACTATATTATTTTGATAGTAAGTCTGTATTTTTCTTATCTGAGGGTTCTACAATTGGTGTGCAACATTAGCTTGATCTAGTGCTATAACTTTGTGTATTGATCAACATGAAAAGACAATCTTTTTATTTTATATTAATATTATTATAAAGCTTTATGTGTGTACAATAATAAATTTAGAAGTTTGGCTGTTGGCTGAGAAGGTCCAGACTCACAAACTATTATAACCAAGACTATATAGATATATATAGATCAGTCCCCTGGTTTTCCAATACACAGAGACTGAACAACAAGGGCTTTCTTATTTAATTGTATTTGACCTTTATCTCAGTTTTCCCTCAAAGATGCTACCAACCCCAGACAATATGTGGCAATATGGACATAGTGTCCATGTTCCCAAGAGGTAACATGGGTAGTTTTTGGTCATTTGATGGATTATAAGTATTTGTCATAATTTAAGGGAGTTGATCACAAATTTTTAAAGGTCATAGTCATAAAGAAAGCTAAACAAAGTACATTAGATTCAGCATCTCTTTCTGAAGTGAAAAAATGGGATATATTATAGAAATAATGAGGTAAAGGATGGATTATTGAGTCTATTTTTGAACACTTTCCTCAAATATTTCAAATTGTTATAAATTTTTGTATAGTGATGTGAATTTATGCTTATTTTATCAATGTATATATGCTTCTGTTTTACTTGAGTCATTTTATCTATACAGCTCCTAAAAAAAGGAAATAAAAAATTAAGATTAATAGTTCTTTGTAACAATCAAACCTATAGTCATGTGTAGTACGAAGTTTCTGGCCTGGAGTTTTGGGCCTAGCCTCAAGGTTTAGGCTCACAGACCCATAGACCAGCAGAGACAAACAGATGCCTACAATAGATTTAGGCTGATCAGCCTAAAGCCCAAGCATATAACTTGCTAACTCTTTACCCTTAATCTACCCATGACTCTTATCCTGTTCAGCCATGTGGCTCGGTACCTTTTCTCAGAGCTGCATAGTTTTCCTGTTTCTTCTGGCTTCTCTCTGGCACTCTGTTGCATTATATGTGTTCCTAGAGTCTTCTTAGTCTGGTAACCCTTTGGCCCATTAGTGCTTTTTATCAAAATCATAGGTGGGGAAAATTATTTACAATGAAAAAACATAATCCCTCTACATATCCCCTTTTCTCCTTCTAAAACAAAAATAACTCCAAATCTAATATCCTTTTCCCCCTTATCTATAACAACTTATATACAACATTGTAAATAAACAGGAAACATCCATAATCCATGTTTTGGGAATATAGGCATCATTCTCTAGGCTACTTCCTGCTGAATGGGGGCACTGGAAATCTCATGGTAATCAAAAAAAAAAAAAAAGTATAGGATTATGCACAAGTCTTTAGTGGAGTAATCTGTAAGGCTGGGTCATCTCAGCCAGTCACCTTGAAATTGTTCTGGATACAGAGCTTGGGAAACTTCAACAGAGGTACTCTGAAATGCTGAATCATCTGGGCTATCAATTTTCATTGGAGATTTTTCAGGGGTTCTTCCTCTATCAAACTTTATGTTCTTTATCCAGGAATAAATCCACAGCCTCTCATTTTCAGCGAAAATAAAAAGAAAACTTCTTCAAAGTAGCATATCTTTGGATTTCAGTTTTAAAGTCAACTCATTTACAAAATATATAGGTTGAATTAATCGAGCAGCATTTATAATCAACTGTCTTTTAGCAGCTTTTACTAAGTCATTATCAGTCAAGTAGCTTAAAGATAAGACAATAACATACAGTATCCAGACACTCTTTGTGTTTTCCATCTTTATGTAGCTTATTTATTTATTTGTTTATTTATTTGTTTATTTATTTATTTATTTATTTATTTTGCTCTATTTCTCTACCTTTTCTTTTCTTTCTCTAAGCTTATGTGTGTGTGTGTGTGTGTATGTGTGTGTGTGTGTATTTATTATTCCAACACATTCCAAACCATTTAGACTTTTTAAAAAAAAAAACTATCTTTACTATATATTTATTTCTTAGCTTTTATGTCTCTGCCCACACCTTTGCTTTTCTAGGGTGATTGACCACACCCTGATTCTTCTATTTCTTTCTGTTTCTGAACACAACATTAATCTGCCAAAGTCCTTGGCTAAGGATTAAAGGTTAGTAGGATGGATGGATGGCTCCACCCAGCTCCTAGTCTAATTTCATAGAATTTAGCATTTTAGCCCAGGTACTCTGGGGAATTTTAGGGTCCATATAATTACCAAGTAAAGCTTTGCCATCTGCTGCTCATTAACTACATTTAAGTATTAGGCAACAAGTCCTCTTAAAAAAGACTCACAAGTGTTTTGCCTCTAAGGCTGAATCAGGAAGCTTCTCTTAAGAAATCTAAACCTCTCCTTGCCTCCAGCAAACAGAGCTTATCCAAGAAAATATCACTACTGAGAAGCCATCTTTGATTATGTTCTGTTTTTTTTTCCTAATTAATAGAAACCTTAAATCCACCATATAGAGCTCTTTGCTTACATCTAGGCTCAGGAACTGGCCTTGTTCACCTTAAATTGCATGTAACTAACACACCACTTTATAATTTAATCCCATAAACCACTCAGTCTCTTTACCATGGGCCACTTCGGAGCTACAACTCAGAAGCTGCTTTGGGCTTCGATTCTGTGCTCTAGACCATTTTTTAAGCTTTCAATGGCTTAATCATAATCCCCCTACAGTCATGTTAGGTATGTTTTAAAGGTTACACAGAGCTTATTTTAGACAAATAGGTGATCTTCAAATAATTGAGATACCTACAGATAATGTCTTTAAAACGTTTTAATACCATCAGGCTTTTAATGACAGTGAGACATGTCTCCTGGACAGCATCAATTTACTTCAAAAAAAGAATAAAGAACATGAAAGAACCTCTTACTAGAGATTGATTTCTTTGTTGCAAAACTAGCCACTTAGGCAATAAGCTTCCCTCACCTTGACTGCTGACAGTAAGCTGTTCAAACTAGACAAATAAGACACAAAAGAAAGCAACTGATGAAATTTGCCAAGACAGGGTAGGACAGTCCTTCCAAAAGTCTTGCTTCTCAGAATATTCTGTCATATTTTATTTTTGTAGGTTGAACATGTATGATCTAATATTAAGGAAGAACCTAGGAATGACTGTCAAAGCTGTCAGATATTTCTGTCATTTCCTAGTTTTGGAAGTTACTTGCTCTGCAATTATCTTTACTCAAGTAGTATTATGCTCTTCTTGTATTTTTTTTTGTAACTTTTTTTGTATCTTTCACATCATACATCCCTCTCTCACACATTTCCTCTGTACCTTTGTATCTACCCTCTGCCCTAGCAATTTCACTCCCAAAATAAAATAGATTAAAGTTTTAGATTAATAATAATAATAATCTCATGATAGAAGCTGTAGTGTGACACAGTGTGTTACACTGTAAGCCATTTGTTCATATATCTTTGCATGTCAGTGTTTATTTCAGAGAGTCTTTAGTCTGATTCAAGGTCTCTGGTTTCTGCTATGCTATCAGTGCAGGGCCCTCACTGAAATTTCTCTTGGTTATCTTGCTATTGCCTTTTGTTGTGAAAATCTTGAGGCTCTGGGTCTTCAGGATCAGTTACTTCATGTGCTCTAGCAGAATATAGATGTGGTGAATGTTGGGGTGGACCAACCCATAACCCTCATTCTAGTCCTAGGTAGTATCACAGTTATCAGTCAGCCAGCTCTCACTTTTCTTCACCACCATATTGAGCTCTCCTACATTCCTAGGGATTTCACCCCCTACAGTGACTAGCAATGGGCTGGGGAAATTCTCCTGATTTCAGTGCTCAGGTTGGATTTCCCACACTTTCAGGACCAACTCTACTATGTTGCTCAGGCATTGTGTAGGGGTCTACTATCTCGAGTGCTGTAGCTGATGAGGCACGGGTCCAGCTCTCCCAGTCCTATGACTTCAGGACTGCCACTCCCACCTGCTTCCGTTGTTAATGAATCAGGCTGAATCTCTTCCCTGCCCATGTTGCACATGACAGGAGAGTAATGGGGATAGCTCTTCCATACTTACAAGTATGGGGCTGGATTACCTACACATTCACCAACAGGAATAGATCTATTGTTCTGCCCGGGAGAGGTGCTAGTCTGGATTCACTCTCGTAGTTTTGGAGCTGGTACTAGACAGGGTCATCTCACCCACCATTATGACATGAGGGCCAGCTCACTACTGCACCTGCTGTTATATGAAAAATGAGTAATAAGGGTCCTTCTGATATCTTTGATAAAGTTTAAGACTAGATAGTTCTAGTTATAAGTTGTACTTATACAATTGTTACAATATAAATTGGGACTCACCAAGATATGATTAATAATGAAATATTTTCTCTGGATTTGATAAATGTAAATGAACTGAACATTGTAAATGTAATCCTTAGTTCATAATTGTTCTTACTTTTCATAGTCACACTATGTTAGAGTTGAAAACATAGATTTATGCAAACGGGAAAATGTTGTGGAATAATCATTTTGTACACTGTAAACATGTGTCTTTGCTAAGGCACAATTGGGTTTGGTTTAATAGAGAGCTAAGTGGCCAATAGCTAGGCAGAAAGAAGTTAAGCAGAACTTCTGGACAGAGAGAGTCTCTTAGAAAAAGAAAGGCAGGGTTCTCAGTTTGAAACAAAGTAAGCCAGACATATGGGAGGAGAGGTAAATCCTTGAGTCACATAGTAGCCTAAAGATGAATAGAAATGGGTTAATTTAAGTTATAAGAGCTAGTTAAACAAGCTGAGCATTCATAATGAAAATTAAGTTTCTGTGTCATTTTTAGTGAGCACCAGCCCAGAGAAAAAAATCTGACTATACACAATCCTTTTATTCTTTGAATGAATCTTTATTGTAATGTTTGACAGATGTACAGTAATGGATTTAGACATTGCAATTAGTTCTAAGGTCTTTGAAAAGTTACTGCCTTAAACCTTTGGTGGTCTGAATCAATTGGCCTTTCCTCAATCATAAAAGAACTCGATGGAATTAATTATCCAAGAGAAGCTACATAATTGAATGCAAGATATTAACACTGAGACTCTATTTGCTAGGAGTTAAGAATGTAATGTTTTAGAATGAGAGGAAGATTTATTTGCAAAAAAATAATGACCCATAAATTGGTAAGAAACATTACACAGCTTCTATCCCTGGCTGGTGCATTGATTAGAGAAGATAACAAAGATGCCTGTTGTTAATTTGGCCAATACTGTCTTAATTTTTCTTTAATATTAATGTTTCTAAGCTTAAGTTAGGATAAGAGAAATTTGTATGGATACTATTAAATAATCCATCACTAATTGGTCACAGGGTAAATACAGCAAAGCAGATGAGACAAAATCTTGCTTTTTGTTTTAAATTCAATTTGAAAAATGTTTGCTTAGTATATTTACCATTTTACATGAAAAAAAGAACTTTCTGTTAATTTACTCAGGTGTTATTGTAGACTTCTAAAGTCATGATTCTATTACTGCTAGAAGAGTAGTATATATTTTATTTTATTTATTATTTTCTTATTTGTAATTTATCAGTCTTCTTATATAGTCAACAATGTACTTAAAGCACTACACAGTTACAGGCCAGGAATTCTGAAACCTCCAGTTTAGCATCACAAGTGCCTACATCCCTTGCCTAATTTTATTCTTCTGTAAACACTGATTTATAAGATAATTTATTTTATTTAAATTAAGTAATTATAATATTTAGATATAAAATTTATTTCAGCTACTTTGTAATCAACAATTATGCAACAAATATGATAGCTGTGAAATGAATTAAATATATTAGGGGCGTTTACCTCATAATGAAGTATTCAGACTTGAAACATAATAAATAAAATGTAAAATTCCTATTTTCCTATAAATTATGCAGTTCTAAATGCATACGCTTTAATCTCAGTTCTAACTCTAATCTTACATAGATATTCTTTTATTTTTGTTTAGTAAATAATTTTCTTCTTAATAGTTTTCAGAATAAATTAAGCTATTACAAAATATCTTATTTCTCCAAGTTTACCACAGTAAAAGAAGTACACTGGGTAAGATTATTCATATTGTCTACAGAATATTGTAAACTATAGGTAATTATAAAATGATATAGATGTGTAAATCTTTTCTCACTATTGAGATGAGACTGGATGATGGTTTTCTAACAATGAGTTAATCCATGGATCATTTCAACATGAAAGAGTTGTTAGGAAGTGGGCATTATTAGAGGAAGAGTCGCTAAGATATACAAGCCTTTGAAAGCACATGCTTCCCCTATCATTTTTTTGTATTGCGCCCTATTTCTGCTGCCCTGATGAAATGTGCTGTTTTACTTTTACATGCCCTTCCTCACACCAGGATCTTCCTGCCCACAGTCACAGCAAAATCGGGCCAAACAACTGAAATTGTAACCATTTCTAGTGCATTTTCTCAGGCTTTAGTCACACCGATGAAGAATCAACTTAGTTCTTAATCATTTTTTCCCCCAACATTCCTTACCACAGATAAACTTCAAGGTCTTTATACAAAATTCTTATTGTACATGTGTTTGCAAAATGTTTCTTTGTGCTAATTCTGAAGTTTTTCAGCCTTTTCAAGACTTGATTTGGTACTTATCTATGATGTGGTTTTTCTTTTCTGTACTCAAATAACACTCAGGCATATTTATTTTAAAAATAATAAATGAAAACAATATTTAAAATTTCATGAATCTGTAAATTATTTAAATACATTATACTGTTCTTAGAAGGAAAATTTACATCTAATAAAATGTCTATACCTTATTAGCTATAAAAAATTTATTAGTTGGTATTAATTGAAATTCTGATGTATTTTCTAATACTTTAAAGATATGCTCTTTTACTCTGTTTATTAAAATAAAAAGCTTACTACCCTTAGCTACTCTTTTACTAATCTCTCTTCTTTTGTCTTCTGTGGAATTGCTGAATAATATAGTGCTTGACAACAATTGTACATTTTCTATTTTATCTCCTATAACACATATCCTTTGCATAATTGCTGATTTATTTTTCTCCCATTGTTATAGATACAATAAACAGTAGACTTTTAAGAATTATTATATGCTAATGTAACAAGAAAAATACGTAAGTTTGGTATGCCTTGGTTTATGTTTTTCCATTCCAAAATCAATATTATTTCCTTAGTGATTTTCTTTTTGTTTTACATGACTAATAAATGGATTAATTTTCAGCATCTTTGTCTATTGCTTTTTCTTATTATGATACTATTTTTTATTATTGAAGACATGGTAGAAGTAGATACTTCTTTTTTATCACATGCCTCTATTTATTATTAAATATAATACAATCATAGTTAATAACACTTCACTCAGCAATATTTTGTGTTGTTAGCAATATCATCAATTTATCTAAAACAGCCAACATGCAAGAGACCACAGCATACAACACCAATCAGGGAGTGAGAGATGTTTAGCACTGATTAATGTTTTACTGATAAAACATTACTTGTATAACATTTTAGTTCTTGGGAATTTAAATAAACCTATTACATACGGCATGTTATTGATCACATGATATTTACTGGATTCTGGAAGTACATTAATTTTTATACAAAGTTAAACAAATTTTAGTTATTTTAATTTTTTAAATTATTTACAGTAAGCCATTAAAAATTTATATGAATGCTACTTGTGAATAATATTTCCATATCTTTTGACCCTTCACTTAAAATGGAGTCTTGGATCATTCTGTTTTACATTTTGAATAGTTGTGGACTGATTTTCTTAAGAACTGTTGGCTATACATTCTGGAGCATGATATATGTTAGATATTTGCCAACATTTATTTTATTTTTGTTTTTAAAATTTATTGTCACTCTCATGGTAAAATGCAAGTGGTGTCTTCTTGTAGTTAGGCTTTCTTTAATAAGTGATGACGACGCTCAGCATCCTTGACAGCCGATCTGACAGCTATATGCTTTTGAATAAGTCAATACCTCCAGTCCTCTCCTTCGTCTCTCCCTCTTTTTAAATTCATTTTCTTCTTTTGCTCTTGAGTTTAAAGTTATTGGCGTATTTTAGCTATGTTAATTTTGAAATAGTTTCACCCATTAAATAGGCTGTCTTTGTACTTCATGTTGTGGTGTTTAAATAGCAAAAATTTTGATTTTTGAAGATGCCAGATTCATATGCTGTTATTTTATAAAATTTCAATTCTATTGCTTGTTTCAGAATTACAAGTTAAACAGTTATGTTATTTAACAATGTTATAGTATGTGGTATTAATTTAGGCCTCTTCATACAGATATGAACTCCTGATATCATACAGGTATGATGTCAGCAGTTTACTGAGGATATGGGTTATATTATATATATATATATATATATATATATATATATATATATATATAATAGAAGTAAAAAGGAGGTTGTGAATTTGAAAGAGAATGAGGAAGAGTTTAAGAGATTTTTGGAGACAGTAAAGAGTAGGGATTAGAATTGCAATTACAATCTCATAAAAATGAGAAAATTAAATATGACGAAGAGAATTTTTAATTATGTGTATGTGAGGTATCCCTGTGAAAATGTCATATATGCGAAGTTTTTTCCAGATGACAAGATGGTACCAGATCTTCTTATACTGATCTAAAGTCAGCTGTGATTCACAGCTAATGGATGCTGTTACAATGAGCCATCTTTTCAGACCCTCTGACCTAAATTACCATGTTGAGTTTAGGATTAATTTGTCAGGTTATATAAGAAATATATTTATACTGCTAAGAATAACATTAATTCTAAAGACTAACTTAAGAAATACTGATAATTTAAAATACTCTTGTGAAGAAAAATAACAGCTATGAATTTTCACTTATTTTAAATTCTTTCAGAACATTCAAAATGAGAATTTACTGTATTTGAATTGTGAAAGATTGAAAGAGACAATTTGGATACTTATTGTTGTTACTTTCTATGAAGTGAATTCTAATTTTCTTCATTTACATTTTTTCTTCTTATTTATTTATTTTTTATTATGCTATGACCATACCAGATAGTCTAACATTGTCTTCTGAGTTGGGAACTGATTATTGCTTTGCTTCTGGGCAATGTGTTTTTGGTTTTTTTAAGCTAACTAGTGTCATGCCTTACATTTGGTCATAAATTATTTATCTTGTATGATGGCAATAAAAATGTCAGCCTGTTCTTATTATATCTAGTAATGAGCATTTATATTCTTCTATAAGAACTTAATTTTAAGGACACATTAGTACTTTTTACAACTTTATTTTATTTGAGGTAGCATTCTGTCTTTGCTTGACATTTTCTTATAGAGGTGAAGATTTTCCTTGGGCCCTATGGCCTTGACATTACAAATATATTTTATTATCTACCACTATGCTACAGAACAGGAATACATCTATGGTTTTAGCTCACTGATTCAGTCTTTTTAATGTGGCCTAATATCCCTCATTATAATAATCACAAAACATTATCCAATTATTTGAAAATGATCATAGAATTGACTGCATAAAAACAACATACATGAAAACTGACTGCATGTGATCATTCAGTGAAAACTCAGAGCCAACCACCTGTAGTTTTACCAACTACAAGCCTCTCATTGGAAAAGGTAGTGTCAGGTATCAAAGCATTGCTTAAGCAAATGAATCTCAGCAGATATTAAGAATTACAGTTACCATTTTTATTCTCTATTTTAATCATTCAGATCTTTAAAACAACAAGATAGTTAGGTCCATTATCCTTGATACCTAGTAAGAACTCAGTATGTTTTCAATATATGGAAACATGCTAGCACCTTTTAATTAAAACCATTATTTACAGAGATAGTGATTGCATATTTGGTCTATGTTCATGTATCATGATCATATTTTTGCTGTAATAAGTTTACTTAAGTGTATAAGGTTCAGTGACAAAGTGTTTCATAATAATAAGGAACTGTCAAACTGAATTATCTCTAGTTCTGAAAGAGCATTTTTAAACATTAAATATCACAGAGACAAGAGACCATTACAATTATAAATACTTTCGTTGGAGAATTTTGCCTAAATATTCTTTACAAATTACAAAATGTTTTCTGTTGCCGTATACAAAAAGAGTAAAAGCATTCCATTTTCCTCAAGATAAGTTTTTCTCCTAGAAAACACTGGCTAGGAAGCTTGCTGATTTTTATCAGGGACTTAGTTATTAAACATATTGTTAAACTCCCAATGTCAGTTATAATTCATCAATTACAGTGATTATTATTATGATGTGCCTGATGACAAATTAGGAGTGTGGTAATAATGACAATTCTTTTCAGTCAATTTATTTTGGCACCAGAGCCACTACTGGAGTCATTTTTTTAGTAGCTTTTTCATTTTAAGTTTTATTCATTTTCTCTTTATATTTCAATGTCATAAGTGCTTTACTTACTGATTTGTCTATTTGTTAGGTAACAAGAAATATATGTTAATAAGAATATTACAAATAAAAGGGCTTTTTCAGTTTTCTCTATATGGTTCTATGTCATACACAAAAGTGTTATCTGCAAAAATAACATTTTTTCTGTTCCTAAAATTATGCTGTGTTTTTAAATTAAGACATATATATATATGTATATATATATATATATATATATATATATATATATATATATTCCTATTTTGAGGTTTAACAATGTTAATTTTTTATAAATTTCCTTTAGAAAAGAATTTTTTTGCTTCTAATCTTAACATATAAGATTTGAAGAAGAGATAGCTTAATAAATAAAGTGCTTGCTGTGGAAGTATAATATATAAATTTGGATCCTTAGGACCAGTTGGGCCTGGCAGTATATCTCTAATCCCAGCACACAAAAGATAAAGAGAAAGGTGATTCCTGTGGCACATTATCTAGAATGATTTCTAAAATCTTGAGCCTGACTAACCAAATAAGGAATGAGAAGGAAGACTTCCCACTACATTGAACTTCCATTCACATGCAAACTTGTAGTGACAGACTTTTCTGAGACTAAGAAAAGCCACTGAGACCATGCACATATCAAGGTGTCCCTGAATGGAGGCCTGAAGAGGCCATTGAGTGAAGCTGGAAAGGTGGAGATTGAATTGCCTTGGATACCCCAACATGTTGGAGATGCCAGAACTGTGGGATACCTGCTGAGGAAATTGCTAACAGAGTGTAAGCACCTCAAGAGAAAGAAGTACACTGCACTCAGCAAAGATGGAAGGAGTTAATGATCTCAAGAGCACTTTGTCATCAGATTTAGAGATGCAGACTTTAGCTATAGTTTAGTTTTGCTTTGGTACAGTACTTCCTCACTATACACCCTTTCCTAAGTTTTGGAATGGTACTGAGTAACTTGTGTCATCATATGTTGGAGGTGTGTGATATGTTAATATTTTAATTTTAAGGGCATTACAATAAGGAAATTGCATTAATCTCTGAAGAGACTTGAGAGTTCTGTAGACTCTGTGGTCTTTTGAATTTGAACTGAATACATTTTGATGTGGCTACAAGACTTTGGAGCCTTGGTAGTAGCATCTGGTGGTTTGCAAGGAAATAGTCACCAAAGGGAGTGGTCATAATAGGAGTTGTGCCATTGGTGGAATAGATGTGTTCTTATTAAAGGCAATGTGTCACTCTGGAGGTCTGCTTTGAGGTCTCAAATGCTCAGGTTCTGCTCAGTGTTTCAGTTCACTTTCTGTTGCCTGTGGATCATGATACAGAATTTACCAGCACCATATCTGCCTATATGCTGCCATATTTCCAGCCACCATTATGATAATAATGTACCAAGCCTCTCAAACTATAAGCTGCAACCTCACTTAAATGTTTTCCTTTATGACAGTTATTATTGTCATGGTTTCTCTTTATAGCCATACAAACCCTTTACAGGACTAAAATTCCTATGTTTATATTGCTCAGAACTCTGTCAAAACTGTAGTAATAAATTATTTTCACTTATAGTAAGTATTTGATTGTAGTCATTTAAATAAAGTTATATAGAACAAGCTATATATGACTGTAGCTCACATTCCTTTTGGTGAGATGATGAAAAAATGCTTTTTTTAAGTTTAGGTATAATTAGTAACATCTTTACAAAAGCATTATCATAATGTCAGAGCACAGTACTTAGAAAAGTTAACATTTTTATGTGACACAAGCAAAACAAAGTTAATTATCTGTAAAGACTTTCAGTTCTTTGAAAAAATACTGATAGTTATAAGACATTTCTATAGTAAATTTTTATCATATCCACATCCTCATCAAGATTTCTCAGATATACAAAATTCCCTCTCTAGACCTTTGTGTACTCATTTATTAGTAATATCAAGTTCAAGATGTGCTGCTCAAATACTTTTAGATGGGTTACTATCCTACAATTCTTGTTTAAAATACCCGAGTACACAGAATTAGGGAAAAATGTCACTTTCTTTCCAGTTACCATATGGAAATATCTCTTCATGTAGCAATGGTACTTTAGGTTCATTCCCTCTTCCATGCTCAGATTTTTGTCTGGCTTGAGTGTGAACATGTTTTTATCAAGTGGCCACAACCACTGTAAGTTCATGTGTTCAATTATATTTCTGTGTCAGAAAAAGCTCTTTTATTATAGTCATCTATCTTCTCTGAGTGTTACAGTATTCCCATTCAAATTGAAAAACCTTCTATGAAAATTAAAAAGCACAGAAAAAGAGAATGCTATATACATATCCAATTAAGGCTTTATTATTTTGTGTGCATTAATTCCAATCACCTAGATCAATTGTTGATCTTTGCATTAATTATCATCAACTGCAAAGCAAAGCTTCTCTGAAGAAAGTTGAAAGATACATTTTATAGTAATAGTGGTAACTCATTATGAGTTGGTTTAATAACATATCAGTCTTGTAGAATAATACTATTACGTTGTCTACTAGCATTACAAATTATTGAGTAATTCTTGGTTCGTATAATGGTGTCAGGTACGGGTTTCCTTTTATGCAGGATCATAAACCTGATCAGAAAATGTTTTGTGACTCATGACATTGTTATCATTATTGCACCAGTAGGCATATCTTTACAGAAAAGTAGTTATTGTAGCTCATAGACTTCACATCTGTATATAACTGGTGATTAATTTTCTTGGCTGGTAGTGTCCATAGCTCATTACAATACAATGAGAGCTAGTCATTAGTACTGCAGCCTAATATTTCATAAATTCTGGTTGATATTATAATAAAAACCTGGGACAGATATTGGGGAAGAATAATACCAGAGAGAAAAAGAGGAGTAAGACACAGCCAGTTCTCACCCAGCTAACTTCTGAGGCTATCTTCAAAACTCCTCCCATTGAATGTATCTGAGTTCTTAGCGAAAAAGAATCCATTCATAGGTGAGGGTTTGAACTCCTTTTCCTCTGACCTGTTATCTTACTTCTTGATTCAACTTTTCTAGTTCTAGGATTAAACATGTATATCGTCTTTGCCTGGCTCTGTTTGGCTTGAACTCACACAGATCCAGATAAATCATTATCTCCAGGTGTCATCACTCCATGACCTTGATAGCTAAATCTGTGTGACCTGGCTCTATCTTCTGATTTTCATACAAACATTATTAAATATGCGACATATCACCATACATTTTCTTTTTTTATAAAAATTAAAAAAATGTTAAACTAAATATATAAGAACTATATACAATATATACATGCAATAATTATATCAATAATGTTCAGTCCCTTAAGAATTGACAAATACAGAGAAAATACTTCATTATTTATCCTGTTTTGATGAGTTCAAACAACTGTACCTTGTTGCATGAATTCTGGTTGTAATAAAGGAAACTCAGAGCCAGATATTGTGGAAAGGCTGAAATATCAAAGAGAGGAAACACCACACTTGAATCTCACCCAGCTGTCTTCCAGCTTCCTCAACCTCACTGCTTGTGGCTTCTACTGCCTCCTCTGTCTTCCTACACCTGCCTTAAATACTTTCTTAATCCAGTTGTTTCACATCCAGGTTAAGATTAAAGGTATGGGCTACTACTATTTGGTAGTAGTAGCCTGGAACTCTCTTTGTAAACCAAACTGGTCTCAAACTCAGATCTGCTAGGATTAAAGGTGTAGGCCACCACTCCTGATCTTGCCCTGTGTTTGGATTAAAGGTATGATTTATGACTCTCTGATCCTCCTGGATTGACTGTTCTGTGGATCTCTTCACTGATATTTTGACTCATTTTATTAAATGTACAATATGTCACCATATAATTCTACCTAATTCAATTTTAAGATAAGCTACATTACCAACTGAAAGTTGTCTTTTTGAAGTCTCTAAAATTACTATTTTTAGTGAGCTTATTTTATGAATCCATAGTTAGAAAAACTGTTAACCATCTAATCTTCAACTCCCTCAGAGACCTGAGAAGAAAGTAATATTAACTTTGGAAACAGAAAGTACAAGAAAGCAACATCCAAAAAATCAGAGAAGACAGAAACAGCTGGCTACCTAGACAGTCACCTAGGATCCTCTGCAACAATGGGGCATGCATTTTGGCCTACAGGCCTAGACTATATGACAGATTTATCTATGAAACAGGTTATTCTTAAAGATCTTATTACCCTGTCTTGGCATAAATCAACATTTTTTTATCTTGTGTGTCTTGTGTGTCCGAATTTGACATCATACTGTCAGTAGTCATGTCAAAAGCGTTTTCTTGCCCATGGGCTAATTTTGTCACAGAGAACGTAAACTCCATACAGAGTATCTTGAATGCATGTCATCTTTTCTGAAGTAGTTTGGTGCTGTAGGGCAGACATGTCTCATTATCATAAAATAAAAGAACTTATATATTAAAATATCTTAAATGCCATATTCTGTGTATCTCTCAAGTGTCAAAATACAACCTGTATATCTAAAATATATCTCTAGGTGGCCTTAAAAACATATATAAAGATTGATTATAATGACTACTAACTTGCATTTATTTATATACTAATTAGTTGGTAATAATAAATTTCAAAGACTAGCAATTTGCATTATACTGTTAGATGTGATATACAGGTACTACACATTGAACAGGAGTAGAAATATCTGGTCCTGATTTAACGTTGATAAGTTAAACCTATGTTTTTAAGGTTTCTAGTTTTGTGGAATACAGGATATTATTGTATATTCTAAAGATTCTCTAAATTTGCTAAATGTCTATTGTTATGTACCCCTTTTCATTCTTAATTTTGTTTATTTGAATATTCTCTTTCTGCCTTTTGGTTAATTTGGATAAGGGCTTGTCTATCTTGTTGATTTTCTTAAAGAACTAACTCTGTTTTATTAATTTTAGTATTATTATTTTTTTCAATTTTATTGAACTCAGCCCTGAGTTTGATTATTTCCTGCCTTCTACTCTTTCTGGGTGAGGTTTCTTCCTTTTATTCTAGAGTTTTCAGGTATACTGCTAAGTCATTCGTGGGAGATTTCTCCAAATCACTTAGTGCTATGAATTTTTCTCTTAGCAGCACTTTCATTGTATTTTATGTTTGGGTAAGTTATGATTTGATTTTCATTAAATTCTAGATTGTCTTTAATTTCTTTCTACATATCTTCCTGGGCCCAGAGGTGGTTTAGTTGAGAGTTCTTTAGTTTCTATGACTTTGTAGACTTCCTGTAATTTGTATTGTTATTGAACTTTGGGTCACTGTTGTTCAATAGGATACAAGTTGTTATTTAAATTTTCTTTTATCTATTCATATTTACTTTAGGACTGAGTATGTGGTCAATTTTACAGAAGATTCTATGGGGTCCTGAGAATAAGATATATACTTTGTAGTTTGGGTAGAATGTTCTGTCAATATCTATGGAGTCCATTTGAGTCATAACATATATTAGATTTTGTTTCTTCTGTAGTAGATGTGTCCAACCAGTGACTGATTCAACTTGAGGCCTGTGCCAGGAGAGTGAGCCCATGCCTGACATTGCATGGATGACCAATAACTAGATGCAAAATCTTCCAGGTACCCAAGATAAAACAAAATATTAGTACAAAAGTGTATGAAATGACTCTTGACGATATTTGGCATACTCATAGATTTATTCTTAGCCCATGTTTCATCAGAATTGTATCATTTAACAGTGGATAAGAACCAATATAAAGATTCACAGCTAAATATTGTACGGATCCAAGGGAGACCCACAGAAGGGGAGGAAGAAAGACTGTAGTAGCCAGAATGTTGGATATACCACTAGAACGTGGTCTACATAATCAACATGGCAGGGTTCATAGGGACTCACAAACACTGAAATGGCCAACACAGATCCTGTATTAATCTGAGTTATGTCCTCTGCTTATACCTTATATTTGCGTACATTTGTGTTTATTGGCATTCCCAATTGGGGCTCCTCTGGCTCTTTTGCCTGCACTTAGGTCCATTTTCCTCCTTTCTTGTTCAGTCTTGATAGAAGAGTTTTGTTTAGCCTTACAATAATATCTTGGTAGGACATGTTTTTTGACACACGATTTTGATCATTTGTTTGTTTTGTTTTTAAGGGAAATGGAGGAGTATTATATTTTGAAGAGAGAAAGTTGGAGGAGGGACTAGAAGAAGTGGCAGTAGGGGAAGAGGGATGGGATATAATGTATGAAATAAGAATAAAACCAAAAAAGAAAAAAAAAGTTAACTTCTGCTATTTTTACTAATAGCAGCAGCCTGGTAGTGTCAAATGTTAACATACTAAGGTAAATGATAGCTAAAGTTTAGAAAATAATTTTAAAAACTAGGAAACCAGAAAGAAATGGAACATATAACAAATGTGTTCGCATCTAGATTTGCAAAAACATATCACTGTTATTCAATTATTTTTTGTTCTAGAAAATAATGCCTTATCTTTAATATTCAAAAGTGGTTTTCCAGTCCTGAGGATGGCACCATTGCTGGACAGAATAATAGTCTTCCTAATAGTCACTGGTTCAAAATTAGGAATTCATTTAAATTTTTATTTTTTTCTTTCCCCCTTTTTTATGATACTGAGCTGCTTAATATTTCATTTTTAAATTTAAATATCTAATATGTATCTGACACATAAACCCCTCAAAATAAACAAGTAGTTAGGCACAGTGTCAAATAGAATTAAAGGACAACTCTAAAAAATTTTACTACATTTCAAAATTAGACATTCCCTTCCTAGGAAGCTGCTAATGTCAATTTATTGACATCATTTCACTGCTCTCAGGAGTTTCAACTTCAACTTTTTCTTCCATGCATTTTGATATTTTCTCTACACATAGAACAAAAAGAAAGAATAATTTGAAAGTGCTTTTACAAAATTACTGAATATGACTAGCTCAGATTTACTTCCTCTTAATTTTTCTTCATTTTGCCTTTATTAGTTTGCATGCATGTATTTTCATATGTACACATTTCACTTTAAGTGAATTTCAAATAGGTTTCAGATATTTTGTGTACATGGGGTCATATTTTTAGTGTACAATTATTTTCAAAAGAGACAAGAAAATTCTCTTTAAAATTCACTGAAAAGTCATGAAAACCAGTAATGTTGAAACAATTCACATTCAGTATTAAAATACCGTAAAACAGCTTAATCATGTTCTTCATCCATCATCTTATTTCCTAGCGATAGACATAGTTCCATATCTATTTTTATAAGTAGTTTTTTGTGTCAATTGCTTAGAACTTGCATAGCTGCATTTTTTAGTTGCATATCAGTTTTTATAAGTAGTTGTTTGTCTTTGTTTTATATGAATCAATTACTTAGAATTTTCGCAGTGATATTTTTTGATGAACATTTCACTTATTTCCTGGAACACAGTACAATGCTTTTTTTCCAGTTGCTTTAGAATGTCTGGAGTAGATTTAGGTAACATTGTTAACTTTCTTTATTAACATCATAAACCATGAACATAATGGTATCCTCAGAGCATGATGTAACATATTTCAAAATTATACCTTATCTTGCTGCTTCATTTTCTTATTAGTTTATCATTGTGCCTATCAGACATTCTGATTATAGAGTTACTCAGACATTTTTGTTAATATAATAACATTTTAGAACATATCTCCAGCTTAAATGCCAATTAAATTACTATAACCTCACAATCTTTGTTGAAGTTTTTATAATACTCCAACTATCTATGTTTAGTATTAGATATTTTGCTATGAGGAAAAACATATACTATTGATATCTGCTTATATGATTTATTTATGATAGGATAAATTATTTATATCATAGTAAATAAATGTCATTATTTAGTATGACAATTTCTTCAGGAGATGAACAATGGAGTCTGCCTCCTGTATTCTCTTATTATGCCACTCTCATTCTCTAATGTCTTATTTCCTTATTTTTCATAATGAATTTGGACATATTATCTATTTCTTTGATGTTTAGTCCTTCAAAGGAAAAAAGTCGCCCTCATCTCTGACCTCTTTGTGGATAATGCTATTTAGAGTCTTCATTTTTAAAAGTGTGATTTGTTTTATATGCAGCATTCCTGTTTGTCCCTTTTAGAGCCTCTTGCGTAGGATCAGAATATGTTCCTGGTTCATAAACAGATATCACAGGGCCATTCCCTACAGAGGAACACCTAGCCCAGCCTTAATACTGGAATGAAGGACTCAGACCTACCTCAACTGAATATGCCAGGCTCAATTTATCTACCTTTGGACTCCTTCTCCTTATTTGGAAATGGATGTGGGAATGGGGTAGGGGGATGCTGGAAGAGAATTGGTAGGGACTGAAAGGAGGGAAGGGAGGGGGAGATATAAAACCCCTTTTTAAATTAATTAATTAATTTAAAGTACAAACAGACAGTTATTTTGCATCTTTCTCTGAGCATATGCCAATATCACAACACCTGTGCTTACTCATCATTTATGATACAAGACCACACTATAATTCTTATTTTTCCTAGTGAATATTTATAATGTTTCATTTCCTAACAAGAAACAGGAAACATTTCTTCCTATTTCATTTATTCATGTGCTGAAGGTTAGGACTCACAAAAAGCAGTTGCAGAATTTCTAACCTATATTACTAGCATAAACAAATCCACAACACGTCTTCAACATTTTTTACTGATAATTTTAGATAACACTTATAAAAAGTAAAAAATATTAAAATACTCATTGTGGTGATATATTGCATATTTAGTAAAGTAAGTCTGGAGTATCAGAGAACAGAATCACCCAAAGCCAACCCATAAAGGTCAGTGAGTAGTGACCCACACCTTTAATCCAATTACACTGGAAACTGATTCATCTGGATTTTTATGACTTCAAGGCCTAAAAGCCTGGCAGAGGTAGTGCATACCATTAGTTTCAGCACTTAGGAGTCAGAGGCAGGAGGTCTGTGTGAGTTTGAGGCCAGCAAAGTCTACAAAGCAAGTTCCAGGACAGCCAGGTTGCTACAGAGAATATCCTGTCTCAAAAAAAAAAAAAAAAAAAAAAATCAAAACTGAAGAAGTTTGGAGAGATAGCTCTGTCCTTGGAAATCCCATATAATGATAACTAATGAGTAATAAATTTGTCCAGTACATATAACTATCTAAACCAGATTTCTTTTGACATATAAAAGTCTTCAAGCATCTACTTAGGGATTATATTTTCTTTATTATTTTAGCTTTAGAGATTAAAATATTATTACAACATAACTTTTCCAAGTCACTTTCGCCTAAGGTGAATCATGCTTATGTTGATGTAGTTTTGTTTGTTTTTCCCAAGGTTAAGTTTACCTATTCTAGAATTCCAGATACATTAATAAGATATGAGATAACTGTCTGATTATTTTCTTATATATGAATGTTCCATGATTATTTTTATGAGATCTTCTTTCTGTGGGTAAGATTTTCAGTTTGTGGCTTTTATAGCTACATCTTCTCAGTGCACACCAGTACTGGTATCTATGTGAATATCAGTTTTCATTTGATAACAATGATGGTTTTAAATATAACTGTAGTAATATGGCAGGCACATGTCTATCTGGAATAATGTTGGTAAATTCTCCAAATGTAAGCGTATCATCTTTTCAGCAATATTTGAGTGGGACACTCCATCAACAATAAAAATTTTAAATTTCTGCTTTTAGCTTCTATAAGAAAAAATATTGTTATTACCATTTTAAAATGTTAATGATGCTATATAATGTCCATGGGCTTATTGTTATTTGCTTTCGATCTAAAAATAAAAAGAAATATTTAATCTTAATATAAAGATTAATATGTCACTCTTAGAAATTTCAAATATTATTGATATTTTATATATATTAAACAATCACAAAACATGCTTTCCTAGATATTTAATTTTAGTTAATATATGTCTTATTTGTTTTATATGATAAATTTTTTTTTAATTTTATGGCCATTTTATTTTGTTCAAAGCAATGAGAGCTTTAAATTTTCCAATATTAACTCATTTATAAGCCCAGTAATTATTAATTAATAGTAAACAGTACCTTTGTGTCTTTCCAGTTACTTTTAAAAGATTTTGTGTTAATATTGATTTGTTTAGAATCTTAGTCAAACCTCAACATGATTCAACAAATGTCTTCAGATTTGGGAGTCTTCCTACTTTTATATTTTTAATAAACTAAGAGATCAAATTGAACAAACTAAAGAAATTTATGTTAAATCTTATGGGTATTTTACATTTCATTGAAGTCTATTTTAACATTCCCATCTCCAATGATGTCTTGGTAATAATAGAGAATTCACTAGGCTTGCATTAAAATAGGAACATTGCAACTTTAAATTCATGTTCAGGATACATATCTTGTTTTATTTAATTTGTGACAGTTGTTAGGCTAACGTAGTTATGCTCTTGTACTTTGTAATTATTTTTCCCTCCTACTGCTTTAATAAAATGTTGATTGGCCAGAAGGCAGACAGGAAGTATGGTCAGGACTACCAGACTGAAAAGACTCTGGGAAGTGGAAGAGCAGAGTAGAGATGCAAGGCAGACACAGAGGAAAGTAGACAAAATTGATGCTCTGAGAAAAGGTACTAGGCTACTTGGCTTATCATGGGTTAGTTCATGAGTAAGAATTAGCAAGTACTATGCCTGAACCATAGGCCAAACAACTCATAATTAATATAAGATTTTGTGTGATATTGGTACTATGCCTGAACCATAGGCAAAACAACTCGTAATTAATATAAGATTTTGTGTGATATTGGGACTAAGCATTTGTGAGCAGTCTGAACCTAGACCAAGTTAGAAACTCTTACTATAAATAGTGTTCCAGCATAGTGCATGATCTACATAGACCTGAGAAAGTTTTTAAAAAGATTCTAAGAGGGAGTCAAAAGAGCTTTTTAATTATGTCTCTCAAGTAGGCTATGGTACAGAGACAACATGGTGTGTTAACTTGAGCTACAAAACAGTGACCTTGCTGAGTGCAGCTTAAGAGATAACAAGGCTTGTTCCTAATGTCTAACAAGAACTTCCTTATAAACAAGAATTGCATAATATATGTAAGATTTCTGTTCTTATAGACAAAAAGGCAATAGAGTCAAGCATGACTTCTTTGTGTCATCATTTTCTTGGAGGACTCTGATGACAGCAATCAGAGATGCAACTCCTTTAAGACATGCTTCCTGACTCAGTTTTAGTGGGAAAAAAAAAAAGTGTGGCTCTTTCAAGAGGCCCTGTTGCTAAACACATAATGGAGATTAAGAGCTCTTGTTGCTATGATCTGCTTAGTGGCGGTATGGACCCTAAATTTCCCCAGAGTTGGGATTGTAAATGTGGTTCATAAAGCTAAACACTATCTCAAACTAAACTATAAAGCTGGGTTAAACCAGCCAGCTGCCTAGCCAAGCCTTTATTTCTAGCCAGCCACTAGCAGATTAAGAGTATGGTCAGAAAAAGAGATAAACAGTAAAGGCATATTCAGATTGGGAAACAAAACAAAACAAATACTTGAAATACTTTACAGTGTGTTTAAAAATATATGTGTACTTCGGGGAGATAAAAAATGAAAATATGGTGAGATAGTCATAAAATACAAACACACACATATGTATATACATACACACACACACACACACACACACACATATATATATATATATATACACACACATATATATGACTGTGACATAAAGATGAAAAATATACAGAGTCTGGATACTGTATGTTACCCCGTCCTTGAATTGCTTGACTTCTGAGGAAGAAGCAAAAGCTGGTAATACACATTTAATTATAAAAGTTTCTGGATTAATCCAACATATATACTTTATACGTGCCTTGATTTCAAAATTGAAGTAAAAAGACATGTTATTTTGGATAAGACTTTTTTTTTTAACTTTCTCAGAATAGAAGACATTGTGAATTTATTCTGGATTAATAAAAACCATGTTTGATTGAGGAAGAACCCACCAAAAAGTCTCTAATGGGAATAGACGGTCCAGAGGACCCAGCATTTCAGAGTACCTTTGTGGCAGTTTACTTTGACCTCTCCATGCAGAATAGTGCAAAGCTGTTTGCTAAGATGATCCAGGTACTCTGGCTATTCTACTCTGAATTTGATCATAAACTTAATGTTTTTCTTTGGGTCACCATAATATTACCAGTAACCCCAATCAAAAGGAAGTAGTCTAGAAAATTATATGCACATTTCAAAATTATGGATTAGGGATGTCTTTGTTACAGTGTTGATTACACATTGTTATAGAAAATGGTGAAAAAAAACTATGCAAAAATAGATCTGAAGCTTTTGTTTTAAAAAGATAAGAGAGGAAAATTCTGTGGGATTATGCTCTTATACTTTGTAAATATTTATCCTTCCTACTGACTTAATTAAACAGAGACTGGCTAAAAGGCAGACAGAAAGTTTGGGCGGGGCTACCAGAAAAGGAAAACTCTGGCAAGAAGAAAGTAGAACAGAGATGCCAGGCAGATGCAGAAGAAAGAAGACAAAATTGATGCTCTGAGAAAAGTACTAAGTCACTAGGCTAATCATGGATTTGTTTATGAAGAAGAGTTAGCAATGCCTGATCCATAGGCAAAACAGCTTGCAATTAAAATAAGACTTTGTGTAATTATTGATACTAAGCAGCTATGGGTAGTCTGAACCTCAGATATAGAACAGGCCAAAAATCTTCTTCACTAACGTTTTATTATTTAAGTCAAATGTCATGTACATACTTCTTATTATTAAAAAGTCCTTTTTTTCATGTATCCCCTTGCTTGTGCTTTCTTTCCCATCTGCCAATCCCTCCCAGACAGCCTTTAGCCTCCCTCTCCCCATCACCTAACACCTTTTAAAAAGAACAAAATCCCTAATGTGTGTCATCTCAGTGTGGAACATCCACTTAAGACAAGTCCGATTTCCTCATCCCAATATAGAGATTGGGTTAGATGTTCCTCTGCAGATAATGGGATCCAAGCTGCAGGAACATCTTCTGATCCCACCCCTCCAGACTCCACATACTAACTACACCAATAGAGAGATGCCTACCCTTTAAGGGGATAGCTCTTTTCCTGATGATTTTCCAGCATCCATTGTTGATTTTGTGAGCTATCCAGAGCTCCAGAGCTAGCCATCACTGTGGGACTTCTCCTCATAATCCCTATCTCCTTGCTTATACAGACTCTTCTCCTCCACTCTCAGCTGGACCAGGTGCTCAGCCATGGATCTCTGCCTCCACTCCTATTCATTTTTGGATGCAGGTTCTGTGATGACACTTAGAGTAGTTATTCATTTGATTATAATGGAAATACTGTTTAGGTACCTCCTCCACTATTGTTTGGAGAACAAGATAGGGACAATCTATGAGTTCTTAGAAGTTTCCCTAGCATCCTGTCTCTTTCTAACCCCACATTGGCTTCCTCTATCAAGATATCCATCTCTTTTTTTCTCCCTCTTTGTTGCTCTGCTCACTCAACCACCTCCTTCTTTCATGATTTGTTCCCACCTCTTCTTGGTTGAAAACCATTGTGTTCTCAGTTTGCTAAGGGTATCTTCTCTATTTCCCTTCTTAGAGGAATCCCTGGATAAATCTTTTAAGTTCCATGTAGGTGGAGTTTTACTTACAAGGCACCAGTCCAAGATTAATATTTATTGAAATATAAACCAACACTCACAATACAGGTAACAGCTTATAGTGGAGCCTGAACAGGGACTGGAGTCTGGAATAATGGACGATGGATTCCAAACCGGTCTCTCCAACAACCAGGAACCAGGCAAAACAGCTTTCCAGGGTCCCAACAGCCCCTTATCAATGGGATTGGCCATGCCCCCTTCAGGGGCCCGGGACCCTGGGTTAGCATCCTCAGATCTTATCAACTGACACCTGAATCCCACCACAGTTCTATCTGATCCCCACCTCTTCTGTGGTTGTGGTTTGCAGCTTGAATATTCTTTGTTGTTTTGTCTAAAATATACTTATGAGTGACTACATCCCATGCCTATCTTTTGGAGGTTGTGATACCTCACTCAGGAGGATATTCTAAATCCATCCATTTGCATGCAATTTCTAGAATGTATTTTTTTTTCTGCTGAGTTGTTCTCCATTGTGTATATCCATTACACAATGTTTGTTAATCCATTCTTCTGTTCATGAGCATCTAAGTTGTTTCCAGTTTCATGCTATTATGAACAATGCTGATATTAGCATAGTAGAGCAAATGCCTTTGTGGTACAAATGTGTATCCCTTGAGTATATACCTAATACTGGTATTGCTGGATCATTGGATTTTTATGCTAGTACCATGCTGTTTTTATTACCATAAATCTATAGTATAGTTTGAAGTCAGTGATAGTCATTTCTCCTGAAGTTCTTTTGTTGAGCAGGATTGAGTTTTTGGCAATTCTGGGTTTCCTATCATTCCAGAAGAGGTGTGGTATTGTTCTTTCAAGGACTGTGAAAATTGTCTTGGGATTTGATGAGTATATTTTTGAATCTGTAAGTTGCTTTTGATGAAACTGTCATTTTACTACAAAGATCCTACCTATCCAAAAGCATGGGAGAGCTTACTTTTTCTGATATCCTCTTCAGTTCTTTCTTCAGTTATATAGAAATTTGTCAAACATGTTTGACACTTATTCGGTTAGAATTTTGCCAGGATATTTAATGCTATTTTCAGCTATTATTAAGGGTAATGTTTTCCTTATTTCTTTTTCAGCCCTTTTATTCTTAGCATATGGAAGGGCTATTGATTTATTGGAGTTAACCTTGTACCTTGCTACATTGTTGAAGGTGATTTCACCTGTAGAAGTTCCCTGGTATAATTTTGAGGGTCACTTATGTATACCATCACATCATCTGCAAATAGAGATAGTTTGACTTCCTCCTTTCCAATTTGTATTCCCTTAATCTCCTTTTGTTCTCTTATTGCTTTAGATAAAACTTTGAGAACTAAATTGAATACATAAGGAGAGAGAGGACAGCTTTATATTGTTCCTGATTTTAGTGGGATTGTTTGAGTGTTTCTCCATTTAGTTTCTTGGCTGTTGGCTTGCCGTATATTGCCTATAATATATTTATGTATTTTCCCTGTATTCATGATCTTTCCAGGACTTTTATCATGAAAGAGTGTTGGGTTTTATCAAAGGCTTTTTCAAAATCTAATGAGATTATCATGTCATCTTTTTCTTTCAGTTTATTTATGTGATGGATGACATTCACAGATTTTCATATATTGAACCATCCCTGCATGTTGGGATGAAGCTTATTTGATCATGGTGGATGATTTTTTGATGTTATTGAATTTGTTTTGTCTGAATTTTATTGAGTATTTCTGTATCAATGTTCATGAGGGATATTGGACTATAATTCTCTTTCTTTGTTGCATCTTTGAATGTCTTGGGTATCAGGATGAATGTGGCCTCATAAAAAGAGTTTGGCAATATCCCTTCAGTTTCTACTGCATGGAACAGTTTGAGGAGTATTGGTATTGTTTCTTCTTTGAATGTCTAGTAGAATTCTGTACTGAAAATGTCTGGTCCTGAGCTTTTTTATTATTTTGGAGACTGTTAATAACAGTTTCAATTTAGTTTGGGGTTGTAGGTCTGTTTAGGAATTTAATCTGATCTTGATTTAAGTTTGGTAACTGATACCTGTCCTGCAAGCTGTTTATTTGTTTTAGGTTTTCCAATTCCGTGGTTAGATTCTTAAAGTATGAACTGATAATTCTCTAGATTTCCTTAGTGTCTGTTGTTATTTAATTTCTTTTAATTTGGATACCCTCTCTCTGCCTTTTAGTTAGTTTGGATAGGGTTTTTCTATTTTGTTGCCTTTTATGAAGAGCCAACTCTTTGATTCATTGATTCTTTGTATTGTTCTCTTTGTTTCTATTATATTGATTTCAGCCCTTTGCTTGATTATTTCCTGCCATCTACTCCCTTTAGGTAAATTTGCTTCTCTTTGCTCTAAACCTCCAACTGTGCTGTTAGGTCTCTGGTGTAAGATTTCTTTAGGTTTTTTATGTAGGTATTTAGTGCTATGAGTTTTTCTCTTATTACTGCTTTCATTGTGTCCCATAAGTTTTGGTATGTTGTGGATTCATTTTCATTAAATTCTAGGAAATCTTTGACTTCTTTTATATTTCATTTTTGACCCAGAGATGATTCAACAGAGATGTCTAGTTTCTATGAATTTTTGTCTTTCTGTAACTTTTGTTAATGTTAAAGTCTAAAGTTAGACCATGGTGGTCTAATATGATACAAAGGGTTATTCTCATTTTTTTAATCTATTGGTATTTGCTTTATGATTGAATATATTGTCAACTTTAGAGAAAGTTTGGCAGGGTGCTGAGAAATATATATATTCCTTTGTGTTTGGGTGGAATTTTCTCTATATATCTATTAAATCCATTTGGGCCATAACATCTGTTAGATCCCTTATTTCTCTGTTGAGTTTCTGTCTGGTTGACCTATCTAAGGGTAAAAGTTGGGGATTAACATCTCCTACTATTAGTATGTGGAGTTTGATGTGAAGTTTAAGCTTTAGTAATGTTTCTTTTATATATGTAGATGAAACTTCTCTTTCTGTCTTGTTAAAAACTAGAACTTCTCCCTGATCTATATGTAGTGGAAGACATAATAAATTTCCTTTGGTGGGGTTATTTTCTTTTCCTTTTTAAATCATTTTTAAACATATTCTTCTCCTTCACAAAATTTATTCAGATTCTTTCCTTCTCCTTAGCCCCCAACTTTCAGTTTTTCTCAAAATTCAAACTAGAAGGTAAAACAGTTAATCACTCTCCAAACATAGGAATCAAAATCCATCACCCTCTCAATTAAAAGAAACAACACCAAAATAAGACTAAAGAGAATCAGAGGCATACACGTACATACACACACACACACACACACACACACACACGCACACGCACACGCACACGCACACACACATGTACACACACACACGTACATACACACACACGTACACACACATGTACACACACACACGTACACACACACGTACACACACACACTACACACACACACGTACACACACACACACGTACACACACAACAAATGAACAGATACAATCTGTAAACGTCGTAGTTTGATTGTAAACAATTCTCAAGAATGAGATGTACCCTATAGCAATTGATTCCATAGTGGGGGGAAACAATTTTGTCTCTCGCAGCATATATAAATGACAGTTTTCTTGTTCACCTTAACACTAAGGGCTCTGCTTACATTTATTCATTCACTCATCCATTTATTCAATAATTTCTAAATATTTGACACTCTGGACTCAAAACTAACATTAAATTAGACAACAATGACCAACAAATTATAGTAAAGATTAAAAAATATTTAGTCAGTGTGTAACATATTGCAGTTTAACAGAATAGCATCTCTTTGATACATATACAGAGCTGGGACATGGTTATTCAAAGTTTTTGATGTGTTTCTTGGCATGTATGGAAACCTGTTCTTCAGCATGTTCATTGGTGATTTTGTATAATAGAAAGTTATATAAGGAATGTATTAATTAATTCTAAACAAAGTCTTTCGCTGTTCTTCTGGAAGGTCTTTATTTCCCCTTAGTAATTTGTATTAGATCTTTGAGAAATTTATTTTGATTACATTCACTCACATTCCATAGCTTCTCCCAGATTCATCCTTCCTTCTATGCCATTTAACATGTGATGTCTTCTCTTGCCCTTCGTTTTGTTCTTCTAGCTCTTCTTTACTCCCTTCTTCCATTTCTTCATTTCCTCTTTCTCCTCTTTATCCCTCTTCTTTTACCCATCAATTCTCACTTTTTCTATATATAGATTTTGGATGTACAAACTTTTGCTAGAGTAGGATCAGCCTATGATGAGCTGAATACATAAAGCAAATTGTTTCTCTATTAGCAACTGCCAGTTATCAATACTGCCTCAGTTACCTGAACCTGAAGTCTAGATCCCAAGAGCAAACAACAATTTTCTCTTGCTTGAACTTTTCCTGGTCTATGGCATGCTGTCAACATCTGTGAGTTTTTTGAGCAAATGGCATAAAGCATCCAGAAAATGCTGTTTGTCTTTGAAGTTTATGATTCTGATTGGCTCTTCATTATCTTTGTCATTTTATTAGAAAAACATCCTTTGACACTATAGATGTTAACTAATCTATCCCAGTGCTTATCCCACTGCCCAGAATGGCTAACCTGTTTTGAAGGTTTTGGCCAGTGAGGTTCCATAGGCTTCTAAAACATTACAACTATTGTCAAAATTTTAGTTACTCTCTAGAACTTGATGGTAAGACTCTGTTACTAAAGATAATACATATTTCAACTATGGAAAATAGAGAAATCATGTGATATTTATGTGAAAACATCATTTCTATTGGCTATCTTTTGTATTACTGAAGTTGCTATACATAGTGTGTAGGAGAAAAGTAATTATCAATTTTACACAGCTCTGAATTATGAAAACTACAATAATGACCAATGATTTTTGGTAATGGAAATATAATTAGCTACCTGTTAGTGGCCTTTAAATATTAACAGTTTAAATAATTTGATTATTAAGGTTGTACACTCTCTAATTTCTGGGAAATTAAATGCAAATTCCATGTACATTATTAATATGTTTATTAAGACAAGTATACAGAAAAGTTAGAGAGAATGCCAGGAACTACTTTTTCCCTCTTATCCTTTATACAGTAGGGAATAGAACTGATACCTTGCTTATAAAATTTTAAGTATCTGCTTCTTCATTTTACATCAGTCTTCTTCAATAACACATCATAAGCTCCAAAACCAGAAATTTAAATCGACCTTTAACTACCATATAATTCAATAAATGTACTAAAGTATTTCCAAGTGACACAATTTTAAATATAAGGAATGTAGTTGATAATAATACTTAATCTGTACACTATTTTTTTCATGCCAACCCAATCTTCAGTCCTTTTCCATTTTCATCTAATTGGTCCTTTATTTTTTTCTCTGACATTTAAAAAGATTGATTTTATTCCTGTAAATTATTTAAAAATATATTGTATTAATTTAATGCTTGTAGAAAATGTCTAAACTGTAAAATAATAAATCACAAGAGCAAGTGCTTCTACCTCCTCAGGCATTCATCATGTCTTATCTGGTACTTTTGACTCTTTTAGATTTTGTTTTATATTAGGCATAGATTATTAACATATGCTTTCCACTATGCTATGGAAGTTCAAAATTACTTTCCCTCCAAGTGTGTCTTGATGCCCCTTACTTAATCCTTCTGTTCTCTCAGCCTCCAGGAATTACAATTGTGTTCTATTTCTTCATGAAATCAGTTCATCATGTTTATATATTTGGGAGAACTTTTGATACCAACTTCTTGTGTCTAGATTATTAGCATTCATCAGCTTGTTAATAGAAATTTTATTTCTAAAGTCCAATAGTGGTTGTTATGTATACATGGCATATCACCCTAATGAATGTATTGTTGATGGATATGTTGGCTGACTTTTATTTGATATATTTCAAACATCACCTGAAATTGGTGTCATCACTGTTTCCTTATTTTTTTTGTACTAAATTCATGGTTGACTCTATTATTTAAAGAGTGGGGTGGCAGTTATCCTTAAGGTATTGCTTTACCATGAGATAACCAAACGCTTTGTTATATTTCAATGTAGGTCCTTGGCCATGTCAACAACCTCTCTGTGTGCTCTGATTATTGCATCTCATCAGGTTATGTCTGATATAAACCCATAACATTATTATGGTATTTTTTGTTTGCTTGGATCATAACAGTATTTGATAGCCAAGTGGCTAACAATTTCCCCATTGAAACTAATGTCTATTTAGTGCCTGCCAACTATATCTGCTGACCCATCTCAGTAGCTTACTCTATACTTCGTAATATATATGAACACCAAGCGACTATATCCCTTATCCCTACTCTATCAAATATAGTGTTAATCTCTATATAATTTTCTACTCCTATAAATGTTATAGAGTATATTAACGTCATTATTCATCATATATGCTCATATTATACCTTATAATCTGCAGAACAAAGTCTTTCTAGTTAGATTACCAGATTTCTTTTCTTGTTTCCATAACTGTTAGATCACTTGATATTCAAGATCCACACAAAATCTGAGAATTACTGTGGTCCTTTTGTAACTTAACAGTCAAAGTATATTTTATGCAAGAAAATATATTTTTCTTCTGTACACTGCATTCTAACCACAGCCTCTCTTCTCTCACCTCCTCCAAGAGCCTCCATCTGTTCTGTCCTCCAATGTAAATGTATATGCCAAGACTAGAGAAAGAAACCCTGTAGAAGGAAAAGTGTCTCACGAGAAGGAAAACATCAAGAGGCAGCTCTATGCCCATTATTAGGGTCCAACAGAAATAATAAGCTAAACAAGCAAAGCATGTATGCAGAGGACCTAGGTCAGTACCATGTCATTACCATGGTTGCCAATTCAGTCTTTGTAAACCCGTATGAGGCCTACTTAGTGGACTCTGTGGGCAATATTTTGGTATTCTAGTCCTTCTGGCTGTTACAATCTTCCATTTCCCTCTTCAGTAGGATTTCCTCAACTCCTCCTAATTTTGGCTATGTGTCTCCATTTCTACTCATGTTAGCTTTTGGACAAAGCCTTTCTAATGATAATTAGGCTTGGCACAGATAAGCAAATATAGCAGACTATCCTTACAATCATTGTCTTTTTCATTAGTTTTATTTGGTTTTATCCTAGGTCTCTAAACCTTCCATCCTTTGGATCTTGGCCATACAGGAATTGTCATGAGCTTCTTCCTATTGTTTTAGGTCTCAAGTTAGACCAGTCATTGATTGTCCACTTATACAAACAATGAATGTTACTAGAAAAAAAAATACTCTGAGTAAAACATTTGAGTCATAGAAAGAAAAACATGATGAATACCCATTTATGAGTGGGTATTATTTGTTAAGTAAAGAATAATCACATTATAATCCCTGGACCTAAAGAATTTAAATAAAAAGATGTCTATGGATAGGATGCATGCTTCTCACTGAGGAGGAGAAAGAGAAGGGACTTTGTGAGTAAAGGCATATAGTATGGAGGTGGACGAGCATGGAAACAGGAGAGATCAGGCTTAAGAAAGAGGGAAGGGGAGAGAAAACTAAAATATATGTTTATTTAGGGGATAAAGTAGAAACCTAGTTCAGTGGAAACTTATTGGAACCTATGTGGGTGACCTTTGCAAGGATTTCTATTCAAGAAGAATTTGAAGCCTGAATAAACAATCTTCTGTAACAAGACTAGGCTCTGAAGGATAGGACAAAAACACAGACACAGCCATAATACCTATCGTTCACAACCTGCCTCTCCTGTAAGATGTTGTGGGACAATGGTTCAGAACTTTTGGGAGTGATCAACCAATGACAACATAATTTCTTTTAGAACAAACTCTATTTATAAATCAGAACTGCATTTTATTTTATTCTAATAATGATATTACTTTCATTATTATTAAACCCTTTAAGGTAATATTCTTCTATAAACATATTAAGTGAATAGATACAGAGCTAAAATAGTTTGTTATCCACTGACATAATTATTTATCTTTATATGTATTATATCATAGTATCCATTATATTTTTATTCTTTTTTGTTATTTTTGGTAAAATTTTTAACAATTAATAAAAATTGTATGCAATTGTTTTTTTTATCCAACTGATTAAATTATTATCACTTTATACTCTTTCTGCAGGTGCTTCTACTCTCTGTCTGAGCTCAAATTTCTCTGTAGACTCTAAGTGGATGTCTTTTTCCCATAGTACATAATTGTGTTTTATATGTTTTGATATATAAATGACATTTTATATGTCTTGTTTTGTGAGCATGCAATTCAATTAAGTACAGTAATTTGCTTTCCTGTTTTAGTAAACATTAAAATATGAATTTTTAAAATTAATATCATGTATGATCAATAAGTTGCATCCTTGTATGCAAACTGTACGTTACTCATGTCATTTCAGAATTGAGAAGCATTTAGAAAAATGCAATACTTTCCCATTCAAATATATTGACACACAGTTGAAATTTCAAAGATACATTTATATGTGTATTTCAAAAGTTCTCATGGTTACATGGTATCTAATAAGGCACATAACATGAGTTTTAGTGTGAGAATCATTATGTTTAGTTTGTCTAATAATAGAATCTATATTATAAAGTGTATTAAAATACTTTTAATCTGTGTATAGTAGCCATGTGTATGCATGAAACTCAATATACAATAAGTTACAAAATTACCCAAACTTATTTTTTTTAAGAATAGCTTTTGTGAAACAACAATTACTTTCAGAAATTCAGTGATCAGAAAACAAATATTGATCTGAACCTGAAAGCCTATATCTTTGAGTTAAGATACTTATTTTGAAAGCAATGCTGTTCTTATTGTTTGTATTCTGTAAGTTCCTAAAATCCACTGTCTATGAGAAAATGAGCAAAGACAACTATATGCCATTCTAGTTTTTACCAAGATGAAATGATTTCTGAATAGAACATCCTGTCACGGAGTGTGCATCATGTGTTTCCTACTAGTATTGCAATAGTAAAGCAATATTAATACATTTTTTCAGAGAACCTAAAATGTAGCTGTTTATTAAAGTTTTTGTTGCATTACATGATAAGAGTATTTTAAGACTAACAGTCCTTACAAAAGAATGTGTTGGTCCCAGTTAATTTCTTTATGTATGTTAAGACATATGAATATTCTCTATCTTTTCTTCTGCTCTATGTGTCTTTATCTTTATTTATTTAATGCATCTCTCTCAAGTCAATTTGGGTAAGAAAAATGTTAAATGACAAACATTTGTCATGAGTTTAGTAAAAGATACACATAGCTGTGAGTATCAGGAGATAACATCTTATATTTGGTAGCAAACTAGCCAGAAGGCACATTTAAATTTTTTTCCTAAATTCTTTTCATTTGACAATTAAAGAATGCCTGCTGTTTCATGTCTGTAAAAGAAAATATTGTCCAATTTTATTTACTCATTCCCATCACTCTCTCAACACCTTAACAATAACTATTTTCTTTTCTTCATGTCCTCCTTGAGCCAGTTTTCAATATCTGTTTTGCTCTCTCTGGCTTCAGAGGACAGATGTCCTTGATTTTAGTAGACTGGTGCTGATTCCTGGTATCAAAGGCAATTGATTCTGCCATCTATCACCTTCAAAGACAATTCAAAGTAGCTTTTCATCCTTCTTCCTTGTGGACCATCATTACAGAAACTTGGATTTTTAATGCTACAGCCCTGCTGACCAACACATCTGATCACACAAGAAGTAGTGTATGCAAAACTCTATCCAACTGTTTCTCTTGCTGTGTGATGAATCTGAGATTCAGTACAGAGAGTCAGAGCATTTTGATGTCTCAGTTTGAATTGAAGTTTTGTTGCTTTGACACCAGAAATAGAAAAACCAAGGGAAAATTGTTAGTTTACAAAGTTGTACAACATTATGCTTTCCAAGTGAAAAACCATAAATTGTAAAACTATTGTAAGATTATAAACAGCAGTGCTCAATACATTGGCTATATATTAACTATTTACAGATGTTGCTGAATTTAACATATGCTATTTGAGATTTTTATATGTATACTTGAATGACTAATTCATTACTGCATATTTAGAAATGCAAATTTCTCCTTAAGGAAATTATATTAAAATTTTCTCCAACATATACCTTTCAAACCTTTGCACACAGAGGACGCATATAAAATTGATCATAGATAATTGCATCCATTTTCTTTATATTTACCAACAAATTAGAAATCATTTATTTCAATAATATATTGAAGGTTTTAGATCTTGACATTTTTGCAAAACACAGAACTTTGAAAATAAATATAATAAAGCTAAAAGAACTCTAAAGAGATTTGTGAGTTCACTTTAATTAGAGAATTAAAATCAGACATATACTTTCTCATATAGGTACATATATTCCATAATACTATTTTTTAAAAAAAACCTGCTCATTTTTTTTGTTGTTGTAAGCCTAGCCTTTAACAGCTGAGACATCTCTCCAGCCATGAGTTGGTAGAATGGGAGGAGGGAGTACAGAGAGTGAAGGAAAGGAAACAATATTGTTGAGTTGGAGAAGGGACAGACAAGAAGAAGAAGAAGGAGGAGGAGGAGGAGAAGGAGGAGGAGGAGGAGGAGAAGAAGAAGAAAAAGAAGAAGAAGAAATCTTTATAGATGGACTCATTTAGGGATTAGGTAGAAACCTGTCCTCAGAAAATTCCTAGAAATCCACAAGGATGATACCAGCTAAAACTCCAAGAAATAATGGATAGGATACTTGAACTGTCTTTCACCTATAATCACACTGATGCTCTCCTTAATACTCTGCCTTAATTTAATGAGATCATTTATTATGTACCCCACTGGGTTTAATTAGTTGACCAAGCATAAGAGTGATGTCATTCAGTAGAGAGAAGGCTGTATCCATTACTTATTAATTTTCTTGCCACAAGTGGTAGTTCATGCGAAACCCCATCACTCACCAATATACTAAAGATAAGTGAATGTAAAACACTTCATCTGGACAATTGTAACAATCTCTAGAAGGCAAAGGACATATTGTTGTGGTTGATAGGTATGATAACTGTGTAGGGATTTTGTTTGCCTCCTTTTCTCTTGGAAACTTAAGTACCATAAAAGTTAATCACCAGGGTGAAGGTAATCATATCAACTCTAGCAAATGGAACCCTGGCCTTGTGTCTGATGTATATAACATCTTCAGCAATAGGGCTTACTTTAAACCTCTAGAAGACTTTAAAGTGCAATAGTCTGGATGCATTAAGAGTCTTATGGACTAGAACCAATAACTGAAAATGGTGCTTCTTGGACATGATATTGGTGTTTCAGATAGATGATTTTTCACTTTTAGAAAGAACAACATTAGTTTATATGAGAAAATTTAAATTTACTATATTTTAAAATGAATATATGTATATTTATATGAAGATACACATAGGAAGTTATAAGTAATTTTTAGGTAAATAAAAGTTTTTTTTTTATTTGTTCACAAAACATTGCTGTTATTTTATGTTACTCTATCTTTTATTTTTTTAATCCCTCTACTGTTGCATTAGAACTTTCTATGCTCATATTTTTTTACTATCCCAAACATAACACCCAATCCTACTGCTCCATAATTTTATGTCCAAGCAATGATTCAATTTTACTCTCTTGATTTCTGTATTACTTCAGTATGCAATTCACGTCTGAGATGGAAGAACAAGGATTCTCTGATTATAGAGAACTTGTGACCTTTATATTTTTAGTATGGGAATTCACATTCAATACAATCTTTTATAGTTTGATTTACATAGCTGCAAATGAATAATCGCATTTTTCTTTTTATCTAAAGAGTATTTTATTGTGATAAATGTACAAATCCTTATTTTTGAATTTTTATTTACTATTGATAAGACAGAACTGTCAATTATAGGACCTTTCTTGAGAACAATTATTTATTGCAAAAGAATATGAAGATGCAGGTATTTGTTCAAGGAAGGATGTTTATACTTTGGTTTTAATAATTTGCTCAAATTAGCTTGTGATTTTCCAAGCATTATGTATATGTGTAATATATGTTTATTTATTATTTGTTAATATTTTATAATTCTATAAGGAAAATTCATGACTGAAACCTGACATGTTTAATTGATCTTTAGAGTTTAAAGAAAATATATTTAACTTTATCAGTTTGACATGAAAATGTAGTTTATAACAAATAAAAATCACAATGCTTATATTGGTATACATTTATAATGCATAGATGACTCCAAATGAAATATATGATATCTAAGAGTTGTTTGTATTAGATAGATATAGGTAGGTGGCTTCCATATTAAATTAATTATCTTACATATACATTTTGTTAACTAAATTAAACATATACAATAATATAAGTTTTTATATGTCCTATAACCTAAGCCTTTAAACATGATAGTATCTTGAAGATACTGTAAAGCAACTAAAGTATAGTTCATTTACAGAGGAATGTGGGAGGTTGTGTTGTTTCATTTTAAATAATTGTCCCACCCACTGGTTTAATAAAAAGAGCTGATTGGCCAAAGGCAGGCAGGAAGTGTAGGCGGGGCTACCAGACTAGGAAAAATCTCTGAGAGCAGAGTGCCAGACAGAGCACCAGGGAGAGGCCTGGAAAAAACAGAGGACAACCATGCTGCTCTAAAGAAAGGTACCGAGCCACATGGCTGAACAAGAGACATGGGCTAGATGAAGGGTAGAGAGTTAGCAAGCTATATGCCTGGGCCTGAGGCTGATCAGCCAAAAACTAATGAAAGCCTCTGTGTGTCTCTGTGGGACTGTGGGTCTGTGGGTCTGTGGGCCTAGACCTTGAGGTTAGGCCCAAAAGTCTGGGCCAGAAACCTCATACTACAGAGGAAGGGTTATAAAGTAGGTACTTTTTATAAATGAAGTATTTCTTTATTAATTTTATCCTAGAAATCAAGCAAGAAGTATTTCATTGAGCAACTTTGAAGAGGTGGTATTTAGGTCATCAGTGAAAGTAAAACACAAAGCCTGAAAAAAGAAAAAAATACTATAACCCTTTAATCATCTTCTCAGTAAAAGAACCAGGCATACTGCTCTGACAGAACAGACATACTCAATACTAACATACCCTATATTTGTTGCTGAAAACATTACGAAATAGGTATTTTTATGTTTCTATTTTTTGCTTATATTCCTTTGAGTAGTTGGATTTATGTCCTTAAATAGTCTTAAATTAATTGATACTTTGCAGAGATCATGCTGTGTTGGATAGATTTTATAATTTTGAATTTCAGTCTTAATACAACTAAAATCATTCTCTGCCTGATCTTTCTCCTTGTATATTTCATTGTGGTCCTTCAGAGTTCAATATAGTTGGGTAGGGATAAATGTACAAAAAAGACTAGTTGTTATTGATGTGTTATTTGGTTCAATGTGATGCACATTGTTTTATTCATTATCTTTATTCTTTCTACACAGCAAGACACTGACTAACTTTTTAAGACTGAATTCTTATTGCAAGTGATAACATTGTGTGGAGAGTAAATAACTCATTTCAAACAACAAATATATGGCCTCCCTTAAAAGTTAAATTTAAGTAGTTTAGTCAAACATTTTTGTATGCTTAGCATCTTTGGCTTATAGGACAGTATCAACATATGAATAAAAACATACAAACTGTGCCTTTCTTGGTATTAGGTTCATCACTCAGAAACATCTTTAATTCTAGATCTATGCATTTACCCAAGAATTTTACTTTTTCTTAAAAGCTGAATAGTATCATATCATGTAAATGTATTCCATTTTTGATATGCATATATCACTTTATGAGCACATATTATACTTTCAATTTCCACCTATTATCAAAAGAACAAATGAACATGGAGGATACCTTTGTAGCAATGTAGAGTTCTTTAGGAGAAAGAGATACCTTTTAAGGATAGGGAAATAAAATATAGCTTTGTAGATTCATTTAGGGCTAATTAGAACAGGACATTAATGTAAAGAGTGGATGGTATCTCAAGGTGGAGGATGTAAGTTGGGAAGTATAATAAACACAAAATACTACTTATAAAGCAGTTGTAAAGAACTACCACTGGAGAAACTCTCTTAATATACACATATAGAAAAGTAGTTTAAATAGTGTTATTATAAAGTGGGGAAATAATATTCCGATATGTTTCCAAATAAATCTCCCAGTATATGGGATAGGTTAAATCTTTTTGAATTGTTGGTTAATTGTGTCCTATACACCTCACAAACATTTCCAAGTTTATCAAGTACCCTTCACAAGCTAACGACAATGTCTTACTGCTGAAGAAACTATATACTTACTCATCAAATCTAGGCAGTTTTCAAATAGAAGCCCCTACTCACATTTAAAGTGCTGAAAGCACTATATGTTTTACTGAAGGAATAAAGTAACTATCCATATCATCCAGCTACAATACTTGCCAGCCACATGTTCAATGGTATAATAGTGGCACACATGTAATGGCAGTAACCAACGTTTTTTAAAATTAGATTAAACCTTGTTGCAAAATATGAAAACCATTTTTAACAGCAAGAACTAGAAAAGAAAAAGTGGAACCAACTCCTCAAAAATACCACTTTCATTGATTTCTCTTTTTAGAGAAAACCAAGTTTTAATTGATTGACACTGGGCTGGCAAAATCCATTTTTTTGTGCTTTGGCTTTTCAGTTTTGTGTCATTATAAATTTCTTTTCACAGATAGAACATGAATGTACACATGTAGGTAGGGGAAAATATGGGCAAATTGAATGAGAGAAAATATGATCAAAATACATTAGATGAAAAATTTTTAAATAAAGTTATGGGTGGATCATAAATAGAGTTGAAATGCAGCTATAACATTAAACCATTAATGTGATGTATTACTAGATAAGCGTGATAGGAATTTTTTGTACTTTGTAAAACATCAGCTCAATCTCTAGCAAAACTGTATATAGAAACAAAATAATATATCCAGATTTAATATAATCAGGCCTACCTTATTATTATATTTTTATATACTTGGGACTTTTTGCCCCTTTGAGGGAGGGAATGGGATGATGGAGAGGAGGCAGCTGAAGGGTGACTGCGAGGGATGGGGATGAGGGAAGGGAGAGGAGTTACATGGATTAAAAGACATTTTTATTTAGAAGTAATAAAATGAACATGTAAAAAACATTTTGAAACTTGGCAAGGCAAAATAATGCAGTAGCAAATGGCTTGATGGTGACTCAAAGGAAAAAGGTATGCCCCAGACAACAACAGAAGAAAAGAAGCACATCCTCAGGGTGTTCTTTAACCTTCTCTACCTTGTCATAATACATACAAATAAAGCTAAATCACTTTACAATTACACGACTTGTGGAAAATTGAATTCCTATCCAAAGAGTGAGGCAGGTGATTGAAAGTTCAAGGTCAGCCTACTCTATGTAATGGTATTATGTTAAACAGAACAAATATAATTCCTTCATTTTTTTCTAACATAGAATAATTATTTAGGAATAATACCATTACTATATTCATTTCTTGTATCAGGAAAACATGTTTACATTTTTAATTAAAATTACACTTCTAGTTATGGTGCTATAATCTTATCTCTAGTTAGTTAGCTGCATTTCTTATATTCTAAGAGGTATAAATGGGTATTCAAATTGGACTTCAACTAAGCAGAAAGTTCTTTCTTTGGTCACGTTCACCTTATTTCAAATACTCAACAGTTACAGGTCATCGTAACCTTCCTGAACGACACAGATTTAGAACATTAGCACTCTATCTACTGGCTTCCACTCCATGGCATATAATGAAAGCATTGATTGTAAATAAATCTTGATAACTACTTTAGTTTTTGTGTCTATAAGCTCTCTGTTACATCAACAATAGACACAGAATTAAGCAATATACTTGTTTTCCTAATAAGGGAAGGGAAGGTGAAAGAACATATTTTTGCATTATGGCTGTCCACTAATAATTCCCATCTATCTCAACATTTATTTTAATTCAACTATGTCAGTATTTAAGTGCTTTATAAAATGTAGAAAATATATTGTTAACTATCATGTCCATGGACTTCAGAGCATATGTGATTAGTAAATTTTTTTTACCTATGCAGTCCTCAGGTAATATATTTGCTCATTTTTACTGCTTACTCACAATTTCAGTATTACATTTTATCAAAAAATTAGATAATGTATATTTGATTTCTCATAAAATATTTGTATTTTGGAAAACTAATTTTGCTGGACATCAAAAATGATATTTTATGCAGCTACTGCCTATTAATAATCTTTCACTAAATATTAGAAGTTGTGTAAGAGTTCAAAGGTCAGAGTTACTTTACTTCAATTTTAAATCTTTAAATATTAATTAGGTTTCTATATTTATACATGAATTATTTTTTTCTGTGCTAACAGAAGATAAAGTCATTAAGTACCATGGATTTTAAAATAAATTTTCCCAATATTAGAAAGTCTTATCTACTTTATTTTTGCTTTAAATATATTTTTCTATGAGTTTATATGGTACACTATAGCATAGCATTACTGGTAGACATGAGAAGACCAATGCATGCCTTCTCTTTTGGAGTTGTGCCTGAATTGCTCTTGAAAATAGTCCTTTATGCCTGTAATTAAATGAAGGCCACATGATAGAAATACCTATATTCAGGACTTAATACAAAACCAGATGTATGTTGAGAGATAGGAAAGAAAAAAAATTGTTACTAATGGCCACAGGTATCAAACCTTTGGAAGACAGATTATTGAGTTTGAGGCTGAAAGGGTGTGATTTTAAGCCATGGAGCTTTCTAGAGTCATCATTTATGGAGAACCAGGGTGGGGTTTTTTTCTAGAGTATTGAGGAGTCAGGCTTAAGTAAAACTTTCTATTTCAATTTTTGCTCCCCACAGCTGTTAGAGCAACCAATCTAATCTTGTTAGTCATCAAATTTGTGGTACTTTATACAATAGTAAATAAAATCTTATATAAATAGACCATTTTAATAATTAAATTACAAATAAAAGTAGAAAAATATATTAATGATGAATTTTATTTTTGTGTAAAAAAGGGCAATTAGTATGAAGGATTGTATATAATATGAAAATTAAATTGTATGTAAACAAAAAGCAGATTTCCGCCAGTCTGTTTTTGACATGCAAAGTTACAATTTATATATTTTTCTTCTACTTTTTTGAGAGTTTATAACTACAATGGTCAGTATTAATTATTGGTTTGACCTAACTTATGATCTCCTTGGTAGAGATGCTTAATTAACAATTTTCTAGATAATATTGGGCCTTGGGCATTATGCGGGAAGACCTAGCCAGTGGTGAGTGGCAGATTTTTAGGAATTATATCAAGGACTATGTAAGATTAAAGCACATAAACTGAGCATGTACACATTCATTATTTCTCTATGCTTGACTGTGTATATAATTGCTTTTACTTTCTTGCTGTAGTGAAAGAGAACCAGATTTGGAGGCTAAATTAAACATTGTCTTCTACGTTTCTTTTTAAGATTATAATTTATCAAGAAAACAAAGAATAAGCTAAGGCAGCAATCAATAGGTTTTATATTTTAAGATCATACTAATTAAAAAATTTGGTACATTAGTTTTAATATCCTTCAAGTGAATCTCCATTATTATTACTACTTTACAACTTCAGATGAGCTATTATAAAGATTAAAAGAAATAAAAATAAATTTAAAAGATATAGTATTTTTTAATGTAAGGTATATTTTCGCATCACAGACAATTCACATATGTAAGGTTGTTTTATTATATTAGTTGGACTGTTACTTTCTGAAAATTTTCCCAAGGACTTAACCACATTTCACAAGTACCATGCTGAATAAACCAGATTTTTTGTTTTTACCATGTGAGATCTAATCTTGCTTTTTTCTTTATTTTCAGTACCATAGGCATATTATTACAGTTATAATTATATAATATTTATTTGATCTATAATCTTTTTCTTCCCTTCATTCAGTCACTGTTTTGTCTCATTTCTTCACCTTTTACTATTGGCAAGTTCACTAATATTTTCTTTGTAATTTGAAGGGAGTATTTATGCAACTTCTTTTATTATACATTACATATATCTTGAAAAGCTTATAAGAAATAATTGTTATTGTTATTAGGAAGTGATGCTATTTATCTTCAGCTTTTGAGTTTTTACATGTTATTACTGTGAATATTGTTATGTCCACTTAATATTCTATGAATACTAAGTCCTCTATACTTAAATTTTAAAATAATCATCACAAATACCTACCCTTTACTGAGGCTGTATTATTAATGGGCATTTGCTAAGTAACAGCATTAGTAAACTTTTAATACTTTCAATCATATTACAGCAAACTCAAATTGAAAGTCATACATACAAATATATATGGGCAACAGAATTTGGATTCATCTGATTTCAGGCAGACACAGAATTGGGTAGCCAAAAAAAGAGATGGGTATATGTGGGAGAAATTTGGATGTTAATATGATTGAAATGAAATGTAAGATGCTTGCAAAGAATTAATAGAAATATTTTAAATATATATATAATGACATAAATTATATTATTTAAGTAAAATTTCAAATGTAATTTTCATTTACATTTCATTACATTGTAATTATCATTACATTGATTATTTTATATTATAGTATAATTTGTCTTTTTAAAATTCTGGACTAATATTTCATGTTATTTTATTGTTCTCTATTTTCTCTGTGTGTTTTATGTTATCAAACTTACTATTTTCTCTATTTATTACTGGATTCATATTGCTGGGCTCTTACAACCACTTGTTCAACACTGAAAATTTATTCATGTTTAGGAACATTGTACTAAGAGAGCCAGGTGTGAAGTCTTGTCACATGCCTGGACATGTCAACAGGAAGGCTTCATAGCTTAGTGTGAAAAGACAATTTATGAGCAAGTAACCATCAAAATACTAAGATGAATGGATGTTATTTTTCTTCTAGAATACTGATTATTGAACTTTCCCAGCCAATTCATTTGAAAATTTATGAAAGTGATAAGTTCATTGTTATACACTAATGTTTTGACAGTGAAGAAATTTGAGTTGTTTGTGACTTTTGTGGGTTTGGATGAGGTGAATCAGTAAATTCTGCATGCAGTGTTATGGAGGGGGAAGTAGTAGCTTGTTTTATATGTTACATCCCCCATATTATCTAAAGACTTTCTCAGATTACATTAGCAAAGTATAGAAATTCATCAGTAATATTAATCAGAACCTTGTACTCATCAATAATATAATTATTCTCCTTTTCTGTTAACTTGTAAAATAAATCAATTATAAATTTCTCATTGTAAAGAGATAAACACTGATCAACACATGACGATGTATCTGGTATGATACCTAGTAAAATATAGTGCTAAAGAAATTAATTTTAGAATCCTTATTTTTAGAATACATATAAATTGAAATTTTTAATAGAATATCAGGTTTATTTTGAATATTTTTTTTCTGAATGTAGACATGAATATTGATATTAAATTCACTTTATTATGATTCCACTTTTCTAGATATTTGTTCTATAATTTAGATATTCTCTATCCAATGTAGCACTGGGTGTAGAGTATCTTAAACAAAAAAAATCACTTTTAGATAAAATGCTTAAATTGAAATATCTTTTCTGTTATATACTACTGTATATTAAGTGGAACAAAGGTATCTACTTAGTGGTTGATAGGGTACAAAAAAGTTGATTTGTATTCCCTGAAATGGCGGTATTCATTTGGGAGGCTTAGAGCAGTAGAAAATAGAACCATATACAGCAACAAAAATTAACACTAATTCAACCAGAACATTTGACTAACAACCATTTCAGCTTGATTCAACTTGCTGGAAAGTCAAGGTCCAGCAGTACATTGATATTAGGAGAATGTGAGATCACCTTATACAATACTTTTTAGTCCTAACTTTATTTTAAAATATGTATATGCATTCATGTATATTGGTAAACATTAAGGTAAGAAACATAAAATTTATTTTTGAAATATATGATGAAAGAATAAAAATGATGAATGAAAGATAATGTTAATTTAAAATATTTGTTGCTATAGGATGGTGGATTTAAGTTCAAGCTTATAATCATATTACACATCATATGCTTTTAGATTCACACCACGTGCGGGTCATTTTTTTTCTTGCAAGTAATTAGCTGAACTTCTGTGAGCATTAGTTCCACTTTGTAAACTAAGCAACCATAGACACTTCTTATTTTCTTAGACTTTTCAATCTTTCATGAATAAAAATTACATTAGCATAGCCTATGTGTTGACATGTATTTGAATTACAACTATCATAAGCAATATTAAATAGATTTTTGTGCAGTATATTTTAATGCTTTCATTAGAAAATTATCTAATGATCTTTTATTTGTAACAAATACTTAATATGTGCCTTCAATTATATTATGAATTAAATAGTCCAAATATGTCCCAAATGGTAATAACATAATAGTACATTATAATTGTCCACAACTGTAGTAAGAGGTTTCTGGCCCAGACTTTTGGGCCTAGCTTCAAGGTTTGGACCCACAGACCTGTAGTCCTACAGAGGCATACAGATGCTTCCATTAATTTTAGGCTGACCAGCCTAAGGCTCAGGCGTATAACTTGCTAACTCTTTACCCTTGAACAAACCCATGATTCTTATGCTGTTCAGCTGTGGGGCTTGGTACCTTTTCTCAGAGCAGTATAGTTGTCCTCTGCATCTTCAGGATTCTCTGGCAACTCAGAAGTCTCTGTGGCATTTCTGCTTTGTTCTTCCTGTTCCCAGAGTTTTCTTAGTCTGGTAGCCCCACTCAGACTTCCTGTCTGCCTTTGGCCAATCAATGTTTTTTATTACAATTTAACATCATAAATCCACTACATGCAACCAGTAAGGAAAATGTGATTCTCAGCACTCACTTCATGGCACACAACTACCTATAATTCTAGTTTCCTGGCATCTAGTACCTTCTTCTGCCCTATGAACACACATGGTACATGAACATTTGGAGTACGAGTTTTCTGGCCCAGACTTTAAGGCCTAGCCTCAAGGTTTAGGCCTGCAGACCCAAAGACCCACAGAGACACACAGATGCTTACAATAGTTTTAAGCTGTTCAGCCTAGGGCCCAGGCATATAACTTGCTAACTCTTTATCCTTAATCTAACCCATGACTCTTATCCTGTTCAGCCATGTGTCTGTACCTTTTCTCAGATCAGCATAGTTGTCCTCTGCATCTTCTGGCTTCTCTCCAGCATTCTGCTTTTTTCTGCCTGTCCTGCCCACACATCCTGTCTGCCTTTGGCCAATCAGTGCTTTTCATTAAACCAATGAGTGGGACAATTATTTAAAATGGAACATCATAATCACCCTACAAACATTGAGTGTCAAACACTATGACACATAAAACAAAATAAATTAATATTTTCAGAAGGAAACAATGTACTATGAAGTAGAATTTTTATGTTCTAAAAATTAGCAGGCTCCTGCACAGAAAAATATTATTTATCAAATTAATAAATTTATTCATTTGATTTTCCTCATAATTTGAGGTTTCCTTTCTCCTCTCCCATTTCCTACTCTACTTCTCTTCTTTTACCCTTTGAAATCCACTTTTTATTTCTGTTTCTGTTCAGAAATGAGCTATTTTTCTCTGGGTGTCAACAAAGCATGGCATATCAAGTTTGGGTAGAACTAGACTTTTCCCTTGTTTTAAGGCTGGGTAAGCCAACCCAGTCTGGATAATAAGTTCCTAAGAGCCAGACAAATTGTAATTAACAGATCCTGCTCTCCTAGGAGTTCCAGAAGTAGACCAACTATAAACTGTTATAGTGTAGAAGGCTGAGGTGGGTCACATGCTGGATAGCTGGCTGTCTTATCAAATCCTATGATGTATTCTTTCTGTTGATTCTCTTGTGGTGTTCTTGATTCTCTTGGATTGTAGAATCTTCTCTACCTCTCTTCATCAGGATTCCTAAAGCTCAGCCTAACGATTGGCTGTAGGTCTATGCATCTGTTTCCATCAGTTACTGGATGAAGGCTTTCTGATGACTATTGAGGCAGTCCCTGATCAATAAGTACAGCAGAATATTTTTAGGAATCATGTCTTAACTTTCTAACAGTGTTTACTTCTATCCTGAGTTTTGGGGCCATTCATCCTCTGATTCCTTGCCCTCCAAGCAGTGTCAGGATTAGACTCATTTTCCTGAGGTAGATTTGAGGCTGAAGCAGTCTTTTGTTGGCCACATCCACACTTTTCTAGCCACACTTATCATCATGACACATCCCTGTGCTTCCCATAGTCAGGACAGACTGTGTGGCTAAACTGGTGTCCCAATCCCTGCAATGTAAGTCCCATCAGTCACATGAGATGGCCAGTTCATACAAGGCATACAACAATTCTAGAAGTCTTACCTGGCATCATCATTGTAGATTTTTAGGAATTTATCTTGTATCAGGTTTCTACTTGATGTTTTAATGCTCCACATTCCAGTCATCTCTTTTAGTACTCTCCCTATTTATCTACTCTCACAATCCTTCATGTTTACATCTCAACCTGCCCCACATTTACCCATGAGACCTCTTCTATTTCTAGGGAGATCCACACGTTCCCCACCTTGAAGCATCTTGTAACCTATCCTATATGGATCTGTGGATTGCAGCATGGTTATTCTCTATATTAAAGCTCATATCTTCTTGAAAGTAAGTATATACTATGTGTGTCTTTCTGGGTCTAGATTACCTCAACTAGTGTGATTTGTTTCACGTCTCATTTATTTGATTTCAATTTTTTTTTTGAGGTCACTATTTTAAAAGCTCTCTAATACTCCATTTTTGTTAATGTACTTTTTTATTCATTCTTCAGTTGAGTGACATTTTGGTTGTTTGCTTGTTCTGGTTATTACAAAAAAAAAAAAAAAAAAAAAAAAAAAACTTCTATCAATGTATTTATACAAGGATTCTTGAAGCATAATTGAGTATCTTTTCAGTTTATGCCCAAAAGTTATAGAGCTGAGTCTTGAGGTAGTCATTTATTTTAAAAAATATACTACTATATTAATTACAAAAGTGGCTCTGGAAGTTTTGTTTTCTCCCACAAGGAACTGATAAGTGTTCTCTTTGACTCTTAGTATGAGTTGTCACATGTGTTTCTGATATTAGCTATTTTGACAGGTGTAAGATGAAATTTTAGTCACTTTGACTTGCATTTTCCTTGTTGCAAAGTATTTTGAACATTAAGTATTTCTCTGCCATTTTGGATTCTTTTGTTGAGAATTATGTTTAGATACCTGCCCCATTTTTAATTGGAATACTTGAAGGGGTTTTTGGCCATTTTTTAAATTAAATATGAGGAACATCAGAGAGACATCTGTGAATCCCCCTAAGGGGAAAAAAATTAATGAAAATCTCCCAAGTAAATTGGAAATATTTGAATTTTGATGTCAAGTTTGAGTTCTTTATATGTTTTTGTTTTGTTGAAGAGATTAGTCCACTTTGGGATATTGGTTTGGTCAATATATTTTCCCATCCTTTAAGCTGCCATTTTCATTCTACTTATTGCTTATTCATCTCAGTGTCTGTGCTAGCAATGTTCTATTCAAGAAGTTGAGTTGCCTATGCACTCAAAGTTCTTTCCCAGTACTTCTTCAGTCATGGTTAGGTGTAAATGTATTTACCTTGAGGTCTTTTATCAACTTGAACTTGAGTTTTTATACAAAGCAATATAGATGGATCTATTTACATTCTACTATATGCTGGCATCCACTTATCACATCACCAAACACTGAGGATGCTTTCTTTTTTTCTCTTGTATAATTTTGGCTCTTTGTCAAAAATCAGTTGTCCATAGGTGTGTAGATTTAATAATTGGTCTTTGAATCAATTTTATTAAACAACCTGTCTGCTTTATGGCAGTACCCTGCTATTTTAATTACTATTGCTCTATATTAAGACTCAAAATTAGAGACAATAATATGAAGTTGAATAGTGTCCCTTAAAGGTCTGTAGCAAAAATATTTTGGGATTATGATGGAGATTACAATGAATCTGTAGATTTGATTTTTTCTAAAATGGCCATTTTTACTGGCCAACAGATACTCAAACATGGAAAATTACTCTATCTTCTAATATTTTCTCCAACTTCTTTATTCAAAGATTTGAAGCTCTTGTTATATAGTTCTTTCAGTTGCTTTATTAAAGTCAGATAGTTAATATTCTTTGTGGCTATTGTAAAGGGTATTGCTTCTCTAATCTCCTTTTTAGTCCATTTATCATTTGTATATAAAAAGGGTAGTTAGGGTTGTTTGCTGTTATTTTTATTTGTTTTTATTTAATCTTATATCCATATATATTTATCAGTTTTAAGATATTTCTGGCTAAATTTTTGAAGTCACTTATGCATACTATTTTTATCATCTACTAATAGCTATACTTTAACTTTAAAAAGATCTCTACCCCATGATGATATAGAAACACCAATGAAGTCTCCAAACAGTAACCAAAAAAAAAAAAAATCTTAGAGACAGATGTCATCAGCATAGAATTATATCAGACTTTCAAAGATAAAATAATACCAATACTCTTCAAATTATTGCACATAATAGATACAGTGGAAACATTGCCAACTTTTTCTTTTATCAAGCCTGTCACACTGATACTCAACCACATAAAGACTCAAAAAAGAAATTAAATTGCAGACTAATTTTTATTATGAATATGGATGCAAAAATACTCAATAATATACCTGCAAAAAATAAAACATCAAAACATCATTTACCATGACCAAGTAGTTTTCACCACAGAGATTCAAGGATAGATAAATGCATAAAAAATGTGCTAATGTAATTCACCCTACAAACAAACTGAAAAAAAATAAATAAAACTAACTGATCATCTTATTAGATACTGAAAGTCTTTGGCAAATACCATACACCTTCACAATAAATATCCTTAGGGATTCAGATATAAAAGACATACATAAAGATAGTAAGAGCAATATCCAAAAAGATAATATCCAACAACAAATTAAGAGACTCCCAAAGACATAGCTGACACCTTTCTTCATATCAAGTCAATCTTGGATTTAAAATTCCTGCTAGAGAAATAATACAACATAGAGACTAATGGGATACAAATTGGAAAGGAAGATATCAAAATATAGCTATATGCAGATAATACGATAGTATAATCAATTTTCAATATGATTATTCAAATTGATTCTCAGGAAGCTCATATTTGTTGTTGGTATTTTGGAATGAATAAATGTTGTACAGAGTAAGAGGTAAAGATTATATATCAAAGGTATTCTGTACATATGTGTGTATAGTATTGTAAGTTATAAGTGTAAGAGCACATGTGCTTAAGTTAGAAGACAACTTGCAAAAAATCTATGTGAGTATATTGGATTGAACTCTAAATGTTAAGTTTGGCAACAAGCACAGTTTTCTATAAGCTTTCTCAACCCTAAATATATTACATCTTTATTTTATTACAATTACTTTACTTATGTATTTTGTGGAAGAAAGACACATGTGGAAATAAGATGACCACATGTGAGTTCTAGTAATTGATCCCAGAAAATCATCCTGAATGTCAGAAACCTTTCCAGGTTTGAGCCAACTTACCACCCCTTCTTTCTAAATGTGTTGCTGTATCAAGCAGTAACCAGGCCCAAACCTCATAGAGACAGCTCTCCAAGCCTAGGGAAATCTTTGGAATTACAGAAAAAAAAATGATTTAAACTGGAATTCTTATATTTTGTTTTATTGGGCTCACATAGTAGAAGATCTGTATATTTCCTGTTCTAAAATATTCAGTACAAATTGTAAAAAAATATCTTGTCAGAGCCTGATACTATCTCCAGACTTTGATGTCTGAAATAGTTTATGTGAAGTATATGTTTTAGTTTATTGCATCAGATTGATCTGATGATTAATTTATAATAATGATCTACGTATAAAAATAATTTGAATTAGAATTCTTAGAAACATTTTTTCATTAGATAAGAATCTGTAATATACTGAATATTTTAAGCCATACATCATAATAAATACACATTCATGAAAAAAACACCTAAAATACATACTGAAAGCCTTAAAAATAATTTCAAAGAGTACAAAGATACTGTGCTGTTTACAAAAATCAAATATAATTAGTTATACATGGCATGACCTACTTTTTATTATATGTATTTCCATTTTTATTTTAAGTTGGTATTAAATTTTTTACTTCCATTAGTAACAAAAGACTGGGGTAATTTATTTACATAGCTTCCTGTCATTTTCACTTTGAATTTACCCAAATCAGAAATTTCTGACTCCCTGACTATACTGCCTTTGTTATATTTATATATTCTACAGAGGCTTTGTAATATCCCTACTTCACATGAGCTTGCTTTATGATAAATTTTATGTTATTTAAAATGTCTTCCCAACAACAATTTTCCTCTTAAATATATTTTCTATAATTTTCATAATTTAATTCTATTTTTTTACTGAGATACAATCTTTATATGACTAAATACAATACATTTATTTAATACATTTACTACTTTATCAAAAACATAATTCAGCATCCCTTGAATGTTAAATACTTTTCTGGTGTGTGAATAAAGTTGGAAAAATAGCAAATGTTATCTTTTTAGAATTAAAAATTGCATTGGTGAGAAAAATATACAATAAGTAAACAAAAATAAACTGTGACAAGTTTGAGACATATATCATCATATAATGTTGCTTATCTTGAATTCTAGCTACATCTTCTTTTAGGATTTTATATAAAAAGTTTGCAATTTCAAATCAAAAACCATATCTCATTCTGACTTCAATAAGTTTGTTCAACATTTCTTTCTATAACAGGGAAGTTCATGTATACACCTTTCAGTTCCACACTTTACCAAAAACAAAAGTCAACATTGTTTGTAGGAAGTCTTCTGTCAGAAATAAGAATTATAATAATATAGATAAAATGTGTCTAAGCATTTTTCTAAAGGATGTAACGCAAGTGTTTTATGCTCTCTCATCCATGTGTTTTCTGACTTAACTACTAATTTCTCTCCTTGTGGAAATGGCTATAGTAAATACTTAAAGTAATGAATGTAGTTGGATTCTAATAGCTGCATTTGTATGAATAGGCAACAGACCAGGTTTTCCCTAGGGTCATCTCTTTGTATTAATTAATACATATTAATGACTTTGCTATATTTGTCTGTTTTATAGAACATGCACATTACTCACACAGTCAACAAAACTGCTATGCTGTTTAATGGTGTGATTTTCCCCTCTCAGCATTCTTCTGTGTTTCCACACAGGCTCCTACTTCTTACCAGAGTAGTTTACAAATGGGACTGAGACTCAGTGTGACTTCTAGTCTTAGCACTCCAGATTAACCTGTATAAGGTTGGTCATGTTTCCATAGAAAGCTATAATTTTATCCATTCAATGTTGCAAGCATAGTCTATAATATAATATTAAAATATCATTCATATAATTAAAAGTGTTAATTCAGACTTTTAAAAATAATAGCTGATTATTAGCACAAATACATATTTTCTATAGAATTATCGGGCTTTTTGAAATGTATATTCCTTGCTTGGAAAATAACAACCACAATATATTACTAACAGATTATTTAAAATTTTGAGGATATAACACTAGCTTTTATGAAATTAAAAGGTAAAATAATGTCAGTAACTTTGTTTCTTTTCTAATAGCAATTATTTCAACACTAAATAGTTTAATGAGAACTAATTATCTCATGCAGTTCTATAATCTTATGGTGTATTAAAAACAAGTGTAATTTCTGTGTATTTTCTGTTATATGTTTATTCTTTTGAGTTTTGAGTCGACATAATCTTTATAAAACACACTATATGAAAAAGAAAACCTCAAAGGTTATATTCTTGAAATATTACTTTATAATGCTCTGTTACTGAATAAAACTGTAATAACTGACAATCATAATTTGCAGAGGATATGTATAATTCTTGAAACATCAAAAATTTTTATAAGAAACATGTTAGGTGATTTTATATTAATCAGGAAAGGAGGGTAGCTTAAATCCTCTTTAGCCTTGCAGTGTAATTTCACTCTTGGAACATTCATCCCAATAAAGTTGCAAACATAATTGTCTTTAAACATTGACATTTACATTAGTTGATGTGTTAGAAAAAAGAGTTTCTGGACCTGGATGGAGGTTCATTGCTTAAGGGTACTGGCTACTGAACCTGAGTTCAATTGTTAGCACTTATATGCTGATTTACAACTGTCTGTTGTAGGGCATTATGTTATATTCTTGTGTAGAGATGTAAGTGCATAAAGCTCTCATATACACAAAATAGATAAATAAATAAATCAGAAAGAAGTTCAGCTTTAAAAAAGAAAACCAAAAATAATTTCTAATAAAATATTTTTATATGTGTACCTATTGGACTTTTCCTTGTGTGGAATATCAAATATCATAAAATGCTACAGTCTGTTAGAAAATTCAATCTGCCAATTGCCTGTCAATAAGAGAGCCATTATTAATGCTTGTGGGGTCCCCTTTTCCCTCTTGGCCCATTAGATATCAATCTAATAGGACAAAGGGGCAGATGTGGTGACAGAATGTTTTGTATGCAGCCCATGGACATTACCTTTCTAGAGACTAAGCTGCACAATATTCCATTACATTGTCTGAATATATCTCGTTATGATTTGTTTAATAAAGAAACTGACTGGCCAATAGTTGAACAGAATAAGGTTATGCAGAAAAGTCAGACAAGAAAGAAGCTGATAAAAATGAAAGTCAGATGTGCAGGTAACTAGAGATAAATGTGCCATGATAATAAAGCTATCACCACATGACATGAATAAGGAATATGGATTATCTGAAAATTTAAGAGCTACTTTGTAATAAATCTGGGCTATTGGCTGAGTGTTTGTAATTAATATTAAACTTTGAATTATAATCTGAGAGCATCCTATGAACAAAAACCTCTGCTTACAAGTCAGCTTTGGTAAATCGACTCAAATTTATTTTAGAGTATTAGGTATTATATAGGATTGGGGATTCTGGGGACAAACCCAAATTTGAATTATGTTACATTTACAACATAAGACTCAGTATGTGGCATTAGGGTCCAATCAAAATGCTAAGAGAACTTGCCTAATTACCATATGATTTTTCAAGGGAAAAACATTTGCTGATAACTGTGTCAAGAGTCACCCTTGAGATAGGTCAGGCATTCTGGGCCTAGAGACAATCTCCTGATATGGCTGGGTGGAAAACGGAATTTTTGCTAGGGGCAGGGAGTCCTCCATGTTTCACAGCTTAGAGAAAGCTTCTGGGCTATGACTGACTGCAACCTCTTACCAGAATCCACTACTGCTAACATACTTTCTATATAGTTATTCTTATTTCAAAGGCACATTAAATAATTTTTAGCAAGTTTTACAAGTCATTAATAACAACAAAATATAGAACACAATACAGGGACTCAAATTCCTTTTTATTGTAAAACACTATTATTGATGGGTTCTTAGAATATATTACATTTTATAGCTAATGCATCATTACATTAAAATTTAAAAATTTCCTAGAGTAATTTCATAATTTTTAAATTTGGTTTGTTTTTTGTACTTCTGTCATTCACAGCTCTAGGGAACTTATAGCAATGGAGTACATCTACTGAAAAGGGAGAAGTTACAATATTATCTCACGTGAACCCTTGCACATTAAAGCCAGGTACCTGATGTGGGAATGTCTTCTGTATTCTGTGAGATAAAGGGATTGTTTTGGCTTGTGGCAAGTATCTTAGAACTAGGCCAGGAAATCAGAGCATAGATAAAGCAAGGAGGGTGAAATAGAGGGAAACATGATCCAGCTTCCCATGAATCAACATGTAAAAGTAACACAGGTAAGCCACAGGCCATGTGGCAAGACAGATTAATGAAAATGGGTTGAATTAAAAAGAAAGAGCTAGTTAGCAATATGCCTAAGCCATAGGCCAAACAGCATGAAATTAATATATGCATCTGTTTGTTTCTTTGGGACTTTGGGATTGCTGGTTCAAATATACAGCTTTTGTTGACATATCTGAACTGTGGGCCTAGTCTAGGCCAGAAACATCTTTCTACAGATGGGGCTTCAATGTGGTGCCGAATACCACATAAAGCCTGAAAAAGCTTTTAAAAAGGGTTCTGTAGCGTAAAAATGGAGCCAAAAGCAGCTTCCAAGTTGTATATCTGAAGTGGGTTGTAGTGCAGAGAATTGTGCATGCCTGAGCTACAAAATGGTGTCAGGTTTGAAGCTTGCAACTTAAGCTGCAACGAGGCTGGTTCCCAAAGTCTCACAAAAGACTCCAAATGAGCAACAAGCTGCATATGATGGGTTTAAGGTTTCTGTTTTTGCAGGCAAAAAAGAAACAGAGACAAAGAAGGTTTCTTGGTAGCAGCATTTTCTGGGATTGCTCTATTTGCTGGCAGTGAGCAGACCTAACTCCTTTAAGATCTACTTCCTGATCCAGCCTTAATAGCAAAAACTGTGGCTCTTTAAGATGCCTTGTTGCCAAAGGCTTAAGTTGAATGAGGAGCAGGCTGAGATGCTCTATTTAGTGACAGAGTACCCTAAAATTTCCCAGAGTAGGTGGTTAAAAGTTCCACAATATTTAATACTATTCTAAGAACTGGGAAAATACACATGGCTCTGGTGGCTCTGCCATGTTGAAAAGTCACTGAATGAGGCAGGGTCATCGGCCAGAGCAGCACTTTACAGTCTAACATTTTAAAAGTTTTTCTGGCTGGAAAATGATTAAGGAAATACAGTAAAACAGATTCAGATGGAGAAAATCTCTAAATGGGTTACAAAGTGTGTGAAAAAGAATATGTAAGCTGGGAGAGAAAAGAAAAAGGGAAGAGAAATTCCTTTAAAAAGGAGAAGTAGAGTAAAAAAATAGAATAAGCCACATAACAATGGAAAATACACAAAGAGTCTGGATTATGGTTATTTTGTTTTTTAACTGTTAGTGAGCTAACTGCAGAAAGACAATTTATTGCAAAGGCTGCTAAATTAAACAAACATATTTTAAAGGTATCTTGACTTTGAAATTTGGGTCTAAGGATTTGTTTCTTTGGAAAAGAGGTTCTGCTTTTGTTTCCACAGAAGATGAGAACTTGTGGATTGCTTCCAGGCTAGTATGGTTTGGTCAGTCAATATCCCCTGATCTTTGATGGGAAGAGATGATCTCACCAGCTTAAAGGCTGCTGACTAAGGTGATCCAGCCTTAGGACTCTCATAAAGTTAGCAGTGCCCCTCAGTCAGCAGAAAGTAGTAATAGAAAGCTATGCCCCAAATATTGTTTATGTTTGTTTTTATTATAAATGTTTAATGATCATAGTCAATCTCTTTCTAAAATAAAGGGGATATGATGTAGGAATGCTAAAAAAAGGTAGATTAAATTTACCTTAATCCCAAAAGAAGATGCTAATTTAAAAATATTTTATTGATATGAATTTTTACTTATTGATACAAATTTCAGGTCAATTTTGTTATACTGTATGTATATTTCACTCTTGCTTAAGATATTATGTTCATGCAATTTTGTTAAAATGGTAATATGTAATTAATGAATGTACTTTAATAGTTATCTGTGATAACCAAATTTATAATTAAGTTAGTTAGGATTTTTTAGGTATACAAATATATATTTCAATTAGATACATAATCTTCAAACACTTCAAAGACCTATAAAATATGGCATTTAAAATATTTTAAGAACTTAGACTTTTCTGGATGGTGAGACAGGTCTGATCCTGGCAGCACCGATAAACTTCAATAGAATGATGAGCACTGAAGTAATTGCACATGGAATTTACTTTCTTTGTGGCCAAAGTTAGCCATTGGATAAGAAACTATTTTTATATTTACTGTTTGACAGTCTGCTGTATGCACTGGACATGCAGGACCTATAGGAAAGTGACCTCTTAACTCTGACAGAACAAGCTGAGATGGTTCTTCAGGTTCCTGCTTTGTAGAGAAAACTGCCAGACATCCTTCAGGATACAAAGAGAAGCCACTGAAAAATGTGCAGGGCAGTCCTTCAAATTTCCTGCTTTGTTGAAAGGTACTTCATACTACAGGTGTCCTTTTCTTTTAACCAAATATAAACCTTGCTCATTTTAAAGAGATGGAAACTCACTATAGATTAATTTGACATCCTATGCATAAACTTCAACTAAGCATTGGCAATGTACTTTTGCTGCCAACAGAGAGAAAGATTGCTCATTTTGCTGTTTTGCCCTGTTGGAAAAACTGGAATTGGCAATTTTGACAAGTGTACTTTCTCATGTTTGGGGAATCTTGATTACATTCCAACATTCAGTGTTAGTCATAACATTTGCTGAGGGAGGGACTTCTACTACTTTCACTAAATTAAAACTTTAGATACTATCAAAGATAGAATTTGGTCAGGAACACCGCCTATAAAGTTGTTAGCTGTGTGTCTCCAGACATGCTGTTGGGGCTTATATGTATAGGACCCCTTGGCCACCATAACTTTCCCATAATGTGATATTGTTATTTTCAAGATCTATGATTCTCAAAATCTCAAGAAGTTACCTGGTCCTTGGGCAGGTTGGCTTACAACTTAAATTAGGGTTTAACATTCCCATTCTGAAGTTTTATCCCGGGTCAAATCTTTGATTCTATGATGGGCACTGGTTTATACTTAGGTCTAATAATCATCAGCTTAATGGTACTGAAATAAGAATTATTTAGTTATTATATTAATGATGTAAAACACAGTAGAAATTAGGAGAAGCAAAAGGCTCAAATATTGTTTGCTATATCAGGGGGTTTCCTTTTGATTTAGCATTGTTGTTTTAGCCTGTTAAGGAAAGCAGGAATGATGTACTCTCTACTATACCTGAAGAAAAGGTGTCTTTTGTCAGGTCCTAGGATGGCTGAAAGGCTAGTCAAAAGCTGAACAATGAGACATTTAGAACAATCATCCAATTAGCTGATTCAGATGGAGGCTGGACAGGTTCACATCCAATTTCGGCAAGTCCAGAGATCAGCAATTTGCAGTTTATAGGTGCTCCTTCAGTGGTGTCTCGTTTATAAGTACAAATATTATGAAACAAATATAGACTAGGTGAAAAAGTTAAAATTCAGGAACTTAAAGAATAATCTCATATTCAAAATGTTTTGTTGGACCTTTGATAGGTGATTCCAAGCCTTCTAACCTTTGCTTATTCCCTGAAGCCTATAAATTTTGCTTTACCAAACAAGATAAAAGTTCAATACCATTGTACTGCTATCTTCTTTGTACAAAAAGTAAGTTAACAGATATCTATAAAACAATTGAAACAGTTTATTATCTTGGAGTTACAAGAAAAAAAAAATGACTGGTTTAAACCAAGAACATTTTTTCCCTTCTATCCAAATAGCCAGGCATATAGATTAAACAGAGTTGTTTTTGTCCTGATGAAAGTTTGGTCTATTTTTTAAAAAAAAAAATATTTTATTAAATAAACACCATTTTTATCTGTGTACTATCCTACTCTCCCTCCCTTCTTTCCTCCCAATCCCTACCAGTCAGTTTTTAGCCTAGCCTCTCTCCCTCCACCCATCCCCTCCCCCAAAAGTACAAGAAGTTCCAAGGTGGATCAGCTAAGCAAAGCACATCCACTACAGGAAAGTCTGGTCCACTCATCCTAAAGTCAAGACTGGGTTGGGTGTTCCTCTGCAGGGAATGCACAGTCCGATCTCACTCCTTGAGGCTCCACACACTGCTCATGCCAGTCTACAGTTGCCTACCCTTGGTGGGCCTGGCTTCCTTTGCTGATGGACCTCCAGTGCCACTCCAGACTCAGTGAGTCCCCCCGTGCTCCAGCTAGTCATGACTACAGGAACTCTCTTCACAATCCCCATCCCCTTGCTCCTAGCTGGAACAGGAGCTCTGCTTAGCCAGCACTCAGCCATGGATCTCTACCTCCCCATCTATTCCCTTTTAGATGTAGGTTCTGTGATGACTCTTAGGGTGGCTACTCACTTGATTATAGGGGAGTCCTGCTCAGGTACCCCCTCCACTATTGTCTGAAGACTTGGCCAGGGACATCCCATGAGTTCTTGGAGGTTTCCCAAGCACCCAGTCTTTTTTCAAACCTACATTTTCTTCCTCTATGGAGATATCCATCTCTTTCTATCTCCCTCTTTGCTCCTCTCACTCAACAATCTCCTTCTTTCAAGATTTGTTCCCAACTCTTTTTGGTTGCAGCCTGTTATGACCTCAATTTGCTAAGGTGATCTCTATCTTCTCTTCTTATGATAATCTCTAGATGTCTCTCTTAAGTTCCTTCTAACACTAAGCTGTTCAGGGGTTGTCGTTTGCAGCTTGGGTATACTTATGTCTAAAATCCACTTATGAGTAAGTACATTCCATGTCTTTCTTTCTGGGCTTGTGATATCTTGCTTAGTCTATGTTTAAAATAAAATCAAAGGAAACAATGTCTTGAGCTTGCCACTTAATATAAATAGTCAGTGTACTACCAGCTTAACAGAAATCTATTTGTAAGTTTTAAAATTTTGAAACCTTCAAATCACAATTAACAACATGTTACAGTTTATATTTATATATCTTTTAGTGAAAAGTACCTGATATCTTTTAACATTAAGACTGCATAAAAGACAAACCCATTTGCCTTCTTTAACAAGAAATGTATTAACTTTAATTAACTCATGAATTAACAAGGTAGTTGTAGCCTTGGGAAAAGGATCTAATTGTGGTATAACTCACAAAGCTATAGCTAGCTTACCTGACAATGGGATAAGAGACTTGAGGGGGACCAATGACAGAGACTATCCCGTAGTTTTTTTATATGGACAGCTATCCCATACACTTGTGGTCTCCATGGCACTGGGTATTAGAACAGAAACCTTGGCTAATAATCCCAGAAGAGGTAAGGCCTTTCCTGTGGAGGAAGAGGGCAGGGACTGAGGGACTGAGCGTACTTTGTCTAGGCAATGTGGGAAAATCAACTCTCCAGTGTACACAGTTTGGAAAGAACCTTGGCTGCAGGTAAGATATGGGAGTACTCTTGCCCAGTGGTTAGTCAGCATTGCCACAATCAAAGAAGAGTTGTCAGTTACTGTGTCTATTGCATTCTTGGAAATCTTGAGGGTCAATACAATGATCTGGGAATCTTAGTCTATCATGTGAATTTAAGTATCACAAATGCCAGATTCAACAAACCTCTGAAAGATTGAGGGCCATTATCTATTAAGTATAGCTCTGACCAACTAATAACCTAAAAATTTCCAACAGTTTATAACAAACAAAATAACTTCTGAATTGAAGTTCTTTTAGTACTAAGATAAGACATAAACATAATAGATTGAAACATTTTTCAATTGCATAATTATGCTAGTAAACATAACAGTTCCCTGCATAAATCTATTCAACAAAATAGTTTTAACTTAACAATGCTAGCAAAAATAAGAAAGGTAGGTACATATTTTATTGAGGCTGTTAGTTTAAGCAGACATTAAGTAAGCAGTGACATTTTCTAAAACAGTGCTTCTAAGCTCTTTGTGAGACTTCTTGGGTTACCATCTTACTGCAACATAAAAAAGAAATACTTCAGTTTCTGGGGTTTATCTGTGATCATATTTATATGTTATAAATTCTGAAATGTTCCATAGGCCTTTAAATTTAAACATTTAAAGAAATTTTTCTTTAAACTACTCAGATTATTTAAATTTTCCATAAAACTCTAAAATTCCCTTTGAAAGAAGTCTAAAAATTGCTCAACTATGTGTTCTGATAATATCAAACTAAACCATTTTTTTAATTTTAAGAATGAAGACAGAGTGAACAACCACAATTTTTAGAAGGCAAACCAAGTTCAAATAGTGTAAACAATCCAGTGTCTCTAAAATCAATGCCAAGCAGATTACTCTCATGTTACAAAGTTTGGCTTCCAGCAAGATAAGTTCTCATATATGAACACATGGAGATACAGCTTTAATGCCTCATTAAACAAGCACTGTTTTAAATCCTATTTTTTTATAAACCTTTTTTTTAAGACAGGATAAGAGTTATATATATCATTACCATTTTAAAGTATTCTAGTAGACCTGTTGTTTGTTTGTTTGACTCATATCATATGGTTGCCTTCAGACAAGATGTTGGTGAAGCTTGATGGAAACTAACCACCTCACTGCCCTTAGTTAAGATGGAAACTAACCACCTCATTGCCCTTAGTCACAGTGTTGGAAGACCATATTCTGTTTCTCAGAACAGTTCTAACCCTGAGCTATAAGCTTTAAGTTAACTTTTTGTTGGATATGGTACAGATTTTTAACTATACCCAGGAACTCATAAAACAATAATCTATAACAAAGACTGTATGAACACAGTAAACTCACACATTTTCAAGACTAGTTAGAAAAAAAAAATCAGTGATCACATCCATTTACAAAACAGACCAAAATTTTCTATTATTCTCAAACATTAGCATTTAAAGGGAGGAGGTTCTTATGAGCTGGGAAATTCAATTTTCATAGGCTCAGTGGTTTTACAACAGAACTGAATGTGAGCTTCCCAATGGGAATAAGCTGCCCACTGTCTCCAAGTAGTAATTTGCAAAGACAAACCACATATATAAGAAAATATAAAACAAACAACAGCGATGACAATAACAGTTGGTGTCATTAAAGATTTCATCAATCTGATCACAGAAATGAACAGAGAGGAAGATGATCTAGATATTTTCTTGCACAACCTCTCGTCTGCATAATATTCCAACATTAGACCTTGACAAACTATGAGTCTGGCTACTCGTGTACTGAGGCAGCCTAGACATATATCGCCAAAGCGATAGGTCTCCCTGGTCCCTACAAACACCAAAAATGGATGAAGCCACCATAAAAAATACTTGCTACTTCCTTTTTCAAGAATGGTTGCTCAATAAAAAGGAGGGTCCCAGGAGCAGGAGTGAAGATCCTGTATTTAGAGAAGAAACAATTCCACCATTTTGAATAAGTTCAAGCAAACTTTTTTTTTTTTTTTTTTTTTTTTAATACTTTACATACCTACCAACATAGAACTTTGTCAGGACCACCATCTGAAAGCATCCCAGTTGTGGGACCCCAAGAAAAATGCTGTCCAGTGTTACATGCACAAAACCCATGAAGTTTTAAGCTAACAGAAGAGAATACTTAGCAGATGGAAGCCAAGAGGCATTCATGGTGGGGAGAGGAAGACACTCCATGCAGGCAAGCTGTGGACAGTGTGGATGGGAGCCTTGAAATAGACACATTTTATAGGTTGCACTCATGTGAAGACTTTCTTAGAGTGAGAGAGAAAGAGGGGGGGCAGAGGTGTGAGAAACAAGAAATTTATGGCAGGAAGAGAGAGAGGGAGTAAAGGGGAAGAGTCTTTTTTAAAGAGAGCTTGACATCAGGGCACTTGAGCCAGGCTATTGCTTATTAGCCAGGACTCCAGGAAGTGGATCAGAGTACTAACACATGAGCCACCATACATTCCCATGAGGCTTTGCTTTTATTTTCAAAAACATCAGTTCCAAAATACCAGGACAGGTAGGGCTTACAAGGTATCTTGGGGTATAATAGCAGCCAGAAATATCTTTTACATTTTCTTTTTTCTATATCTTAGTGATTTTAGATATATGACTCTTTTACTTAAACTTCAGCAGTAAAATTTACTTATCATATAACAGAAGAATAGTTTTGGAAAAAGTATTCATCACTATCTCTTATTATGAATATACAATATTTTAACATAAGCATTGCAAAATTTGAGAAAAAATAATATTATATATGATATATAATAATATAATGAACAACATAATGATTACATAGGAAAGCTATGAGAAAATCAAGCTATAATATGTGGTTACTTTCCAAGTTATTCTGAGCTGTGTAGAAAGATTGTTGCCAATTAGTAATATTGAAATACGAAACATAATTTGAAAAGAAAACTAACATTGCCAGGAATACAAGTAGTACATTTGTATGTAAATTAGGACATGGCCACACATAGGTAGGATCATAGAGGTTTTCATTGTGTATCCGAGGAAAGTAAAACCAGTAGTATCTGAAGAATCCAGACCACACCAGGCCAGCAGGCTGAGTTACTCCATGAGAGGAAAAAGAGAGTATAAAACTAAAGAGGAAGAAATAAAAAATATGGGAAACAAGAGTCCAAGGAAGCACGTAACCAACATGGCCTCTTTATATAAAAATCAGAGAAGCTGGGGCAAAGGAAATGGAAATCAGAAGAAGTTGAAGGATATGCCAACCAGGATGCCTCTGCAACATGGACTTGTTAATAGAGACTGAGGGAGCCTAGGGGCTAACATAGACTCTGGTGTGCTAATAAGCACCTCTGGCATAGGTTACTGAAAAATCCATATGTCCCTTCTGCCATAACTCAAGAGAGTGACACCTTTTAGAAAAAAAGAAATATCTTCTTATGTTCTTGAGGGAATGTGGCTTCTTTTTTCTAAATTCCAGGCTTTGGGAAAAGCATCTGGGGGAATATAACACATTCAAGGTATATTTCAAGTTACAAACAGTATTTATAGCAAATAAAATGATTTTAAGAACATCTAATTCATAAATGGACAATAGTCTTACAGATTAATAGTTTATGGTGATTATGAATCTACCCATGAAGTCATCTAATATTTTAGTAAGCATATTTCATATATAGACACGTTTTCTACTTTGTAAAGAAAAAGTCACAATAACAATAACACAAGTCTGCTTGCAGGGATTTTTGCTTTCAGGTGATATAGCAAGGCAGTTCTTTTACTGGTTTATCTATTCTACAGCAAACCTCTAGGATTCAAACTTATTCAAATTCATCTCAGCAGCTCTACTCAGTCACACTCCAGGGTATTACCTTAACAGGATCTAAATCTCCACACTTTAATGACAGCTCAAGCAATTAACATCTCCTAAAGGGAATCTAAATGCAAACAGCTTATGCAAACCAATATCCCTGAAGGAGACTTTAAGCACCTAACCCCTAAGGAAAGACTTGTGCAAACATGTATCAGGAGTTTACCCTTAATAAACATTTATTCAAATCCATGCCCTAAATAACACTCTGAAGTCTAATACTTTACATACACACACACACACATGCTTCATTGGCACATGGCCATATACACTGAACAGAACATTCCTGATGCCCCATTACAAGATTACATTTATCAATAAGTATTTTATATTTGTTTAAATTTATTAAAAGTAGTGACAATATAAATACAATAAATTACTAATATTTTATGGGTTTTGCCTTAGTTGCATATCTGTTACTACAATAAAAATTCTGAAACTTGAAAATGTGTAAAGGAAATTAATTTGTCCATTTGGTCAGTGTGATTAGAAATGAGTAGAAGGAAAGGATAGAATTTAAATACTTGCATGCTTTTCAGAAAGTTATAATTTTTAGAGAACCAGAAGCCAATTCTGCCAAATGTTTGATTATTCAATGACAATATTTTGAGTTACAAAAAAAAATGATTTTTGTAGGATCACAAACACTCAAGTGTCTCATATGTTCAGCACATTTGTAGTTGATATACTGATAAGGCTGTTTGGTACATCACATTTATAACTCACTTCCTCACAGTCAGATCTATTTAGTTATGATAAGAGAAAAACTAGTAAAAACAATATTTCTAAAATAAAAAAAAATGTTCCTTGATATAATAATAAAGAATACCTGACTTGTACTTGATCAAGTATGTCATGTCTTAATAAGTTCTGTCTACTTGTTTTCACGTGACAATTTTACATCATTCAGAATTTGTGTATGAGTACCTCATGTCTCCATAGTGTGTGTGAGTGTGTGTATATATATATATATATGTAAATATATGTAATATACTTTTATATATATTTATACATATATGTACATATATGTACAGAATAAGTATGTATTCATGCATAGAATACCGACAAATCTGCAGTGCAATTTTTTTACAGTAAGTGTATATAATGTGTGGATGTATATGTGTGTGTACATATGTAGATAGCTATAAAGAATTTCATATAATGGGTAATTATAACAGTAAAAGTATAGCACGTTGGCAATATGGTATATAATCCTACCATTTTCTATACTTCCTGAATCATTATACATGGCATACACATATATAGATAATAAATAAACACATTTCTTTTAGAATAACCATTTTTTTATAGCTGCTATTGACTTTAATTCATCAGTGACAACTATTTCTTTAGGAAAATTAGTTAGAATAACAATTTCCTTTAAGTTGGCAATCTCATTTAGGTAATCAAATTAGAGATAATAAGTTCATGCCATATATTGATAAGTATTCACAAATTGTACACAGAATAATTCTGCTCAAACTCAGTAATGCTATGTGATTATGAATTAAACTGAATTTTTTGTTGGTAGTTGTCATTAATGTTTAAAACTTGAACATATTTACAATAACATCTTGTACTAAAGTTATTCTAATTGATTAAAAGTAATAATTTGATATTATTTTAAATAAAATTCTTTTTCCTCACTCTTTTTTTTTTAAACGTGTATTTTGGGGGCGGAGGTGGTATAGGGATGAGGTCATTGCCACTGAGGATGTCATGGCAGAGTGTGGAGGTCTAAAGCCATTTTTAAATGTTCAGTCTTTGAGTGACTTCCACCTTTTGCTTTGAGTAGGGTTTCTCCTTATCTAGAAAAGTCACTACATAGTCTGTACAGCTGTCTGATGACTTTCCAGGAATCAATCTGTCTGTCTCTGGTCCTCATCAAATCACTGTTGTAATTTAGCATGTACACTGTGCCCAACAGTTTATGTGATTTCTGACTATCTAAATTCAGTTCCTTCAGTTGGGAGACAGTGCTTTACTTACTGGAACATCTTCCTACTGCTGCAGCCTTACTTCTTGTTCATGACTTTCTAACATGGAGTGTCTACAGATAATTATATCTCCATGGGCCCTTCATCAATCAGATAGGTACTTAACTCTCCAGTCAGCTATAAATCATAGATAATACTAGCAACCGTGTTTCATTTAGTACTTTTAGGAAGTTTTAATAGGTGATAGAATGCTGTTGTTTTCCTATTCTCTGTTTCTTATAATACGGGAGTTATTTCACTTACCCGTCAACTGATTTTTGGAAGAAGAAAGAGAGAGGACCCAAATGACTAGCCAATGAAATTCTTAAAAAAAAATCTAAAAGGAGAATGAAATAAAGTAGGAACTATTTTACTTTTTAAATGACAAGTCCCAATGGGTGAGACACCTAGAATTCAGAAATGGCACCTTTTTAAATGAATTTTATACCGATGTATTCAATGATCAAAATAAAATAGAAAGCTTTCAGTATTATGAAAGATTTATGTCTGTTCTTTGTACTTTCACTCTGTTTCAATTCATTTCCAACTATCTTTTCCTGGAGTTATATACTTATTGATTTGGACTGAGTGTTTTGTTGGCAGGATGAACTCTTTAAGAAAATAGATTTCAAATACTGCACAAGAATTTGGCACAGGATTTTTCATTTTTGTGTTACTAACAGACTATAACATTAGATCAAAAGTTGGCTCCTAGTAGAATTAAAATGACTTGATTGTAACACTAGTAATCAAATACAATGCTACAACCATCCTATTACATTAGATTGTCATTTTCAAAAATAAAATAATAGTAGTACCCTTTTCCCCCTCCTGCTTTAATTTCTGCTTCCTTAACCTTTTATTTTATAACAATCTATATTTATCATCTCTACTTCTGATGATTATTCTATAATGAATAACCGATTTACTAAAATCATTCTCATTTTTTTACCTATTTAATATTTGTGTACTAAATTTTCAATTTCTTTTATAAAATTTTAATTATTTGATTTTGATTCTTTAAACTGTTCTTTAAAATATAGCTTACAAAGCACATGGAATACCATTGAAAATTATTATATTAAGGACAGATATATTCAGTAGCATCCTCAGTAGGAATACAAGCACCTACATATATTTCCCGTGATAAATGTTACACCATTGAATATGTATGTATCCTTATGGCTTTAAAGTCTTTACAATAAAATTATGACCTTGTTGTTAGAGTTATGTATAACAGTGTACACACACAGTGGCATATAGTACTTATAAATGCTAGGCCATTAGCTCATGCTTATTACTAACTAGATCATACAATTGAAAGTACCCATAATTCTTATCAATATATTTAGACAAGTGGCTTGGTACCTTTTCTCAGTACAGCATTCTCATCTTGCTTTTCCTGCATCTGGCTGGAGATTACTGACTCTACCCTTTCTATTCCCAGTATTATTAGTTTGTGTATCCCTCCCATACTTCCTGCCTGGCTACTGGCCAATCAGTGTTTATTAAAGCAATTTGAGTTACAAATCTATACAGTGTACAAGAGCATTATACCACAGAACTATACTTTTAAAATTCAGTTTTATATAATGGGTAGATGATTAAATAGGGCAAGTTGACAGGGTTTAATATTATAGATAAAAGGTTTTATTTAAACTAATGTATGTTCAAGAGACATGCCTAAACATATTAAGGGAAATATAGAGCAAGCCAACAACCAACATCAAACTAAATGGAGGGTAATTTAAGTAATTTCACTAAAATCAGGAACTAGACATGGCTATCCTTTCTCTCCATATCTTTTCAATATAGTCCTCAAAATTCTAGTTAGAGTGATAAGACAACAAAAGAAAGAGGATATAATTCATAAAGAAAGAAATAAAAATATTATTCATAAATTATATAATAGTATATGTTAGTAAGCCAAAAATTCTACCAAGCATGTCTTTCCGGTTATAAGCATCTTCTGAAAAATATTATAAAATATTAACTCAAAAAGTTAGTAGACTTTATACATAAAACTTATAAAAGGTTTGAAGAAAAATATCACAGAAATAATACCTATAAAAATAGCAACAGATATTATAAAGTATCTTTGAGTAACTCTCTCTAAACAAATAAAAGACCTATGAGACCAGTCTTTAAGAAAGAAGTTGAGATATCAGAAGTTGGAAATATCTTCATGAACTTAAATTGGTAGAATAAACATATTAAAAATGCTCCTCTTACCAAAAGCAATCTACAGATTCAGTGCAAACCCCATCCACATTCCAACTCAATTATTTATAGACCTTGAAAGAATAATTATCTTTATATGAACAAATTTAAGTCCACACACCTATGAACAACTGAGTTTTGACAAAAATGCTTATATCATACAATGTAAAAGAGAAAACATTTTTAACAAATGGTGCAGACCTAACTGGATGCTCACATGAAGAAGAATGCAAATAGATCCATATCTTTTTCCCTAAACAGATTCAAGCCCAAGTAGATCAAAGACCTCAACATGAATACAGTTACACTTGCAGAAGAGAAAATGTGGAATAACCTGAACAAGTTGGCATAAGAGACAACTTCCTAAATAGAACATCAATAGCACAGATACTCGGATTAAAAATTAATAAATGAGACCTCATGTAACTGAAATCTTCTGTAAGTAAAGGACATTTCCAATAAAACAAAATGGCAGGCTAAAGAATGAAAAACCTTCTTCACCAACCCCACATCTGACAGAGGATATATCTCTAAAGTGTATAAATAACTCAAGAAACTAGACATGAAAAAGACCAAAAAAAAAAAAAAAAATGGGGTATCTAAAGAAAGAATTCTCAACAGAAGAATCTTAAATGGCTGAGAGACACCTAAAGAGCTGGTCAACAAACTTAGCTCTCTGAAAATTCAAATAAAAATGACTCTGAGATTCAAACCAAAGGGTATAAAGATCATCACAAAGAAACCTTCAGAAACAACCTTTGGTTAAAGGAACTCACAGTCTCTAGAGAGACAGCTTCCTGCATTGGACTGTCATAAAAGTCCTTTATATCTGTGTTGATGTGGAAATGCCTTTCTGTATGCTGTGAATGTCAATCTTTAAATAAAGAAGCTGTTTTGGGCCGTGACATGACAGGCACCATAGAAGAAGTAGGAGGAGACATCAGAACATAGGCTGGAGAAGCAGGGCAGAGTCAAAGACAGACTGAGCTGAAGCCCAAAGGAGCAACATGTAAGGAACACAGGTGAGCCACGGGCCACATGGTAGACAGATTAATAGAAATGGGTTAATTTAAGATATAAGAGTTAGCTAGCAATGTGCCTAAGCCATAAGCCAAACAGCATAGAGTTAATATAAGTATCTGAGTCATTTCTGGGGGCCTGAGCAGTGGCGGTGGGATGCTAAGGGGTCTCAGGCGGCAGGTCTGTGGGTCTGGGCCTCTGGCTGCCCAGGACCAAGAAACTCTGCTACTACACTATGTGACTGTTGTTTAGCTTGATCTATTTGTATAACTCTCAGTGGTAGAAGCAGGGTCTCTCCCTGATGCTTTGGCTGGTTTCCAGAAACATATATCTCTTAATGAATTTCCATGCCCAGCATTACTAAAAGGGTAGGAGATTGGTCCTGCCTCAACTTAATATGCCATGATATGTTGACACCTAAGAGAGGCCTGCCCATTTCTATACAAAGGCAGAGATGGTGTGAATAGGAAGGATGGCAGGGGAAGAGGGGAGAATTGATAAAGATTTCTTTAAGATATTTTTAAAATTCAAAATCCTTTATGTAAAATTATTAAATATCAAGTATACTACCAGCACTTTTAGTCTACAAAATGTTCTTTTACACAAGTATAGTAATTTCTAGACAAGCTTAAATGTGGTTTTTATTTTAGGTAATTTCGCAGATAATTCCTGTGGGCTACTTTCTATTATTTCTACAAGAAAAAAGTAAGATTACAAGAATAAAACTGCAATAGATATGATAAAGTGGTTTGTGGAATTCTCATGGATCTGCCATCCTAGGCAAAGAACTATGGGTACATAAGCAATGATAAGAATAAGAGAGAAAAAATGATCTTATACCAGGAGAGCACAATTGATTAGCCAATATTAAATGTCCACCACCAAAATCCATATATACATGTAACATTATACAGACTAAGCAGATGTTACTTATGCATATTTAGAAGTGTATGATGAAGTCAAACTGTGCATTGAGTGCAACAAAATGTTCACTTCATCATTCAAGTGTACTTTGTTCTGTAACAAATCAAATACAACTAAATTAAAGTTGGATTTTGTTTTAGCTTTTTCTTGCCTTTATTTCACATTACAGTTAGATTTTCACAAATATATATATATATAAGAGAGAGCAAAGAAAACATAAAACAACCATAATTCCTGCTCGGAATATACTAGTGAATTAGGTTCCTGAGAAGAGTCTTTCTTGTTCACCTAAGGTATGGAGACAATACAATCACCCTTGTGTAGCATTCAGTGTCAGACAAATTACTCTGTAACTTCTGGTTCCTGCTTCAGCTTGTTCTTCTTCTCTCCAAACATAGGCAAACATGTCACACACTGTTCTTTCTGAAACCACTGCATGTTCCTAACAATAGTGAATGATTCCATACTTGGTTATTAACTCATAATAAGTTCATAGTCTAAAATTATAAATATTTACTTCAACCTTGAAAGTTTCTTATTTAATGAAATATTTTAGAAAAATAATAATTTTTAGCTCATTCTTTGGAAATGTCACATCTTGCACACCAACTCTTCCCACCTTCCTTTTTCTCTGTATGTGTATTTGCAGTAGTCACCCTTCATTAATTAAAAGCAAAACAAACAAACAAAACCCACCTTGCACCTCCATCTCTCTAATGCCTTTTTATTCATCCTAGCGGCCAGGAGCTGTGGTGTGTCACACAGTATACCCCTTTCGTCCAATCAGCCCCACCCATAAGATATTCATTGCTTGAGACATGGGTCTGGTTCAAGGTCTTCCTCTGATTTCTGACACATCATTACTGGGCCCACATTGAAACTCCTCTCGTATATCCTGTTGTTGCCCTGAATCATGGAGGTCCTGGGAGATCCTGGGAGCCCCAATCTGTTCAGAGAGCCAAAGTCTCTCCCAACCACCAGATGTTTGGGCCATTGAGGTTATCCTTGCTGCACTAGGCCTGTGCTAATAGGGCCAAATCTCTTACACTGGGATCAGCTCTCTAATATGGGGGTAGTGGCAGCTTTCCTGCTGAACTGTTCAGTGAGGGGCAGAGCCACTCCTGGGCTACAAAGGACAGAGCTGTCTTAGCATAGGCCTCGACTTTCAACGCATGTGGTTCCTATAATCCTGTTGGCAATTGGAGTCCTAAACTTCAGGCTAAATCCCGAGTATGATAAGATAATGGATCCAAACATGGTTTCCAGTAGCAGCCCAGGTTCAGATGACACCATGGCCACACGTGGCCGCCTGGCATGCCTGTCAGATCAGCAAGTTCCCTGTGTCAGTGTGGCCTTTGGACACCAATATGGATCCAGAAAGCAGCACAGACCCTATACATCAGCATGACCTTTGATGGCATTAGGAACCACAGACATCCATTCAGACAACCATTCAGAAAAGCCATGGAGTCAGACATGGCTGTAGACAGCAGCCCAGTTTCAGACAATACTATGGCACCAGTGGCAACACAGCCTTCAGGCTCTAAAAAAGCCACAAGATATGGCCTAGACCCAGTGCATTCATTTGTCCTTTGGTGGCACCAAGGCCACAGACATCACAGCCCTTGCCTGTGGTAGGCCCATGAACCCAGATGTGGTTCCAGGCAAAAGCCCAGGCTTTGATTTCACCATGGCCTCAGTGTCAGCACAGGCCACCCAGATCAGAAGCAGCCCTCAAACATGAAAACAGTCCTGGGTACTGGTCCTTGTTCCTGTCTTCAGCATGGTTTTCAATGATATTAGGAGCCACAGATATCAACTCAGACCTGCCTGGAGTAGGGCAATGACCCAGATATGGCCCTCAGCAGCAGTCCTGGCTCAGACAATACCATAGCTCAAGGGGTATCATAGGCATCCAATCAGTAAAGCTACAATCCAGGCTTTCACATCACCATTGCACATTGTGGCGGTGCAGGACACTCAGATCTGTATGGCTCTGGTTGCAGCATGACTCTCATATCCCCACCTGGCTTCAGATGATGAACTCAGACCCTTGGTATTTGCATGGTTGTATCAGGAGTCAAAGATACCAACTCAGACACTGGATGTGGTATGGTCACAGAACCAGACAGTCTTTTGCTGTAGCTGGGCCTTAGATGTGACCCTGGCCCCAAGTGGCAGCACAGATCATTTAAATCAGCGTGGCCCAAAGGGAAGCATGACTGTAGGAGAACAAAATGAATTCAGGTGTTTGACCAGTCCCTGGTCATCTGAATGGCCTTCAATGATTGCTTAAACCATGGAAATCAACACAGATCCTGGCTGCTGCAGGGCCATGTGCATAGACATTGTCCCAGCAACTGTTGAGACCTTGCAATTATAATAGCCACCAGTGGCAGTACAGCCACTCAAATCAACATGGCCCCAACGGGAACACTTTCTTTAGACAGAAAAATAGCTATGGATGGTGGCTCACACCTAGGCATCAAGGTGGCCTTAATGGCAATTTGGATCACAGTCATCAACATATAACTAAGCTACTACAGACCCAGATATGGGTATAGGCAGATTCCTAGGCCCAGATGCCACTCTGCTTAAGGTGCTGAACAGCCTACTAATGTCAACTTATTCCTTAGTGAGACAATTTTGATAAATAGATACCAACACAATTTTTAAGTTTAAGTTTATTTAAACAAATTTAAATGTTATATTTGTGTATATGTGTGTATGTGTGTGCATGTGTGTGTATGTATATGTGTGGTATAAATATTACCCAAGAATTCATAGGATACTGTGGTCTTTGATGTAGTTAAATATTAGATAGTTGTAAGTATAGTTTTCCTTAGTCATTACAAAAGAAATATTAGATATGAAACTTTAGATTCACAAGGATAAGGTAGATGATAGAATATTTCTTTAACTATGCTAAGTACAAATAGAATCAATATTGAAACTGTAATTCTTGCTTGATAGCTATTTTGTTATATGTAATTTTTCTATGTTAAAATTGAAACCTTTCTTTTTTATTAGACAGAAAAGGAGAAGTGATGTGAGTGATCTGTGTGTTTTGAATTAACATTAGATAATAAAGGAACTGTTTTGACCTATGGAAGAATAGCTTAGAAGCAGGCAAGAAATCCAAGTATATATATGGTGGAAGGAGGGCAGAGTCAGGGATATGCAATCCAGCTACCCAAGAAGAAATATATAAAGAAGCTCAGGTAAGCATTGTGCCATGCGGCAAGAAATGAATAAATAGAAATGGGCTAAGATGCAAGAGATAGATAGCAATAAACCTAAGCCCTAGGCCAAAAAGCATGTAATTAATATAAGCATCTGAGTCATTATTTGGGGTTTAGTGGTAGCTGGTCCCTACCTTGGACTTTGGGCAACACAAGTCAGAAACTTTGTACTACACAATAAATTATTATTCATGTACAAATAGATTCTCCTTTTGATGCACTGGATGTAAAAAAAAAAAAAACTGCTAAATTAAAGCAGTCTAAATACTTTAGACATAGCTTAACTAAAGATGAAAGTCAAAAAATGTACTACATTGGGGAAGAGGTTATGCATTTTTTTTGCACAAGAAATAAAAGGCTGTGAATTCCTTCATTGCTAATTAAATACAGGAATAGCTCTGAGACCACACACCAAATGCTATACTTAGTTTTCCAGGGACTTTAACATTATCTCAATTATTTTGAGGTAACCTAAAAGGATGTTACCCTCAGATATCAGAAAGTAGTCTATAGACTCTCACATTCATATTTTCAAAATGTGGGGTGGGTGATTTGTGATCATCCAATGTGCTTGTCATTGTTTTGGGGGATATAGGGATATAGAATAAAAACAACTATTAACATCAAATATTTTATATTGGTATGGATTTTTGTATACTGATACAAATTTTAAATTATTTTTGTTATGCTGTATGTTAGTTTCTATTCTTGTTTAGGATATTGTGCTTATGCAATTTATTTTAAAATGTAATTCATAATTAAGATATGCACTTTAGTAATTAGTTATCAATAACAATGACACTTGTAGTTACACTAGAAATGTTTTTAAGATCAAACAGATTAAATTTATATAGATAGATGGCCATCAAACACTTCAAAGATCTACAGAATGTGGCATTAAAAATGTTTTAATAACTGTGGATTTTCATGAGAGTGAGACATATATCCCCCCGGCAGAACCAATTTATTTTGAAAAATAATAATGGACATCAAAGAACCTCAATATAGAGCTTAATATCAATGTTCCAAAGTGCTAGCCATTGAGCAATAAACTGTCCTTGTTTAGATTACTGACAGCATACTATTCAAACTGGATATGCAGGATACAAATGTAGGTTATTGACAAACTTTGACAAAACAAGATGGAACAGTCTTTCAAAAATTCTGCTTCATAAAAAAATCCTGCCAGATATGGTACAGAACCCAAAGGAAAGTGACTACTCAAATTTGACAAAACAAGCAGAACATTCCTTCACGTAATTATTCCTTCACAAAAAAAAGTATGATAGACCTTTTAGGTCTGCAGTCCAAAGATGGATGCCCATATGTTGCAGAGGAAACTTGAGTGACTATCCAGGCAGCAAAGTGTCTCTTTCATTTCTATAATTTTTTTTTTAAATAAACACTGTTTACTCAGGTATTTTTTATATCACTTTGGGGGTTTTGATAGTGTTGAAGAATATGTAATTATAGTTACAGTTTTCCTTATTTATGATAAAAGGTAAATTAAATACAAAACTTTGAATTTACCAATATAGGATTAATAATGAAATATTTTCCTTGATTCAAACAAATACAAATAGATTGAATATTGTAAATATGATTTTTACTTGATAACTGTTCTGATTGTTTATATTTTAAATATATTAATGTCAAAGCCCCTTTTTTTTTATTTAGACAAAAGGGAAGTGTTATGGGATACTACTTTAACTATGTAAAGAAGTGTTGCTCTTTTTTATGCTAAATGTTTTTAATGATGTAAATATATATTGTTTTTTTCTTTCCTGCCTAGGGCACCTTATTGGTTCATTAAAAGAGTGAACGGCCAATATCTGGGTAATAGAAATATAGGTCTGACTGAAGGGCAGAAAAGATATATAGGAGGAATCTAGGCTCTGGAGAAGAGAAAGTAGAGAATAAAAGAGAAAGAGTGTGAGACTACCAGGGTCAGTAAGCCAGGCAGCTACCAGTCAGTTAGACTGGAGCAGGACATTCAAAAGAAAGAAAATATTACATTTAAAAATATCTCCACATATCCCCTTTTGTGTCAAATTTTAAAAAAGAAGGTTATAGCTAATAAAAACCCCATATATAATAGGTATAATAATTATATACAGTATATAAAAACAATAAATGAGTAGTGTTCAGTCCATTAACAATTGACAATTCAAAGAAAATATTTCATTAATTATCCCATTTTGATAATTCCAAAGGATTATAGCTTATTAATTTTCTTTCTAACTTGTATTACTAACTAAAAGCTGTTATTTTGATGTCTCTTAAACTTATGTACTATAACTTCAAAGTTTATTTTCTAAAACCGTCATTGGAAAACTATAACTATTTCATCTTCAACTATCTTAGACACCTAAGAAGAAAATAATAATATTTACCCAAGTAAACCAGAAATTCAAGTGACTTATACAATCTGGAAAGGACAGAGATGACACCTATCTTCCTGGACAGTCACCCAAAGTTCCTTTATAAAGTTGGGACATTTATCTTCAGCCTACAGGCCTAGAGTCTCTTTTTATTTCAGTGAAGCAAGAAATCTGCTCTGCCCATTCTGGTATAGTTCATCAGTTGTTTCTCCTTGTATCCTGAAGAATATCTGACAGTTTTCTCTGAAAAGCAAGAACCTGAAGGACCATTTCAGCTTGTTCTGTGAAAGTTCAGGTCACTTTCCTATGGAACCTGCATGTCCAGTTTAAACAGCATACTGTCAAGCAGTAAGTAAAATAACAGGTTCTTGTCTAGTGGCTAATGCTTGCCACAAAGAAAGTAGACTCCATATGGAGTTTCTTAAATGCTCATTTTTTTCTTGAAGTAAATTGGGGCTGCCAGGAGCAGACCAGTCTTAATGTCCAGAAAAGTCTAAAGTTTTAAAAATATTTTAAATGTCATATTCTATGGATCTCTGAAGTGTTTGAAGAAGCCTTGATCATCTAAAATATATTTGTTTAATATTGAAAATGTATTTAAAGCTAGTAAATACTTTTAAAAGAAGATCCAACAATCTTTCCTTATATTCTATACATCTGTATCATTTTTTCTTTTTTTTTAACACAAATCTTGAATCTAATCATATTTGCTTAACTTTTTTTCTAACCATAACTATTTAAAATTTTTAACCAGTTAACATAAACAATGACAGTCATCCATAACCAATTGAATAACCAAAACCAACCCACCCCACCTCTTGGAAATGTGGGTGCCATGTTCTTAAATTTACTTCCTGCTGTCTGGTGGGTGATGGCATATTTTGTAGACCTATAAAGAAATGTTTTGTTAATTGTCAAGTCCTGAAATAAGTAGCTGTATCATTTGTTGTCCAGTCTTTGCATTGCAGGAAAGTGCATGATTTGTCTCAAGTCCTGGCTATAGTAGTCTGTGAGCTGGTTCATCTCAGCGAGCTGTCTCGAAATTGTCCTGAGCAGTTTGTAATCCAAATCTGATCTTTGGTTGGTGTTTGTCAGCCTAGTGGCTTTGTTAGAGTCCATGTAAAATCATTGTTGTGGGGCCCCATCTTTGTTTAGGATTCTTTACGTTTGCAATTATGCCTTGACTGGATCACTACAGAAAACTGATAAGGGACTAAAATTTAACACAATGTACAGGAAGCTAAATATATAGCTATTTATTCAGCATAGGATTAGTAACAGTATAATAAACCCTTATTTTTTGTTATTCTTCTGTCCCATATCAAGTAGCTCTTCTGATATGATACAGAGATTTTGTATTTTCCTTTAACAAGTATGTGTGAGTGTAGAGGAGAGAGCCACACTCCAACTCTAAAGCCAGCTTTAAATTATAATTAAACTGAGATTTCAACTTACAAAAAAATATGTAGAAGTTAAGCAATGAGATTTTATCCTACAATGTATACTGGTAACAATAGATCTGATATTCTTTTGCTTGTAATTTTTTCTGGATAGCCTCCCTTTTGCTTTAGACATCTAGATGTCCAAGGTCTTTTAACTTCTTGAAGATGGGTATTTCCAGTTTTCTGTAAAGATGAAAACAAAAACGTGCCCCCACCCTTTGTTTTTCTTACAACTTAAAGAATTGTAATTCAGTTTTTTTTCCTTTTCTAAAGATTTTCTATCATTCAGCATAATATGTCTTTTTAAAATAGATTTTAATTTTTTAAAATTGTTCTGGGAAGGTGTCCTCCACAATGGCAGGGTAAGAATAGATTGGATTTGATATGGAAGCTTTTGAAAGCCCACTTGGGGCATTTCCCAAGGGCAGAAAGTTACCTTGTGTGTCCTTTGTTGATCTGCACTCATTTGTCCAATGTCTTCCTTTTCCACACCTTCTGCATACTCTGGAAGGGGTGGACATACTCTTGGGATTATTCCTAACAAAAGCACTGTTTCTGGGAATGCCTTGTTTACAACCTCTGTTTATAATTGCCTTCAACAATTGTAACATTTAACATTTTGACTTTTCCTGATACCTCTAGAAATAAGCTCTCCTACCCAGTTATCATCACTGTCAGAAGACTCCATATTGTCTCATGAATCCAATCCTCCAAGGGTATTGACCTTGCTTTTAAAGGTCTAAGTATGTGTCTACACAATTATTATTCACCTGGCTTCTGAATCTGGTACCATTCTGTTTACTGTTGCAGTTAATCTGTGCAAAAAGTCTGTAAAAGTTTCTTTGGGGCTTTGAATTATTTTTGTGAATGATTCAGTTTTCTTTCCTATTTCTTCAATCCAGTCCCAGGCATTTAAAGCTGCCATGTGTCATAAATCCAGAGTATGTTCATTGTATAAAGACTGCCTTTTAATATCAGCATAATCTCCCTCCCCAGGAAGTTGGTCTTGGGAGACTTCTATGCTTCTGGCCCTGCTTCTTTGTTCTATTGTTTTAGCTTCCTCCCTTCACTATGATTTCCATTGTATAAGTGGTGCTGCTTCTAACACAGCTGTAACCATATCTAACCAATCTTTAGGAGTAACTCAGTTACAGTATGACCTGCTGTTCAACATTTGTTTTACAAATGGTGTATGCATCCCATATGTTCAAATTTCTTCTTTTACTCTCCCTTAATTCTAGTATTTGTACTGGAGCCCAGCTAGCTTCTGTATTGTCTTTGTCATTCTTCACTTTTTTAAAGTTTACTAGGTATATTAATATTGAATACTTTTGTCTAATTTTAGATGACCTTGCTGAAATTGGTTCTTCATATTCCTCTGTTTGAATTTGAACATCTTTGTGTTCTCTCTCAACAGGCTTTTTAAGGACTGTTTGCTTTGCATTTATATTAATTGACTTTTCAAGTGATAAATTAAAAATCAAACAAAAATATTCATAATAAACAGTATTGTAAACATTATGACAGTCCCATCTACCTTATTTATCTTTTCCTTCACTGGTTTTTAATAGCAAATCATCTAGCGAAAGATCACAGAAGGCTCAAGCATTCTCCATTGCTTTATACAAATTCCCTCTTTAAAAAAAAATGATTTACTCAGATTTGTTGTCTGTTGATGATTCAATTGATTGTGAAGTGGGGCAGCTACCTAGTGTGAGAGCAGCCCAGGGAGGGGTCCAAAAAGAAAAAAGAAACAATCCACCAGGAAAATGCAGCCAGTGTCTGAAAGACTTAACCAGATGAAAATGAAATGGAAACACATGTGGCCTATCTGCTTAAGAGTAGAGGCTAGCTAACTCAGAATTGAAGCCAAGCCAGCTGGTAATTACTCCTTCAGCCAAGTGTTGCTATGGTTGGCAAGTGCCATTTGGGGGAGGGTAGGAAGGGAAGGAATTTGTGCTCCAACCCACAGTCTGTCTAAGAGGATCAAACAGTGGTAACTCACACCTTTAATCCCAGCACAGGAAATATCCCAGGAGTGGTGTGACCTATGCCCTTAATCCATTCTGAATTTGAGGTCATTTTAGTTTATAGAAGGAGTTCCAGGCTCCCAGGCAGGCAGTAGTGGGGCCACGCCTTAAATGAATGAAGAAAATATTTAAGGCACGCATAGAAAGACAGAGCAGGCAGAAGAAGACATAGCTCACACTTATAGTCCCAGCACTTGGGAAGCAGAGGCAGGGGGATCTCTGTGAGTTCAAGGCCAGCCTGAACTTCAAAGCAAGATCCAGGACAGCCAGGACTGTTATATAGAAAACTGTCTGGAAAGAATATAAACAAACAAAGAAATATTGGAAGAGGTGGATATGTCCTCTGATATCTCTAACTGTTTTTATTTTATTTGAAAATATCCCCATAAGAAAGGTAAAAAGCACCAAGGCTAAATGTAGATAAAGAGAAACAATAAAATTATGTTTTAAGAGCTAGAGGAATAAGCGTAAGACTGAACATTAATAACTGATATTAAGTTTCTGTGTCATGATTTCAGGGCTGGTTTGTGAACCAAAAGAAGACCTGTTACTTATAACTGTGGATAAAAGTGAATTATGTCCCGATTATGTAAATCCTACAATGACATAAGGTAATAATAAACTCTTAGTTCCCTTAAATAAAAAGCTTCTCTCTGGACGAGGTCTTTTTTCATTATTTTATCTGTATTTAAAATAGAATACATCTATTTTTAAATCAAAATATTAGGATAAAATTTGTTTTCCGTATAAGCTATCATGTATGCATTTTAATGAATATTCAATAAAGTATTAGAAAATGAAATATTTTCAAATGTGTGTGTTCATTTGTTCTATATGTAACACTAGAGTCAAATTTACACATGTAGCTAAAGTATTATTGTAGATCAAGGGAAAATGATCTCGTAACCTAACAGAATGCAAATAATGTAAACTTAATGAGATAAGCAAGGAAATTAATATGCTTGCTGATGAGGTATCAATGCTTTCATTTAGTATTCTCTAAAATACATTATCACAAACTAAAGGTGCTATTACTTGGAAAGTAACTTTGATAAAAAAAACTACATCTCACAACATCAAAACATTATGTACAAATACATTAGACTTTGCAGCTTTTTCCTCTCCTCTTATTCTCAATATATTCCACATAACACATTTTATAATGAGGTATCACCCACAGAACCTAAGTATGTTTCAGATATGCAGATTCATGTTACCAAAAAGCAGAATAATTGCTTCGCTCTAAGAATGTACAAATCAAAATAATTTCTCACTAACAATATCAATAGATACTAAATACTAAAATCTCTTTATCATGGCAGAATAACAGTAGCTTTGGTACGCAGTGTGCTCAGAGTGGAAGGTAAAATTACTGAATCATCAGTGCCCTTTCTTCCAACTCTAAGTAGTAAATACTGAATATTTTAGCTTTCTAAAGCAGTCTGAACATCATGATCAAAGTTATATCAACAAAAACTTTAATTTAAGATTAAATAAAGTATTTAATGAATAAACAAATTTAGCAGGAACTAATTTAAGAGCAATAAATGATATAAATATAAAAATCTATATTCTTTACTTTTTGCTAATTTACTGTTTCATTTTACACTTTAAAAGTTTTACTACATTTTTATTTATATTGTGTGTCTATGACAGTGTATGTTAACTTTCACCAGTTCCCCCTAAAAACTGAAAAAAAAATATCAATTAGTATGAATGTTGAGTTACAGGTACACAATGTGAATGCTAGGAAGTGAACTAGGGTCCTCTGCAAAAGTAGAAAGCCCTCTTCTCCACTGAGAAATCTTTCAAATTTAGTTGTTTACTTTTTAACTTGTCATAAACAATTGGCAATTTTCAGTTGCATTTATATACATGGAAATTTTTTATTTAATATAAACTCATTAGCAGTGCTGAATATGCTTGATTAGGAATAACTTGTGAAACTCAGACACAAGCTGAAGAACAAATTCAAACTCAAAACATAGTTCCTTTGAAACACACACACACACAGAGAAAGAAATACACACCCACACACTCACAACAGGGTGAAATAAAGAGACTAAGAGAGAACAAAAAAAAAAAAAAAAAAAGAGAGACCATAATAATTCAGATGACAATGGCAAATAAAATATTGCTGTGTATACAAGTAAATTCTGATGTTTTCACAAAAAACTGAAACACTATTACTCTAACATGTAGATATCTTACAGTTTTCTTCTTCAAATGCTAATTGTGTTCACAGAGATAAAAGATTCATAAAACCTCAAGCAACAAATAAGATTTATATATTACAAATCTAATGTGTAATCTTATATCTTCTATTTATTACATAAAATTCCATTAATATTTGATTAAGGATCCAAAGTTCTCAGTATAATGTTTATATTAACAGCAAGCAGCACATTTTAAATGTATATATTTATAAAATTGTATTTGTAATTCAGAATTACCTAAATAAGTAATGGAATTAATACATTTTCCTTCATATTACACTTATTGTTTTTTTTTTAAATATGGAGATCTTCTTTTATCAACTGGCAAATAAAGTATACATACATTTAGGATAATTGTACATACATACATAGACAAACACACATATCTTCCCCTGAAATATTATGTATGTATAAATTAAGATGTGTCTAAATACCCTAATTTTAATTAATAGACCCATAGTGACAATATCTGTGTGTGAGTGTGAATAGTGCAGCAATTAACTTCCATTCTTCCAGAAAATCTTGTGTGATATCATTTAACATTATTTATTACCATCTTGCCCCCAAAATTCTTTTGTTCTTTTATTTAAAGCACTATATTTTCCCAAAGAAAATATTCAGATCATGATTTTCTCCACTTCCCCTTACTATTGTTTCTTTTTTTATTTTTTAATAAAAAATAGTTTTTTTTAACTATGTATCTCCCTGTTCCCCATCCCTTCCCTCCATCAATTCCTCCCAGTCAGCCTTCAGCCTGCCTCCTCCCCATCTTCCCATCCCCTCCCTTGAAAAGTTCAAGAAATCCCCAGGTGGGTCAGCTCATTGTGGCACATCCACTCCCTCCAGGCAAGTCCGATTTCTTCATTCCAAAGTCAAGACTGGGTTAGGCACTCCTCTGCAGGGAATGGGCTCCAAGGTGCCAGCCCAAGCACAGGAACATAGTCTAATCCCACCCATCGAGGCTCCATATACTGCCCATGCCAATCAACAGTTGCCTACCCTGGGAGTTGCCTAGCTCCTTCTCCTGATGGATCTCTAGTGGCTCTTCTTGAGTCAGTGAGCTCCCCAGAGCTCCAGCTAGTTATCACTGTGAAAATTTCCCTCATAATCCCTATCCCCTTGCTCATACAGACTCTCCTCCCCTACTCTCACCTGGACCAAGAGCTCTGCCTAGTGCTTAGTCATGGATCTCTGCCTCCACCTCTATTCTTTATTGGATGTAGGTTCTATAATGACACTTAGGATGGTTATTCATTTGATAGGGGAAATCCTAATTAAGCACCTCTTCACTATTGTTTGGAGACTTGGCCAGGGATATCTTGTGCCTTTCTATTCTGATTCTTTCCACATTCACCTCACCTCTCTTTCATGAGAAAAGAACAACCTTCTAAGAGTCACCAAGTGAACATAATGAAATAAAATGTGAAACAATGAAGAAAACTATTATATAAACTTTGGACACAACAATCCAGCAGGAAGAAAATTATTTTCAAGACCAGGTCCAAAAGTGAGAGACACATTTGGTTTCAGTCAAGAGTCCCCTAAAAATACTAAGCTAATAGCTATCAAGTAAATAAAGAGAACATAGTGCTACATAGGACCTTTAGTCACTGCTTAGATCTTAATTTTTTTTCCTTTTCTTTACTTTTATTTGAAAAGTCATTTTCCCTGTATGTCCCCGCTTACCCTCCCTTTCACTCCTCTCAGTTTTTCCCAGTCCTCCCTCAGTCTACCTAGACCTCATCCCCCCATCAATTCCCCAAGGAGGCCAAGGAGTCCCAAGGTGCATCAGTTCAGTATGGTGTATCCATTTGAGGTAGGTTGAATTCCCTCATCCCAATATTATGGCTGGATAGGTGTTCCTCTGTAGGGATTGGGTTCCAAGATGCCAGTTTATGCACAGGAACATAGTCTGATCTTACTCCTAAAGGCCACACATACAATTAGAAGGTCATCAACCTTTGGAAGGCTAAGTTCTTTCCCTGAAGATTTCCCAGTGGCCATGTCTGATTCAGTAAGCACCCAACAGTTCCAGTCAACCATCTCTGTAGGACTCCTCCTCATAATCCTGATCCTTTTGCTCATATACTCTTTCCTTTCTCTTTAGCTGGACAGGGAACTCAAACTGGTGCTTAGCTATGGATCTCTGTTTCCACCTCTATTGATTTCTAGATGAAGGTTTTATAATGACACTTAGTGTGATCATTCATTTGATAATAGGGAAAGTCCTGATTAGGCACCCTTTCCGCTATTGTTTGGAGTCCTAGCCAGGTATATCATGTGAGTTCTTAGAGGTTCCCTAGCACGTGGCTTCTTCCCAACTCCACAGTGGCTCCCTATATAAATCCCCATATAAGATATGGATTTATTTTTTCTCCCTCTCTGTTGCTCCTTTCACTCAACCATTTCCTTCTCTCATGATTTGTTCCCACCTCTCCTTGGTCACTAACTGTTATGCTCAGGAGATTTTCTCTTCTGTTTGTCTCTCTTAAGCTCCTTCTGGTCCCAGGCTGTTCAGGGGTTTTGTTTTGCAGCCTGGAGTCTTTGATTTTTTTTTTTTAATATACTTTTGAGTGAGTTGATACCATGTCTATTTTTCTGGATCTGTGTTACCTCACTTAGGATGATACTCTCCAAATCTATCCATTTGCCTGAAAATTTTAGGATGCCATTTTATTTTTAATACCGAGTAGTACTCCATTGTGTATATGTACCACAGTTTGTTAATCCATTCTTCAGATGAGTGGCATCTAAGTTGTTTCCAGATTCTTAGGTTTTTGCTATTACGAATAATGCTGCTATGAACATAGTTGAGCTACAACGTTGGGATTTGAATGTTCATTCTTTGGGTATATGCCCAACAGTGGTATTGCTGGATCATTGGGGAGATTGATTTCCAGTTTTCTGAGGAACTACTATATTGCTTTACAAAGAGCTTGTACAAGTTTACAATCCCACCATCAATGGAGGAGTATTCTTTTTGTTTCACATCCTCTCCAACATAGGCTGTCATCTGTGATTTTGATCTTAGCCATTCTAACAGATGTAAAATGGTATCTCAAAGCTATTTTGATTTGCATTTCTCTGATGAGTAAAGATATTGAACAATTCTTTAAGTGTCTTTCAATCATTTGTAATTCCTTTTTAGATCTGAACCCTTTCTTTATCTACCTGGATGCCAGTAGCCAAAAGAGATTATGTCTTAGTCTTGAAACCATGTATTTTTTATTATTGTTATTATGACTGTAATTATTTAGGCATACACATAGGCACATAACATATGTTTTAGAACAAGCAAGGTTGTGAGTGAAGGTAAGCAATAGTGAATCCTGTTATATTTCTCATTTACACACAGAAGAGTTACGTTGTTATTTGTGGCTGACTGTATGTTGTACATTTTTTCCCATTCTTTTCTTTGATTAAAGTCATTTCAAAATTAAAATTGTTAACTAGATGTACAGTTTAGATAGGTACTTGCCATTTTAAGTTTTGGGGGGTTAAATTTAGGTAAGATTTGAAGTGAATAAGCTATGATGATGGATTATTTTAATATTCTCACAAAAATTTTATACATAGAGTTTTTCTTGATCAAAGACTATGATAGTATATATGTGAGCATATTGTATACATTGTATACACAGTTAATATCACTGATAGTATTATAGTGTTTTTCTACATGACATTTTAATATATTATAAAATTGTTCAATCATATGAGCCAATGATGTTATAATATATGTGTAAGAACATGAGGTGAAGAAGAGCACTGAAATTGATCATTTGTATGGCTTGGAATAAAAATAACATCTGGTGAGGCTTAATGTTTTCAAAAATAGTTAATAGTTCAGTAAAATGTAAAATAATTAAAAAATACTTTTTCCCAGGTCTTAGAATGAAGTTAAGTAATAGGGTGTGTATGTAACATAAATCAGGTCCTCTGAAGAACACTTAAATATTCATATTCTAATTCACAGGTAAAAATAAATAATTATTTTATTATTTTAGGTTAAAATGATAAAAATTGCAATTGAGAAAAGTAGATAATTAAAAATAAAAAAAATATTTTTCAAGGTTAAAAATACTTCACTAGGAACAGTCTGTTTATCTGGTAAGAATTGCTTGACTTCCTACAAAAAATAGTGAGAAAGAATAAATTAACCTTAACATATGCATTTGTTTATTCTGTAAAGATTAAAAATTTCACTGCAAATCAAATACCATATTTTATCAGGAAAAATCAAATGACTCTATTCACAACTAATGATCCTTAGTATCCTTAGTATAAGCTCTTAATGTCATTTGATTATATTTTATTAGATTAACCAAAAATTTTAAAAAAGTCAGGCAAAATATGACAACTTTTCTGATGTGTGTATCTGAGGTATCTTTGTAAATCTCTCTACTTTTTAGTTCATTACTGAGGTTTGATTCACATGGCTATGATAACAATGGAGATAAAACAAGCATTTTCTAATAGATGTTTAGTAAATTTACCACAATAAATTTTAATTACAAGTCATGCATTTTCAACAGATAATTACTAATTACGTACCAAGTGTTTTAAAAAATACAACTGTGTTTCATAACAATTTGGGGGGTATGTGAAATGTCACCAGATATAATGTCAAGAGCACAGGATACACACAAACAAACATTGATTTGTCTTTACAATGGAGAAAAGATAGCATGACTTGAACTGTAGTTTAATTATTAACTTTAGTCCTTTTCCATGTTAGTTATATATAGTCCAACACTCACAGCTCCCAGTAATGTGTTTCTGTGCCTATATTTGTCTCAGATTTCTCTACAGTAATGTTACCTTTCTACAGTGAGAAAGATAGACATGATTTTATCAAGAAATTTTATATTGATTTACTTATATAAAGTGGTGAAGTATTACATATATATATGAATTATATGTTTGGACATATCAAAATTTATAATATAATTAGATTTTTAGCTTTTAGTTAGTGAACTAATTAATATTCGCTATTGTTTGAAAGGTGAGATGTCATCCCCAGAGTGAAAAGCTCAGTGATCTGGGTGAAAATCGGAAACTCACTCTATATGAATCAATTGCTCTCCAGATACCAGCATGGACATTGTTATAACTTTGTAATTTTATCTCTAACTTGATTTATTTTAATATAGTCATGTGAAATAGACTGTAGGACATAGCCATGACTAAAATCTCTGAATATAATTATGAAACAGAAAAACTTGGAAAATCTACCGATGTCACAGCTGCTATAGCATCATAGTGCATTTGATTACTCAGTATAGTGCAATGACACTGATATAATTCTATGCAATACATCATAAGCCATACAAAACTGTAGCTCCTGAGAAAGACTAACTGCATATCTTAACTTCTCCTGCTTCTTCGCTAACTCAGACTTCGTAGAAGACTACCACTGGCAGCCTCATCTTCACCTATTTCCTAATCTCCAGCTTATCACAGAGATCATTTATAACCATCCCTGTCACTCAGTCTTTTATCCCAGCCTTCATCTCTATTATGCCTTCCCTGGTAGCACATCAGACAAGCCATCCAGAAGAGCAAGTAGACAACCTAAGCAGCTGAGGCAAGTTTTAGAGTTTTCCTCTTTAATCTTCCTTTGAATCCAGTCCTTTAGTCTCCTCCTCAGCTACAGCAGTATCCTCAACTATGAGGCACTTTCTGACTCTGTTCTAATTGTCACACATAGCAATCCTAGTAGAAGCCTATTTTCCCCTCTTGTATACTTCCTCACTCCCATTTCTAGCCCATCCCCAAACCTAAGATTGAGTTTACAAAACCTAGAACACATTCAACCTGAAAACCCCAGTGGTCACACACTGTAAGATCCCAGAAAAATGCCCTACCATGCAACGCAATAGACACCTCACTACCCTAAGCACCAGAAAAGGCACCATAAAACAAGAAACAATACTCCAGGGTACAAAAACAATATCAGAAACCAGGACTTAGAATTGCAATGTTCCCAAATACAGATGCCAAGAAACCAGTGTAAAAACAAAATCAGAAACCAAAGACAATTTGTTTTCACTAGTGTCCAGCATCCTAATATCATAGTCTGAGAAATACAAAGCAGCTGAATCATTAGCTGAGGATCTTAAAATGGTCTTTATATATATGAGAGAGTTTCTTATATAAAAATAAATAAATAAATCTCTTAAAGATGTTTGTAAAAATAAAAAAAAAACATATACAAACATGAGAGTACAAGGTTTAATACCTGAAAGTAGTATATATAATCAGCAAATAAAAAACAAAGAGAATTTTCTAAATAAAATATTTAAAAACTCAAATAAGGAACTCAGAAGAAAGCCTCACCAACAAAATATACGAGATGAAAACAGAATCTCGGGGGATGATAATAATATAGGAGAAAAAGATTTTTTTCCAAAGAAAATATTATATCTACAAAAGTCTAGATATAAAAATTCAAAAATTCTGGAAAAATTGAAAAGACCAAATTTATAAATAACAGAAATTGAAAAAGGAGAAGAAGCACAGGTAAGAGATACAGAAAAATATTTTCAGGTAAATTATAAAATAAAATGTCCTTAACTTATAAAAGAAGTTGTCTATAAATATAGAAGAAGAATACAGAATCCAAATAGACTGGGTCATAAAAATTTGCCTTTGGTACATGATAATCAAGATATTGTGTGTACAGAAGAAAGAAGGAATATTAAAACCTGCAAGAGGAAAAGACCAAGTAACAAAGGCAGAAGTATTAGACTTCTTTATGTAGACTTAAAAGCTGGAACGGCCTTGACAGATGTTCTACAAAATCTTAAGAAAAAATTGTTTCCATCCCAACATTCTATAACCAAAAAGCTTACTATTCAAAAATAAAGATAAGACGTTCATTATGAAACCAAAGTTAAACAGTATTTATTTTTAAGTTCTTCATTACAGAAAGATCTAGAAAGAAAACTTCAAAATGAAGAAGGAAATCACACTAATGTAAACAAAACAAAACAAAATAATCCCAGACCAGCAAGTCAAGTATGTGTGTGTGTGGGGGGTGGGGTGGCTGAAGGTAAGGAGACATACAATACAACATCAAAATAACAGAAATTCATAAATCATGCTGATTGATATGTCTTAACATCAATGGTCTAGTTGAAAATAGTATCTAAAAATACAACAATATCAATGAATCAACCTTCATTATCTAGTAGGCTTCATCATAGAGATGCTATGAGATTAATATAAATAAATTGATATATGTTTTCAAATCCACTACGTAAACTGAAAGATAAAGCTATATAATCATTTCATTATTTTATTAAAAACCCTTAAACAAAATCCAACTCATGAGCATAGTTCTGGAGACATTGGGGATACAAGAGACATATGTCCAGATATTATAAGGCAATTCACAGAAAGCTTATGGACAATATCATCTTAAATATAGAAAAAATTCAAAACAGTTCCACTAAGAAACAATACAATATTCTCTCCATATATACTCAATGCAGTACTTAAATTCCTTTAACAAGGAGGTTAAAGGAATTCAAATTGGAATAAAAAAAATCTCTACTTGAACATGATATAATAGTATAAATAAATAATAAAATGTTGTGTAAATTACTGAGGCTCCTACAATCTTTTTTCCTATGTTTAAGCAGGATTCCATAAGCTCAATCTATTATATGCCTTTGGCTTGGGTCTTTGCAGCTGTTTTCATTGGTCGCTAGATAAAGCATCATTAATGACTATGGTTCAGGTCACCAATTTATAAGTATAACAAAATTGCTTTATACATCATTGGATTGACTTTTTTCTTTCAGTTATGTTTTGGTTCTGTCCTGTCTCTGGGCCATCCAGCCTCTGGGTCCTGGAGTATCAAAAAGTGTCAGATGAGTGCTTATTCAGGAAGCATCAGTCTCAGGATGGATCAGTGATTGGATGGCCACTCCTACCACCTCTGTGCTAGCCTTATGCCAGCATATGCCATAGGCAGGACAAATTGTAGCTACAATTTTATATGGCTTATTTGTTACCCCAATCCCTCCACTAGAAATATGACTGGTCATAGGTGATGACAAGTTCTGGCTACGTATTTACAATTGCTAGGCGTCTTACCTGAGGTCACTCTTCTAAATGCCTGGGAGTTTTTCTTGTACCTGATTTCTACTTGCTGCTGAAATACCCCGATTTTCCAATCATATCTTTCAGTACTCTCTTCCTCACCATACTTCCATTGGATACCTCATATTTCTATCCCCATTCCAATCCAGTTCACCCATGAAACCTCAATTATTTCCTGCGGGATATTATGTTGTTACATTGTAAATAATTGTCCCACCCACTGTTTTAATAAAAAGCACTGATTGGCAGAAGGCAGGCAGGAAGTGTGGGCGGGGCTAAAAAAACTCCGAGAACAGGAAGCACAGAGCAGAATGCCAGAGAGAAGCCAGAAGAAGCAGAGCACAGCCATGCTGCTGTGAGAAAAGGTATCAAGCCCCATGAATGAACAAGATAAAAGACATGAGTTAGATGAAGGGTAGAGAGCTAGCAAGTGATATGCCTGGGCCTGAGACCGAACAGCCTAAAACTATTGGAAGGGTCTGTGTGTCTCTGCGCATCTGGGGGTCTGTGGGCTTAAACCTTGAGGATAGGCCCGAAAGTCCAGGCCAGAAACCACCTACTGCAAGTTCCCTTTACCAGAAAGATCCAAGTCTCTTCTTTGGGTTCTTCTTTTTACTTAGTTCTCTGGGTGTGTAGAAGGTTATCTTTTACTTTGCATCTAATTCCACTTATAAGTAAATATACTGCATGTTTATCTTTCTACATCTGTGTTACCTCACTCTTGATGATTTTTTAGTAAGTACACTGTATAACAATGAGGTTTCTGGCCTGGACTAGCCCCAGAGTTTGGACCCTCCCACTGCTCCTGCTTATCTGGATGAGCAATCCAAAAGTCCCAAAGAAACACACAAATGCTTATACTAACTTCGAATAGTTTGGCCTATAGCTCAGGCACATTGCTAGTTAGCTCTTTCATCTTAATTCAACTCATTTTCATTAATCTATTCTGCCTCATGCCTGTGACTTACCTGTGTTCCTTACAGGTTTCTTCTTCAGAGGTCTGTCTCAAACTCTCCCAACTCCACCCTTCTTCTCCTACCTATGGTCAATTCCCCACCTATTTATAAGATGCTTACAAATGGCTAAAACAGTTCCTTTTTTTTTTAACTTTAATATCCAACTTTTTAATACATGATAAAGTTATCATTACAATATGCTTTAAAGAGAGTTAACAAACTTATTTGCAGATAATTTCCAAATTACAGAAAGTCATCTTAATTAATGCTAAAGGCCTTGACTCAGATAGTCTCTGTGGATGTTTTATTTTACTTTCTCTGTTCCTTAACCCTGAAATTCTTTTTTTAATTTGTTTTTTAATTTGTTATTTTTTTTTATAAAATATGTCATTTTTGTCTATGTATTCCCCTACTCCCCCTCCCTTCCCTACTCACAATCCCTCCCATTCAGAGTTCAGCCTCACCCTCCCACCCATCCATCCCTTCCCCACCCATCCATCCCTTCCCCACCCATCCATCCCCTCCCCCAAAGGGGCATGAAGGCCCAAAATGGGTCAGCTCAACATGGAACATCCACTCCAGTCAAGTGTGCTTTCCTCATCACAAAATCAAGACTGGATTGCATGTTACTCTGCAGGGAATGAGCTCCAAGGTGCCAGCTCACAAACAGGAACATAGTCTGATCCCAACCCTCAAGGCTGCACATACTGCCCATGCCAGTCCACAGTTGCCAACCTTGGTGGGCCTAGTTCCTTTTCCTAATGGATCTCCAGTATTCTTATTCTTGAATCAGTGATTGGTAACCCCACAGAACTCCAGCTTGCAATTACTATGGGATTTTCCTCATAATCTCTATCCCATTGTTAATACAGACTCTCTTCCCATGCTCTCAACTGTACCAGAAGCTCTGCATTGTGCTCAGCAGGGATCGCTGCCTCCACCTCTATTCTTTGTTGCATGTAGATTCTGTGATGACACTTAAGGTGGTTGTTCATTTTATTAGGAAAATTCCTGTTTAGGCACCCCCTCCACTATTGGTTGTAGACCTAGCCAGGAACAACCTGTGAGTTCTTAGATGTTTCCCTAGCACCCAATCTCTTTCCAACCCCACATTGGCTTCCTCTGTTGAGATATCTACCTCTTTCTATCTCCCTCTTTACTCCTCTCACTCAGCCATCTCTTTCTTTCAATATTTGTTCCCAACTCTTCTTGTTTGTAAGCTGTTATGACCTCAATTTGCTAACGTTATCTTCTCTATTTTCACTTCTTGGGGGAATCTCTGAATGTCTCTCTCTTAAGTTCCTTCTGGATTAAAAGCTGTTCAGGGGTTGTGGTTAGCAGCTTAGGTATTCTTAGCTTTTTGTCTAAAATCCATTTATGAGTGAATACTTCCAATGCCTCTCTTTCTGGGCTTGTGATACCTCACTCAAGAGAATATTTTCCAAATATATCCATTTGCATTTGTGTGAAAATTTTAGGATGTCTTTGTTTATGTTTTTGTTTTTCTGCTGTGTAGGTGTACCACAGTATGTTAAACTATTCTTCAGTTGATGGGCATCTAGGTTGTTTCTAGGTTCTTGCTATTATGAATAATGCTGCTATGTACATAGTTGAGATAATATCATTGAAGTACAAATGTGCATCCTTTGGGTATATTCCCAATAATGGTATTGCTGGATCCTTGGGGAGATTGATTCCCAATTTTCTGAGGAATTGCCATACTCATTACAGAATGGCTATACAATTTTACACTCCCACCAACTATGGAGGAGTGTTCCCCTTGCTCTACATCCTCTCCAGTATGGGCTGTCATTTGTGTTTTTGATCTTAGCCATTCTGACAGGTGTAAGGTGTAAAGTTGTTTTGATTTGCATTTCTCTGAAGGCTAAATATGTTGAGCATTTTTTAAGTGCCTTTCAGTCCTTAGTAATTCTTCTGTTGAAAATTCCCTTATTAGCTCTGATCTCCATCATTTAATTGGATTATAAAGGATTTGGGGCTCTAGTTTCTCTATATAGTTTAGAGATCAGGTTTGTGAGCTCTTTTCATATTCTGTAGGGTGTTATTTTGTCTTATAGAATATGTCCTTTGCCTTACAGAAATTTCTTAGTTTCAGAAAGTCCCATTAATTGATTGTTGTTCTTAGTGTCTGTGCTATTGATGTTATATTTAGGAAGTGGTCACCTGTGTCAATGAGTTGGAGGATATTTCCCACTTACTTTGCTGTCAAGTTCAGTGGAGCAAGATTTATGTTGAGGTCTTTTGTACTCTTAGATTTGAGTTTTGTGCAGGGTGATAGGTTTGGATTTATTTACATTCTTCTACATATTACCATCCAGTTATTCCAACACCATTTGTTGAAGATACTATCTTTTTTTGCATTAAAATTTTTTGTCCTCATTGCCAAATATCAGGTGTTCATAGGTGTGTGTGTTAATGTCGGGATCTTTGATTCAAATCCATTGATCCATAATCTGTTTTTGTGCCAGTATCTGGCTGTTTTTATTAGTGTATCTCTATAGTATAGCTTGAAGTCAGGGATGGTGATTCCTCCCAAAGTTATTTTATTGAGTAGAATTGTTTTGGCAATTCTGGGTTTACTGTTATTCCATATGAAGTTGAATATTGTTCTTTCAATGACTGTAACAAATTGTGTCCTGGTTTTGATGTGGATTGCATTGAATCTGTAGATTGCTTTTGGCAAAATTGTCATTTTACTATGTTGATCCTACCTGTCCAGCAGCATGGGAGACCTTTCCATTTCCTCATATTCTCTTCAGTTTCTTTCTTCAGTGACTTAATGTTTTGTCAAGGAGGTCTACTACTTCTTTGGTTAGATTATACCAAGATATTTAATGATATTTGCAGCTATTATAAAGGAGGATGTTTCCCTTATTCCTTTTTCAGTCCTTCTAACCTTAGCGTATAGGAGGGCTATTGATTTTTTTTTTTTTTGAATTAATCTTGTACCCTTGCTACCTTGCTGAAGGTATTTGTCAGCTGTAAGAGTTCCCTGGTATAATTTTTGGGGTAATACAATCATATCACCTACTAATAGAAATAGTTTGACTTCTTCCTTTCCAATTCATATCCCTATAATCTCCTTCTGTTCACTTATTGCTTTAGTTAAACTATGAGAACTATATTGAATAGATGAGAGAGAGGACATCCTCGTCTTGCTCCTGGTTCAGTGAGATTGCTTTCAGTGTTTCTTTATTTAGTTTGATGTTGGCTGTAGGCTTGCTGTATATCGCCTTTATTATATTTAGGCATTTTGCCTGTATTCCCAATCTCTCCAGGACTTTTTTCATAAAGGAGTGTTGGATTTTGTCAAAGGCTTCTTCAGAATCTAATGAGATGATCATGCGATTTTTTTCTTTCAGTTTGTTTATATGATGGATGACATTCACAGTTTTTCATATGTTGAAGCATCCCTGCATCTCTGGGATGAAACCTACTTGATCTTGGTGGAAGATTTTTTTTTTTTTGATATCCTTTTGGATTCAGTTTGCCAGAATTTTATTGAGTATTTCTTGTATCAGTGTTCATGAGGGAGATCAGTCTCTAATTTCCATCTTTGTTGTATCTTGAGTGGCTTGGTGATCAGTGTGATTGTGGCCTCATACAAAGAGATCAGCAATGTTCCTTCAGTTTCTACTGTATGGAACAGTTTGAAAACTATTGGTATTAGTTCTTCTTTGAATGTCTGGTAGAATTCTGCACTGAATCCGTCTGATCCCAGGCTTATTTTTACTTGGGAGTCTTTTCATAATAGTTTTAATTTTTGGGGGGGTTACAGGTCTGTTTATGTCTTTAATCTTTTGGTGTTTCTTGTCCAGAAAGCTATTCATTTCTTTTAGGTTTTCCATTTTAGTGGAGTATATAGATTTTCAAAGTATGACCTGAAAATTTGACTGGATTTCCTGGGTGTCTATGGTTATGTGCCCCATTTCATTTCTGATTCTGTTAATTTGGATATTCTCTCTCTCTCTCTCTCTCTCTCTCTCTCTCTCTCTCTCTCTCTCTCTCTCTCTCTCTCTCTCTTGCTTTCTTTCTGTTTTTTGGTTAGTTTGGATAAAGGTTTATCTATCTTGTTGACTTTTGCAAAGAACCAACTGTTTGATTATTGATCTTTGTATTGTACTTTTGTTTCTATTATATTTATTTCAGCCCTAAGTTTGATTATTCCCTGTCATTTACACCTTCTGGTGAGTTTGTTTCTAATTGTTCTAAAGCCTTCAACTGTGCTGTTAAGTCTCTTGTGTGAGATTCTCCAGATTTTTCATGTAGGCATCTAGTGCTATGAGTTGTTCTCCTAACACTGCTTTCAATGTGTCCCATAAGTTTGGGTATGTTGTGGGTTCATCTTCATTAAATTCTAGGAAGTCTTTGATTTCTTTCTTAATTTCTTCCTTGGTCCAGAGGTAGTTCAATTAAGAGATGTTCAGTTTCTATGAGGTTGTAGGCTTTCTAGTTTTATGGTGTTGTTGCACTCTAACTTTAGACCATGGTGGTCTGATATGATACAAGGAGTCATTCCCATTTTTATTGGATCTATTAATATTTATGACTGCTATAGGTTCTGTATATATTTATTAAGTCCAATTGGGTCATAACATCTGTTAGATCCCTTATTTCTCTATTGATTTTCTGTTTGTTTGACCTATACAAAGGTGAAAATGGGGTATTGAAGCCTCCCACTATTAGTGTGTGGGGTTTGATGTGAGGTGTAAGCTTTAGTAATTTTTCTTTTATAAATGTAGGTGCCCTTGTGTTTGGGGCATAAATATGCAGGATGAGACAACTTCTTGGTGTATTTTTTTTTCTGTGATGAATATGTAATATCAGTCCTGGCTCTTTTGATTGATTTTAGTTTTAAGCCTATGTTGTTAGAAAATTGGATGGATACACCAGTTTGTTTCCTAGGACCATTTTATTGGAAAGTCTTTTTCCAACCCTTTACTCTGAACCTGTGTCTGTCATTTACATTGAGGTTTGTTTCTTGGATGTAGCAGAAGGATGGCTTCTGTTTTTGTATCCACTGTGTTAGGTTGTGTCTTTTTATGGATGAAAAGATTCTATTTATATTAAGGGATATTAATGACCAATGATTGCTTTTACCTGTTATTTTGGTAGTAGTTTGTGTGTTTTCCTTCTTTGAGTTTTTCTTCTGTGGGATTATCAATTGTTCATGAACTCAATGGTGTATCTGCTTTCCTTAGGTTGGAGTTTTCCCTCTAGTGCTTTTTGTAGGAATGGATTTAGAATGAATGATATTCATAGCATATAGAAAGACATCAACACCACATATTTGTTTTTCTGCATCTGGATTACCTTACTCTGGATTTTTTAAAAAGTTCTATCCATTTTCCTTCAAATTTCATGATGCCATTGTTTTTATACCTGAGTAATATGCAATTATTTAAGTGTACCATATTTTTAATTAATTCTCCAGGTGAAAAACATCCACATTAATTCTTTTCTTTGGCTACGATGAGTAAAGCTTCTATGAACATAGCTGATTAACTCTCAGTATATTATGATTGTGTATTCTTTGGGTAGATGCCCAAGAACAGCATAACTGGTCTTGACTTGGATTGATAATCAATTTTTGTAGAAACTGCCGTATTGGTTTGCAAACAGGATGCGCAAGTTTTCAATCTCATCAGAATTTAAGAAAAGTTACCATTGCTACACAACATTTCTATTATGAGCTGACACTTGTGCATCTGATCTTAACCATTCTGACAAGTGTAAGGTGGAATCTCAAAGATGTTTGGGTTTGCATTTCCTTGATGTCAAAGAATTTTGACCATTTCTTTAAGTGAGTGTTTCTTTGCCAGTTGGGAGGGATTCTGTGTTGAGAAATCTCTGTTTAGACTTACACTCCATTTTTAATTTGTTACTTGGTTTTTTTATATCTTGTTTCCCAAAATCTTTTTTATATTTTAGAAATCATCCAATCTTTACTCCACAAATCTATTTTTTAATAAATGAGAAAAAGCATAACAATTAGTTATAGCTACCAAGTCATTCTTGAGATTATTATCACAATGACTGTTCATAGTTTGTATATGCATTATTCTAAATTTCCTACACCTATTTTACAGTAAACTTATAATAACATCAAAACTTTCTGTAGGAAGTTGTGATTTAGCTCAGTACTCAAGCATTTACTTTGTAAGCATGAGGTCTTGGGTTTATTCCATAACACAGTGCAATATAAAATGAAGAAATTGAAAGAACTCTGTAAAATATTACATTGCCTTATGCCAGCTGTGTCCTTATTCAGTTCACTTACCACATGCTGATAGATCTTGTCCTGAAACTGAATCTAGCAATAGAACAGTAGCATCTAGGTTTGGGTTATTAGACTGTGGTAGTCACACCACCATTATGTAGACTAAAGATACATTTGTTAAAATGTTTTTTTTTTTATTTTTAAGAAAACTACTTCTGTTTTATATTTATGGAAATCTAACTTGTTGTTTATGACTTTGCATGGAATGGTATTAGCAATAGTGCCATAAATTTAAATTCTATATAAATACAAAAGAAGACATCTTATTTGTAATTGACTAATACTTGGGTATTTTATGTGTTCTATCTAAGATGTATTCAACACATGTTTGATGAACTTATTGATTTGTCGGAGCAAATGATTAAGTCATATCATCAGAAAATATTAGTACCGTTATCTTTAAACATCTTGATATGAAATTTTATGCCATGGAATCATTGTTTAACATGATTTTTCCAAAGGTTTAATCACAAGAATTCCTATTAGACTAACAAGATATGAAATTTGTTACATTTAAAAATTAAGACAAAAACTTACTTTGGATTCTGTGGTTCTTAGTTCCCTAATCTCCTGAAGAAAGCAATGGGCTTTTCCCCCTTTAATGCTCAGGAGACTGAAATAAATATCTTGCTTTGATGCAGGTTTTTGCCATTTTACAGATATTACCTGCCCATGACCCATATCTGCATGTATTTTTACTTTCAGTATGTGTAGGAGCACAGGGAGGATAATAATAAGAAAAGGGGAATAAATAACAGCAGGAAATTTTTCTTTAATATGCTATTTTACTACTATTTGGATATAAATTTGCACACATAGAGTTGAGCCTTTGAAATTTTAATGCCCTCTGTTCATGTTCAAAATCATCAGCACTGAATTTTCTTTTTATATTCCTGTGACCCATTGTGAAGGTTAAAGGACTATCATTAATGGGGAGTAGAATTGAATGTTTATTAGTGCTGAATTTCAAAAAAATAATTAAGTCACCGATGCCATAGGAACCAGCAGGTTTAAGTAAACTTCACAAACTCAGTTCTTCTTTGCATTCCTATATAGACCATCAGAAAATTTGGAGCCTTTTGGCAAGTCAGCAGGTAGAAGAACAGTTTTAAAAATTTCTAGCACTGGCAATTCCATTTGAGACATGCAGCCATTCCTTCATGTAACATTGTAAATAATAAGAATAATTCAGCTAACAAAAACTCATAACGCACACACACATACACCAGGTAGTTTCTGTGTAGGTTGGTTTTCTATCTTGGTAGGACACAGGGTAGAGGAAAGATGACATAGTTGTCTACTTTATTCTTGCTAATCTGCCATTCATATGAGTGATGGCTTATTGAGGCAAAACACATGCTTCTTATGTGAGACAATGCTCATCAGAACTCCTTTTATCCTCTTTAAGCTTCCGATTGGAGCACATTTGACATAGAAGAGGCAGTATAATGGAACCTACTGATTACACTAACAACAGAGTCTGGGTTAGTCCTAATCTTTTCCACTGTGTCATTCTCCATGAAAGCTGTGGGGAGTTACATTTATCCATCAATCCACTTTTCGTAGTGAACTTTTTTACTTAACATATGCACAAAGCCCTGATATGCTGTTGATGAATGAGAATGATGGTGATGATAATGGCTACTTGATTTTTGTTCAGCCTGCCATTCACCTTTCTTAAGTGCCACAGATGCGATAGATGATGGGTATTGTTAAAGCTTTTTCTCAGAGAAATGAAGCCTTCTCACTATGAAAACACTTTTATCTGCAGTTCACTCAGAGTGTAAATCCATTGTCTCTATTCCTTATTACTACTAAGGGGGAGATAGATAAGGAGCCCCTCCTTAGGTATATATGCATATGAAAGCACTGACAGCATATGAAACTATGTTAGAGCACACATTTCCCACAAGGATGTATGTTTGAACATATGCCATCCAAATGTTTGCATAAAATGGGATGAAGATTGATTTTTATGTCTATGTCTTTTCTCATCACAAAGATTTTTAGAATAAATGAATTTTACTGACAGAAAATCAAGTATATTATAATACTCTATGATGATATACTACTAGAAACTAATATTCTGCTCAAAGAATATACTCTGGTTTTCTTATCATCAGTAAATGTTACTCTCTAACCAATTACTGTTACATAGTTATAAACATACAAACTTTTCTCCTAATTTGAGTTTATTAAAAAAAAAAAAAAAAAAAAAAAGCAATGTGAAGGTGTGGAAGTTTTATTTGGTGAACTGGTTGCATTTTATCATTCAGAGAAGCCAAGACAGAAACTCCAGATAGGAACATGAAACAGAAACCAAGGAAGACCAATGCTTACTGGTTTGGTTGGCTTGCTCTGCTACATTTTTTTTTTTTTTTTATGTAGTTAATGTCTATGTCTCTTGGGATTACATTGCCTATAGTGGGAGTGGGATGGCAACTGTAATTTTTATAGTAAGTATAGTAATCTAGTTTTGAAATGCTGATGTAAATCCACTACCTCCATTCATTATTGTTAATTTTGTGAGAAGAGTCCATCTACCTATGTATCTATATATGATATGATATAATATAATATATAATTTATAATTCAACACTCTAGTATTTTCCATTTCTAACATTCTTGAAATTATTCCATTTTATTTGGACTTATAATTCATGTGTCATTATTTTTTTTCCAAATAATCAAGTGAGTAAAGTATTAATCAAATTCAACAGTAAGTTTCCAATTTAAAATGACAAATTAGGCATTTTGGAATAGAACAAACACGGTTATGTTCAGCCCACTGTTTCTAAAGTCTCATGTCCATAGATATTGTTAGGTTAGGGTTGTTTAAGTCACTAAATTTAATGTCAAATTGAATTTGAATGTTAGAAAAATAATAGATTAGTTGTTACAAAGCTAAAAAATATATTTCTTTCAGGGATACCCTTAAACATACAGATATATAAACACAGGAACAGGAAGCAATAATGAGTTAGTGATTTAGGACCAAGTGGCAGCAGGTAGATTGAAAGATGCCTTCTCAGCTAATATTACAAAATCATAATTGGAAAGTATAATATGAGCATCAAACCTATGCAGAAATGATGAATCAAGGTGTCATAAATTCATGATAGCTCCTTAAGTACACAAACAAAAAACAATGTCTTTGAATTCATAGTGGTATTTTATATACTCCTAGGTGGTCCAAATACAGGGGAGCATAGTGTTCCTAGACTTTAACCTGCTATTCCCAGTAAAACACGTCACTCTATACTTCATACAAAAATCCACAAAAAATAAAAAGAATTTATACTAAAGCACGTCCAGATCAGAATAAAAAGTGGGTTAAGTATATAATATAAATAATTTTTTTCGGTACTAAATGTGTCTAAGTAATCAGTAGAGTGCTGTAGCTGTATGTGATCACTGGCTATTTGGAGACAGAAGGATGACTTAGACAAATTGAAGACCCCAGTCTGTACCTAAGCAGCTGTGGAAAATCATTCCCCAGAAATAGGATGGAATCCTATCAGCTGCAGCACATGCTCAGTTGAATTTATGAACTTCTGCGGAACAGTAACTTACGTCATTTAATTCTTCTCTGCAATTGGATTTAGCTATAACAATCGTGCCTTATCCACACAGCAAGTGTGAACTTGGTGTGAGGTGCACATTCAAATCTCTTTCAATTTAATACGTCCTCAGAATGCAAGAAACTCTTTTTTTTTTATTTTAAATCTTTCTGTAGAAGCTCCAACAGAGGGATATCTCTGCACTCAAACTTCACTTGCAGACTGTTATTCTTTCTCTAATTGTGATCCTGTGGTGCCCAAATGAGCTCATGTAACCACAAAGATACTGTTTGTTAACTGGTAACAAATCTTAATACAATTTGTTATAAAAGAATTATTTGGTACACATGTAGATTTATTATTTATGTAAAGGAAGGTGAATTTGTATACTAATGAATTGTATTTACTTGTTTTTTGTTAAGAATTAAAACTTAACTAGATATTTTGCTACCAAAATATGTAGAACATTACCATTTTTTTTCTTGTTGTTTGGATTATGTATATATTTTGATTCTACAATTATCAATGCTAAGAATATCACTTCCTATAAATATAGTAGAACTCAAACAACATTGTATTAAACCTCCATCAAATATAATGCAAAGTTTAACTACTTTGTATATGACACTTAATTACTGAAGAAAGACAATAGAAAAATATTGAATTCTTTGATTTCTGTAATTAAACCAGTATGTTTCTATAAAGGAATTTTTTTTTAATTCACTATAATTCATAGCTCATGATAGCCTAAACTTTGAGCAGATGAGAACAGAGCACTTTAAGGCAGACTTTGTGGCCTTTCTTATGTGGCATTATTTTACAATACCGGTGCATTTATGTGTTTTGAAGCAATGCTTCTGTGAAACATTGTGATTCTCCATGCATGAGTACTGCACAAGACACCTCAGTTTCTTTCTGAGTTTTAGCTCCAATTAACATTTACTTATTTCCTTTTAGAATTCTTATCAGTCTCCAGTTGTTTCAAGTCTGCCTTCAGTTACATAACCCCATAATAGGCTGTAAACCACTGTTTAGAAAGCAGAGTCCTGGATTATCAATCAACATTGTGTATAGAGAAAAGTTTGTGCTCATTCCCACTGAGTATGTGCACAGAGACCTGTTCAACTGCATTAAGAATACAGTGAGGCTAAGAGATGGTGTTTGACAACTTGAACAAACCAGAAAATATTGTTATTGACTGTCTTTTTTTTTAAAGTGACTCTTGTAAAGAATCCCATGACAGAACAAGAGGCTACACATAATTATTACTTTACTAATGCTCTCATCGACAGCAAACATCAACCATCAAGTCCAGACAATGAGCTTTCAGCTGCTATGCATGATCAGATTCAGACTAACCTCCCAGAGGCCTCAGCTTTCTCAGCTCAATTTGTTGCTTCAATCTGCTCAAGTTTTTAGAGACACAACTGTCAAAAAAAAACAAACAAAAAAAAAAAACAATATGCTTGCTTTACAGCAATAATTTTGGGATGACCTGTTATAGAGCAATGCAAAATTAATTCAAATGAGAAACACATTAAAATTTGTAACAATATGTTTTATTTAAACTTAGACTACTTACTGTATGTCCAAGTCTCATATGTTATTTTATGAACTTTTCAATACTGTTAAACCAAAGCCTTTTAAATATATTTAAAATTTTAAGACAATGAGAGTTATTTTGCATATAATGACTAGTATCTAAAAAAATATAGCAAACATTTAAGTATATCTAAGCATAATGACACTTATAGAGATTAAAAACCAATATTTTCTTCTGGATAATATTTATATTTCTATAAGGTGAATCATTCATATGCATTATACAATAATTTTTACTTGAAGTTTGCATTTTGGCATGCATGGCTTAGTGGGTAAGAGTAATTGCCTTGAAAACTTAATGACCTGAAATTGATAATTGGATTCCTGTTTCTGTCTAGACACCCTGGTGTGCACTGCATCTGCAGGACACCTATAAGGGAAGGGAGGCAGAATCAGGAGAGCCATCTAGAAGTATCCAGATTAGTGGAGGCATCAGAAATAAGACAAACTCTGCCACAGATTAAAGTGCAGGGAAATTTAATTATCCTCTGACTTCTAAACTGTGACATCTGCATGTCCATTGTACTATGTAGGAAAATAAATATTTTCAATATGATTTCTTCAAATGCTAATTTTAAACTTTATTATAAGTGGTGCATTTTAAAAGAATAACACAAACTATAATTATTTTGTGTTAGTTTTTCTTTAATATTATTATAGGAAGTTGACATGAAAAATAGGAACTTTTAAAACTTATGTGATCCAAAAAGATTCATAGATAGAAGAGGGGGATCCAAGAGATGTCAGAGGAGAAACCATATTCAATTTACAGTATATGAAAAATAAATTAAACTAAAAATGAATTCAAATCTATTCAGCCAAAATTTTTTAGTGGATAGATGTAATTTGTGAAAATTTTGTGTTCCATACTGTGTTATGTTACATTAAAAAAGGTCAGAAGATAATTAAAATAGATGCATATCATTTTTAATAATATATAATAACATTCAAAAGTACTGAAAACTCTTCTAGCATCACACTTGTAATTCAAGTAATAAAGTGGTAGATGTAGCATGTAACACTGAAATTGTTCTCTGCATTTTAAAGTGCCTTAACCTAAATATCACAAATATGAATAGATTTTGCTCAAAAGCAACGTGGAGTAACTTTAAAAAATGTTGTTTTTTGGCACTGATTTTTTTAATGACCTACTTAGTATGAAATGATAGAAACTAGGGAAGGCTTACAAAGGAACATGTGGTGGTGCCCTCACTTTTTAAACAAGAATCCATTGCCCATTTTTCATATCTTTGCCATTTAGTAGATTCCAGGCCTCATAGATAATCATGTAAAGTTATCTAAAATTTCCACAAAGCATAATGTGGACTTTTTTGTTTTCCAAAGGGGCTTGTACTCTTCTTGGGGGATTACCATGTCCACAGTTTCAATTGCTACCCCAACTAATATCACAGATGCTTTTATCAGAAGTGATGACTGCACTCATGTAAATTTTTATGTCAGCTCTGTTACCAGGTAATGAGATCAATATTTTACTTTTACATTTTTCATACAGTTTTATGTGTGCAAATGTATGTTTTTTTATGGATGTGTATTTGTTTGGGTTCATGTATGTAGATGTCCCTGTATGCATGTGTATGAATACATGTGGAGGGCACAGAAAAACTTCAGGTATTATCCTCAAGAACTTTTCCCTTCAGGATCTCCCATTTGCTTGAAGATTATCAAATACAGCGTTTTCTGGATCATGAGAGCCTTAGCTCATCCTTTTCCTAGCTTCCCTAGAACCAGCTTCATAAACAGAAATGGCATTAATGTGATAAATAGTACTAGGATATTTAAATTAGATGTTAAAGATAGATGATCAATAATTGCCAACTATTGATCAGCTTACTGAAAACACTTTTGCCTTTTCAGTACACTTAAGGAAGTTCTGCAAAATCATATTGGAACTACCCTCCCTTTCTTTTAAGGCAAAGTCTTTCTCCATGACATATTTATTTGCTCTATATGTTGCTGCTTCATGGAGGCCCCTGCAGAATTTTCCTTTGGAATCTATATTCCACATCTGGTATATTATACAATATTGATGGGTACATAGAAGACACAGGAATCTAAAAGCTACCAGGGACAGGACAAAATTATGCAGAACTTCTAGCCTCTAATAATTTATATTTATTGACAATATAACAATATCCAGAATTAATTACATAGGAGACAATCTTTGGTAATGGTGAGAGACTTTCTTGTGCTGGTTACAGGAGTTGAAAATTCCAAACATGAGTAGTACTTTTCAAGGCTATGGAGAAAGCTAGCTGAACATCAGTGTTTATCAGTCTGTGCTCTCTGACTATAATGTTGTAGGCAGAGTTATTCTTACAAGGCACCAGTAAGATTAATATTAATTAAAATATCAACCAACACTCATGATACAGGTAACAGCTTATAGTGGAGCCTGAACAGGGACTGGAGTCTGGAACGATGGACAATGGATTCCAAACTGATCTCTCCAGCAGACAGAAACCAGGCAAAACAGCTTTCTGGGGTCCCAACAGCCCCTTATCAATGGGGTTGGCCATGCCCCCTTCAAGGGCCTGGGACCCTGGGTAAGCATCCTCTAATCTTATCAGCTGACACCTAAATCCCACCACATAATGTAATCTTCCTTCTTTATTTTTTTTTTTACTTCAGTTATTTTTTTCACCAGTAGTAGCATATTTTATTATTTTAAAACTATTTTTAAAATTAAATATTTTACATTTCTTTCCCCAAGTCTTTCTAGATCCTTTCCCCCACTTTTCTCACAAGATTTCTTTCTCAAAAATTAAACAAAATTCCAATACAACAACAAAACTCCTAGAACCAACCAACCAACCAACCAAACAAACAAACAACATCACTCCTCAAACCCACCAACTGCAATAAAAGCTTTCTTTCAGTGGATAGATGTTTTCACATATTCCAATGAGTAGAATGAGAAGCTGCAGAGCACAAACTACTCTAAAACCAATGTGTTATTTGACAGGTTGTTAAGGTCTTTGGAAGGAAACTGGATGTTTATTAATAACAGGATTGTGAAAAACTATTAATCTATTTCAAATTACTCAGACTTGGTATACTTAATAAAATCAGCCTGGATATCAGAGAACAGAATCACCCACAGTCAATCCAGGAAATTCAGAATGTTGTGACTCATGCCTTAATCCCATAACTCAAGAGATAGAAATTTCTATATTTCTGTGAATTCAAGACCCAACAACCAAACAGGATTATGATACAGAGTTGAAACCAGAAGAGAAACACCTGGAAAGGAAACATATTTAAGGCAGGAGGAGGCAGAAATTCAGCTGTTCAGTAGAAGTAACCAGTCAAAATGAGGAACCTTGATGATAGTATTTACTCTGTTTGGTCTGAGAAGTTGGCTGGGTGAGAACTGACTGTGGTCTGTTTCCTCTTTCTGATAGTCCAGATTTTCCTCAATATTTATTTTATATCTGTGTTTTTTCATTATATACTACCCAGAATTTGTACAACACCAGACTGAGCTCTCAATTTGAGAAAATGAGCAAGTATATGAGCAAGAAGACTATTTAAAAGATTAAGATAAGTGTCTCCACTGTATCTAAACTAGCATGTGACTTCCTTCATATGCTCTGCATCAGGGATACTAATTGGATGATACATTTCATAATTTATCAAGATAAATGATAAGAATAAGAAAGCATTTACTGATTCTTCTTGCATGGAAAAATTACCCCTTTAGGATGTGGTGGGAGCCAATTATAGCTTGAAGAGAAATATGCCACTAACTAGGGTGGTGTAACTAAAAATGAAGGTCTAGTTTAGTGGCAATAATTGTTATCATACTGTTGTTATCTTCTAACAATAAAAGAACTAAAATAGAACAAAAGACACTTGACTTGGAAACCACCTCAGGACAAATCTCTAAAATTCAAGAGATTAAAAACTCCTCTTAACATTGAATTGGAGATAAATGAATGGCCATTCCATCTGCTGTTCTGCTTACATCAGTTCCTCTGTCTTTGCTGTAAACCCCAAAAGTAAAGAATGGAAATGAGTCCAATGTGTCTGGGCTATAGGAGAGTCCTATTTAAGGTAGCTGACAGTGAGATTTCCCTGTCTTAATAAAAATCTCTGGCATTTTCATTCAACTTTATATGTTTAAATAACCATCATTAGAGTTATAAGATCATGTTGCATATAAACCAGATTTAGTGGTTTTAAATTTTTTCTTTTCTTTCTTTTTTTTTTAGTTGTTTCTTGTCACGTTTGTTGTCACATAACAAAAAGGTGACAATGACGTCTTTCAGGAGAATATAGTCCCATCTGGTTTCCTGGAAAATATAGACTGGTAAGCAAATGCTAGAAAGTTGCATAAAAATTAAATATGCTAAGAAACGATTTTCTCCATGTAGCAAGAGAGGATGGTCTTTTATGAGTGGTCTTTTATTATGAAAACTTAAGACTATTAGTTCAGAGTCCTAAATCCATACCTGGAAAGAAGGAGGTCTCACCTCTAATTTAACTATCCAAATCAATGGTACATAAGACTCTTGAATTGATATGATTTTATGTTTTCTCCTAGATAGTGAGGCCCCTGTACCTCATATTCTGATCAACAGGCCTCTGAGTCAATAGTTACTGATGATTAACAAGATCTCCATGACATTTTCCTCTGATTTTTAAGCTGTGGATGAAATGAATCTTCATCCATTTGTTTCTGAGGATAACTAATTGTATTCAATCTTCATATTCCTCTTAAAAAATTGGTGACTAAATTATTTACCCCTCTTTTGAGACATTTTCTTCCACCAGGTGAATCTTTGCTCTCATATAAGTTTCCTCTTAATTCTTTGTCTTGTTTTATGGTACTTACTTTCCTTGATGGAGACATGAATCTAGACACAGTAGGAAGAAGTCTTAGTCAGATTTTTTTTCTTTTCATTTGTTTAATTATTTCATTTTAGTCACATTTCCCCCTTTACTTTATTTCCCACAAAACTTTCATTCCATATATCTTTCCTGCTCTCTTTTTTATTCCAGGCATTTTTGTCCATTAATTGTCATTGAATGAATGCATAAATTGGTATGTACATATCTAGTCCCAAATATAACGTATTAAGCCCATATAATATCACCTTTATTTATCTTTTCAACTTTGCTGTATGGTTGTGTCTCCTGTTAACATTAGAGGCTACACCATTAATGTCTTGGGAATAATACAGGTCTTTCTTTCAGAACCACACAGCCCTTCACTGGTAGTACTACCTCTTTCCTCCTTAGTACAATACCTCAGAAGAATGTTCTAGCACTTCCTTGTGGGGGTCTGCAGGAAGCACAGATTTGGCTCCTTGGAATTGGCATTATGCTTAATGGTTTAGCCTGTTTCTGATTTGTTGGAGTGTTTCTCTTCCTGTTGTACAGAACCTCAACTAAGTTGGCAAAAAGAACTGAACTCAGGTGTCAGAGAAACCAGTTAAAGGAACAAGTCAAATATTAAAAAGCTCAGTCTGTAAATCGCTTCTTGCTATGGTGTAAGCTAAAGGCTGGCACCAGATAAGTCACTGACTATCCCAGGGTTGATCATTCCACCAGGGAGTCTGCTCATGTGTCAAGTGGAGGAACACAAATGTAAGAACTGCCTGACTGTCTAAGGATATTGCAGTCAAAGGATCAGGGAATTTTAGAGATCTTGTGGTTGGAAGATTGTGGAAGAGACAGATGGGTATACATCTGAAAGAAATAGATTTTTCAAAAAGTTTCCTCATTTATCAACTGTTCAAAGGGTCTCACTCAGGAAAGGAATCTAAGTAGGTGCTCTCTCCTAGCCTTTAGGTATAAGTGTGTGAAAATACAGATTCTGAAACTAGCAGTCAGAATTCAAATAGAGTTTGGTTAGGTTCTTGGAAGGGTTACAGCCTTGACCACATGTCTGTTAAGAGACTACACATTGGCTGTGAAGGATTAGAATCTACTGGAGAAGTGTGATTTTTCATTACATCTTCATGTAAATATTCTGACACTGACTGTGATTAGGAATGATTACACAAACGCAATTTCTATTAAAAGCTGATAAGCTGATATATATATATATATATATATATATATATATATATATATATATATATATATATATTCCCAAAACTTCAAAATAATTATACACTGAAAATTGAATTCTAATTGAAACTGTTTTTTCAAACTTTGGATTCTTACACAGTTTCAAATAAATCTAACTATGCCCATTTTGTTCAGAAAAAGAAGAAAATGGGTATCAGCCATCTATTGTTTAGTTCATTCAGACTTATGAGTAGATTGAACAGGATATGAAAAGCTATATAAACTCTAAATTGAAAGATTAACTCTCTGGCCTATCTGGTGAAAAGACGCCACTATTAACAATGAAGGTTTTAGAAAAAAATAAATTTTGAGTTATAAAACATCCCTTTTACAAAAGAAATTCATAGGCATTCATAAATACCCTGCCAATATGATTTTATTTTGAAGACATAAACTTCAAATTCTTATTTTGGCTTCATTTTTCTTTTTATACATCGGGAGTTGTTGATATTTCATATATCAAATTACGTAGACCCCAAAATGGCTAACACTGCTCTTTTATACTTCACTATTATATAATTTGAGAAATGAGCATGCTGAAATTGTTAGGTCATATTTTTCCTGTAATACATCTGTACAACCTGAGCCTGGCTCCTGATGAGTTACTTTGAGTCTAGAAAGAACAGTGAGCTGTTAGAGCTAACTAAGCTATAACTGTAGGATGGATTGAGATGGCTGCTTACCTCAGTCACATTCCACTCATCACTTTTATGTGGCATTCCATCGAGCATGAAACTGAGAGAAGGTATCTCCCATCTAAGCAGACATATAGGCACAGACCCTGGTAGTATTATTTCTGAAACACTTTTCTTTTTCTTAGTTGAAAAAACTTTGTAATTGAAATTATTCAAGCTGTTCAAGAAAGCAAACAGAATTGTGATAATAATGAAATAAAAGAGAGATGTTCTTAAATTTCTAAGCTGAGTTTACTTCTTAGTAATTTGTATACGTGATAAGAGTTGTTGAAAACTGACTTCTCCCTTGTATTAATATTCTATTTTTCATATATTATACTTAATAGTTTCTCATCTAAATGATGCAATTCAACCTACTATAGGAAAAATAAATTGTAGTTTTAAATTTCTCTGTCCTGTCTAGCCCATCCCACAACTATTTAGTCACAAATAGTCACACAGTCTTATATTAATCATAAACTATTTAGCCTATGGCTCAAGCTTATTTCTTGCTAATGTTTGTCCTTAAATTCGTGATTTTTGTCCATGTTTAGCCACTTGGCTTAATGCCCACTTCTCAGAGCAGCATTTTAGTTTTCCTTTCTCTGCATCTGGCTGACAGTTCTTCTGTCTTTCCTTTTCCAAAATTCCCCTACTCTGGTTGCTCTGCCTCCACTTCCCGCCTTCCTTCTGGACAATTAGTGTTTTATTAAACAAGTACAAGTAAGAAATATTGACAGCATTATCCCACTAAGAATTACAAAGATTTTCTAGTTGTGACCTGTGAGAGCCACAGTAGCAACCAGCCTGGCAAGATAAAACCCTCTGGTACTACAGTTCACCAGTAATACATGTCACCTATTTGAATGTCTTCTTACCTGTTTTAACTAAGAATTATTCTTTTCTATTCTTTTGTGAAGAATCGTAATAATTTACCTCACAATATAAATATGTCTATCCAGTTTGCTATTTATCTTTTAAATATTTATATTAATTTCTTCTTAAAAAGAAACCGATTGGTCAAGCCAGCCCTTGTTAAGTACCTTTAATAGAGGAGCTCCAGAGCCTAAAAACAGGATGATTAAAAGTTTGAGTTCAGTTTGAGATAAATGGAATGATCCTGGAAGATTGATTTTGGTACAAAAGAAGCCATATCAGATTATTGACTGATATTAAATCTTAGATTCTGTGGGTCAATCAGGAAATCTAAAATAAGTGTCAATTCTTAGAGAATAACTACTAAAAATACATTTTAACAAAAACATAGAGACCTTGTATTGTAAAAGCTTCCTAATATTTACATATATATTAGAAGAGTGTAAATGGAATTACCATTTCAACTGGAAATAATGTTTCTGAAAACACCAGGTTATAATAAATAAAAAGTCCAGTTCAAGGAATGCCTCACTTCTTTTGCAATTTTTGCCTAGTGAGTCACATAGACACCAAACTTTCCAAGCTATTGCCAATTCTTTGGGTTCCTATTCAAAAATGGTCAGCAAGAACCTGTTGCAGAAACACCATGCAGGAGTTAAAGAACATTTTACTCTAGAGAAATCTAATGGGTACTGACCAAGAAAGGTCATTTCTACTGGCTAGAAATCATAGTTCTGAATGATGCTATTCAGGCGACTATAGGAAAACAAAATCACAAAGATTCCTCATCTGTGAACTGTAAGAGTCACAGTAACAGACAGACTGACAAGACAGCTCCTCTGGTACTACAGTACACAGACACCACAGAAGTAACCCACTACTTTCTTATTGAATTTAAGTCCTGGCTCACAAGTTTAAACCCAAACCAGACACTGTATAAAGAACGAAAAAATGACTTATTTATTTTGTATATGAAATTTTTAGAAAATAGAACAGGACAACCACATGTATTATAATGAGACACTTGTTACTTGTCTTTCTCAAGTGTAATTTCCAGTAACAAATGATCATATATGGTTGTGTCTGAATGCAAGTTTGAAAGGAAGCCAATTTAGCATTTTCAGATCTCCTAAATAAATTTGTAATGGTGATTTTGATAAGGCTTTAAAATTATATATAGAGAGAGAGTAAGATAAGGGAGAGAATTGTGATAAACTGAGAACTGGGGAGGTAGTGTTGCTGCTTCTGCTTTCCAGTTATCCTAAACCTTCTGCTACTAGAAATATAAATCCTGTCACAACATGTCCATACACTAAAGTTAAGGATTCTTCCAGACTCTAGGTCTGATACCATGTTCAATATTATCCCCAGCTATTATTTATTCTATGATAAATAACATATCCTAACCTTATAACAAAGAAATTTGTGGTTCCCAGAGAGAATATGAAGATAAACTCATAATGCATAGCTAGTGCATGCAATATTGTGACATGATTGAAATAATTAGCTGACTTTCATGTGTTAGCATTAAAAATAGAATAACATATTTGTGTTTCCAAACTGGTAAAAAAACTACTGTATCTAGAAAAGTATTTACTTATTGGTTATTTATAATGTATGGCTATTTCTAGGTACCATAGAAATGAGATATTGTGTACATTTTAGAGGGTTTGGGATGGAGCTTTCAGGCTCACATTACTATCTGTGTATCTGAGTATATCCAGCCCCTTTTCCTGTATTTAAAATGCTATATTCTTACATTAAGATTGTAAAAATTCTTCTAGTAAAAAGTGTAATATAAAATTTATTTTTGATCAAGAATATAAAGAAATATAAAAAATGTGAATAAGAATATATTTCTAACAAAAAAACACTGTAAGTAAAGCTTTTGTATCTGAGATACAGTTGGATTTTTGATGATTTGTTTTCAATAAAATTTGATATGATTGTCAATTTTATCCTCAATTTCTGATAATTACAACTTCCCTCACAATGAACCAATACTTAGTGACTCACAAATTGAACGTACTATGGTGTGATTCTGTTTTAGACATAGTGGTTAATCATTTTGTGATGAATGAATGTGAGAATGTCTTTTATTTCTCAAATGTAAGTAATCAAAGTACTTGTTAATTTGGAAGTTTCATGTATATTGAGCTATATTTGCATAGTGATAAATGTAGATATATAGCTTTCAGAAGGACACATCTGTACATTAAGCAAAGTCATGATGACAGGAACGTTTGTGTATCTATAAATGTAGACACATATCTTTTAGTAGGATACATCTGTACTTAAGCAAAGAAATTATGATCACAGGAATAGTTGTGTGTATTTTGTTCTTTCAGAGTAAGTCAAATTCTGCCATATGGTGATCAACTCTATTTACTGAAATTATATGGATATAACTAAACATTAGCTATCATGATTATGATCAGATAAAATGCTCTCCAGAACTGTAGTGAACATACCCTAGCACCTGTTTTCTATTCCAATGATTATTTTTATTCTTGAATTAACTCTTAGTTGTTTTTTTTTTTTTTCATGGATAAAGCATTTTTTAAAAGTCTGCTAGATTCAACATTCATTTCGAGATGTAATAAGAAAAAATTCTCTAGGTTTTTTTTTTTTAAAGATATTCTACTTAAAGAGGAAGCATCAATAACTACTATGATTTTAAACTAACAATAGCTATGTGGGGGAATTAAAATTTTAAATATTAGCAGTTAAAAATTAGCCCTGTCCCTCTTATGCAGTCATGTCACTGCAAAAGAAAAAAAAAAAAAAAGATTGTTTTCTCTGAGTTGAGACATTCTTTCCTGGAGGGAGAAGGAGAGTTTACAAAACCCAGGAGGTTAAGAATACTTATAAGGATTACAAAACTCAAGAAATTTAGCGGGTTTTAGAAGGTCATGAAAATTACAAGACTCAGTAATCAGAAAATTATAATCATAAAATTTCCCTCCAAGTATGTGAAAACAGTAAGCAATTTCTTGGAAGAAAAGATTCTCCAGAGGAATCATTTGCAGGTTGTGCATAGACTTTCAGAATTTCAGCTTTCATGAGTAATCAGCCATGCTGGATAGTTTTCAGCTATACATCTGTCTTAGAGGCGGCATTAGTCTTGCAATTAATCTCCCAACGATGCTCCTGCAAACAAACCTAGTTAAAAAATAGATTCATAAACAGCATTTGAATATAATTGTTTCTTTGGTCTGTTTTCAATTACCTATTTGAGGTAAAATGTTAGTACATGGCAGCTCAGAAATCAACAAAATGTACAGATAAAATCAAAGACATGATGGATGGGGCAGTTTCATGCCCTTAAGGACATGAACTGAAGACTGTGTCTGTCTGAATAAAATGTGAGAAACCATAAGGAACTGATCCATAGAAATAGTGTAAAATTAAACAGTGTAAAGGAGATTTTCTTGGGATTCAAAGTATTGACACTAATAAAAAAATTAGTTACAGAAAAAGTAGGAAATGAAATAAAATCAGTACATGATACCTAAAGATGATGTCTAAACGAGAAAGGGGAAGTCCACGACTCTAAGTCTTTAACAATGATCTAGGATCAAAAATTATGATAATTACAGCATTCATTCATAAATTGCATCCATTGGGAAAGTCTGTGGCACCTTGTCCTGTAAGGGCCTTTTTATAAAACACAAGAATAACCTGAGACATTAAGTGGGAACTCAGCCCATATTGATTAGACCCTACGAACCATTATGGTAATTTGGTTATAATGCTCAAGCATATCAGGGGTTGGATGAAAATAAAGAACAGACATTTTTGAGGAAATTCTGCTTGTATGATGTGGTATTTTGATGAGCAATTATATAGTATGCATAAGACACTGAGAAATATCATTTATAGCACGCACCATGGAACTTGTATTAAAAGTTCCATATCTTTCTTTATCCTAGTGATATCAATTAATCCTTTCAAGATTGTCAGAAGGACATCCAAATCACAGAGAAGTGTATAAATCAATTTATGACATATTTGTAAAAGTTAAGATGTAGATAGAAAAGGACCAAACTGGTAAGGCAGTCTGTCTGTGTCACTTGATGTCAACTGTGGAAAGATCTGTGTTCTGTAAGAATTTTTAGTGTGAAAAAAATAATCAAATATCCCCCAATCCGAAACAACAACTAGAAAAACCTTAATGACCAATATTATACTAGTCGAATTTTAGAAAGTCTTAAATTTCAAATACCAGTTGGCCAGTTGGCAGAAGACAAATGGTAGCTAAATGTGAATGAAAACAAAAATTGCCTGGAGAATTTAATCCCAATGAATGCTCTATACATTTTTTTTTTAGTAAAATAAAACAATTTGGGAGTACAGATTATTTTCTCTGTACTCAGATAAGCATGGCTGATAGAAAGGCAGAATCGCAGTGGTAACATGGAGCCTGTTAGAATTTGAGTGCTAGTTCAGTGGCAGGCACACAGTCTTAAGTGTAGCCATACCCTGCCTAGTTTTAGTGGGCCTTTTACTGCAAGATGATCTTACTAAAATCACAAGTATGCTGACATTTAGAGCAGTCTTATAGGAGCAACAGCACCCCAAAATGATAAAGCCAAATAGGTCATAGAAAAGGAGTTTATTTAGGGACCCTGTAAGAAATATCGGTCTTCTGTGTTGATATATCCTCATGTCTTTTCGAGGGAAGTAAAAGATACAGGTGATGATATTTTTTTTTAAATGGGATACAACCTTGCATAAGTAAAAAACTCTCCTTGATGATAACTAACTTTAACTCTGAATTATGTAGGATTTATGATCATCGTGAAAAGGCAAATAAAGAAGTAAGCAAACAAAAACCAACTGTGGGTATGACTATGATAAAAATACTAGAATGATTACTTGGTTGAAAATTCAATCTAAACATTAATGGCACATTTCTATGGGCTAGTGTCCTTAGCTGAATTAAAAGTATGAGTGGAGGGGGCATATCTTCAGATTTACGAGAACTCTGCAGAGGATCTGGTGTTGAGTCCCTATACCCATATCCAAGATGCAACACAGAGCTGTTTGAAATTTTTTGGTCTTCAGGGACCAGGTATTTAAATAGTATACACACCTATGTGCAAACAAGATAATCATACACATGAATTAAATAAATGAATCTTAAAAAATCCCTCATTTTTTAAGCTAAACTAAACAATATGACATTCTTTTACATTAGTGTAGACACAAAAATTACTGGATGCCCCAAGACCTGCCACACCATAACTTCCCATTAATTATCAAGTATACAAGGGAAACAGAAAATAAAGTAAAGCCTTTTTCCTAAGTTGTGTTATATACTTTGCCATAAAAATGAGAAAAGTGAATAATACAGAAGTTTAATAACAAAAATTGCATCTGGTCTTTGCTGTGATAAAGTTAACAGTGTGGATTCCTATGAAACTGGTTTGCTGAAGTATGGAAAAGTTTAAAATTTGAGGCTTGGGAAGAATAAGAATATTTCAAATCAGAATTATGAGGCTTTCTAGAGGCATTTAGGAGAACAGAATTCCGAGAAAAATAGAAATTGTGGAGGCTCAGAGTAAGTATTTTCAGGTAACCAAGAACTCTCTGAGAAAGTGAATTATGTGCTACTGTATTGTATGCTGCCAAACAATCTGAATTTATCTTGTCCAGACCTAAAATTATGAGTAAGCATGAACTGAAAAGAAATAGACTACTTAGTGTGAAAGGGAACATTTGAAGATATGATGACATTTATTGTTGGGCATGTTTAACACCCTTTCCAGGTCTACAAAGAGGAAAGAGTAAACAACAAAGCATATAGATGTGAAAATGGACAGTTGGGGAGGAACTCAATCCTAGAGATATCAAAGTTACAGACATTGGCAGTTCAAAGTGGCTTTAATAGTCAAGGGGAGTAAACCATTAAAAAAAGAGTCTGTTGTTTTTATTTAACCATAGGATTGCATCTTAAGGGACAAACTCTGCTTCCTGAAGCCGTCTTCTTATGAAATATAACCTCACTGGATAATTCAGAGCCCAACTGGAATGCTGCTGAAGTAGATTCCTCTCCTTCAAACAATTACTTGAAAAAGTAGTTCCAATATGGGTTTTCAGGTAAGCAAATTTATACATATAATTTTTATTTAATGATTTTGCAACTTAGTGATTTCTAAAATTGTTACAGAGGCTGTGTGTTGTTATTCTTTCCATGAGGAAGGTCAGTTTTTATTTATTTTCTGATGTTTCATATCAATTTGTATCTTCAAGTGTTTTCCAACATAAAGAAACTTGTTTATAACTGAACTCTATTGTACACTTTGCTTACATTCTGTCAATATTAATTCAAAATTCTTTATAAGGCTTTAAACAGCAAACTACATGCACTGGCTAACTGTATGATGGTACCATTTTATGTGTTGACTATGTCCACTCTCTGAAAGTCTGGATGAAACTACTCATTGCACTGCCAGGTAGAATTGAAACATTGGCTTTTATTCAATACTTTTCAGTAGTTCATTTTGTTAAAGATCAAAAATTCCTCTAGACATTGGCACAGATATTTGTGGAAACAAATTATTTCCTAGATAAACATAGCTGTGTAAAATCGTTATTTTTTAATATAAATTAATAAATTAAATACAATTAATAGTTTAAAAATTTTATAACTACCTTATGCAAAATAATTTTATTTACTTTATTAAAACAAAGGGGATAGAAAAAAGAGTATTTTTTTATTTACCACAAAAGTTTGAATATATAAATATATATATATATATATATATATATATATATATATATATATATATATATATATTTCTGACAGTCTGGAGAAATATAAGTACAATACTTTAATTGTGTGTAAAGGTCAAGTTCCATTTTTGCCAAATGCTAGTGTCTATTTTAAACATTGTATTTCATGATGATACTTCACATCATTTGAAGTCATATTCCATCTGTAGCAATGCTGTGTCTAAATGTCAGGATAAAAATTTCCAATTCATCACATATTTAGATATTTCTAGATATAGAAATAGCCAATTGGAATGGGAAAAAGTCACATTAGCTTATTGTCAAACCTATTTGGTCAGTTGAATAGCAGAAATTACTAGGCTAAAGCATGATTGCTATATTATTTTCAGTTGCTTCAGACCAGTCCTTCAGAGATTCAATTGACTGACTATTAGCTATTAAAATTGCAAAGCAAGTAGATTACATCATACAGCTATTTACACAGTCCTAGAATAAAAGAGATTTTAGAATAGAATTGCAGATAAAAGAGAATTCAGTACAGATATAAAAACAAAGATGATTAAGAATGTAGGCAAATATGATTTTAATGTCATATGCTAAAGAAACAATAAGTAAACAGAAAAAAACAATATGATACTAAAAACAGGTTTCACGTTCAAAATTGTCCTTAAACTTCTTCAAAATTCTATATTCGGCCAATATGCTAGTCTGCAATAATTACTGTTTTATCTACCTTGAGTCACTTTCCTTTATTATAATTTTTCAAATAGCTAAAACAGGTGTCTTGTGTCTTTTTATAATAAAATATCTCATAATATTTTTTATGTATTATTTTAAGAAACATTAGATGAATAGATTGGTAATAAGTGGTTTTGGGCCTGTCCAGCCTGTGATCTAGACCTACAGACCCGTAGTCCCTCAGAAACACACAGAAACTTTATTATTTACATTTTGCTTGGCCTATGGCTCAAACATATAGCTATCCAGTTCTTGCATCTTAATTTAATGCATTTTTATTAATCTGTCTTGTCAAGTGGCCTGCGGTTTATTGCATAAATCTATTTTTTTCTGTTAGAATAAAAAGAACAAAATGAACATTTCCAGCTAAACTGTTTTAGAGATGTCTGTTACTGTTAATATAAAAAGGAAATGTACATCCAATTATTTTAAAGACTGAAACCAATTTTCAACATTTTAGCTACCATTAAAGCACTTATATTTGAATTTTGAGAATTTCCCTAATTTTGTTAAAATGATTTTTACTAAGAAAAAAGAGTATTTCAATTCCCTTAGTTATGTTCAATAATGTAAATAAGATCTTGGAGACTATATCTAGGACACAATTCTGTCCTTTGGAGTCAGGTGTCTGAATATATACGTGGATTTCAAATCAAATACAACTTATTTATTTATGCATAGCCCTTATCTATTTTGCTCATTATTTTTATTTTAATACACTACAAAATATTTATTATTGTAAATACCAACCTATTGATTTTAATATGAAAGATGTCAGTATATCATCTTTTTACATACATTTAATAAGAAAAATATATGTTCTTTTATTGTTAAATGATTTAACTTTTTTTTTTCCCCAGAAATTTTCCTGTGTCCCACAGCTGTTTGGTTCCCAAAAAAACTTATATTGTATATAAACAGGTCTATGGTGCTCAGGCTGTTGCTATCTAGCTCTTATATCTTACATTAACCAACTTCTATTAATTGATATAATGCACATGGACAATGACTTACAGGTATGATCATATCTTGTTAGGACTTGGGCAGCTGAATCTCCCTGACTCTGCCCTTTGTCTCCACTATTTCTATTTGGATTTCCCATGTGGCTGTAACTGTTTTAACACAGGCCAAAATCTTCTTTATTAATCAATGGTAGCAACACATTTTCACAGCAAACAAGAAGATATTCTACATCAAATTTTTCTAATTGTTTTGCAAGTTTTCCCATTTAATTTAATTTAAGTTATGGAGCTAATTTGTAATGTTAAATTGCTCTCAATGGTATAAAATATCCTTTTAAACGTCTACATCTAATGGTATTTTTAATATATATTTTGAGACTTTGTTTCCTTCATATTTTCTGAAATATGTCCATACATTCTCTTAACACATCTGTATAATGCATTTTTATGAATATGTGGATCTAATTTTGTTATGAATATGATGGCTTTATAAAATTAGTTTTCTCATATAGTCTATAAAAGTATAAATGGTAGATATTATTGTTTTTTACAAAAATAAATCAATGAAAATCAATGCAGAGCTAAGATGTCAATTCTATTTATAATGCTTAATATTTTGAATATTGAGAATGTGGATTCTTAGATATCTAGTGAGATTCATAGTATATAAAATTGTCTACATACTCAAATTTACTAAAAATAAGTCATTTTCTTATTTTTTCATCTGCAGCTTTTGATGATGAATAGTGTGTTGCTGATTCTTCAGGTTTTATAAGTGTATAAATTTGATACCAGAATTAGCATTGCTATTTTTTCTTGAAATTTTGTTTACTTTGAAAAAATTTTCATATTTTAAGCAAATGCATAACATGAGATATATTTCCTAATTCTATATAAAAAGTATGTAGGAGATTACTGTAGATAAGACTTATCTAAGTATCCATTGGCTTTATACTTTCCAATCTAACTGGGTAAAAGACACAAAACTATAAACACCACATGCAAAATTATCAAACATCTGGTTTCCAATTATACAAATCAAGAACTGCACCACAAAAGTATGAGTCAAGGCTCAAATTGGGGAAAAAAAGGGCAAAGTTTGTTTTTTTTTTTTTTCTCAAGGAAATGAATCATGTGCCAAAACGTTTATTGATTGACAATTAGATAGTGTGAAAATGCCATAAAAACTCAAGGAAAAAATAACTGAGCATCCAAAATAGAAACCACCAGGCCATTGCAGTTTCCATTCCTTTGATATTTAAACACTTTTTTGAGAGAAAAAAATAACAGATTTTGAAAAGTTTATGTCAATAAGAAAGTCATATTCATTTTTCAAGTACCGTAGTAAGTTAAGTTGTTTTTAAAGACAAATGGAAAAACACAGGCAGCCTTAGAATGGTACAAACACTCATACTGTAAATGAAAGGACATTGAATGTATTTTCTACATATGTTATTAAAAATTGCAATTTAAAGATAATATTAAATATGAAAATAATTGCAAAATAAATTTTAACCTCATATGAGAATCATATATACACTTAAGTTGTATACATAAGATATTTTTAATATATTTCCATAATATAAAATCTGTGAAACATTAATTTCGAGAAAACTAGACATTGAGTTGATGTGAGAATGTCTTTCTGTATGCTGTGAAAATCAATCTTTAAATAAAGGACTTTTTTGTCCATGGCAGGCACCATAAAAAAAGTAGGCAGGAAAATCAGCATAGATGGATAAGAGGGGGGCAAAGGCAGCATCACAGACAGATGAATCCAGACACACAAGGAGAAGCATGTAAGGAATACAGGTGAGCCAAGGGCCACGTAGCAGACATAGTAATGGATATGGGTTGAGTTAAGATGAAAGAGCTAGCTAGCAATGTGCCTAAGCCATGGGCCAAAGAGCATGAACTTAATAGCAAAGTCTGAGTCATTTTGGGGGCCTAAGCAGCAGCAGGGGGCTAGGCACTCTAGGACACAGGTCTGTGGGTCTGGACCTCTGTGTGTCCAGGGGCCAAGAAACTTTATTGTAACATTAAGCTATGTTTAAATTAGGAACAGCATCATGTCTTTTAAAGAAATGAAGAAATCTTATAATAGAAATGTATAAGAACTAGGTCCAATTCTATAGTGTTTCCAAGGACGTATTTAATACTAACTCTACTTAACTGCTATATGTAACTTCCTTAAGTAAAATTTTAAGGTATAAACAACTTATGTTATATATGAAATTATTAATATTACTTTGAAATAATATAATTTTTACGGGAATGATTAAATGCAAACTCAGTCTTACGTAATTTCTTCTTATACTATGGCCCCATGTTCTGTACTTAAAGGCGTCTTCTACACCACATTATCTGTCTAAGTTATGTGCTATTATATAAACCAATTAAAATATTTGCTTTGAAGACCAAGAGAAGGGTTTATTTGAAATTTTTCTTCTTATTAGAATTGACCTTGGCTACATTTGTGAAATGTGAGGCAAATTTCAAACTTAATTTTCAGGTTGTTTCACTGTCTGTGGAGATCTGCTCTTAATTTGAATGGGCATTATGTGGATGTTATAACAATTTAAATCAGACAGAAATTCACAGTGTTTGGAGGAGTTCAAGCAATGTTTAATTCCTTTCTGTGTTACTTGAAATAACAGTACACTCATCAGGGCCTCTATTGGGAAACATAAAAGGACAATTCTTAAAACATTTTGTGTTAAAAGAAAGATTGTGTGAGAATATCTTGGCATGATTGTTTGTTTTGTTTTTTTCATATTCATACTGACTTTCATTGAAAAATTATAAAATCCAAGAGTTAATTCAATTATAATTAACATATAGAAAGTTCTGTTAATGATACTTCAATGATTTACCAATGCCTAATATATGCAAATCACTAGTAACATCACATCAAAATTAGTGTGCTTATAATAAAGAAACATTGATAAAAAATGTTGCATTTGCTGGCCAAATAAATCAGTACTAAAGCATTAGAAGGTATTCCTCTGGTTTTTAAAGTTACAGATTTTTGCTGTAAAATAAAGAGTTTGATATTAAAAATAATTAAAAATATATTGGTCTATTGCATCAATATATTTGTGTGTGTGTGTGTGTGTGTGTGTGTGTGTGTGTGTGTGTGTGTGTGTGTGATCCTTACTCTTATGAATGACTTAATATATTATCTTGGACAAAAATGACTTTGGCAATATAAAATTTATAACAAAAATGTGTTACATTTAAAACTTACAGCACTTTTTATATATATAAAACATCAGTTAGTAATATAGGAATTTTGAACAGTGGCAGAACACTTGCCCTATATGAAAAAGGCCATTTATCCAGCCCATGGAACTGAGATAGATAAATTTATATATATAGATTTCCTAGTTACATATCAAAAAGTGAAATTCATTTATTTTACTGTATACATTCTTCATTAGATATCAGAATAAACTTTAAAAATACTTTCACAGTAAATATAAAAAAAGAATTTACTAGTACAAATTATGAAGAAGAAAATATGATAGACAAATATTTTTCTTGTGATTGTATATGTACAGGCTTTACCCTATTTGTTTTATTCATAAATATTAGAAAAATTGTATCTTTTTATGAAATTGAATTTGTTATGATATACTGAAATCTTTTTTCTGCTCTATTATTAAAATTCTAATATATATAATAATGAAACACACAGTAATTTTGTAAATGATCAATGAAACTGATATTTTTCTTTAGACTATTGTGACCATTTGTTAAGGACTCATGTAAAACTTGGTGTTGCAATAAAAGTCATCTGTGATCAAAGTAATTTTTTTTCTTAAACTGGATGTAAAGGAAAATTTTCTATTGATGATTTAAGGTAACTATAGAATATTAATTTTAAATTTACCCTTTAGTTTTATTATCAATTTATTGAATGGGTCAAATATTACTTCAAATAATTTATATCTATTCAATTTTTCCAAATAAATATTACATGCATGACCACAATACTCTATAATTTAAATGTTTATATTGTGGACTTCTTTGATCCACATCAAAAATATTTCTATATGATACATGTACTTTTTCATTAAAAATTTAGAATATTTTAGTATGATACTGTAAATTTTAAAATGGATGTAATATTTAATGTTGGAAAAGCTAAATATGCTCAGTATTTTTCAGAAAGGGTATGAATTGAATTTATAATTTTTGTCATAATTTGTTTTATGAAGTGTTATTGTTAAAAATCTTAAACTGCATACTTAATCTATCAATTAACTAAAATATATTTATAAAGTAAGTTCAGGGTAATATTCAGTGAAAAATAATCTGACCATTTAAAAAGTCATATTTATGAGAAACTAACTTCATTATCTAAATTAATTATTTAATTTTAGAATATTAGATTTTCTGACATCTCCTAACAGATGTTGTGTATGACTGTTATTTCAGTTACTGTTCTGTTGCTGGAAAGAAACATCATGACACATTAAAAAATATTTAATTGGGGACTTTCTTATAATTCTCTTAATTTAGTTCATTATTGTTATGCTAGGCTGTCTGGAAAGATGCAGGAAAGTGACTGGCAGTTTTACATATTGATCTATAGATAAATAGAGAGAGATACAAAAGACAGGCCTACTGTGAACTTTTGAAACCTCAAAGTCTACCCTCAGCAACAAAACCCCTAAGGCAAGAAAATGCCTCCCAGTCCTTCCAAGCAGTTCAGTTGGGGCCTAAGCATATAAACATTTAAATTTATGAGGGTCATTCTTATTCAAAAAAAATTAAAAATATTAAACTTCTCTGTGATGGTCTTTCTATACACTGTAACTATGTGTTGCTACTATTGGTCAATAAAGAAGCTGTTTTGGCATATGGCAAATCAGCTTATAGTCAGGTGGGAAATAAAAGCCAAGAAATAGGAGAAGGGCATAGCTTGGGAGAAACTATCCAGCTACTCAAGAAGTAAGATGTGAAAGAACTGGCAAGCTACTAGTCACATGTCAAAACAAAAGTTAATAGAAATGGGTTAATTTAAGATACAAGAGCTAGCTAGTAATAGTCTGAGCTATAGAGCAAACAGATTATAATTAATATATGCCTCTATGTGTTTATTTGGGACAAAATGACTGTGGTACAGAGGGTAAGTTCTGACTGCAATCAAACTATCTGATATTTTCAAAACCAATATTTTATAATATTTTTAATATTGTTTTCAAATGATAATCTGCCACATATTCTTTTTTTAAGGTTATTTATTCTATTGAATTTCTAAATGATTTAATTCATTTTGTCCTAATTTTAGATTTTTTTAGGAGCAGACATTTTATTTATTTTTATGAAAATATAAACAAAACAATACAAATAATAGTAACTATTAATTTAATTTTTCCTGTATTTTAATGTTTTCTCCCATATTTAACTTAACAATAGGGCTATCTAGACAACAGTAGCTTTATCTCTACACATTCTTCTATCAGCTAAAATAATTATGTAGAAAATCATCTATCACTGTCCAATGTATTTACCTAGACAGAACGCATGATGCAGATCAACATGTAAAGAACTGTCTATGAACTATTATTAAAAATACTTCTTATGATTTGTTTATTCATGCACTTGATTATTCTGATTTTAGCATCTCAAAACTCTTGTTAGTTCTTAAAAATATATATTCAATAAGGCATATAGTCTTATGATTTTGTAATACAGTATTGTATATTGTATATAAGTATACATGTGCTTTAATAACAAATCATATCTGAGGTGATATTTTATTACTACACATATAATTAATATCATTATCTTATCATTATAATATAGTTACTGATATAAAATTTGAAAAGTTCAAAATTATAATGAATAAAACTTTTTGCCACAGTTATTTTATGTGTACAGAATAATAGGATGTATTTATACTTATTATTAGAAGATATAATTATTGTGAAAAACTTGAAATTATAATTTATTATGAAGAAGAACATAATGTACATTTAGTTACACAAATGGAATTAGTTATAAAGTCAATATTTGATTTTATAGAAGGTTAACTGTAAAATATGTTTATTGATTAATTAAAGATATTTTAATTCTGTACTCTAAAACTTAGGTATGCTTGGAAAAATAAGATTAACAAGATAGTATTTGAAGGAAAGCAAATTTAAGAAGTTAAAATAATCAGTAAAATTAAGTTCACATTAAATGACACATAAGTGATGTAACATAATTTGAAGAAAACTATACATTTCCTGTAAAGAAATTTCTACCTTGGTATTTTATTAATGTATCTTATTTAGCAAAGTTTCAGGCAGATACAAGACAGTTGCTCAAACAATTTTTAATTTTGCTTCCTTGGAAGCTTTATGTGCATATTTACCTGAAAATGTTGGATGGTTACTTTCAACGTTGAGTTCTCATACTCTATAATAATTTGGGAAAAACATTTCAAAGAAAGATTATCTAGGTCACATTGCCTTAATGACAAGTCCATAAAACGGGCTTTTCTCTATTCTTGCTTTTGAGAAAACTAATGTCTATGGAAAGAAACAAATGTGTAAAAGATAATTTTTTATTAAATTTGTACTAAAAGTTTTTCATAATAGTTTTGAGTAAGCAGATGATAGAAAGTATGAATAGCAAGAATGCAAGTAGATAATTTAGCTATACATCCTCATTACTACTAAAGAGACAAGATATTATTTTAGGTAATGAAATGCGAACTTCTGAAAGCCAAAATAATATTTAACCTTATTTTAGTTATACAAGATTGATAGCATAAATGAAAGACTTCCACCTTAGAAAAGCTTCTTAATTATTATAACTATAAAATAATCAGCTATCTGGGTACAGGTGGAATTCTTTTCAAGCCAGTAAGATTAGTTTGATCTGAATAAATAAGTGTAAGTTTCACTTAGGGTAAATATTCATAGTATTTTTAACTTAAGTGTCATTTTATGTGGATAAAATAGTCACTTATTTCTGTAGGAGAAGAAAACAGTTTGTTAAATACAAATTATAAATTAGTCTTTCTGGTAATGAAGTTTTCTTTCAATATTATCATGCTTAACTCCTGTTCTTCTCATCATTAATATGCATTTATGTCCAGGAACATAGAGACAGGAAACTGTTCTTTTCAAGTTACTGTGTTATTACTTTGCCTGAAAAACACTTTAGAACTGAGGTATATTTATACTTAAATTTGGCTTTAATTTCATGGATATCCATTGGTTATTTTTGAAGGTATATTATAATACAAGTACACTATGGAATATCGATACTACCATAATTTTAACAAAGCAGACATAGGTATGTTCTTATATTTTAGTTAAATTTTTTCAAAACATTGAATTCAATCATAAATTTTGAAAATGATCATATTCAAACTGTTCGGGAATATGTGATTTTTTTCCCCTCAGACAATTGCCAATTGTTTTAGTTTCTGGAGTCTGTATATTTTGTCTGTGGTGATTTACTGAGGCCTGGCATCTGATGGACATAGAGACTTTCAAAAAAGAAATCCATCACCTATACAGTTGAGTATATTCTGAGTACTACAGCAATTACCTAAGTACACAGAACTAAGATTCACTGTCCAATATTTTAGCATTTAAAAAAATATAAATTGGAATGTGAGAGTAGAAAGCAAAACAGCAATTTCTGAAAGTAAAGTGAATATAAATATTGTTTTTCCAGTCATCAAGACACAAAAGTCAAACAAATAGCGCCATTAAAACTTGGCACAAAAACTAAAGAGTAAAACAAATTTGACATTGAAAATGAACCATATTGTGTCTAATCTTCAGTCCTCAAAAGGGTGAACCTTGTGCCAAGCAAACAGACCTTATGCACGGAGTGCCCTTATCTTTCACATTATAATATTTTTAACTAATATTATCATTGATTTGACATACTCTTGGTGACAATATCTAATTTATTTTGAAACTCAAATGACATTAATGGAGAATGTAAAAGTTTGATGTTTACCAAAATTGATCATAGGTTAAAATAAAGTTGAGACATGCTTGTTTGAACATACATTAGAAATTAATTATAGAATGATTATACAAACTAGAATAGAGCAATGACAATCTCAGTCAGATGGGTAGAAAAAAAAATCTTATTTTCTACCCATCTGATTAGCTGATGACCTTGAATATGTGAAGATGTAAAATGGTGGGGGAAACAGGGTTCTTTCTTAAAACCTCGGTGAAATTGTACCACTTTCTTCAGGTCATTTCTGTCCTAAAATTCATATTGAGATCTCCATTTATTGTTTTTAAATAAGGCTAGAAAAACTACTTTCTACTTGTGCAGAATTACTTATGAGTCTCTTTTTAATCTTTGGAGCTTTTTTTCATTTAATTAATTTATGTGTTTATATCCCAACAACAGTTTCCCCTTCCCCTATCTTCTCCTCACCCACTCTCATCTACTTTTTCTCCCCAAATTCCCTCTTCCACCCACACCCATCAACTCATCCTCTGTTTTTGCTGAGGGTGGGGCAGGGCTTTCATGGGCATTAACAAGTCAGGGAATATCAAGTTTCAGTACAACTAATAAGTTCCTCTTATATACAGGATGGACAGGAAATCAGCACAAGTAATAGTTATATATATATATACTATTTACATATATATAAAACTATATATATATAACTATTTATATTTTTTCATTAAAAATGTCATCTCTATCAATGTATCATGCTGTTACCCTCTCTTCCCCCCTCCCAATCACTACCAGACAGCCCTGAATATGATGTGCCTCGTAGATGTGCAGTGCTGGGCTGAGGGCTTGCTGAGAAATAGTTTAAGAGCCAGATAAAAGGAACTCTTACTTCCATTGCTATGAAACCTACAAATAGATCAAGCTACACAACTGTCACATATATGTACAGGGCTAATGTTTGTTCCATTCAGACTTTCTTGTTGTTAGTTCAGACACTGTAAGATCCTATGATCCAGGTTAGTTGTTTCTGTGGGTTTTCTTGTGATGACCTTGATGCCACTGGCTCCTACATTCCTTCCTTCCTTATTTCAGCAGGATACCCCAAGCACTGGTTAATAGCTGGCTGTGAGTCTGTGCATCTGTTTTCAACAGTTACAGGATGCAAACTTTCTGATTATAATTGGGAAAGTCACCAGTCACAGGAAGTGGCCAGTACAGGCTACTTACCCAGTACTGTTAAGAGTCTTCGGTGGGATCATTCTTGTTTTCATCAGGTCCTACCTGATCCTGGAAGTTGAAGAAATAGCATACTAGTGACTTAACCTCACACCTAGAAGTTCTAGAACAAAAGAGCAACTCACCCAGGAGAAATAGATGCCAGGATATAATCAAATTGAGGGCTGAAGCCAATAAAATAGAAACACAGATAACAGTATGAAGAATCAATGAAATAAAGAGTTAGTTCTTTAAGAAAATCAACAAGATAAAAAAAAAAAGAAGTTATCCAAACTAGCCAAAAGGCAGAGAGAGAGAGAGGGGGGAGAGAGAGAGAGAGAGAGAGAGAGAGAGAGAGAGAGAGAGAGAGAGAGAGAGAGAGAGAGTATCCAAATTCAATATCAGGGAAAAAGGAAGACATAACAAGAGACAATAAGAAAAGTCAGAGAATCATCAGGTCATACTTTAAAAACCTGTTCTCTATGAAACTGAAAAATCTAAAAGAAATAGACTTTATTTTTAAAATAAATCTGTCGCACATACCAAAATTAATTCAAGACTAGATAAACAATTTAAATAGACCTATAAACTCCACAGAAATAGAAGCAGTCATTAAAAGGTTCCAACCAAATAAAGCCCATGGCCAAGTGATTTCAGTGCAGTTTTATCAGAATTTCAAAGAAGAGCTAATACCAATACTCCTTAAATTGTTCCACAAAATAAATAGAAGGAACATGGCTAAACTCATTTACACAGCTACACTAACCCTGATGCCCAAATCATACAAAGATGCAACGAAGAAATAGAATTACAGACTGATCTCCCTCTTGAATATCAATACAAAAAATATTCAATAAAATACTGGCAAATGTCATCTGCCTGATCCCCAAAGCCTCACTTTCCAGTCATCCCTTTCAGTCTGCATTCATACCCCCAAGCTCATTCCTCAGATTTCCATCACCATCAGCCCCCTGTCCATCTATAAGACCTATTTTCCATTTGCAGGGAGATCCATGCATTCCCCTTTTGAGCTGTCCTTGTAACCTAGCCTCTTTGGGTTTGTACATTGCAGCATGGATATTAATGCACTTCTACCATCAATGGAGAAGTGCCAACCTTATTCCACATCCCCTCCAGCAAAAGCTGTCATTAATTCTTTTCATCTTAGTCATTCTGACAGGAGTAAAATAGAATCTCGGGGTTATTTTGGTTTGCACATTTCCTTAAGTATTGCTCTGTCCTTTGAGATTTATTTGAGAATTCTCTCTTTAGGTCGGTACCGCATTTTATAATTGGATTATTTGGTATTTTATGTCTAGGTTCTTGAATTCTTACTATATTTTGGAGATCAGTCCTCTGTCTGATATGCGGCTAGTGAAGTTTTCTTTTTCCATTTTGTAGGTCACTGTTATGTCCTATTGACAGTGCTGTTTGTCTTCTAGAAGATTTTCCATTTCATGTGATCCTGTTTATTGTCTATTTTAATCTTCATGTTACTGGTGTTCTATTCAAGATAATTTCTTTTGTCTCAGTGAATTCAAGACTATTCTTCACTTTTTCTATCAGGTTCAGTATAACTGAGTTTATGTAGATGTTTTGATTCAATTGGACTTAAGTTTTGTGCAGGATAATAAATATGGATGCAATTGAATTTTTCTATATGCAGATATCCATTTATGCCAGAATCATTTGTTGAAGATGCATTCTTTTATCAATTGTATAACTTTGACTTCTTTGTCAAAAATAAAACCAAATGTCCATAAGCATGTGGCTTTTCTCTGTGTCACTTATTTGTGAAAGTTTTAAGATTAAATAACAAATGAAATATTACATATTTTATTTTTAATATACATAATTTGACATATATGTTTATTTTGAGATCAACTTTAATGTAAAAATTATGCCTTAACTTTACATGTTACAACACTACTCCATTTCAGTAGCTTGCATTTACTTACTCTTTTCCAGAATTTCAGTTGCCATTATGATCAGTTCAAAGAAGCAATGGCTATTTTTTTTCTTCACATTCCCAAGTGTGTCTTCACCTTCAGGGGACATACACAGTCATCTTGTAAGATCTGCTAGTTTCCATAATTCTCCCAATTGACACAAAATATGATAGGCTGAATGGAAGTTTATGATTGTTTCTACAACAATGCAGTGCACAAGGAAATGCTAAAGGGGGGTGTCTCTGAAATCCTGGATAGTAACTTGAGAGTTTTCAATGAATGTTTTTACACCTATGCTACCATTGGATGGTTGCACCCATTCTTAGGTATACTCTTTTAGTCAAATCAGCAAATTATTCATAGAAATGTTCTAAAAAGCTCTCCCATAGTCCTCTCTCTTTGAGAGATCTTTATTTTTTATTTAATGTGATATCTTAACATTTTTATTTCATAATAATAAAAACATGCTCAGTGAAAGTTTATATCTGATAACTTTGCTGAACTCTATTACAGATAAAAATACTATCACCTTCAGATCCATATTGAGATAAGATGCTCTATAGAACCATGTCCTATACAGTAATTATTGCATAAACAAGATCAATAGGTGAAATTTTAGTAAATTACTGAAGAGTACATTCTGACCATAGAAAAGTAAATCTACAAAGCACCAGAAACTTATATATGTAAAAGAAGTTGAAAATAATCTCCAAGGGACTAAAGTCTTTTTAGAAAAGCTCCCTAAAACATGGAGTTGTAGTTTAAAGGAAGCAGTCCTTTATTTACTTTGGAATCTTCTAATCCTCAGGTTCTTAAATTTTTTATGTAATAAAAAGTTTTATTTATCCTCTCAGTTACAATACATTGGGTTAGTGAGTCTGGGTAAGACACTTATTCTCCACACAGTTCATCTATCTGGACAGCAATTGATCATCCTGGCAGCAGCATCTTTGTACCATGGTCTGTTCCAGGGTCACCTTGCCCAAAAAAGTGAGAGTGAGAAATGGAAAATTTCTCACACAAAATTAATTGGCCTGAGCTGACACACAGCACGTACTCTAATGTCTTTGGTTGGAAATAAAATGGCCTGAGAAATACAGTTTCCCATCTCACTCAAGTGAGTAAAAAACTGGCCCTGGAGGAAGTCTCTTGATGTCTACCATATCGGAATGATACTGTAATCAAAGCTTCATAACAACAACTTCAAGATTCTAAACATATCTATATTTGATAAACACTATATGAGAAAAGTATTATTGTTCTCCAAAGGCAAAGGAAAACCAAACATGTGCAGAATTTCTATTTTGCCTATGTAAAAAGTATTTATTAACTATATTCTATCATATGCATTTGAGCAGATAAAATTGCAAATAATGTTAACCAATATCATGAGTGTGGGGATATGTTTCAAATTTAATAAAAACAGTTTGAGATATCAGAGGGATCTACCCACAGTCAGTCTGGGAGGATCAGGCAGTGGTAACTCACACCTTTAGTCCAAGTACAAGGAACATCTGAGAGTGGTGACCTACACCTTTAATCCCATAAAATCTGAGTTTGAGGTCATCTTAGTTTACAGAGGGAGTTCCAGACTCCCAGGCAGGCAGTGGTCGTGCCACGTCTTAACTCAGCAAAGAAGGTATTTAAAGCAGGCATAAAAAGACAAAACAGGCAGTAGAAGCTGTGGCACACACTGTTAGTGTCAGCACTTGGTAAGCAGAGGCAGGAGAATCTCTATGAGTTCGAAGCCAGCCTAGTCTTCAAAGTAAGTTCCAGGGAAGCCAGGACTGTTACACAGAATACTCTGTCTGGAAAAAACAAAACAAACAAAAATTAGAAAAGGTGGATCTGTCCTCTGATATCTCAGACTGTTTTTATTAAAATTGAAACATAGCCTCCACACATAAGTACATAAGTATACTTTGAATTAGCCTCAAAATGTGTAATTAGATCCATAACTATTAGACTCACTTTAAACATCAGAACAATGTAGGTTTCTTAGTACTAACACAATAAAAAGTAAATAACATTACCCAAGACGGATAAATTGTAAAATATTGTTTTTTTTACGAATATTGTATGTTGTTTTCTATTGCTAAAATAATTTTACATCAAAATAATACTTTGTGAGTATATTAAGGACACTTCACAAAGACTTTTCAATTTGGTTTACATTTCTAAACGATGTCAGTTCTTACCAACTTTTCTTTGTATTACTTCAGAATATAAGGTGCCTTAGCTCTGTTAACTAACCATGTTGATGAGCCTTAAATTTTCTGAAACTAAGCTAATAATTCAAATATTTTCCATCAATTTTTATCCTTTTCTCAGTATTTAACAAATACATCACTTTTTTATAGATAAATTTTATCATTAAGAGAAGCATACTATAAATATGTGTTTAAATTACTTACTGGAATAAAACACAGACTCAACTTTACAGTTTTTAGATTAAGATTCCTAAAATATGAACATAAGAAGATGCTCGTAACTCTTTTGGAAACTTTAAGCATCCTAACCACAATAGCTTCATTTGCTTTGCCTTCTTCATAGTTCATTTCTCAAATGACCTTTTAAAAAGGTTAAAGTACAGTAATTGGAGCTTTTGTACAAACTGAATGTTTATGTTTTGCAAGTACATTCCATGTATAATGAAGCAGCTAATTTGTCTCTATTTTTATCCTCCAAGCTATAGTCATTATTAAGTTATTTTAATTAATATTTTCAATTTTGTAATGTTTAGTGTAAACTAAAATCAACTATGCATGACAAAAACATGATCTAAAAATTCATTAGGATTTTGAGTTGCTATAGTAACAAAAATATGAAACAAATTATAATAAAAAGAAAGAAATCATGAAAATTTAGATCCTTCATTGATATATTTGTTAAAGTAGTACTTATTTATTCATTGAGTAAAACATTGAATAAAACTATGAAAAATTACTTTGTCCCTAAAAATAAGCAAGAATTAATCACAAATTAGTTTCTCAATTTTTGCTAATTATTTCAAATTAGAAAAAAACAAATGAAATAATTTTATGTATTTGTTATTTATCCTTAGTATATAAAATTAATAACTTATTGATTCAAATTAAAATGATAACACAGATTTTTTCCTACTAATATTTTTTAATTTTACATACCACTTGCAGGTCCCAAACTTTGCCACCTCTTCCCCATCCCCCATACACTCTTCAGAGGAATAAATTTTGAAGTGTCCACAAAATCGGGAATATTAAATTTACACAGATATTTGGCTTGAGGAAATAAACTCTACCTTAACAAGAAATTTCAAATGAAAATCAAGTTGGTATTTGGCTTAAATATTAGTGAAAAGTACTTTATAAATATTTTTAATTTTGTTATTTGAAATCTATGCTAAAACATATAATTTGGAAATCTAATATCATAGAAAAATGCAGAGGATGCAGTCCAGGAAAGAGGAATATATGCAAAAACTCTCAGAACAGCAAAACACCACTCAATTGTGCTGAAAGCTGCTGTTGCAGAGACACTCAGCAAACAAAGCTTGGAACATCAACATTCATTCTTTCACTTTGAATTGAGTCCTACTCCAATTCATATTGTAGGCAGAAATCATAATCTGATCCTGAATTGAGTTGGAATGGGTACATCGTTGTATAATAGGGAACAGTGAAATAAATCACAGAATAGAAACTGTGGAATATTTGCTTCTGTAACATATTTGTAGGAGAATTTCTGTTATTTCATATTTTAGCAGAAAATAAACTTTCACATGTTAAAATAAAGATTAACAATGCCTTAAAACTACGAGAAAATTTAAAATCAAGGCAAATTTATAAGTTCAATCATATTGCTTGAGATCACTAAATTCAGATAAAGGAAGACTTTCACAGAAAAGTGTTGCTGGACATTGGTTGTATCACCTGAGATACTGATATATGCAGTTTCTTCCCGAGGGTACAGCTGATTTTTGGCTCATTTGCATGCATGTAAAAACTATTACACCACTCCAAGTACAAAAGATTTAAAGTATGTTCAATTCATATTTGTATAAAATCTTAGAAGGATGTTTAATTATGTCTAGTTCTGTTCATTTATCTTAAAATTAGCAAATTATAACAAATTATATAAGAACTGAATGTAAGTATTCCTGCACAGTCACTGATGATGTACTAAATATATTTTGGAATGAAAAAACAAAAACTTGAGGGATGAATACATGGCTTAGCAGTAAAGAGAACTAGCTATTCTTGAAAGCATAGAGATTTGGTTCCCTGAACCTACATGGCACCTCATAACATTTCCAGTACTCCAGTTTCACGGGATCCAATTCCCTCTTCTGGCCTCTGTAAGAACTAGGCTCATACATGGTATATATGAATACATGTGAAAAAATAATTTTCACATAAAAACTTAAAAACTACTTAAGTGTGAATGAGGAATAAAAATGAGAAAGAAAGAACATAACTTTCTGATAATAGCTGGACATATAAAATACAAGAAAATGAAATTATTCTAATAATATATAATAGATATGAGCAAGAACAAACTATAAATTTTTCAATAAATCTGTGTATTAATTTTATGAGTATAAGTATAAGACATACCAAAAGCAAAAGTCATGAATTGAAAAAAATTATGGAAAATATGTCATGTAAATTTTTAGCTTCAAAAAAATAGAAATTAGTAGACCATATAGATTTTGAAAACTTCTTTTCTTTTAAAGCATAAATAAAAGAAACTGGACTTACAATTTATCTAAGCCACTGTGTGGGTATGAGAGACCAAACCTGGAACTCTCTATAATAGCAGCATGTGATCTTAATGCCAAGACTTCACTTAAGCCTCTATATAAGAAACATTTTAAAGAAAAAAATGTTGTCATGAATATAACAGTATAAAATATTTATGATGATGAAATCTTCCTTAGCATTATAAAACATGTATTTTAATTACATATGTCCGTACTTAATGTGATATGCATAATCATTTTCCCACTTGAGTTATTTTAATTCATTGCATTTTATAATTCTTAATTTTGACCTATCAAATACATGCTTTTTAATCAACAGCTTATGATATAAAACATAAAAATTTAAAATATAGCATTTGAAAATACAAATGTGTGGTTTAAGGCATTTTATATTGTAAAATAATTCTTATTTTTCTAATTTCACAAATGATAATTAATACAAAATATGAAGCTATAGTAATTCAAAGAGAAAGTTAAAATAAGTATAAAAATAAGTCCCAAAGCCAAGGTTTCCAAAACACACATACACAGTTGTGAAGTTCAAAGAAGTAAATGAGGCAGTGTCTATGTTGAAGAAGTATATACATGGAAGAACATAATCAGAAGCAGAGATAGCTGAGGAGTTCAGAGTAGATATGACAAGATTAATCTGGTCCAAAGGTACAAAAGGAAAAAAATAAACAAAATGTCTGAATTATACAGGGAAGAGCCTCTAAAGGAAGAACACCACAGCTCATGAGTTGGAGAGATCAGGGTTGAGGGCCAAGTATGCAAGCCGTGCTCTGTAACCAGTAAGAAATGCAGATGATGTCCTGCCTCAATATGTATAAAAGGCATTTCAGATATTTGTTTCAGATTTGAAAACATGATATCATTTATTTTCTAATTATGTGTTTAATTTCTTTTGTGATAACTTATATTTTAGTTCCTGCATGTTTACACTGAAATTATATCCCTATTTATTTATTCTTCATATTGTCTGAGTGTCTGTATAATTCAAAATAAAAAACAAAACAATTATATTGATCACTTTCTCACTTATACAGGTGTGTGCGTGTGTATGTGTGTGTCCATGTGTGTACTTGCACATATATAGAGTACTTATAACTTGTTAAATATTTTATACTAACCACAACTGAATGTTAAAACTGTGCATTGTGTTTTTTTTATAAATATATATCATACTTCCAATGTATATCCTTTACAAAGTAACTTTTTCTTTCTGAAGTTAACAGTCAACCTATACATAAAAAAAAAGAGGTCCTCTGAACAACAGCTCAACTTAACTCTGTGTCCTTGCCTGGCTTTACAATATGGTCAGTTCATTAATTTGCTGCATTGTCTTGTGATTCTCTCTTTCATATACACTCCCACTTTTATATATCATTAAAATGTAAAATAAATATTGTTTCCATGTTTTAATTTATTTTAAATTGACACTGAGAGAAGCATTATTATCTGGGTATAGAATACTTTTGTTTCTGGGTAGGTATTTTAAAATGACTAATATGTTATTTAGAAGTAGAGAATAATCAACATTAGCTTTATGATTGTCTACAATCTTAGGGAAGTAAAAACAAAGAAACTTTAACTACTAACATTGCCCAGCTTAACATTATAAGCTGTGGAATCCCATGAAATTCCTGAAGTTTGTGTGTAACATAAATCAATAGTGAGGGACTGGACTCCAACGAAGCATCAGTAAGCTTGCCAGAAATAGAGTTATACTTGTAACATTTCTGTGAATATATTAAAACGTTTCTCAAATAATAAAGTTTATTTATGCATTTACTTATTTATTTGAGTGTGTATGTAAACTTACGTTATTTTGCTGTCTGGATATATTTCTTTTGAATTTTGATAAGCACAAGTAAGGTTCTCACTAATAAAACACTCTGCAGAAAGAAATCAAATTTAGTCATTGGGTGAATCTCTCTCTCTCTCTCTCTCTCTCTCTCTCTCTCTCTCTCTCTCTCCCCCTTCCCCTCTTTTTCTTTTTCTCTTTCTCTTTCCCACCCTCCTTCCCATCCCCTCTACCTCTACATCTGTCTTTAACACACATACACACACACACACACACACACACACACACACACACACACACACACATGCAGAAAGACATATTGAAACTTTTTATACATCACAAAGAACGTGGCTGACTCTAATCTTCACTCATATCATTAATCTTAGTGTTGAAAGAAAATGTCATCATTTCCAGCATTAAGATTAAACATTCTCCACACAAACCTTTTCTTGTCCAGGTCTAAGCTGCATTCTCTCTCATTTGTAGTCTAAAAAAGATCAATAGGTCTAGAGTTTACTTTTTGTATGAATTTTGGCTTATTATAACATTTAGTGACTCATGGTCTTTGGGTGTGAGGAACACCACTACAGAAATCATCAGTCACTACTTTCCAATAGAATGGTGAAAATAATTTACCACCCATGAATAACAATTTCAAAATCTTCATTGGGGAAACCAAGTTTTCCTTTGCAAGGAAGAAATTTGTCAGTTGGAGAGTTTCTTGGTTAGGAATAGGAGCTCATGTCCACATCCCTCTCTGAGTCCTGGGACCCTGTTTGGCATGGACCTGTGCCAGCCCTGTGCATGCTGTGACATCATCACAGTCTCAATGACTTCACGTGTGTCAGTTCTGTTGGGTTTCCTCAGTATTATCTGTCCCTACTGCTCTTAACAATATTTCTAGCTCCTCTTTCTGAGCCCTGAGAGAATGGTTTGATAAAGACATCCTTATGTGGGAATGTGTTTATGTATACTGTGAATCTCAATCTTTAAATAAAGGAGCTGTTTTGGGCCACGGCAGGCACCATAGAAGAAGTAGGAGGAGAAATCAGAGCTTAGGTAGGAGAAGCAGGGCAGAGTCAGAGGCAGATTGAGCTGAAGCCGCCCAAGAAGAAACATGTAGGTGCACAGGTGAGCCACGGGCCACGTGGCAAACAGATTAATAAAAATGGGTTGATTTAAGATGTAAGAGCTAGCTAGCAATGTGCCTGAGTCATAGGCCGAACTGCATGAAGTTAATATAAGTGTCTGAGTCATTTCTGGAGACCCGGGCAGCTGGGCAACAAAGGGGTCTCAGTAGGCAGGTCTGTGGGTCTCGGACCTCTGGCCTTCAGGGACCAAGAAACCACACTACTACAACATCCCACTTAGGGCTAAGTACTACATGACCTCTCATGTTGTGCACACTGTCGACTTGTAGGTTTCTGTATTAGTTTCCTTTTCTTGAAGGAGGAAGCTTCTCTACTGATGGCTGAGGGAGATGCTGATCTATGGATATATCAGAAATATCATTAGAAATCATTTTATCACTGTGTTCCTTTAGAAGAACAATAGTATTTGGTTCTCTCCTAGTTCCACTGCCTATATAGTCTCAGTTTCTTGGATATTCAAGCAACATCAGGAATGAGTTTCGTCTCATGAAGTGGGCCTTAAGTTCAGTCAGAAACGTTGGTTGATTCTACAACATTTGTGCCAGGATTGTAGCAGAGTATCACTCGGGCAGGTCTCCACTATAGATTGTAGCTGGGTTGGTGTTTAGTTTTCTCAGCTGCAGAATACTTTCAAATACCATGAATACTAGTTAGTAGGAGTAAAGGCTCTACTTGGGTACCAGCTCAACTTCAGCGATGATATGCAAGTGTTGTTTTCAGCGATGGGACCTTGCTATTTGTTTGTGGAGAGCAACCAATAGTCACAGCAATAGTTCTGTTGTCTGTGGGTTTCCATGGAGCCCCATGAGCCAAAAATTCAACTGAAGGTTTCACTTACTGGCAAAAAGTCTTCTTGGAACTTTTTCTTTAGTGACTCCATTTTTTTTTTCATATATACATGCAGTTCAAAAGATTCTAGTGTAGTAGGTTCTATATGACCCCCAAGAGGCCTTTAGTGTTAGCTCTTCCTCCTGGTATTCTCTCTCTTTATCATTTAATTATAAAATAGTCTTTTTTTTTCCCCATGTATTCCCCTGGCTCCCTCTCCCTTCCCTCCTTCCAATTCCTCCTAGTAAGCCTTCAGCCACCTCCACCCCATCCCCTTCCTCCAAAAAACAAGAAGTCTCAAGGTGGGTTGGCTCACAGGTGGCTGGTTGGGAGCTCTGGGGAGCTCACTGAATCAAGAACAGCCACTGAGGAACCACCGGGAAAAGGAGCAAGGCCCTCCAAAGACATGCAGCTGTCAAAATGTTATTAGCAATAACTTGAGTTGAACAGATGTCCTTGTGAAGTGTAGTCCATTTTTTTCTCTTTAAAATTAAAATGCTGTTAACTTCCATACTGTAAAATTTTACAATTATTATGTCAAATTCCACTTTAGACTTTGCCTATGTTCTAACTATAACTCAGAGTTAACTCCAATCCCAATATGCTCTTAGCAAAACATTACGAACATTATCATAAGGATGTACAATATCTACAAAACAAATAAATAGAAGAACGTCTTTCAAAGTGAGTCAGTTTGTGATTTAATCACGAGACTTGCCTTGGTAGTAGTTTTCCATTTTTTTTTCCATACGCATTTGGTGGGTTTAAATATGCATGGAATATATTTTGATCATGTTTTCACCTCCTCAAATTCCTTTCAAAATCCCCTCATTCATTCAACTTTATTATTATTGTTTATTTATTATTATTTATTTTCTCACTCACATTTGATCTCGTTTAAAAACACATAAAAAAAAAGAAAAGCTAAGCATCAGTAACACAAAATTTCAAAACAAAACAAAGTCCATTAAAATAACAAAACCTAAAAAAAATATGGACAAATACTAGCCAAGTACTCCAGTCATGGATCCTATCCCTAGCATGTGGTTGTTATATATACATACACAAAGTGGCATCCCACTGGAGAAAACTGATTTTTCCCTTTACTAGTAGCTATTAATTTCAAAATAGCTTGTTGGTTAAGAGTGGAACCCAATGTCCATTTCTCCTGTCAGTCCAGTAGCTTTATGTACTTGAGCCTGTATAGGTTTTGTGCATGTTGTAACAGTTTCTTTGAGCTCATATATTTAGCTCTTAAGATCTTTATTCTTCCTCTTCGGCATAGACCTTACGCTTGATATTAGCAGCATGAAGACTTCAATTTACATCTGAGTGTTCTACAGTCTCACTCTCCACGTGTTGTCCAGTTGTGCAGCTGTGATTGTATTTACAGTAGTGCTAGCTTCTCTGATGAGGGTCGAAGGAGACACTGATCAATGGCACAGCAGTATGTAAATAGAGTCTACTGTCCTTTAGCAAACTGACAGCAATAGGTTCCCCTAGTCAGATGCTTGTTTCATCTCTAGTTCTTAGCCACGTTTTAGAAGTGTCAAGTATGGGTTCCATCATATGAAATTGCCTCTAAATCTAATTAAAAAAAATGTTTGCTTATTATGATAGCATCTGTGCCATTATTACATCCATTTTTACTTGAAAGCAGGTCAATGCTGTGTGTCACTGTTCTTTGCTGTGTAACGTTTGTGTTTCTTTATACTCTAATAATGCACAGAGCACATTTCAGCATCGTGAATGACAGTCAGTATAACTTCTAGTTACGTAGCAGCTTCATATCTCCATGTTTCTTGTGTTTGCCAAGTGCTCCCTTCATCAGCATGGCTTTGTCGAGCAAAGAATATAACTGGTAATATTTGGAGAATTTCATGAGATTCATTTAACCAATGACTCAAAAATATGTAACCCATTCTCGATATTTGAAGTTTTATTAGATGGCATAAACAGGAAAGATAGATCATTTTCTCCCCTGTTTTTAGTGACTCTATTTAGACTTCTTGCACATGCATTAATCTTTTTCAAAGTTTCTACAGTGATAGGTTTCTATGTACTTTTTCAAATGTGCTTTAGCTTAATTGTCCTTTCCACATTCCCCAATTTAACCCTCAGTCCAATTTACTCACTAATTAATTTACTAGTTAAATTCACCCTTTATCTCTGTGTACCAGTACATTCTATTTCCTCTTTCTTGGAATATCCTTCTCTTCCCCTTGCTCATTAACTAGGTATCTAACCTCTGTATTTATTCAGATTTTGTAAGACATGCAGAATACTGAAAGGTTATGATTCACATCTAAGAAAAAGCATGTTTTTACCACCTCGGGTCTGTGTTAACCCACTTAGTATGATTGTTTTCAATCTCTATATATTTATTTATAAACTTCATCAATTATTTGCCTACACAGCAAATTAATACTCCATTATCTAAATCTACTATATTTTCTTTACTGTTTTACAAGTTCGTGGACATCTTAAATGCTACCAATTTATAATTACCGTAAGTAGAGCAACAATAAATGTAAGCAAACCAGTTTCTATAGTAAGATGAAGACTGTTTGGGGCATATGTCAAAAATCGCATAACTTGATCTTGAAATAGATTGGTTCCTAGTTTTGTCCAGAGTCTCCACACTGATTTTCAAAATGGCCATTTCAATTTGCAATCTCAACAGCAAATAATAAGTATTCTCCCTTCCCTGATGAAAACCCCCATATTCTGTCATTTGTTTTATTGATCGTGGTTATAGTGACTGGGGCATGATACAATTGCAAAGTAGATTTGACTTAAACTTTTCTGATGGCTAACCTCTTAAAAAATATTTCTTTCAGTAATTAACATATAATCTTTTGAAAGCTCCATATTTATTTTTGTATTTCATATTTTTAGTTGGGTTAATTTTTATTTTTTGCTTTTTCTTTCTTCCTGTATATTTTAGATATTAACCCTCTGTTGGATGCTTAATTGATAAACACCTTGTCCATTTATTGTAGCCTGATACTTTGTCTGAATGCAGTTTTCTTTTTTTTGTGAAGAAGCTTTTCAGTTTCATGAGGTCCCATTTATCAATTGTTTATTGTAGTGACTAAGCTAATGTGTTCAGAAAAGTCTTGTCATCTATAAGTAAGTTAAAGCCTACTCCTCACCTTCTCTTCTAGCAGATTTGGCATAACTGAGATTTTGTTGGAGTTCTTGATCCATTTAGAGCTGATTTTTTTTTAAAAAGATAAATTTGAATCTATTTGAATATGTCTAAATACAGCTATACAGTTTAACCAGTAGCATTTTTTGAAGATACTATCTTTTTTTCAATATGTTTTTCATATTATTTGTCAAAAATCAGGTGTCTACAAATGTGGGTTTGTGGCTGTGTTTTTCCATTGGTTTCCCATTATAGCATATAATTTTTATGAAAATATCATGCTATTTGTGTTACTATAACTCTGAAGTACTAATTGAAATCAAGTTATATGTACACCATCTCTTCTATTAAGCCTAGTTATTTTGGCTTTCCTGAATATTTTATATTTTCATATAAAGTTCAAGATCATTCATAAAAATCTGTGAAGATTTGTGTAAGAGACTGCAGTAAATCTGTAGAACGTTTTGGTAGGATAATCAGTTTTACAATGCAATTCTACTAATCCATGACTTTGGGAAATTTGTCATAACTTTTAATTACCTTTTTCAATGTCTTGTTTTTATTATGAAGTATTTATTCTGCTCGGTAAATTAGAGTTATCTCAATATATTTTATTTTCCTGTGACTGTTGCATAAAGTATTCTCTGATTTCTTTCTCAGTTTGTCTTTTGTATATAGAAAGGCTATTGATTTTAATGCATATGTGTGTTAATTGTATATCCTCCTACACTGAGAAAAAGAGTTTGTCAGATGTATAGTTTCTCTGGTGCAGTTATTAGGGTCTTTTTGTATAAAATCTGCATAAAGATATCAGACTTCATTGTTTTTAATTGGTATCTGCTTGTCAATCTTCCGTTGTCTTATTTCTTTAACTATGATTTTAAGTAATATGTTGAATAAGTATAGATAGAGACATGATCTTTTCCTTTCTCATTTTAAGGGTAATTATTTGTGCTTCCTTTCACTGAGGTTGATATTAGCTCTGAGTTCATTATAAATGGATTATGTTAGGTTGAGGTATATCACATGTGTCTTTAGAATTTCCAAGACTTTATCATGAAAGGGTATCTGATTTTGTCAAAGGCTTTTACATATAGAATGAGATAATCAGAAGGTTTATTTTTTCAGTAAGTTAATGCAAAACATTATGTTTATTGATTTATGAATATTGAACCATCCATGCATCTCTGTGATGAAGCCATGTGTTCACAGCATATAAATTTTGTGATGCCTTTTTGGAATTAATTTGAAAATTTTGATTTGATTTGAAAAGTAAAATTTGATATTGTTTTGTAATTTTTGCAACTATCTATACAAAAGTTATTGGATTACAATCTGTTTTTCTGGGTTTGTGTGTGGTTTTGATATAAAGTCATTTTGGTTTCATAAAAAGAATTAGAAAACATTCCTATCTTGCAAAATAACTTTGTGAATTTTGGAATTTATTCTATTTTGAATGTCTGGTGGAATTCTACCCTGAATTGATTTAACCTTGGTCTTTTTTGATATTTTTAATAATGCTTCTTTTTTGCTAGGAATATCAGATCAGTTGAAAGTGTTAATTGTATCTTCAAACTGAGGTTTTCCATTTATGCCTGCTGTAGAGCTTGGTTGGCAGAAAGAAACTAGTTTTATGGTTACTTCATAGAACCTTTATCTCTCCTCTCCATAGTGATTGATAGATGCCCATCATATGACAATCGATGAAAGCATTTTTAACCTCAGAGATTGTGGAAAATTTACTCAAGCCCTTATAGATATTTAGGTTTCTATGAGTTGTCTTGTGTTGTTTAAAAGAATATACCTTTATATGTAATTTACTTTTTTCCTGAAAATATTTTATTTCCCTTTGTTCTCTATGTTTATTGTACAATGTGTCATGTGGAATTTATTTTTTTGTTCTATTCTTTGGGTGTCCTATTTAATTTTTATATACCCCAATGCACACTTTTTTTCAATATTGGAATACATTTCTTCTGTAATTTTATTTAAAAATACTGTCAATGCCTTTGGCTTGAGTTTCTCTATACTACTATTAATAATTTTGGTCTTTTCAGAATATTCCTGACTTCCTAAAGATTTTGTGCCTCAGCTTAATACTCAGTATTTATAAAGATAATCTGCAGTGTATGTGGTTGTTAGGAACCTTGAAAATTTATCATATTCATAGCCACTAAATGTTAGTCTGCATTCACCACAAATATTAAATACGAGAAGAGTGAATATATTTTAAAATGGATAACTCAATTATATTACTTAGCAATATTTAAAGTATTTAATGTATTATGTAAAATATTCTTATTTAAAGAACTTAACTGAATGAAGTCAACATTTATTGAAAGAGCAGTTTAGCAGGCCTGCCTGAAAATATACAGTTAATCCCAAAGTCTACATCAATCCTAACTGCTAACCAAAATAAATTGGCATAAGGATATTTAGATAAATTAAATACTAATGAATTAATTATAATTGTACATAAATGAACTAAGAAAAATTACTGAAAAAAAAGAAGTTACAATAGAGGGAAGAGTAGACATTTGGAATGTTAAGGTCACATGTGTAACAAAAATGCTTCTTTCTATAAGAGTGTTAAATTCTTAAAACCAAGTTATTGGTTTCACATGATCAACATAATAGTTTTGTGAATAACTCATAGAATAGGATTGCAAATTACTATTTTTTTAAAAATCATTTGAAGCATCTTATAGTATGTTTAGAGTGATTATTACTGAAATCTTATAATAAGTTGTAGCCATATTGTGACACAGAAATTTTAAGAAGATTAAATATAGGCATAAATAAACACAAAAATATATTGATTAAATACTTCACTCATAAGGAGTAGCCTGAGAGAAGAGAGTACATGAAAACAAAGACACAAAGACCAATGCCAATGACAAAAGGTTACATATACATAAGATAAGTTTAAGTACTATTGATTAATTAAAATATTAGCTGTGATTATACTAAGGTATAAAAAATCATTTTTGACAAAGAAATATCATTTACAAATGTAGCTACTAACATATCAATGGACAATGATTTCAATGAAAATGATTTGAGAACACTATGATATTAATATTATACAAATGACTTTTAACACAAAGAGGATTAATAAAGATTTAAGAATATACACTTGCATAAAAATATTTAATTTACTTATATGCTATAACTTTTACTGTAAGTATCAGTGGTAACCACGTTCCAAATACTGTTCTAAGTTTATATACATTTATAAAAGTGTGCCCATAAATAAATATATTTAATGATATGATTTAGCTACATATACTAATTATATATATATATGTATTAATAAGTAAAAGCTAAAAGTCTCTAATTTAATAAAAGAAAATAAAATACATTTAGAGAAATGTCTTTGAAATTGTATAAAGCTACATGTTTCCAAACATAGCAGACATAGCATTTTTATCCCTTTTGATTACACTTTCATAATTTCTAATTATGTTTCATATATTTTCTGTTATGCTGAGCCCACAGGGAAGCTGTACTGGTATATCACCTCCTATGTTCTTATCTAAATCCATTCTAATACTAAATCTTTAATGCATTCTTTCTTCCTTTTTAGTTTGCCTCATAATCTGATCATTTTGTTTAATAGTCACAAAGCACCATTGACCCAATTGCAACTTATCCAGTGTCTGATCGAATTGAAAGCTCCTGTTCTCCAAACCTTCCCTTGGGATTTGTTGCTAATGAGTGAGAGTCATTATTTCAGAAATTCTATCCCTGTCAATTCTGTCACATTTGTCCTTACTACCCTGTTTTTCTTCTAATATTGGGTATGTTTAGGAAAATGTTGTTGGATATATACCACATTTTAGTAGGGTGATATAGCATGGTGACTTTTCTCAACAGTGTTCTGTGCCTTTGAAATTTTTGTTAAGAGTAGCTTATAGCTTCTTATAAAAATATCATGAGTGTGACCCATCATGCATCAATCATGGGAATATGAGTAGACGCAGGATCAAATTTCTTTAACTACAGATACATAAACTGGAAAAAGCTATTTTCATTTGTAATTGTCCATCCTCAGGTGTTCTATATATAGTCCTCACATATACAAATGATAAATGAGCTTAAAAAGATATCAGGAAAACATCATCCTTCATAAGAGCCAGAAATAACATGAAATATCTTGGGGTAACTCTAACCAAACAAGTTAAAGACCTGTATGATAAGAACTTTAAGTTGCTGAAGAAAACATCAGAAAATGGAAAGATTTCCTTTCTTCTTGGGTAGGTAGGATTAAAATAATATAAATGGCAAATTTACTAATAGTAATCTACAGATTCAATTTAAACTCCATCAAAATTCCAACATAATTCTTTACATACCTCAAAAGAGCAATACTCAGTGTCATATGGATAAACAACAACAACCACAAAACAGGATAACTGAAAGAATCTTATATAGTATAGGAACTTCTGGAGGCATCACAGTTTCTGATTTCAAGCTCTACTATAGAGCTATAGTAATAAAAAGTGTCTTGTTATTGGCATAAAACAGACACATGGATAAATGGAATCAAATTGGTGACCCTGATATTTTGAACACCTGATTTTGACAAACCAAAAAACACAGAATGAGAAAAAGAAAGCATCTTCAACAAATGGTGCTGGCATAATGGGATGGTGGCTTATAGAAGAATGAAAACAGAACCATATCTATCACCCAGAATAAAACTCAAGTTCAAGTGTGATACGGCATGTCTTTATACATACTGTTAATATACTTTATTTTTAGTTAATAAAGAAAATGTTTTGGGCTCTGGCAAGGCATCTGAGAGGGAAGCACTCCTTCATGGCTAGTGGGAGTGCAAACTTGTACAGCCGCCTTGGAAATCAGTATGGTGGTTTCTCAGAAAATTAGAAATCAATTTTTCTCATGATCCAGCAATAACACTTTTGGAAGAATGAACATTCATATCTCAAACACATTTGCTCAAATATGCTCATAGCAACATCATTTATAATAGTCAGAAACTGGAAACAACCTAGATGTCCCTCAATTGAAGAATGGCTAGAAAAAATGGTACATTTACACAATTACTCAGCAGTATAAAAAGTGGATATCCTTAATTATAACTGCCTTTTCTAACTTTCTTCTATTTAAAAAGTTTTCTTACACACCAACCACTGTTCTCTTTCCCTCCCCCCTCTCACTCACTCCCCAGCTTATTCCCACACTACCTAATCATCCACTCCTCCAAAAGGATAAGAAGTCCCATGGGGAGCCACCAAAGTCTGAATTATCAGGTTGAGGTAGGACCAAACACCTTCCCATGTATCAAGACTGAGCGAGGCTTTCTATGGGGAGTGGATTCCAAAAGGCCAATTAATGTACTAGGGATAAAACCTGGTTTCACTGCCAAAGGCCCCACCAGAGGGTCCCTGAATTGGTGTTTTCCTCTCATCAAATTGATAACCATTGAATCTTCATGTCGCATCTGCTGGAAGCAAATGCACTGGGCTGAACTCGAAGTCCAGTTCAAGATTAAGAAATAAAAAGATTATATGAGCAAAGGGGTCAAAATCATGATGGGACAACCCACAGAGACAGCTGACCCTTCAAGCTACTGGAAGTTGACTGACTCTGGACTAACAGCTAAGGAATCTACATGGGACCAACACAGGCCCTCTGAATATGGATAGTAGTTGTGTGGCTTGGCAGTTTTTGGTGCCCATGACAGCGGGACAAGGATGTACCTGTAGTGTTTGAACTGATTTTTTTCAAGCCCATTCCCTACAGAGAGATATATCATACCTTCCTTGGCCTTGATGCAGAGTGGAGGAGCTTGGTCCTTCCTCAACCTGATATGCTGGAATTTATCACCTCCTCACAAGACCTCTTAACTTCTTTGAGGTATGGATGGGGGGGTGAGGTTGGGGAAAGCTAGTGGGTAAGTGGGAGGACGGGGGATCAGGGAAACTGCTGCTGGTGTGTAAAAAAAGGTTTTAAATAAAAAGAATATAAAAAATATAAAATGGGATAATATATGAAGTTTTGCATACGTTAAATGAGTTGGTTTGTCTAGGTCATGACTAATTCATGTTTCAGAAAATGTGATATATATATATATATATATATATACATGTAACATTTTAAATTATAATAAAATTTTAAAATAATTAATATAGAGAATATAAACATTATCATGAAGCAATAGCAAAGTCTAAAACTAGAAGGTGCATTTTATGTGGCTGTCAGTGATTTTAAAAGTAATAGAACAAATACCTCAATACTACACAAAGATTAATTGTGATAAAATAATATTTATCAAATCTTTCCTCAAAGTGGATTTCATCTATTTTGCGAATTGTGATTATTTGATAAAACTTTTGAAATTTCAAATGAAAATATTATAGATACCTAAATGTCATTACTTAGTCAACCAACCATTAAAACTGTAAGACACCATACTTTTGTCTTACTGAGTCTTGTATTCTTTGGAAAGCAGTACTGTGTGTTTATATATAATGCCTTATTTTCAAAAACATGATAGAAAGTGGAATCCTGAGTCCTTTAAGTAATTCCAAACTTTTAAATATAAATCATAGAAAGTATTAAATGACACAGTAGAATTGTTAAAAATAAAACATTTGGTCATATTACATATGTATTTCTTGTGTTGTTTATACCTATGATGCTAAAATTACACATTATAAATTGTAACTCCAAAATATAATTTCATATAGTATGACTACTTAATTGCACAGCATTTTATCTCATAGTTAGAGTAAATTAATGATGATATGACCACTTATTTAATGAGTTGCAACAGGATAAAACAATATATGAAAATTTGACTATAAATTTACAAGTATTTAATAATATACTGCTAAATTTATTTTTACATGTGTAAAAGTCTTTACTAAGTACAATCTAGTACATAGATTGCATGATGAAATATTACCTTTTTTGCAATATCTATAAATCAAAATTTATAAAATAACTAGATATGCTAATTATATCATGTAACAATTTATGCCTATATAAATTATTATTCTCATCATTGCATATTACTGCTAATTCTCACTTCACCTTTCATGAATGTAAAGAGGCAGAGACCAAGAGAGATAGAACAAATTCAAGTTTCTGGAGTGTGCACTGATAAGTTGTAAACAGCCCGCTCCTTGAACTACAGACGGAGAAGAGGTCAACAGAATCCTTATTCACAGTCTGTAATAAAATCTATTTGTGCCATTTTTGCTTTAATTATTCTTCTTAACACATAAAAATATATTCCATTTCAGTAGCATGCCACTGTCACATTCTCACATCACAAAAACACAACATTAAGCAATATCTTTCTTTTCCATATTCCATATTAAATCAATGTAGCATTGTTCTGGTGTTTTGACCCTTGGAAGATTCCCCACAGATAACTGAGAGGACTGAAGAACCAGCTAGATTTTTAGTAAAAGAGGTTTAATGAATGCCGCAAGAGGGTAATTTACATGGAAATGATATTTTTGAAGCCTGAAAATTTTAACAAAAAGAGAAAATGAAGCAACCTATCTTCATCCAGAGGACAATGTTTGTAATGAGCATGACAAATAGAAATTTAACTATTTCCTGGTACTGCAATGTGCTCCTGATTTTTATAAGAGCTTTTCAAGTACACACATGTATAACAAAGAATATTCTAGAGAAAGCTTTTCAATTACACTGGGAAATGATAGAAATAGTATTTTGTGGTAGGTCTTTTAAATAGTCCGTGGTACTCATATAAAGTATCTTTGGATACTTCCACATTTCATTCCCAAGAATAAACTAGTAAACGAATCACAGGTATAGGATTTTTACATTTTTTAAATATGCACATGTACACATATTTATATTCACATTGATTAATATGTAGAGGATTAATATATTATTTTCAGTTGTGATAATGACAGATTGTGGAAAAAATTTACAAGAACTTGATTCATTAAAGAAAAATAAGGAGTTTTTTACACATTCCTTCAGGGCAAAATCAAGGTTACGTTCCAATATGAACATATTCTACAGTAATAATCAATGTTCCCTAGTTTAAGAAACATGTAATGTACTGAATTTTCAAGCAGGGAATATTGATAGAGATTTTTTAAACCTCAGTGTTGCACAAATAAAGGAAACTCAGGGCTGGACCTCTGGGAAAGGCAGAGATATCAGAGAGAGTAAACACTGCAGTCAGATCTCACCCAGCTGTCTTCCAGCTTCCTCAGCCTCGCAACTCCTGGCTTTTTCTGCCTGCTCTGTCTTTGTCTTTGTATGCCTACCTTAAATACTCTCTTCTCTCAGTTAAGGCGTAACACCACTATTACCTGTCTGCCTGGGAGCCTGGAACACCTTCTGTAAACTAAAATGACCTAGAACTCAGATTGGATTAAGGGTGTGATTCACCCAGTGCTGGGATTAAAGGTGTGAGTTACCACTGTCTGATCCTCCTAGATTGACTGTGGGTAGATCTCCCTGACATCTCGGAATGTTTTTAATATATTTGAAAATATCCCCACACATCAGATATGTTTTTATGAAGTTGGATAATTTCTCAGCTATTATACATTTGAAAGGGAACATTTGAAGGGTTGTATGAAATCTACAGTACAGTAGTAGAAGCTTCTTAAAATGCATACATATATGAAAAGACATAAGCCCTTACTCCTAGTCTAGAAACTGTCTCCAATTGATAATTGGTCACAGATAAAACATTTGATGGAGCCCCACCTCGTATAAACACCACACTTAAGCCACATGCTAGACACTAGATCACTAACAGAAAGGCAACCCAATTATATCTTTGGGGCTTTTTCTGTCTCATGATGCTATGATGCTTGTGCTTTTCCCCCCTTACATTTCTTGTTTGATTTTACATCTTTATGGGATTTCTGTGTGTACAAATGTCTCTGACTCTAAATATGTTTCTTGTGCTTTTTTCTGTTGGTATCTTTGTTGTTTGCTCATTTTTCATCCTATTTATGTTTTTACATTTAATTTTATTTTTCTCTCTTAGATGTCTGTTTTCTAATGAGAGAAAGCAAGAAAACTTGTTTATTTGGGTGGACAGGGTGGGAAAACTCTCAGAGTAATTGATAATGGAGAAAATATAATTAGATTGTATTATAGGAAAACATTTATTCTCAATAAGAGATAAAAATAAAAGCCAATATGAATTCCATATGTGTGTGTATGAAGTTCTTATCTCATATTATAACTGTACTCTTTAAATCATCTTAGCATTATCACACACACACACACACACACACACACACACACACACACACACACGCCTTGGCAAACATTCAAAGAAAAGTTCAAATATTTTACTGTGTGGCTAAGGGTGATATAAATCCTAAATGCCTTGCATTAATTCCCTAGTGCTGTGATTAAAGGCATTCCCTAGCACACATGGTGTGTGTTTGTGTGTGTGTGTGTATGTGTGTGTGTGTGTATGAGTGTGTATGTATTATATATATATATATATGTATATATATATATATATATATATATTACACAAAGTAAGGTGATTTTAAATGAAGGTAAATATATCCTATAGATTCATGTGCTGTATAAGCTTATGTTGTTAAGCTAGAGAAACCTTGGGACACAAGTCACAGCTGATAAAAGTCACTAGGGTTAATGTTGGATAATCTTTATCTGTCTAGTTTGCTTCTGTCTTCCTCCCTGTGCTCAATCTACATGCACTCAGTGCTATGCAATTGTTCTTCACTCCTGCCTTCCCCAACATAAGAGGTGTGAAGCCATTTTCTAAATGAAATATTTTTTTCCTAAGCTGTCTTTGTTACATATTTTGTCTCACTTGTGGGAAAAGTCACTGACACAAAGGTCTTGTTAGTAAGGCCATCTATGGGTTTTAAGGTACTTATCTATTGTACAAAACATCAAAAGAATTGACTAGCAACAAAAGAAAAATATCAGCTGATTTTACATTTTGTGTTCCAGTTAGTAAAATGCTTGCAAAAACTTGACCTTCAGCAAGTTTCAAACACTAACCCCAGCATTGCTTTGGATTTACCCAGATGATATCTTGACAACTGTGTGTTCTACCATACTCCTAGAAATGTAGATTAAAACAAACAGCCTAATTGCTTTTGAAAGAAAAAAAATAATAGTGGGGATTACCTTCTTGGAACACATGCAAAGAGCAAGTTTTCTCAGTTACCTTTTGTCCTCTTTGTCTTTGATACATTAATCTGACATTCTCAGATTTTCTTTTTCATTCTACTGGTGTTATCCATTAAGCACTTTTACATGATTCATAACTTTCATGTAAATTTAGAATAAAACACACAGGACAAATTTCAAGGATGTCTTGATTTCCTAATAAAAAAGAAAGAATCACTATTAATAAAATTAATAGCCCACAAAGTGGCTAACTATGGAAAGCAAGGGAATTTCTTGATATGAGTGTGAATTTAAACAATAAATTGACAACACTTTGATCTAATATAGTAGCTGATTATAGATTGCAGTATGCTAGCAATGCTTCCAACATATTTACTGAGACTGATTCTTATCTTTCTTCTTCCTTCCTTCTTTTATTTATTTTGTTTTTTCATGTGTGTCTTTGTCTCCATTCTCTCTACCTTTAGCCCTGGTTAATTTTTTTTAACTTTTAGCAAGAAAGAAATAATCAAGGGTACAGTTTACTTTAATTTATATTTTGAGGTATATTCTTTTCTGAAGAGGAAGTCAAGGCCGGAGGTACTTGAGGCAGGTAGTTACATTGTAACTTCAGTCATGAGAAAGGAACCATTAGTCTATCCTTGCTTGTATTCACTTGCTGTTCTTCATCTTCTGCAAGCTAAAATCACCTGCCCAGGCAATATGGTCCAGCCCACAACTGCATCAATTTACAAAGTCAAGATAATACTTCATGTGCATGCTTAGAGGCTTAGGTAATTCAAGATATCATTGATTTGACTGACCAATTAACATTAACAATTACAGAATCCTTTACATAAACATGACCATAGGTTAACTTTAAATCATTTCCAATGAAAACATCTTCTTTAGAATCATATACTTAAGTTCTGATATTTAACTAGCCTTTGCTATAATTTTGAGCTTCAACTAAGAACTGAAATAGGGCTGCAGATATAAATGCACAATGGAGTATTTGATTAACAAATGCAAAACTTTAGGTTCAGGTTCAGAGTCAAAATGATAAACAGTTTTACCATGTGCAGAATGAAAATTAGATATCCTGATGGTCCCAAGAATTTTCTGTAGCATTTTATTGAGGTTATATTGGTTTTCTAGGTTTTGTTGCCTAGATTTTCCTTTTATTCGATGAAAGAATTCTAATACTTTAAATTCTAGGTCACTTTCAATATTCTACAGCCCAAATTTAGAAACAATTCAGACTATATAAAATGGCTGGCTTCTTACTGGCCAATGTCTTTATTATGTGATGTTTTGTGTAACTTTTAAGTCTTACAATCTCACCATGATTATAAGATATCTAAAAAGCTGTGTCAAACTCTTTTAAAATTTTTTTATTTATTAATTGTTTTGTTTCTTACCTATCTGTAAGTTTTTCTCGTTAATTTTTACAATTTTTGCATTAGATGGAATGCAATGTAATGCCATTCTCTAGGTCCTGGTATTGAAAGATCCACATCTGAGGGAAAAATATTAGAAATTCTAGGTCCATGAGGTCACAGTTCAGCGAATTAAAATATCCAAAGGGCAAAGAATCTTTGTGGCATAAATATCAGTATACTGTATAAATTGTTAATTCCACAAATATTAGAAACAAGACTATCCACCCAAATCATGGTCAAATAAATTAAAGCAAGCTTTTTACTTCATGTACTTGAGCTGTCTACCTCTAATGTTTGGTTCAAATGATCACATTAGAAATATGGAAGATTAGGGTTTCTATAAACTCAGGGGAAGTGTGTTTTTATATGGGGAGATTTCCAGGCATATTTGTCACAAATATAGAACATAAGCATAAAAATTTCTCATAACAACCATATGAAGCAGAGACATAGTTATGGTGCTCAAAGAAGGTGGCTATAACAATATGATTCTAATAACATTTTGAAACTAAGTCATCATTGTTTCCTGAAACAGGCAATACAGAGTTATTTGTAGTTAAATTTACAGATGGATATAGCTCAATCCTTGAGAAACTGAGGTTTAATCATAGAAAGTAAAGAAGTAGTGAACCTATTTTGTCTTTACTATAAGATGGATTTCAAGCACAAGATGGAAGCAGGCTGGTTTCTCACCATGTCACTGGTTAACTTCCCCCTCTATTCTCTGTTGCTCTTTCAGTAGACTGCACCGATCCTACCCCGCCAAGATGAAACTTTTGTTTCCTCTGCACTGTGTATAGTCCCTTGCCCTAAGTGAATAATTTGAACATGAGATAAAGGTTAGAACTTGAAAATTAATACTGTTTAGTGTGTGTGCCTGCATGCATGCATGCACGTATGAGTGTGTGTGTGTGTGTGTGTGTGTGTGTGTGTGTGTGTGTGTGTGTGTGTGTGTGTGTGTATGTGCACATGCGCCTGTGTGTCTTCAAGCTACCATAACACAAGCAGCCCAATACACTTAATCTTCTCAGTCTTTTGGTGAAATTTTGACTGATAAAGAAACGTGGCTTAGGAAATATTACCCTTCCAGAACTTTGTACTATAGCAGCAAGTCCCAATAACTCAGCTCCTACGTTAGATTTGTTTCTGATTATTTGTTGTGCTGACTTAGTTTAGCTATTATTACTTTCATGAGAAGGCCAGGGAGTAATTTACTGGAACATGGATAGTTGCTACACCTCTGAAGGGAGAAGGTTTCTTTCCAGTATTATTGTCCCTGGGTGAGAAGTGGTGCCTCAGGAGCTGAAAGGACCAGTCTTGTCAAGGTCATGTACAGAAAATCATAGCTACAGTGAGTTTATAGACAATGGCTTTGTCATGAATAGATGATACTGTTTCACAGCACTCATACCCAACCTTTGGCTCTCATGTTCTTTCTGCCTGCCTTTCACAGGATGGTCCCTGAGCCTAGCAGAAAATGGAGTAGATGTTTTCTTTTGTGCTGAGCAGTTTCAAACATCACTCATCCTCTCTACATTAGACCTTAGCAAATCACTGCATTGATCTTTCTCCACAGCAGAAAGAAGCCTTTTGTCCAAGGCTGGATGCATTACTAATCTGAAGGCATGAGAAAAAAGTTTAGAAGACATAAATGTTTAAGAGTTGTTTGGCACAGTGTTCATTTACTAGAACAATAGTCATTCATTGTTCTCTAATGACTATGACCGCCCAACCATAGGTTCTGACTAGATTCAGAGTGCCAAGCATGAGTTATTTTATAGAATGTATTCCAATACAAAAATAATGTGATTGATTACCTCCAGAATAATAATGTAATTATTGTTCAAGGAACACATATTTTTGACAAACAGATCATTATTACAAGTCACAGATTCCACATCTAGGTGGGATCATATCCCACCTCAGAAATCTGCATAGCTCCTTTTAGCATTATGGAAGCTAGCAAGTAGAGAAGAGATAACAAGCCTGTGTCCAGCTTCATTTATCAATGTTCTATAATTACAAGTGTGTAATGTCTTCAGCCACGTGTCTATAAGCTGGCTCGCCATAAGCCAAAGAGTTCTTTTATTATCTGTGACATCTCATATCACAAGAGTATGGAAATAATGTATAATATTTTCAGTACTTCTGGGAATTCCATAATAATAGCTCATGGAATAGTAATCCAGACCTAATAATGGTATATTTTTCATGACACAAAAGTGAAATATTTGTCAAATGGAAGCTCTCTGTAATATTAATGTAAAGATTAAGTGTACTAAATTATAATAAAATAAGATTCTCTAGAATTTATGTGGAAATCCAAATGGTTTGGCTATATCACAGATAGTTTTATTTAGTAGATTGTTATGAGTTAATAATGGTTGACTAGCATAGAAAATATTTCATTAGAATAAAGCAACTTTAAAAATCTTAGGGATAACATGGTTAGAAAGCTTATCACACATTTTAAAGAAGAATGGATTCTACAAATATATTTAGCACATAATAAAAATTATTTTGAATGAGCTTATATAGGCAAAGGAAATATAGAATAGAGATATGATGTTGATATTTAAACTGAATTGAGATATAATCTTGTAATTAAAAAGGTCATGCTCTAGTTGTTTCGCTCAGTGGAATGAGAAATAATAATACACTGAGGTTGTTATTATTCACATTGTGGGAGTTCTGAAGTAATGTATCAGATGACAGGCAGCATGATTTACTGGGGTATCTGAATTCTAACGATATAATGAAAGGCCCTATTCTCAAAAACCTACTGTATATTTTCTGGGGTTTGGAACTAAACTTATGAATAGACATATTGCAACACTATGTTTTCTTTATTTGCACCACTATTTACTCCGGTGAAAGGAAAATAAGTTTATATATTTAGCTAAATATATACATATATATACACATGATAAAACAAGTGTTTGATATTAATTCTTCAAATTTAAAGAACATATAAATGTGAGGAAAAAAGGAATTTTGCAATAACCAAACAATGATAGTTTATTTTGTATTTCCCGCTCTCTAATTTTAAACAAAATCCATGAAAATAATTCAACAAACATTGCAGTCTAGAATAAGGAAATCAAATTAGTTTGTACCATGGAATTTCAAAATCTGTTCTGCCTTAATTTAAAAGAAGACTCTGGCTTTGTGTTCTTGTAATCACTCAGTCACTAAGCAAAGGCAGTCCTGATCAGTGTGGATCAAAAGGAGTTTGTCTTACAATAAAAATATATGACATAATTAGTTTTTTTTTTAAATATGTAGCCAGACAAAATGTTTCTTTTGTTTTCAGATACCTTACTTGGCTGAAAAATACAGCAGTAACCAGCCAGGATTGAAAGAAGAATATTCTGTAATAAGCTGGCATGTATTCACATAGGTCTTAAAAACACTGTGCCCCCTTCAAAGAATACTAGGTAGCCAAAGACTAGATTCTACCAATAAAGTATTTTTCATCCTAATATCATATGAGTATTGTGAGAGGAGTGTTGAAGTTTCCACCGCAGGACATTCTTAATAATGGAAAACAAACAAACAAACAAACACCCTTTGACCTAGCATTCGAAAGATTCTCTTTTCCCACTGTGATATTTATGATGGAAAAAAACAGAACCACAATTTCAGTGCTTTCAAATGTCTAAGGGAAGTTACACTTTAGAATATCTAAGGTAAGGTAGTGAAGAATTACTAACTGTGAAGAAACCATGTAAACATGATGAAATTTAGAACTACCTGAAGATACATCATTATTTCTATTTACAGTGTTTACAGCAAAGTTGAACCTTAGATGGAAGACTCACTCTGGATATGGGCAAGACAACACCATGAGTTAAGGTCTTGTACTTATTGATAAAATATAAGGCAAGTTGAACGTAAGCATTCATCATTCTCTGCTCCAGGCTATAGATGCAATGTGAACAAGAGCATCATACTTCTGTTTCCATGCCTCCTATCAAACTGTGGTCTTCTATCTGTAAGTTATTTGCAAAGGATTTATCATGTAACTACTGCATATGTATGCTCAAATTCTTACAATATTTCCCATTTGTTTCAGCAGTCTTATTATTTTTTTTTGCTTCAAATTCTAAAACTTGCATTCTTTAAACACAATCCTCCCTAATATTTTGACTCCTTCTTCTATTGTATAAAGACCTTTTTAATGACAACAGTTTGAGTGAGGTAATAAGAGCTAATAGAGTTGTCTCAAAATTATTTTCATTTACCTAAAGGCCCTGTAGTTATGTAGCCACGATTCATTTATGGATTCATAAGGGAAGGGCATATTGAAAGTACATTATGGGAATGTAGCCATACATACATACATACATACATACATACATACATACATACACACACACACACACACACACACACACACACACACACACACACACACACACACACACATATATATATATACTTTGCTAGAAATATACCTATAAAGTTGGGAGAAAATTAAATTTACATAAAATGCTTATACTTAATAAAATATTTTGCAGTGTATATATACACATTGATTTCAGATAGCATATCTTTTTAAGAAAACAAATATTTGAAACTTTGAAATAAATCATTACTAATTAAATTACTTAAAAGTAATAAAATCCATTGATTCTAAACATGTATCTTTGTGCTACTAATTTTGACAAGTTGATAGTTGCATATAACGTAGTATATTGTGCCTAAGAAAATTTTCAGAAGTTTGTATCAGGTTTATATTGAAATTATTTCAGTAGATCTTACAAGTACAGTATAATGTTGAATATTGCATACATGAAAAAAATATATAATCAGAAAACTCTTTGATATGAACAAAAATGTTCTAATATATAATTGCAGTTGTGTGTTTGTTGTGTGTCAGGTTTCAGAGGAAACAAAGGCAAATATTAAAAAAATATAATTAAATACTCAGCCATAATTGGAATGTCTCCATCAAATTTCTTCCCTCAAGACTTAGCAAATCATGTAGAAAGGGTGGTAGAAAAATGAAAGATCCAGTAATGACAGAGAACAAATAGAAATTAGAGCGTAATATGTCAACCTGATCAAGGTTATATGAATTAAACTGTATGATCACATATGATTGTGACTTAAACTTTCTATCTTCCTCTAGATATTATTGTTTCAAAAATATTTGCTTACCTCTATATTATACTAATATATTTACAAACAAATGTGAAGTTCTAAGTTTAGATATACACTATTTAAATTTTTAAATGAAGTTCTCATTAAGTAAATTAATTATAAAATTATATGATTGAAGAAAAACTTCATACATATTGATAAAAAACTTGTGTAATATTAGTGTTTCCTTGTAGGTCAGAATGATGCATGATTATCATCATCAGAAGCCTGAAACATGAAGATTGTTTGAGGTAAATTTATAACTAGGAAATAATTATCTTGAAAATAACATTATATGTATATAAACTTCTCACACACAAATACTCACTCATGTAATCAAATCAGAATGGCCAAGAAATAGTTAAGATAGGATCAAAGAGATATAATAATCTCTGCAATAGATTATGAAAATATCATATTTACAAGAATGGGAGGATTCAGGTTTGACTGAAAGATAATATCCAATTTCTATTTATGAAAAGACATATCCTAAGATAGACAACAGTGTTCAAAACAATGAGAAAGATATATAACCAAGAAATTGATCCTAACCATAAAAATAGAAATCAGGGAGTATAAAAATTTTAACAGATGCGAAGCTGAAATAACACTATTGGCAAGCCTTCATCTATAGAATTATAAAATGCTTTGGAATGTGTGACTTTCTATGGAGTCTGTGGGCACTGGGTGGCAAGTAGGAGAGAGTGGGTGGCTCTCCAGCTTCCTCTGCCATGGAGTTGCAAATGTGTCTATTCTAGGAACATGCAAGAAAATGCTCTGCTCAGAGCTACTGTTCATATTGCTAATCTTCTAAAGAAATCCAACAGTTATTACTCATACTGTCAAAATACATAATTATTGTTGTTCAGAGCTAAACAATGATAAGATCTGAATGAAACAGATGGTTCATATTGCCAGGGAACTTATGTTTCTCATAAAGTTTTATGATATAGAGAGATACAATTTTGCTGAAAATATCCATGACAAATCAGCTAATTTTATAATAATTTTGTAGGGATAAATATTTTAACATTATTTTCTCTATGGTTTTTTACCAAACAAACTATCAAAATATAAGAATATATAAATCATTTCTAATGGATAAAAATTATAAGCAATTTATCAAGGGCTCAGAAAACCTTCTCTGCTTACTGTTCTTATTGTGCTTGGCTGTGTGGGTTTGTCTAAAGCTCAATCTTTAATAGCAGAATTAATAAAATTAGGTTGAATATTATGGTGTCATTGTTCTTTGAAAATATTAAGTGTAATGTCCCTGCTGGTTAATAATATATTATTTTTTTAAATTCACTGAATAATACTCCTTTTCTATATGGTCATCTCTGTACAGAGTTAGAAATAGAAATACTCAGATGACAAGAGGATATATTAATTGTTTTTTTCTATTTCTTCAAAAGATGCTTCACGTTTTCCAGACTCGCCTTATATTTATCCTACTCTTTGCTCAGCCTTCTTATTGCCAGATAGAAGACAGTTCTATTGTGCCTGGACAAGATCTTCTTTAGTTGAGTCATAAACAGTGGAGGTTTGGGGGACTGCTGTAAAAAGATCAATAAAAGTGCATAGAAGAGTAAAATGAATTGCTTATCTGTGCTGAAAAATAAATGCTCAAAGATGATACCACTGAGAGTAGAATACATACAGTACTGGTCAACATTCAAATAACTTGCTCACATGATCAGTAAACTAATGAAGCTATGCACATATTTTGCCCATGCTATTCAAGCTTTGCTGAATCTTGTTTTATAATTGTATACTGAAAAAATGCAACAAAATACAGCTTTAAGGTGTCTGAAATATAAGTAGAAAGCTCACAGAGAAATCAATTGATAGATAGTTTATCTATTTATATTTTGAAATGATTTTATATTGGAAGTCATCCTACATCCAACTTGTCAACCTTTAAAACTTACTACCCTCTGTGTATTCTCCACTTTATAAATAACTATGTTTATTCTGACTTGAAATTTTATCACTTATTTAAAAATTTTTAACATACTCAGCACTGTTTTTCCTCCTTCCCTTCTTCCCAATCCTCTCCCAGACCCACCTCCCCCATCTCCCATCCATTTGTCAGAGAGAGTAAGGACTCCCAGAGGGAGTTAATACAGTCTGGCGTATCCAGCTGAAGTAGAACCAAGCCCTTCTCCCCAGTATCAAGGCTGAGCAAGATGTTCTTCTGTAGGGAATGGGTTCCAAGAAGCCAGTTCACACACTAGGAATAAATTCTGGTCCCACTGCTGAATGACCTACAAACTCTCTATGCCATTCAACTGTCATCCGCATTCAGAGGGCCTAATCAATCCTCTATAAGTTCCCCAGCTGTCATTTTAGAGTCAGTGAGTTCCCAAAAGCTCAGGTCAGCTCTCTCTATGGGTTTCTTCATCATGATCTTGACCCCTTTGCTCATACAATCTCTCTGCCATCTCTTCAGTCACACCTGGAGCTCAACCTACGGGTTAGCTGCAAATCTCTGCATCTGCTTCCAACTGTTGCTGGACGAAGGTTCTATAATGATATTTTGGGTGATCATCAATTTGATTATAGGGAAGGGCCAGTTCAGGCAACCACTCCACTATCATTTGGAGTCTTATCTGGGATCATCTTTGTGAGTTCTTGGTTATTTCCCTAGCCCCAGATTTCTCTCTAACCCCACAATGGATCCCTCTATCAAGATACCTATTTGGTGTTCTACCTCTCTGTCCCTCCCCCCAAACAAACCATCCCATTTCCTCACATTCTCTTTCCAGCTCCTTTTGTTCCCTCCCCATTATGTTTCCACTTTACTCAAAAGATCTTATCTATTTCCCATTCCCAGGGGAATCCATAAATGTCTCTAAGGTTCCTCCATGTTACCTAGCTGCCCAGGGCATGAGGATTGAGGGCTGTTGATCCTTTGTTTTACCACTGATTTGAATTTTCTTATAATTTTATTTACCACAAACAGTTACCTGTAAAAGCTTCTTTCCAAAAATTGTGCTTAATTACTCTTTCTTTTGATATTCTAGATCATTTTATATTACAATGAAGAGAAATGTTTTTCAAGTCTTTTGGCATGTCCTTTATTTTCTCTGCCATTTCATTTTCCCCCAAAATATTTATAATGAGAATACAAAGAATGAGAATTTTTTGTTAGTAGGTGAACTTCCTTGCAATGTACAAACTTCTGGTTTAATTTCTAGCACTGGTTGGCAACAACCAGAAGTAACCCCACTCGTAAGCTTGTCATATGTTCATCTACTTCCTTTTGGGGGGGATGATTAGTATGCAATTTGATAAACTGGTATCTTTGTGATTATCTAAATTTATTTATATTAAGTATGAATGTAGTAGGAGGACGGGTATTAAAATTACAGTTTATTTCTGGAACAAATGACTAAGAGAAATAATTTTTAAGATGTAAAATCTGTTTGTAATCACGTTTTCAGAGGCATGGCATGAATTGTGGATGCCAGCATTCAAGATTGAAACAAAAGAGAACATTATAATTAAGTGCATTAGAGGAAGAAGTTTATCTTAACACATTGCAGTTGAGGAGTAAGAAAAAGGAAGGAAGAGAATGGCTGTTGGAGAGGAGACTGAGAAAAAGTTTGAATCACTCTGCTATACTCAGATCTTCCTTCATTCCAAGATTCAATGCATGAAGCAAGTCTTTTGAAAATTCTTTGATATTACATCTGATGACTACCTGCTTTCGCTTCACCTGATGCCTCTTAGAAATATTCAGAAGAGACAATTCCAAATGACTGCTTGATTCCGATTCATAACCTGCTATCTCAAACTGAGGAATCACAGTGCTCGCATCTGTTAGCAACTTAGATTTGTGCCCTACCAAAGGTGAAAAAATGTTCAAAGTCATTTTTCCATCACCCATACCAAATAACCTCTATTTCAATAAGATGTGTATCTACTGTTCGAATTATCTTTGTTAGTTAACCTTTAAACTGTCTGTGTATCTTTGATGTGTAGGAAACCAAAGATAAGGAAACTATCAAAGAAGCAAACAGAACAAACAAAGAAATAATAACTAAAGTCTTTAGTAAAACCCTACATCATGTCAAAATGATGAGTAGGTTATCCAGCTCATTTTTTCATTTGCATTGATGTTTGGCCTAAATAGATGTATATGCATGTATGTACAATATCCAAGGAAGCCAGAATAAGGCAACAGTCCCCATGCAATGGATTTCCTGGAGCTGAAATTAGAAATGGTTGTAACGACCAGGTGTGCTAAAAATCGAATCCAGGTTTGGGGAGAGCAACTAGCTCTAATATTCAGCTTTCAGCATCTATTTTATTTCAAATTTCTCAAAATTTGTGAACAGACTGACTAAAAATAATTCAAAAGCATATTTATGGGTAGAAGTTCAGTCAGTAAAATTTGACAAATAAATAATATAAATATAAACAATTCTTTCCAAAATAATTTGGAGCCATATTTACCTTTTTACATGTTTCATTACTACTAAATTTTAATCATTAAAAGGTAATTATATATTTAATACATATTTTTCTTACAAGCATTTTTTATTAAAAATAAAATGGTTTTGCATATTAAGTGCATATTAAGCTATGTATTCAATTTTGTGTGTCAATAGAAGAGCAATGCTATGATTTAATTTCTTGGACAATGATACAAGAAAGAGTGAATTTTAAAATTTCCAACTCATTTCTTCCCTTCCTAGAGGGAGGTCACACATTAAAAAAAAAAAAAAAATCACTTACTCATTGGGTTCTTCAGTATGGTGGATGTTTCTAGCTCCAAACAGTATTATAGGTGGTAGCTCTACACATCTGTGAAAGCAATACAGTGAGTTTCTAACTTTAGAAAAGTGGAGATTTTTCTTTTTATGTATTGCTTCTAAATAGATACCATATCTCCACCAAACAGAAAGTTTTTAAGACAACGAGGAAGAGAAATTTTGTTTATGTTCATGGATGTTTGTGCTTAACGTATCTGATGGTAGGAACTTGAGGGAAAACACAATCTAAAAACTCAAGGGTTTATTCACATGTATTCCTTTATTCTTTTCAAAAACACATTTATATAAATCATACATATAAATACTAGAAAATGAAAAGCTCATGCTTTTTTAGGTAGAATATTTCATTAGACTAAGATTTCAAAGATTTAAATAAACTACTATTATAAGGTGGTCTAGCCTCTAAAGCACAAGTTCAAGTTCAATATTAACTTGAGTAAGCAATAAATAAATTTTAGACTACAGAAAAATCTTTATTAAAATACCCTATATTTAACTTAAATTTAAAGCTGTATTTTTTAGCAATATTCATATGATCACCCCTCAGCTTCATTCTTAAAAAAATTAAATTTGGAGGAAATAGGAATTATTTTAACATTTACATGTGTATATATACCAAACATTTAGGGCGATTAAGCTGAGCATGGAAAAGCTAAGTATGTTTTTTGTTTAAACCTTCTTTTATTTCAGTAAAGCCAAACAGTGAACAGTATTCCATAAAGGTCAATTGGCAACTGTACCATCTGCTCTGGGTCCCTAGAATAAATCTCCTGCTGAGGCCCTGACACACATGAGCACATGTTGTTTGCACAAAGACCCAAGTCTTATATTGTATTCTTGCCTGATCCCTGCTGTGGATGCCAGTTGGATGGTGTCCTTAATGGTGTTAGTGGATGAATTCTGATAATCCATTATCATTATTTCTGCCAATCTTGGGACTGAAATTCTACTATGCAGTAAAAGAGTCATGTTAGATAAAACTGTGGCATTCATTTGGCCTGGAAAGTTACACAATATCCCCGGGTTGTTTTTATGAACCATGTTGTTTGCAGGCAGCTAAAGTTCACACAGGCATCCTCCCTGTCTTGAAATTTGCTCTGAGAAAAGAAATCTTGTATTTCCTGTAACTTCGAGAAAACTACAGTAAATGAATAATTAACAACAGGTTGTAAACAACTATGTGATATAATTAATACACAGGAGCATTTTTTTTAAAAAAATGACTGTTAACTTTAGGTAAAGAGATCAATTTATTTGGCCTTTAGTTTCTTACTGCGTCTTCACATGTTGCGTTGAATTACCTGTATCCAATTTTTCATCTCAAATTTAGAATATGATGGATCTCAAGCTTTCGGGCATCTCAGAGCATTACATGTTCTTACACACACACACACAAAATTGTGAGGTTGAATCATCGACAAAAAAAGCCATTAAACTTGCTTAATGCATAATTTCATAAAATATGTTTGTAAACAGTAATTGCTACACTTATTAGTTTCTTAGTTAACTACATGGAACAATTTTATCCTAAAAGACTGCACTGACCTCAGGGTCTAAAAAAAGCAAAATGTTTAAAAGAATGTATCATTATTAATTTAACAACTGAAAGGCAAATCTAAGCTTCTTTTCTTTCTTGAGAAGTGGTATTTTACTTAACATACAGCTTTATACATACTTTCTACTCTGCTTGATTGTTGACAGCACATTAACAGTGAAATACTCATTGAATAACATGCTATTTCTTCAATTAAAGTATAAGATTAAAACATATTAATAGAATATATGATATAAGATAAATCAAATTTGTTGGAAAATTCACAATTATATGGCATTATGTATTATCTCCTAATTGGTAGGATGTCACAACGCACTACTACAATGGACATTCTTTCTCTGATATATAAAAACAAACAAACATTACAGGTAGAGAAATATAGTGAGAAAAAAATTCTCTCAGATGCTAATTATGATGAACAATGAAATTATATTCCCACTATGAGATGAAAGCATCCATAAAGCACTGAGATCATATGCTAGACAAGTCTTTTCACGAAAACAAAGGAAGTAGTGATGAGCAAATTCACTTAAGATTTAGGAAAATAGGATTAAATTATTCTACAAATTTAATGAAAATGAAGTCATGAAATACTGATATGTAAATGTGTATAAATAACTTGAATGATAGTATAAGTACATAATTACCTTCATTGGTTGAATGAGCTTCTTTATAATACTCCCAAGAAAATATGTATTTGGATATTTGATATTGTTTTGTGATTCTTACTATCAAGCTTTATCTACAAGCAAGCAAGAAAAAAGTTTAAGGGAACATGTAAAAACTTATACTGTCTAACTTATTTTTTAAAATAATGCAAGAAACTAGATTACACAATAACAATTAAGTATTGTTTCTATCTATTTTATTAAAGGAATCAGACGCTGTTCCAAGAATGCTACAATGCAAAATGAAAGTAGAAAGAAAATAGCTACAAAAAATAAAATATAGTTTCAGAAATACTAAAATAACACATTCACTTTCGTTACAAACAGTTGCATTCTGAATTGTCCTCCAATGGTCACATTGAAGATTTTGCATTTTGTTTGATGAATCATATGATATGTATGAAGATGCTTGAGGCCAAAGTGTACCATCTCTTAAATCAGAGACTTTCAGTGACCTGGAGTTTACTTAGAGGCTAGGCTGCTTGTAAGTAAGCCTTGTCAACAGTGGTGTCATAAGTATGATTATTTTCTGGAGGTCTTGATATATTTATCATGATCTCAGGCCTGTGCCACAAACATTGTAGAAATTACTGTTTCTCCTGCTCTGTTTGGTGAGTTCCAAATTTGATTTGTTACAAGAAAGTCTGGAACCCCAGGAAAAGGATAACAAAAGAGAAAAATTCCTTGTGCTGGTTCAGCTGACTATAATGTAGTGCCAGCAAACACATCAGCTAATATCTTTTGATTACATTGTCACAGACTTTTTGTGAACTAAAAAGACTAAACTTTACTATATAAGATATTTTATAAATAAATAATATTTACTTCATCCAGTCTACCTCAATTGTTAACTCCTAACAACTATCCTACCATTAAAAATACAAAAGGGACTTCCCTCATGTTCATGTGTAAAACAAAATTGCATCTTGATGATCTAAGGCCTCCTCTTTCTGAGAGATGCTTCTGCCTAAGAAACCTGATATCTTGAATGGCAGCTAATGGTGTCTGAAATTAATACCAGGATCCACTTCTGGCCATCCAGTTAGTTTTAGATGATTAAATATCTGGATGACTCTGAATCAACAGTTTTCTCCTTGATATTTCTTTCTAACAACATATAAAGAGGCTTTGAATCTTAAACTATATTAGCTAACTATGTTGTCATTGTTAATAATGTAAACTGGGATTTAAAAATATGGGGACTCCTATTATTTTTGTGAAGGTATCTGTGCAGAAAATAGCATGCATTTATAATTGGTTTCAACAACTCTTAGAAAAGAGTAAGTCACTCATTTATACATTACAGACACTGCACAGAAAACACACACACTGCAAGCCTTCTATTTAGTTCAGACTGCAGCATCCCACCCCAAAGAAGATTTATGACTCCACTTGGGATGTGTATTACTGGGTAGTCAGGACGCATTCCATGGAATAGGGAACATGTATCTAAGTCATGACAGAGTTCTGACAGATTTTTTTCTAGAAAGAGTAGCAAGATTGAGAGTAACCTTAAATCCCCTTAAGACTCTTTTGATGGGAGCCAGTGAAGCAAGTTTAAGTTAATGTCATATTCTGCTGCTTTCTTGGTGTTCTAGAAGACAAATTTCAGCTTCTATGGTGCAATATATCAGAATTTACTGACATTGCAACAAATAGCTTCAAATAGAAACTTGTTCAAATTCCTTTCTCCAAACTAATTGTTTCTTCCTGATAGTTGGGATGACAGATTAGCTGTAAATTCTTTCAGTGTAATTTAAGTATTCTAGAGATGAAGATTCATAGTTTTTCTGGCTTTGGAGATATATATAGGTATACACACACACACACACACACACACACACACACACACACACACACACACACACACACACACACACACACACACACACACACACACATATATATATATATATATATATATATATATATATATATATATTCCTATATGCCCACACATGTTATTGGAAAGTATCAAAGCTATTTAAGCACTATGTTATATCCTTCATATAAGAATTAGAAAACTAAACTTATGTTATAGTATTGAAATTCTCTTTCAAAAAGCCTCATTATTTACGTACTTTAATAAAATCTATATGTCTGAAGCACAAATAATATATGATGTAAGAAATACTCTATTTGCCCTCTATGAACTTATTTCCACTTGTGATCCACCCTCAGATTTTTTTCTTTCTATGTCTCTATAAAATGGAATTGCCAGTGGCTTTTAAAATGGCATAATGCAGTTCAATGTATGATAATAATCACTTTCTTTGGTAATGAGTAACACAAAAGATAGAATATTAAGTATACCCAACTTTTTCTTTTCAAATGCTGGAGATAATATCAGTGTAAAAATATCTTAAAATATTATGAACCCAGATACACAAATATTCAAAAGTCTCACTATTTATTATTTGGAACAATAAGTTTAGAAGACATTTTGCACTTCATGCTTGGGTTCATGTAGTTAACTGATACTTGGTAATTGAAAATATACACCTGTTGAAAATGTTTAATGTAGTTTTTCTAGTTATGCATAACTAAATTAAGCTACACAAGAAATATGTGGGTGTGAAATGATTTTCAAAATGAATATTTTTGTCTGATATTTAGTCCTAAGAGAAAATACATATTTTTTAGGCAGTTTGGCAATATGACTGGTTATCTTCATGACTTACTTTTCCTGAGAATGAGGCACTTTTTTTCTTGTCTATGTATCTTCTATTTGATATCAAATGTAAATTTTATGTACATTTTTAAACAATTTTAATTAATCCTGTGAAATTTTCAATTAATATATTTGCACTTACTCATTTTCCCCCACGTACTCTGATAACCATCTGCCTTTTCTGCTTTCTTCTTTTTACACACAATTTCAATTTTTTTCCTTTTTATTGTAACTAAGTTTAATTTATGTTGCTTAACTAGTCTTGCAGGAAGCCTCGCTATGTAGTTAATGTATTAGGAGTCATATCACTAAGAAACAACAAGCAAATCCCCCCCTTTAAAAAAAAACTGACTTGTCTTCTCCCCTGAGATATAAAGCAATCACATGCTAATAGTTCTAGCTAGTGATAGAATTTTGAGTTCACATTACGCTTGCTATGCTCAGAGGATTTAGGGGGAAAAGGTGAATATTTTCAAACAATATTGCAAGAAAGCAGAGCTGTCTCGCATACAAACTTTTGTGTTTTACTCAAAACTAGAGACACTTACAAAGCTCATGTTTGAAATGTGTTCATTATATCTGGACACACTCTCATAAGGCAGAAAAAGACCTAGGGAAATTAGAGTCATTTTCTGACTTCACTCATCTCCTGGGTATCATTATGGCTTATTTCATAAATGTGAAATTGCAGTAAATACTAGTCAAATGGTCTAAGATCCTGGTAAGTTTCCTACCCCAGCATCTTGTGTAGGAAGTTTCATCGTTATGAATATTGTTCATTAGGAAGGAAAGTCCATACTCAGTTCCAGCTTTTTCTCTGTTCTATATAAAGTGTGTATTTTCCACAACAATACATATTTTATCATCTGGTTCTTGTGGGCAGCAAGAGCTCTTGACAATAACCTGTATTATTTTTGCAGCCTCTGGATTTTACCTGACCAAAAGATCATAGAAAGGAATCATAGACACTGAGATTTTGAAAGAAAATTCTGTATTCGAAGATCATCATTATCCTTCTGCATGGGATACTTGTGCTCGTCACCCCATTTAAAATAAACAATTTTTTTCTGGTTAGCTTATAGGCCTTTCTTTACACATATACTTGACCTTTTGTCTCCTCAGCAGTCCCCACACATATCCCTAGTAGTTGGTTTTGGTCTCTATGGGGAAATCTGTTACCTATAGATATTTCGTTAATTGTATGTGCAAAGCTTAATGTCTTTTTAAATTATTTTTAATGCCAAGGCTGATATAACTTTTAAGAATTTAGCCAAAGAAACTTTTTAACAGATTGTAACTTGTCAAAATATAGACTCAAAAGTCATAAACATTTTGGGAACAAACAGATGATTAGGACCAAATGAGACTACTTGGGGCTCAAAAAACATTATGGAAAAGATAATGTAAAGAATATAATAACGAGAACATGAACACTATAAAATGCCTTGTGGATATGACAAAGCCATTGCAATCATAAAAATAATATCAGCCGTGGCCATTTGCACACAAGATTTGCACGTGCACACACACACACACACACACACACACACACACACACACACACACACAAGAGGGGGTGGTGGGTTAATGGAGGGTACAATAACCATAATGTAAAGTTAAAGTGTGCCAATATTGAGGTAAAAATTATATAATAAAATTTTTTTTTCATTTAGTATTTTGATTTGATGTTCAAAGAGATGTTATCCTACTCATGAATACTAAAGTTCTGCCTAAACTAATCTATGATTATCTGACTTTCTCAGTTACTCAGATAAATGTAGCAGTGTTTTATTAATAATCAGTTGACATTTAAACTGCCAAATAATATAGCTATTTAAATTTTTGGAGTATATAAAATAAAATTATAGCTAAAGTAATACAATATCTTCTAAACTTTAATTAAATATTCGCTAGAAAAATGGTGTTCTTACCTCATCCTTTGTAGAATTCGTATGCAATAATCTAGAAACAGTAATTACTTTGAGATAGCATGTGCTTATGATTAATTACTTTAACTATGATTTAAATTTCAATCTATAGAAAGATATAGATATCATCCCACTATTTTAACACTCTGGTTGCTCAATATAAACAGTAGTTTATGGAGATTGAATGTACTAAGGGCTGAATATTTTAAGTTATTGTAGTTGATCATGTTGCAGGGGCACCTGTGTTGGATTTGTTGTTGTTATTGTTATTGTGTTTTCCTTTACAAAGTTTTTTTTTTCATAAGTAGATTCTGATTCTGATTTTCTCTCTGCCAACTCCTACCAAATTTCCCCACCTCCCTTCTCATCAAATTTCATGCCATTCATTTATATCTTTAGAAAGTAAATAAGAGAATTAAAATAAACAACATGAACAACAACAAAGCCCACAAGAAACACACACACACACACACACACACACACACACCAAACTATAGAAAAACTCAAAACGGTAAACAATATACAACCAAAAGACCAATTGGAAAATAAAATTTCCAAACAATACAATATGAGACAAAAGTCCACAAAAATATTCAGTTTGCTTTTTGTTGGGTAACTTCTACTAGGCATGGAGCCTACCATTAAGTGTTCTTTAAATGACAATGAGAGTCTATTGGAGAATTCACTTTCTCTGAGACGTTATGTGTATTCCTACTTTGTCTAGACTTAAGATCGTTCATCTATTTATTTATGTATTTATGTATGTATGTATTTATTTATTTATATTAAAAATGTCATTTTTATTCTATGTATCCTCCTCCTCCCTTCCTGCCTCCCAATCCCTCACAGTCAGACTTCAGCCTCCATCCCTCCATCCCCCATCCTCTCCCACAAAAGGGCAAGAAGTCCCAAGGTGGGTCAACTCATCTTGGCTCATCTACTCCAGGCAAATTCGGACAACTCACCTCAAAGTCTCCTAAGTGTTCCTCTATCGGAAATGGGCTCCAAGGTGCCAGCCTACTCACCCTAACACAGTCTGATCCGACCCCTGGAGGCTCCACACATTACTCATGCCAATAGACAGTTACCTAACCCCCTTGAAGGGCCCAGCTCTCTTTCCTGATGGATTTCCAGTGGCTACTCCTGATTCAGTAATACCCCAAGAGCTCCAGCTATCCATCACTGCTAGAATTCTTCTCACAATCCCCATCCCCTTGCTCGCACAGCTGAACCAGGAGCTCTGCCTACCGCTCAGTCATGGATCTCTGCCTCCACCTGTGTTCCCCATTGGATTTAGGTTCTGCGGTGACACCCAGGGTGGTCACCCCCACCTGACCATAGGGGAAGTCCTGCTCGTGCCCCCCTTCCAATATTGTCTGGAGACTTGGCTAGGGACACCCTGTAAGTTCTTGGAGGTTTCCCTAGCACCCCAGTTTCTTTCCAACCCCACATTGGCTTCCTCAAAAGATCTTTCATCTTTAAAATGTTTGTATGGTAGTTGCTTATATTCAAACAAGTAGGTATATAGGCAAAGTTATTTATTAAGCAACAGTGTTAAGACATACAAGAACATCATGTGGTACAGGGCTTTCTGGTAAATCAACTGAATAGTATTCTATAATGTCCTAATTCAGTATGAGAAACTGTGGTAGGTTCTGAATGAATGAACAGCATCTCAACTTTATTTTTACAGTGAAATCTGTATTTTACCTATTCCTTTGGCCATTTTTTAGGACTTCATATTACGTTTTAAAAGTATAGTGGAATAAAAAATGGTCAGGAAATTATATATATTTGCATTTAGTGTATAGTGCTTTTGAATATAGCATTTGTTTTATAGGAGGTAAATAAGAAAAAAATAAATATTTGGAATAATCACAAGTGCTTCTGTTTGGAGATAGGATGAATATGGTTGACCTACTTAGGCATATTTTCATAGTTAATGTAGTCCAAGATGTATAAATATGCATGTGTATTTTCACAATAATTATGGAATGTATTCAGAATTGAGGCATGTTTTAATAAAAAATACCTCTCAACAACACAGTACATCATCAGCTGTTCACACTGAATGATGTAGATAATTAATCTAATTTTCCTTCTGCTTCATTTTCTGTTCTATTAGTTTTCTTATTCAAACTTTCAAGTCACAAATCTAATTTAAAACCTCTTAACTGGTCTAACGCATAATGTGTTCTCTCTGTCTGCATTCAGTGTTTAGCAGTCAGCAAAGAAGCTGGAATGCTAATTTGCTTCAGAGAGTGCAAAACACTCAATAATCAAATAATAAAATCCTGGATCCAGCATTTCTTAATGACATGACCAAATCAGTATAATGCCTTGAAAAGCAAGCAAAAGTTAAAGAAAAAGAAAGGAAAAATAAAATAATATAAATGTAAAAGAGAAGTTACTATGAACAACATATAAGGCATCATGGATATATGTTCGAAATAATTTGCATTAGACTGTGAAGCTTTCAATTTTGATTGATCTAACTTGACTACTTATAAAAGTGCTATATGATGAAGAAATAGTATTTCAATTGTTATGAATTTTAGTAATTTAGTCATTTACATTTTCTTTAAATGTAATGTGATTATTGTTTCTGCTGCAGTATTCTTTGGCTTTCATTTTCTCTATCTGTCTCTACCAACTATGTGTATCTTCTGTGAGTACACACATATGTGCACACACACAACTTATACTTAATATTTTGCAATCTTTGAAGTTAGGTATATTGTCATTTCTTTTTATGTACACATGTTTTCTGGTTAAAAATTAATGTTTCTTTCAGTACATCCTACAAATTCAAAAATATTAAAACAGAATAGAATATGGCATAATAAAGAATAGGTTTTGTCAGAAAAAGTAACCATGTCCTCAATGATTAAACTACTTTGTCATTTCTATTTTGTTTAAATGTAATGCAATTTGCCGAACCATAAAGAAATCCTTAGATGAAATGGCCATTTTCCAAACAATTCTATTGTGCTGCTGACTGCAATATATTCTGACATCTATGACAGTTTCATAATTCTTCTATTTGGTGTTCTGAAGTATCCCTACTTTAATGAAGGCTTTCTCCTGGGAAAAGGCTCCAAAATTTGTGCACTGAAAAGAGATAATCAATTTGATGAGAAAACAATACCATCATAGAATGCAATCTTGTCGCTAATTTTTAAGGTTACATGGGAGCCTATTTCAAACAAGTCTTACATGGAAATTTAGAAAAAAAAATGCTACAAACATAAGTACTTTACATGGAGAATAAGAAAGAAAAAACATCATAAATAGAACACAAACTTATTGTATCCTCTATGTATTTTTCTGTCCTATGCTAAACCAGTAAGTAAAAGTTAGTATTATGACTGTGCATAGCATGAATGTAATAAATTATCTCAGGCTAACTACATATACATAATGTTTGAAGAAACATTGACTGTTTGTACAGAGCAAAGGTTTGCATTGAATATTATATTGTTTTAGAGAATATTAACTAAATTCTAGATCACATTAAGAACATTTGCATTTCCAAGTGATAATTGTGGTGTTTTCATTTTTAAACAGCATCAAGATAAAATAAATTCGTTCCTCTAATGTATCTCTAAGTAAATAAAGTTTCAAGCACAAAAGATTGCAAATGTGTACAATATCCAAAGGACAGACTGATAATAAATTGAGCAAAAAGCTGTAAAAAGAGAATTTCAAATACATGTACCTATATCCTGTGTATATTTTATACCAAAAAATGAATTTTAATATATCTTATTAGGTAATATATTTATAAAAATCACAGTTATAAACTAAAGTTTTATTTTATATTACTGTCTGATGTAAAGAGTTTCACTTGATGAACTGAATACTCAGAATCATTTAATGACTATTTTATCTTGTAATGAAGATAAAGTGAAATGAAGCAAATTCAAGAATTATAATAATAGATTAATATTTTTTATTAAAGGAGTGTGAATTAATGCCAAAAACTTTTTTATTGAGAGGCATTTTTATTTTCTTTTTTATTCTCTTCTTATTTTTTATTCTCTTCTTAGAGGCAAGAAGTTGAATCAGGCAGAAGAGATTCTTTGTTATTTATATTTAAAGGCATTTAAAATAATTGTTCATTTCTTTAGTGAGTTCTAACTTTCAAAATGATTATTTACAGGTGTACTTCCATGACATAGAATATTTTTAAAAATAAAGCCTGTTAATAACTTAGCAATAAAACCTTTTTCTTCTGAATATCATGTTTTAAAAGAAAATTGGGATAATTAACACTTAGAGCATAGATCTTTAATGTAGTTGATAATGCTTATATTTGAATTTTTAAAATCATAGATATTGTGCTACTTAACAAATTATTACTTTATTTACCTTGTGATTGTGGAGGCCAAAAAAAAGCAAGGAAAAAAGTGGGGAACAGTTTTTATTGTTAATTCTTGCTTTCCTTCTATCTTTTTTTTTTAATCAAAGAAAGAGAGATATTTATCTTAAGTAGTTCTGCAGAATGACAGAAGTAATTTATAATTCATTTATACTTAGGCACATTGTAAAATGGGCAATTGTGTTGACAGCGAATCTTCTGGCTCTGGGGACTCGGAGGACGTTTCTCACTCTGTACACTGTTCTCTGTAGCATGCCAGGGATTATCTGTGATCCAGGATAGACACAGAGGACACTGGGACTATGCACAAAAGTGGGTAACCTTTTCTTTGCCATAAGAAACTCTTGATCCAGGTGTTTAAATTGGAAATTTGCTTGAGTTTGAGATGGAGATTACTTGGCTTAACAGTAGAGAATATAAACAAACAAGGTGCTCAGCCTAGAGGAAATTATATATGCATCTGTAGTGAACTGTGGCAGCTTAAGTGACCCATGTTATTTAGGGGTGCATTCACAGACATTTAGGGAACCGATCATTTGAAAAAGCATGTTTTTTTTTTTTTTTTTTTTTTTTCTCCAGCAAGAATTTATTGAGGACTTATGGACAGAATGAAGGAGAGACTGGTGAATATTTTAAGGGCCTTTCCTTAATCAGGGACTTTGCAAAGAGGCAGATAAGTGGAGAAATAATTATAAAGCAGCAAGGAAAACCACAAGGAGTATAATGCCTCATTTAGAAACTGGGAGAAGGGGTGAGGGAACGGTCAGCTTGGCACAATAAAGGAACAAATCATTTAGTTATGGCTAGACTATCAAGTTGGAGGCTGGGCTGCCATGAAGCTAAGGGGTGAAGGTCAAACTGCAGAGAAATAGGGATCATAGGACAATCTGTAGCTGCTCCTCTAGGCCAGCAGGAGACGCTGGTGAGGTTTAAGAGCAACTTTGCTTTTTGACATTACTTTTACTTCTTTCTTGGGAAATCGATAGGGAGGAAAAATGGTAGATGGGAGGCTAGCTAGAATGCATCTTTGAGAGGGGTGATGGAAGTTATGGTATTTGGGAGCATAGCTGGATCTCAGAATACATCAAGGATGCATCAGAGACAGGGGGTTCGTTATATGAATGTTTTAGGGAGAGAAATCAAAGGTGATACCGGGCTGTGAATAGGTCAGATTCTTCCTCTGATACAGGTCATTTAGCTGTATGAGACCAAGTTATAGAGACAAGTTTATAGTCATTCAGAGTGTGAGTAATTCTGAGATGCTGCAGCAGGGGTGTCTGAGGCCATTAGAATACAAAGCATGGAGACTAGGTGGGGATTTGAGAGCTTGGAGCTATTGGTACACAGAAGAACAAGGAATCTTGGTAGTGTTAGATACTTGTGTAGTGAAAAGGGACTGGTTAAATTATAAATGGAATGTCCTAACATGATTTTTTTGTTGTATACTTGTCTGATATATTAGTCCAGAAATATTAGTGGGTCACTTCTTTTTAGGTGTTGGATGGGGACATTTTCTTCTATGTTAATTTTATTATTTTTATATAAAAATTGTCTTTTTATTAATGTATTCCCCTGATCCCTCTCTCCTCCCTCCTCTTTGTTCCTCCCAGTTAGCCTTAAGCCTCCTCATTCCCCTGTCCCCTAATACCCTCCCCAAAAAGGTCAAGGTGGGTCAGCTCAGCATGGCACATCCACTCCAGGCAAGTCCAATTTCCTCATCCCAAAATCAAAACTGGGTTACAGGTTCTTCTGCAGCGAATGGGCTCCAAAGTGAAAGCCCATGCATAATAACACATTCTGATTGATCCCACCACTTGTAGATCCACATACTGTCCATGAGTTGCTTACATTTGGAGGGCCTAGATCATTTTCCCAATGGTTCCCCAGTGACAGTTCTGATTCAGTGAGTTTCCTAGAGCTCCAGCCAGCCATCACTGTTGTATTTTTCCTCATAATCCATATCTCTTTGCTCATAAAGACTCTCCTTTCCTTCTCTTCGCTAGATCAGGAGCTTGCCCCAGTGCTCAGCCATGAATCTCTGCTTCCAACTCTATTAGTTGTTGGATACAGATTCTGTGATGACACTTAAGGGTGGTTATTCATTTGATTATAAGGGAAGTTCTGTTTAGGCACCACCTTCACTATTGGTTGGAGACCTAGCTAGGGACATCCTATGAGTTCTTCGAGGTTTCCCTAGTACCAGGTCTCTTTCCAACCCCACACTGGCTTTCTCTATCAAGATAGCCATCTCTTTTTTTCTCCCACTTTTTTGCTCTTCTCACTCAACCATCTCCTGTTTCCACCTCCCTGTCATTTCCATCACTCCTATCTGCCTATCTACTCCTCACAGAGGGAAGGCCTCTCTTAACTGGTCAACACAGGCTAGCATACCAGACTGAGGTAAGACCCAGCCCCTCCTTCTTGTATTAAGGCTGATCAAGGCATTCCTCCATAGGAAATGGGCTCTGTAAAGTCAGTTTATATACTTGAGATAATTCCTGGATCCATAGTCAGGGGGCCCACTAACAGATCAATCTAGGTATTCATCACCCTTGTTCAGAGGGCCAATTATGTCCCATGCAGACTGTCCAGCTGTTAGTCTAGAGTCTGTTAGCTCTTGTTAGCTTAGGCTAGCTTTCTCTGTGATTTTATCCATTTTGCTCTTGACTGACTTCCTTTCTCCTATGGTTGCTCTCCTTGTCTTCCTCGGTTGAAGTCTGAGACTTCCACCAATTGCTTGGCTGTGGGTTTCTGCTTCTGCTTTCATCAGTCATTGGATGTAGGTTCTATGATGATGATTAGGGTAGTCACCAATCTGACTGTTTCTCCCTAGAAAGATATCTTTTTCATTGCTCAAGTTCACCATCCCTCCCCCAACTTTGCTATCCAAACCTTCATGTTTCCAACCCCTGTCCTCCCCTATACACCCTCTCCTAGTTTATACAGGAGATCTTACTTCCCCTTCCTGGGACAATATATGAGTATCCATCTTTGAGTTTCCTCTCTACTAGCTTCTGTTTGGTTGTAGAACGCAGACTGATTACCCTTTGCTTTGTGTCTACCATCCACTTATAGGTGAGAACATACAGTGTTGGTCTTTCTGTGTCTGGGTTACCTTACTCATAAAGATGATTTTTTTTTCCTAGTTCCATCTGTCTTAATGCCTTTGAAGCCTAAAATTTAACGGCAATTAGAAAAAATTAAATGAACTAGTTCCTTTAACATTTTATGCTTCTATTATGAAAAATGGTTTTCAGATATACAGATATGTATATATACGTGTGTGTATGATGAATTTGCAAATGATGAAGACATGTTTCAAATATTCTAAGCTAGTTATGATTCAAATGCTTGCTATGTGAACTTGTCAGTTTTCCAGAATGTTTTTAAAATGAACAACACATTTCAAATTATTATAGAGAGATTTCAGGATGATGGCATGATATTTTATCTTCACATGGAGAAAATGCCCAAGAGTAAGCAATTTTCAAAATCTATAGCCCAACAAAAATAGGAACATATGAAAGGATTATTACACTAAAATATGATGAATAGTTACTAGCACTTCTGACTAATGAACTGTTCAGAAAGATGCACATCTGGGAGCAGTGAGCTTCAAATTATATTCAAGGAATTCCTGAGTTCTAATTTCACATTTTCAGAGTAGTATACTATAATATATACAAGCTTTGATGAATTTTCAAAAGTAGCATTTAAGATGAGCTGTATTAGTTTCACACACACACACACACACACACACACACACACACACACACACACACTAGTGAACTGTCTATACCCTCATTAGCCAATAGACACAACTGAAAATGAAAAATGAATTCACCTTATTTGTCATAATAGCAATACAGTGTTAAAAATTGTATATGTAATTTCTTCATATTTTAAGTGTTTCTCTTATATAAGAATTATGTTATGACACATTATAGCCTTGAAAATTCATTATAGAATCTTATGTGACTGATTACCCTTTATGATTTATTAATTGACTGGGAAATTACATGTATTTTTTTTTTTAAAACAAGTGGCTTAGCTACTCTTGGTGGTATACAATTGTTTTCCCAGATACCCTGGACTGGAAGTCATGAACAATATGGGCAAGGTAGCCAGATTACAGGTCAAAATGATAAAACTAGAAATAAAATGATTATACATTATTGGACATGCACATGTATGTACCCACACAATAAAAATAGTCATGGCCCTTTATTAAATTAAATAATAAATTTTGAATTTTTAAAAAATATCTAAACAGAAGGAAACCCATGTAAGATTAAGAAGCCTAGAAATATTAAAAACAGATAAATGATTTTTTATTATTTTAGCATGAAAGGAAATAAAATTATGTGTAACAAATTCTATAAAACATCAAAACACAGTTATGAATTATTTATACAAAGAACAAGAGAAAGAAGGGTTCATAATCTTCATTGATGAATCTGTGACCATCTTACTTTGTAACATGAAATATGGTAATGTTACAAAGGGGAATTAAGACATTTAAGACTATCAACTTTTAGAAAATTTTAAAAAGCGTTGAAATATCTTAAAGGAGTTCTTGGGCTTGAATAGTAAACAGAATATTTTTTCAATAATATGAAAACATATAAGAATATCTGGAGTTGTGTATCAGATAATTGGGAAAACTTGGGTGGTAATTGATAAAACAGTTTGGAAGATTAAAGGAGAGAGATCATTCTAGGTAGAACTGACTAAAAGATCAAACTTATTTTTAAAGATACAAAGGCATAGATATACATTGGTTCCGAAATTACACACAACATATATCCCCAATAAAGTCATATACCAAGCAGGGACTTTATTATCTTGTTTGTAGTACAAGACACTACAAACTTGCTGCCTTTTATGAGATAATGCTACATACTTCAAAAATAAGATATCATAAAGAAATTTGACCGGGTAGAACATAGACGCTCACTGGTATTTATAAGGAACATAATATTTTTAACTTGTGTGGAGAAAGATAATCTGAAGCCTCACAGGTAGGACCTATTCTGATGCTGGCATGTGGTAGTCTTCTGTAAACAGCTCGCAAAATCTACCACTGAAGAAGCAGAAGTCACTTTGACCCTATGTGCAAGATTTGGTTGAGGTTAGTCCCAGATATTTTATAATGGAGGGTGTTATTCTTCTAATTATTACCCATTTACCAACAAATATGTGGTGAGAAGGTACCTTTAATTGGGACTCCCTTTGTACTAATGGCTGGGATAGACATACTTAAGTAAGGGATAAGGGCATTTTTATATTTGAGTAAACATGGTACTTGTTGCTTGGGTGACCATGTCCATAAAGCCCTCAAGGAATGGCATAGGCGAACTGGTCTGGTGGTAGTGTATTTATGATCTTAGCTATTTTAAAAACTTTCCTCCAGTTTTTCTCCCTGTCTTGTGCATCTTGTTTGTTAAACACCTATAAGACTAAATTTAAAACTTTCTTTTAAGAGACTTACGGATTTTGTTCTAAGTGTTATACACTATAAAAGATTTAGCTTGATTTTTCTTTCCTGTAGCCAGAACACACATTCTCTTGAGTATCTTTACCTTATATAGCTACTTCTAGTGTTACCCAAGAGCAGTGAAAACTCTGTATTATTGTGAGAACTTTCAGGTCTTTTAAAGTATAGATCCAGGAACAAGATTAGTGTATTTATTTGTTTTTTCGAAAACTTGGTTTGAAAAAAGCAGGATTTTTATAGAATCCCTGGTCTGAGTGATTTCCCCATCTGGACAAGGAGACAGACATTTTGAGAAGAAAAAATAAGGCAAAGTGAAAGATCTTCTCCCGTGTCCTAAGGATGGGATGAAAAATTGGCAGTTGAGAGGAGACCAAAGAACAGCACAACTAAAGATTTTTAAAAACAAATGTGTTCCAGTACCTTATTTATTAGGAGGCTGTGGAGAATCAGGAGAGTCCACATGGAGAACCCAGAGAGACATGTGCAGTAAAAATCCTAAAATGAGGAAATTTAAAGGTACTTGTCAGCCAGGAACCACGTGAATCTTTGTCTTCTGAAAGCAGCAACTGCAAGAGATTTTGACTTAGAATGTTCTGATAATTACCTTGCTGTAGCAACCAAAATAGCCAGTAAGACGGGGTGTTAGTTTCTATACAAGAATTAAAAAGGAAAGTCGGCCAAAATTGAAGCTGAAAAATAAAAAAGCAAAGAATTTCTACACCAGAATTGTTTGAGAAAATTATTTACATACCTCCTCACAGTATGAAGGGCCAAGACACTAAAAAATGTTAGAGCTCTAGTTATAGAATTGTATCAAAAATTCAGCTATGCAGGGGAAGAATTTATGAAATGTGGCAGTAGATTCCCCAAAGTACTTTCCATGATAGTTTTGTAAATGTCATTCCAACTGGGATCTGTTATTTTCCTTGCAGATGTCTTTGTTCCTTATCTGGCTCCTTTAAGTTATTTGTTGATGAAGATCCTTGACAGCTGTCACTGAGTAGTTATGGTATTTCTCCATCTTTTTAGAACTCAAACGAGTTAGAAGAAGACAGAAACCATTTTGCTTTTAAATCATATTGTCCTGGTCCTTTCATACACTAGTAAAGAATACTGAAATTGAATGAACCAAGGATCAACTATAAAAAAAAGTAGTTTACCCCTTAATTGCTATTGCTAAATTATATCTAAAACTTACTTCTCTTCTTATTGTAAATGATTGGATTACTCTAACCTAGTAATATTACCCCAGAGAATTGTCTGTATTACACAAAGATATAAATTTACTTGTAATTACAACCGGCTCCATTAAGCAATGATGGCTAAGTAAAAATTATAAAATTAATTATTCAGTAAAATAACAAAGAAAAAATTCCTTGTTCAGAAGTAAAGACCCACACATTTATCTTAGCTTATTGACCATATATTTGTTTTTGTCTATCCACACAGAACTAAATCTCTCTTAGTTTACTAACACAAATCATACAATAAGAATAATAAATGGCATAAGAATAACATTTAGAATGTAGTGGTTAGTTTTTCCTGTCATTGTGACACAAAGTAAAACCACCTAGAATCTTCAAATAAGCAATCTTCTCCCTTAGGTCAGCCTCTGACCATGTCTGTGGCTAATTGGTAACTGAATCAGAAAGACTCACCCTGAATATTAGTGGCATTATTTGCAGAAGTTGTTCCATAACTACTTAAGAGTGGAAATAAACTTTCTGGAACTTTTGTTTATCTGGGGACTTTCATGTTTTCTTATGAATGTTAAGAATGCCTTTGGAAATTCTAAAAATAACTGTGCTGGAATAGTAATAGGTGTTTCACTAAGCATGTTGGTAACTTTGTTAGGAGGGACATTAAAAAGAAATCCTATCAGTCGATGAGTATGAGAAGTCTGTCACCTGTAATTCATTTTTTAGTCTCTTCTTTCAGTGTTTTTAAGTTTTACTGAGTAAGTCATTCACTTTCTCTTATATTTTTACCAAGATATTTTAGGCTATTATGAATGGCATGTTTTCCTGATATCTTTCTTAAAATATGTGTTGAGTTGAAGTAGGGACAGAGAAGGAGAACAATTAGATTCCTTGATAGAGGGAGTCATTGTGGGTTTAGGGAGAAACCTGGTACTAAGGAAATACCCAGGAAAACACTAGGATGACCCCAGCTAAGACTTCAAGCAATAGTGGAGAGGGTGCTTAACCTGACCTTCCCCTATAATCAAATTGATATCCATCTTAATTGCCATTATAGAACCTTCATCCTGTAACTAATGGAAGCCAATACAGAGATCCATATCTGAGCACTGTGTAGAGTTCCAGTCCACACCAAGAGATGGAGGAGAGAACATATTAGCAAAGTGGTCAAGGTCACGATAAGGAAACCAACCAGTACAGATGACCCGAGCTATTGGGAGTTGACTGTCTGTGGACTGACAGATGGGGAACCTGCATGGTACTGAACCAGGCCCTCTGAATGTGGACAACAGTGCAATGCCATAGATAGTTTGTGTGACCTCTGGCAGTGGGAGCAGAATTTATTTCAAATGGATGAACTGGTTTCTTAGAGCCCATTCCCTACAGAGGAACAACTTGTTAGGATTTGATCCTCGGGGTGGGGTTTGGTCCAAACTCAACCGCTTATATCAGACTGCATTGACTCACCCTAGGAATGAGAAATGCATGGGGAAATGGGTAAAAGCTTGGAGAGGACTGGGATGACTGAAAATAGGGGAGGGAGGGGCACGGGTATAGGTATGTTAAAAAAGAAACAAATAAAATAAAAAAGTATCTTTGGAAGGTCACTGGATTTTTGTGTGTTAATTTTGTAATATGCTTCTTTGCTTAATGTATTTATCAGTCCTAAAAAAGTCTTAATGCATAGATTCTTTTAAAAATGCAGTCCATATAATATACATACATATCACATTATATCATATGCCAATAAGGTTACTTTTACTACTTCCTTTCCTATATTTTTTCTTTAGGGATTTCACTGAATTAAAGATTTTATTGACAAATAATGGGAAGCATAACTGTGTTATTGGCAAATAACTGTGTCTTGTTGCTCATTTTAGAAAAATATTTTGAGTTTTTTTTCACTTTTGATGGTGTTATAAGTAGAGATTAAAAACATGTTCAATACATAACAGTATTAGCATAACATAAGTTAATAGCTACATATAGGAAAAAGCCCACTAGATTCTTATATAAAAGAAAAAAATCCCAATGAATAAATGACATAGTCAATAAGACAAAACAACAGCACAGAATGGGAAAAGATCTTCACCAACCCTACATTTTAACAGTGGGGTTTCTTGGCCCAGGTAGCCAGAGGTTCAGACCTGCAGCTCCAGACCACTTAGCTGCCCGCTGCTGCTCAGGCCCCAAAAATGAATCACATGCTTATTAACTTCATGCTGTTTGGCCTATGGCTCAGGAATATTGCTAGATAGTCTTACATCTTAACTCAACCCATTCTCATTAATCTGTCTGCCACCTGGCCCGTGGCTCACCTGTGTTCTTTACATGCTTCTTCTTAGGTGTCTGTCTCTGACTCTTCCCTTCCTTTCCTACCTATTCTGATTCCCCACCTACTTTTTTTATGGTGCCTGTCATGGGCCAAAACAGCTCCTTTATTTGAAGATTAATATTCACAGCATACAGAAAGACATTCCCCCTTCACTACATTGGAAAGAGGACTGATCTCAAAAATATATAGAAAACTCAAAAAATTCGAAAAAAGGAGTTCTCAACAAAAAATTACAAATGACTGAAAGGCACTTTAAAAATTGCTCAATATCTTTAGCTACCAAATCTAAAGATATCAATATCTTTAGAGAAATGCAAATTAAAATAACTTTGGGATAGCAACTTACATCTTTCAGAATGGCTAACATTGAAAACACAGATGACAGGCTGTGCTGGAGAGGATGCAGAGCAAGGGGAACACTCCTTCATTGCTGATGAGAGTGTAAACTTGTACAGCCATTTTGAAATACAGTATGGCTATTTCTCAGAAAACTTGGGATCAATCTCCCTAAGGAACCAGAAATTCCATTATTGGGCATATACCCAAAAGAAGCACATTTATATTCCAAAGGCATTAGCTCAAGTATGTTCATAGCAGCATTATTCATAAAAGCAAGAACCTGGAAACAACCTAGATGCCCCTCAATTGAAGAATGGATTAAGAAACTGTGGGATATCTATACAATGGAGTACTGCTCAGCAGAAAAAAAAAAAGACATACTATAATTTTCAGGCAAATGAATGGACTTGGAGAATATCCTCCTGAGTATCACAAGTCCAGAAAGATGGCATGGGATGTACTCACTCATAAGTAGATTATAGACAAAAAGCAAAGAATACCCAAGCTGCAAATCACAACCCCTGAACAGCTTGGAATTAGAAGGAACTTAGGAGAGACATTCAGAGATTTCCCTAGAAAGAGAAAATAGAGATCACCTTAGCAATTTGGGGTCATAATTCATTGCAACCAAGAAGAGTTGGGAACAGATCTTGAAAGAAGGAGATGGCTGAGTGGGAAGAGCAAAGAGGGAGTTAGAAAGAGACAGATATCTTGATAGAGTAAGCCAGTGTGGGGTTGGAAAGGGACTGGGTGCTAATGAAACCTCCAAGAACTCACAGTATGTCCCAGCCAAGTCTCCAACCAATAGTGGAGGGGGTACCTAAACAGGAATTCCCCTATTATAAAATGAGTAAACAACCTACATGTCATCAGAGAACCTACATCCAACAAAGAATAGAGGTGGAGGCAGAGATCCATGACTGATCACTGGGCAGAGCTCCTGGTCCAGCTGAGAGGAGGAGAGAGGGGAGTCTGTATGAGCAAGGGGATAGGAAGTATGAGGAAAATTCCCACAGTTATAGCTGGCTGGAGTCCTTTGGAACTCACTGAATCAGGAATAGTTACTGGAGATCCATCAGGCAAATAAGCTAGACCCTCAAAGGGTAGGGAACTTTTGACTCATAAGAGCAGTATGTGGAGCCTTGAGGGGTGGTATCAGACTGTGTTCCTGTGCATGGGTTGACACCTTGGAGCCCATTCCCAGCAGAGGAGTGCCTAACTCAACATTAACTTTAAGATAAGGAAATCAGACTTGCCTAGAGTGGATGTGCCAAACTGAGCTGACCCATTTTGGGTCTTCTTGCCATTTTGGGGGAGGTGATAGGTGGCTGGGGAGGGGTGAGGCTGAAAGTTAACTATGAAGGGTTGGGAGGAGGGAAGGAAGGAGGACCAGAGGGATACATTGATAAAAATGAGATTCTTTTAATAATATAATAAATAGATCTCAATGTAAGACTTGATATCTGAACCTACTGGAGGAGAAAGTATATACTAGAATTTGAGGAAGCCCACAAAATGACTTTTTTATAGGAAAGCTATAGTAAAATAATATTAAATTGCACAATTGGCAGATGATACCATTTGAAGATAAAAAGCAAAACACACCATTGATGTGGGAATGCCTTTCTGTATGCTGTGAATATCAATCTTTAAAAAGGAACTGTTTTGGGCCATGACAGGCACCATAGAAGAAGTAGGAGTAGAAATCAGAGCATAGGTAGGAGAAGCAGGGTGGAGTCAGGGAGATCGAGCAAGACGCCCAAGAAACAACATGTAAGAAACACAGGTGAGCCACGGGCCATGTGGCAGACAGATTGTTAGGAATTGGTTGATTTAAGATGTAAGAGCTAGCTAGCAATGTGCCTGAGCTATAGGCCAAACAGCATAAAGTTAATATAAGTGTCTGAGTCATTTCTGGGAGCCTGAGCAGCAGCAGCAGGTGGCTAAGTGGTCTCTCGCAGCAGTGTCTGGGCCTTTGGCCACCCGGGTCCAGGAAACTCCACTACAACAAACCAGCATTCAAATGCAGAGGACAACCACAGTATGGAATCAGACATTACCAGTTATATATCCAACTGTGGGGTAGTCTTTGGAATATATCAAAATTTGGAATTTAAACATAAGTAAAATAATTCAGTTTAAAAAAAGGAACAGGGTACCAATGAGAAAATTTTCAAAAGATAAAATATAAATATCTGTGAAATATTATTTTAATGCTTAACATACTTAGCAACCAAGAAGATAAAATTAAACTACTTTAGGATTTCATTTTATCCATAACAGAAAGAACAATATATGTATAAATATACATATAGAATGCTGTGAAGTGGAGGAAGTGGAATACTTATTCACTGATGTTGGGAGTGCAAACTGGTCTAGCCACTGTGAAACTCTCCTGAATAAGCTAGAAATAGATATACCACATAATGCATCTATACCACTCTTAGGCATAACCTCCAAAGTTTCTGTATTCTACTATAGACATAGTTGCACATCCAATTCCTTGTTTTTCTATCCACAAGGAATAGAAAAAGTCTACTTGACTATCAATGGTGATACAGATAGTAAAACATGGAACCGTGATACAATGAAATATTGTTCAGATCTTAAGAAAAAAAGAAATTATGAAACTCAAAGATATTTGAATAGAACAAGCAATAATCATCTGATCGAGGTAACTCAGAAGGATAAACTTATGGATTTTCTCATTTACAGAAGGTAACACTGAAATTTTATACATGTATGTCTCATTTGGAGTATCTATACAAATTATAAAATTAGTTGTGGACCATGCAGGGGAATCTTTCAAGGGAGAGTAGGTAGATGTAATAATATCAAGAAAAAACACAAAATATTGGTAGGGTTGAAGGTGAGTGCCACCATGACCTCGCTGTGAGGCCTGAACTCACAGAGATCCTTCAGGGGTTGATGATGAGTGATGGGGCTAAAAGTGGGGGGTCACCTTCATGGCTTGGCTCTATGGGTATCTCTGTTCTCTGGTATTTCAGAGTATTTTATTAAATACAAAATATGTCACCACAGAAGAGTAATGGAATAGTTATGGTTAAACTGAATAAAGGCTCAGTGGAGGATAGATTATAGGCAAGAATAAATAACACTTCTTTTTTTAATTCACATTGAAAAAAAAAACTATTACTGTAAAAATTTCCTAAGTAATAAAATTATGTGTAATTAACGAGGGCTAAAATGAAGTTACTCTATACTTGAATAACAGTGTCCATAGAAGATACAACAGGCTAAGAAATAAAAGACCCAATAGCAGAAATGTGTTTCCTTTATTGAAATTGTTAGCCAGTGAGGCTCACCAAGTGCCATATAATTTATTCGCCTTCTGAGTCAATCTCAAGAATTTGACAGTAGGATTATGCTGAATACCTTACATAGTTGGATCACAAAACATAAGAAAACTAATTTATTTGGATGACTCAACCCTCTTGGTTGTTTTTATAATGTTAAAATTACTGCCTGTGCCACTGGAGGAGAAAGTTAATAGTCTTCTCCATCTGTGAACACCGGTAGCTACAATAAGAACCTCAGTGGCAAAATACATTCAAGAATGCAATAAGGACATGAATATCATGGGATTAACAATATACATTTGATTCAACTGAAGACCCATTCCACAAGAAGAAATGTATAAATAGTAGAGTTATCGGGATCAAGAACCTGTTGCTAGACAGCTCATAGATCCCAGACAAGTACCTACTATTACTCAGAATCTATTTAGTACTATAAAATCTTAAATAAACTTTTTAGTAAATATATCACATTCAAAGTCACACATATTTAACTATTTCATGTCTAAAGTATATTATTTTGCTCAGTGTAATGACATGATTTTATTATTATATGTCATAATTTGTTATGAATAAGAATATATGAGTATTGATTTTTTAAATATAAAATTTATAAAAATTTCCTTAAAGATTTTATGGGTTTAAATTAGCTTTATAAAAATGCACTTTAAATATCATTAGAGGAATGGTAAGATTGTTCATTAGGTAAGGGCAATTGCTACCAAACCAGAACCTAGAGATTAATTCCTGGGAGTCTCATCATAGAAGTAGGTAACTGAATCTGAATGGTCTAACCACAGACAAATGTCCTCTCAGAGCACACATATTATGAGGTGTCGTAGTCACCCAAACTGTGTTCTAGCTAATAACTCACATGCATTTCCTAATGATAAACAATGTACACTAGCATCTAGTTCACATAAGAATGCATACCCAAATCAACTTCAAAGTATTTGTTATGGGCTATTGAAATCCTTCTTGTTGCCTTTTAGAGCCCAATGCTTATGATTAAAGTTATCCCTCCATTTAGTCTTCTGAGATCTCTTAAAATGATTGTGGACCTTTCTGTGGAATAATAAAAATTATCAGTGCATATAAATACCCACTCAAATAAATAGATAAGTCAGTTGTTACTGTTTTCTCCTTAATTAGCATACAGGAAAACAAACAAGCAAACAAAAAGCATGATCACTGTATTTTTAAGCACCGTGGAAGTGACTGAGTCCATACTGGCCCCTTAGGTCACTCATTATACTGAAATATTTTTACAGTTATTTTTATCTGTTTACTTATTTACTTAATGTGTTTGTGTTGTCAAATGCCTTTATCCACTAAGCCATTTCACCCACAATGAATTTTAAGGTATAACTACCTATCTGTCTTTGTTAAGTTTTCTATTGCTTAGAAGAATCACCATGACAATGTCAAAACTTATAAAGGAAAAATATTTAATTGGATGGGTCACAGTTTTAGTGGTTTAGTCCATAATCGTCATGGCAAAATATGGTGGCATGCAGGCAGATATGGTATTTGAGAAGGAGCTGAGAGTTCTAATTCTTTCAGAAAACAAGAAGTGATCAAAAATATTGGGCATGGTTTGATGGGACTGGGACCTCAATGCCTTCATTCACAGTCACACACTTTCATGAACAAGGCCATACCTACTCCTAAAATACCACTACATCCCAAACCTTTTAGGTTTTTTTCAAACCACCATAATTTTCAAGAAAATATTTACAAATAAGCATGTCATTTTCTATCTTTAAGTGAATGTACCCTATATTTAGCAGTTAATGAGAAAACCTGTAAAGGTTGAATGATTTATTTTGTTTCTTCCAGAATTGATCATAACTATTTATTGTGTCATTTTTTAGGGGTATTGAGATAATTAGGGCCCACAATTTTACGTTAAAGTCCCTGCCCTATAAAGCTAGCAAACATCCAAGTATTGCTAGAAATGTTTGATTAAATTAGACAACATAATGTAGATAACATAAAAACATAGTAAAATATCTGGCCACAGGGCTCTTGCTAGGCATCAGCCAAGAGTATAAGCCTAATTGTTTAGAATATGAAATAAGAATATACAAGTACTACTTGTTCTCAATGAGAAAACAAAAATTGAATGCATTACTTGCAGCATTATGATTTACCAAAAGCTAATTTCATACTCAATATTGATTGAGTAATGCTCTCATCTTCAAGTCTTGTAATAGTAAAATCTCTAGTGTTCCATCTTGTCATTTTGAGAGCAAGATTCCTTAAAAAGATGTCCAAATGTTATTTTCAATGACCCATCTGCCAATAGACATAAAATATTTTTGGTTTATTTTGTCCAGGTACCAGAAGGGTAGAAAATCTTGATTCTCCCCCAAGTATTAGTTATTTTGCAAGGTGTAAAATAGCCGATTAAGTCAAAATGAAAAAAGAAAGAATTATTTGGCTTCATAGTTTTAGATACTGTCTATAATGGTAGGATGAATGTGAGGTAGACAGTCACATTGCATCCAGTTAGAAGTCAGATAGAGGTTGAGTAACATGATTCATTCACTTTTTTAAAATTCAGTGCAAAATATCATAGAATAAGATGGAGTTACAACATATAGGATGGGGCATTTGTCTTTACTTCATCTCTCTGTAATTATTCTTAGGACAAACCCAAAAGTTGTCTTATAAGTGATTCAGAATTTGTTTATGCTTGCAAGTCTACCCCTCAGCACTTTTATACCCAAACAAATGACTGTAAAATTATAATTTTCCATCACTTTTCCTTAAAGTCTCATTTTCAACATAAAATATGAAATTATTTTTACCTTGGGCAAACTATTCCAAATCATAACAAATTTTGAAAATTATATATCTATATAATTGTTAAAAAATAAAAATACAGAGTTTTTTCTGAGATTTACTTTTTTGAAAAAAAGTTTTACAACATGAAGTTTATTATTCTTATGACAGAGAATATTTTATAAGTTCTTTATAATCATAATATTTTATTTTTAAGGTTTATTTTGATATTACCAAACATATTATACTAACACCTTTGTAAGCTGAACATAACAATTAAAAATCAAAGATAATTACGTACAGAGCATTACAATTTAAAAGACACTATATTTTATAATTTCTTAGAAGTATTAAATAGTTTTTGTAGTTTAGAAGCATTGTTTAGAGTCTGAGAAATTAGTTTTGGTTTGATTTCTTGCCAAATTTAATTACAAATAATTTTTTTTTTGTTCTTGTTTATCTACTCAGTACCCTTCCTGTACTTATACAGCCCAGAAATAAACAGCATAGCCCATCATTGTGAGATTTTCTCACTTCACATAACGCAGGTGAGATTATCTCCCACAGATGTGCCTGAAAACCAAGCACTTGGGTTATTTTGTTTATTACAAGGTAACATTTAACATTAACCATCATATTAACTAAAATAATTTAATGCCTTTTTCTTTAGACTAATATCAGTGTCAGTTACTCTTTGACCAAGAAGCACGGCTCCAGTTTCCTAATATATGACACAACTGTTTAAAAACATATCACTGTTCTATTTTGATTAGTTCAACAAAGAGCTGAACTAGCATACATGAACAAAAATGATAAAAAGAAATACATTATCAGAAATTGATGTAAGCTATATATATTTTAAGGTACAGATCTGCAATACAATGGAGGTCATCCACCCAGCCCCAAAGGTTTAGCACTATTACTGGCCTGTGATTTACTGGATTAAGCTGATCTGTTCTGTTCTCAAAACCTTTATCAGAACAATGCCCAAGTAGGTGCTGTCATTTAGGAATCAGGAAATTAGCAGAGAACAAAGAAGCTGGCTAAGGTCTGGTGTTGCTTGTGACCTGCAGAGGTTACTCAAGGTGAACAAGACAACCCCCAGTATATAAGGCTCTCCTTGAGCTCCAATAAATGGTATTCTTCTTTCAAGAATGACCCGTGAGTGTCTTTTAATCTTCAGGCTTTTGCTTAATGAAGTTTACTTAGGTAACACAGGCATTAATTAATGCACAGGATTACTAATGAAAAATTAGTAATTTTACTTTTTAAAATAAAGCCTCATAAATAAAGATCTCTTTGAGAGTGAGATGATTAACTTGGAACAAATTTGAATTGAGAAAAACTAACAGTGATGGTCACTAACTTAGAGGATATAATAAGAATTGATTATAAAAAAATCTTTATGGTTATAAATGTTTGAAAGTTTATTTTGTAAATTTTCATGTAATTAATGAAATATCTAAAAATCTATGTCTTAAAAAGTAACTTATAATGTCTTGAATTTATTCAGCTGTAATTTGACTGAGACTCATAGGAGGTCTCCAAGTCATTTCATGCTAGGACTCTACAGTTTATAGCCTGTGAGCATATAAATTTAAATTTTTTGTTAAGAAGATTCTATTGGTATTTTATTTTACTTAATTTATAATAAGATCTTTTATATATTAAGCACATTAACAGATTTTCTTTCTTTTCTTCAGTACTCTTACCAAATAAATTCTTACTTTCCTTTCCCCTAAAGGCTCCTTTTATCTATTTTGGGTGAATAAGTTATATTGTTGTTGTACACCCATTTAGGACTACCAGCCCTCATGTAAGGACACAGAGTCTTTTATTAATTATGAAAGCTTGACCTTTAGCTTATTCTTGTTCCCAACTAGCTATTATAATGAATTAAACTACTTCTTTTCATTTATGTTCTCCCACATGACTCTTTACCTCTCCTCCATTCTGTGTGTCCAGCTCCCTTGTGCCTTGCTTGTATCTGCTGCTGAGCCAGATTAATCTCATGCTTTGCTCTCTCTCTCCTGGGAAATTCTGCCTATTTTCTCCTGCCGAGCTATCAGCCATTCAACTCTTTTGTGAATTAATCGAAATAAAACAATGGCATGTACTTAAAGAATTGTGTCATATATTCTGCTTTATTTCCCATTTCTTTTCTAAATAAAAAGGAAATGATTTAACACTAAAAATTTAAAATGATATATAATAAGAACTATTAGTAATAATCACAATCATAATTTGGAGAAATGACTTTAAAATATTTTCTTATAAAAACAATTTAAGCTTTTATGTCTCTCAACCTTTACAAACTTTACATCTCTTTTACAAATCTTCTATTTTTTTCTTCTGAATTTCATAACAAAGAAAATCACATGACTATCTAGTCTTCAACCACATCAGAGACCAAAGAAGGAAAAAATATTACCTGAGAAAATAGGAAGTTCCTAGCAAGCAGCTTTTTCACGAAGTATAGAAATGACAAATACAGTTGGCTACCTGCAAAGTCTCCCAAGGTTTCTCTGCAATGTTGGAGCATCCACCTTTAGCCTATAGGCTTAGAATATCTGACAGACTTCTCTGAAGCAGAAGCTTTGAAGGATTTTTATTACTTTCTATTGACAAAGTTCAACACTTTTCTTCTTTTATGTCCTGATTGTCCAATCTGAACAGCACACTTTTAGCAGTTAAGAAAAGGGAAGTTTCAGGCCTAAATGGTTTCACATTGACTGCTTGATAATAGAATTAGGAGGCTCATTCCTGAGAAAAATTACTTCTCTTCTTAGCATTCCTTAATTGCCTATAATTATAGTTTTTTTCCGTATTGGTGGAACCAAATTGAGTTTTTCCATTTCATGCTAACACTTTTATTGTGTTTTATTCCTTTAGGTCTTGTTCCAGGCCAAGGGTAGAAGTATTATGTGTATACCTTCCTTGTCCTTTCTAAGAGACACAACCCTATGGAAGTTCTGGCTATTAAAACTTTTGTGTCTCTTCTCTTATGTTCCCTAGGTATTATTTCCATTGGCAATGTTAGGACCACAATTATAATATATATATGTCATTATCCACTGTCTGACTATTAATTAAATAAATATATGTCAAGTGTCTATCTTTATTAATTCTCTCTTAAAGTTAGGACTTGAAAAAGTAATGGATAAGAAAATTATACTCTGTATGGGACATATTTAATTTTAATATCTTACTCTCAAATAGTCAGAGGTTCATAACTTTAAAGGATTTATACATTATATGTCTCACCAACATCTCTCCATTTAAATTTTAGTTTACAGCATGTTAAAACACATTCCATCATCTGATCATTGAATCATAATTCACTAAACATGTGTCAAATGAAGAAAAATCTATATTATTTTCTTATTAGAAAAACAAGATACCATCATACTCCCAAGAAATTGTTTATATACATTAGGAAAAATCAAAATGCTAAATAAATATATTCAGAAACTTTATTTTCTCAAGCTCAATTTTCTCCATTTTAAAATTGAGAAGCAGAAAATAGTGATACAGAATATAGGAAATAAAATTTTACAACAAAGATCACCAGGGAATAGCTTGCCCCTCATATTTTCCAGAAGTCTGAAACAGTCCCTAGCATAGTCATAGCTAAAAACTCCAAGGAGTCAAGTAACATAATTCATAGGGAATAGCTTTTGTAATTTATTAACAAAAACTTATTTTACAATATTGTTGTCCACACATTAACATGTGGATGGAGGAGAGTGAGATGAGAAGAATTATAAGAGAAGCTTATTACCATCTTAGAAGTAATACAATCCCTTGCAAGGGTATAGATAGGCACAGATAATTATATTAAAATTGTTTTAAAAAGGTCTTACATTCTTGTGCTTAAAGGGTACATATAAGAGAACATTTTAATGATGGTTAAATAATAAAAATATGTACTGCTTTTTAAATGCCACACTCCTGTTACAGTAGCATATAAAATTACATTTATGTGTATTTTTAAAATACAAACATAACAGCATTTTGGTAAATTTTATATTAGCAACATTTCTTGATATTCAATTCTATAAATCTTCTTTATAATGCATCCTCCAGTTGATAGCTAAATAGGGATTTAAAACATAAGCTATTTAAGAACTTAGGAAATATACTAGTAGAGAGAGATTTTAAAGTGTAGATATGAGGAGCTGTGTTCAAATCCCCAGTAATCAGATTAACTTGCCTGGAGTGGATGTGCCAGGCCGAGTTGACCCACTTTGGGCCTTCTTGACCCTTTTTGGGGTGGGATGGATCACTGGGGAGTGGGGAAGCTGAAAGCTGACTGGGAGGAATTGGGAGGAGGAAGGGAGGCAGAGCAGGGAGATACATGGATAAATTTTTTTATATATAAAAAAAATGAAGAAAAAAAAAAAGAATAGGCATGGCAATGAAAAGACCTTTAATAAAGCATATTGTGTTTAAAACAGGAAATTTCTGGAGTTTATTGGCCATCAATGTAAATAGGGGTTCACTAAGAGACTGTATCAGAGAAATAAAACAGTGATAAAACAAGATACTAAATATTCCCTCTGACCTATGCAAACATGTGCACATTTGTTTAACACAGGTGTCTTATATATTCTCATCCTTCATCTCTCTAACTCTGTTTCTCTCCATTTTTCTCTCTCACACACACATTACAAAAAAAATTGTTTATTATAGTACTCATTTTTAATTTTTGTTTTTTAAATATTCCTCAAGTATAAGTTAGAATTTATAAACTTATTTATGCCAAAATATTATTTTCATAATTTTCTTACAATATTTTCCCTACATTATTGATTACTTAGTATCTATTAGATGTTACTTAAATAACTGGAGAAAAATATCATGCTATTTTATATCTGTTATACTTTTCTTATTTCTTCATTGCTTCTGTACAAATATGTAAGAATTTCCTTATATTTTTTTTTACCTTCAAATGAGTTTAGTAAAGTTCTGACTAGATTAAAACAAACAAACAAACACAAAAACCAAAAAACCAACAACAAAACAATGACCGAAGATGTAGCATTTAGCCTGGTGTCTTACATACTATGTCTTTGCATTTTACATGAAGTGTCCTAACATAATAAAGTTTGTGTCTATACACATATATAGTCTAAACCCTATTGATTTTTATTCCTTCTTTCTATGTTGAATGCATTCAATCATTTTTATTTACTTCTTTTCACCTAAGATGAACTGCATTCATAATTCTTTCATGGATTGTTAAAAACAGATTTAGCATGTGTTTAATAATGAGTATTTTAAAAAGAATATGAAAATAAGTATTTCATTATAACCATTTTCTATAGGAAATATATTCCTTCATAAAGGTAATTCTTACAGGAAACATTAAAACTCTTACATAGATCACAAGCTGAGAAAATGGGATCTGAAAATCTAAGTATTTTAGGGCACCATTGCCTACTTCAATCTTTTAAATATAATAATTGGCAGGTTTCCTCCCCATTGCAGAACAGTGAAACTACTCACTTGGGTTTTTCTGGGTCTTATTATTATTATTTTCTTTTAAAGTAAGAAATCCTCTCTCAGGAGTTCTAGCTCAATTTCTCTTCTTACAGCCTGACAAGCTTCAGATGATGGCTGAATAACTCAATTAAAACTTTTGTATCAGGTTTTCTCCCACTGCCTGAATATTATATAAATGGTTCTTATTAAGTGTCTGAGCAAAGTGAAATGACTTTGCAGAAGATGAACCTTTGATAGCTGGGGATTAACATTTCTGTGTTTGGCCACGAAAGGTCCCTTTGATTCTTACTAAGTTGGTCCTGATGATATAGAAACTCCATCTATCATGGTCCATTAATTAGATGTGCTATACTCCCTACAATAAAAGCCACAATGAAAAATGTAAAGCCAGATGAAACACCCTTTTCTTTTAAGCATGTCAGGATCTGTGTTATTCATACATCATCCACCTTTCTTAGCACCTTCAAAGTGTATCAAGGCTCCCAAATTCATCAAGTTTATCCTACATCCTTAATTTTTCAGACTCTTCAAGTATCATTCAGTAAATTAAATAAGGCATAAGTGTGTCAAGTTCAGGAAATGTATTTTTTTTTCTTTTTAGCAAGCCTGTATAAAGACATACTAAAACAGGTGAGTTTTTCGAGTGACATATACTCCAAATATTTGGATGATTTTGATGCTCACAGCAAATTAAATCTTTCCTTTGGCATAGATCCTCTGGATTAGTTAGTCTGTCTTTCTTCCAATATTCTCTCCTTCAGAATTCAATGTTTAAAACAAGTTTTTCAAGATTTTATGATAATTTCATTCCATATTCTTTTAATAAAGTATTAACATTTCCTATTTTAGGACCCCAGAAAAGTGCATTATATATGCTGTTTTGTTATAGACATAATGCTAAAACTTTGAAAAACACTTATATGTGTTAGGTTTATAACTTATAATACAGAAACACACTGATTCTCAGATCCGCTACTCATTTGATTGTATATGTTAAATCAAAACAAGAAAATTAGGCTGAAGAAACAAACAAAAAAAAACAACTCAGAGCTAGTCAAATGTCTGTTGTGTAATCTATAGTCCTCATACAAGACATTTAAAACAACCATGGCTAAGCAATAAATGAGCTAATGTAAAACAGGGATAAGGATCAACCTTAATAAATGGATGTGAGTGTTATTAAAGGTTTATAAAGACTTGAAAAAGAGGCATAATTCTAAAGAACAAATAATTGGATTAAGCTAATACATAAAAAGTATAACAATCAGAGGGAATAAAGCTACACATAAGAAATAATATAAGACAAATGACGTTCACCTTTATTTTTAGGCTGACTATAATCAAAATCAATCAGTAAATTTATCAATATATAGAAAGAAACCCAAAAACTGTGATCCAGAAATAACTTTAAAGATGAATTAGAAAAGATATGTCTATATAATTACAAGCCTATAATATATATTTATATGTACATATATATAATTGAAATTCTAAAAAGAAAAACATGTCAGATAGTAGAGTAATCACCAAGAATTTTCTAAAATTAGTAATAGAAAATAAATATAAATCTGGAAATCTTAAAGCCAAGCAAGCAAGATAAATATCCCACATCTGAAATTTAAGCATGCTATAAAAAAATTTTAAAATAAAATACAAATAAAAAAATTAAAATAGTTTACACATAGAGAAAAATGTAAAGGACTATATCAGATATAAACTTGCTTAGCATCTAATCTAAAATACGATAGTTAAACACGAAAACATTTTTATTTCCATCATTTGTTCATATGTCTGCCTATGCCTTCAGTTAAAAACATGGAGAAAATATTGTTCTACATCACTAAAACATATTTTTCCCATTTATCTATTATAATGGATATTCTGTTCAACACATTTTTATTTGACAATATTTCTCTTCTGTGGTTTCAGGTGGCCATTTTTCTGCCCCCAACTTCTCCAAATTCGTTACCTAAGAGTTTGGTAATGGAATTAAAATCTAGATTTATTGTCAGTTACTGTAACATATTTATTGTCAAAGTGACTGTAGAGAGAATCACTTTGGAAACCCACTTCAGTGAGCTCTATGACAAACTTTTCAGAAAGTTTTGAGTAAAAAGAAGATGGATATTATTATGGGCTTTACAATTTTATGAGATAAAAATGTGTACCTACTTTTAAGGAAAAAGCTGACTGAGTAGAGGCAATCAGAAGTAAAAGTTACAGTTGAAAAACAATAGTACAGATGTGAAGCATACTTTAATTTTTGTGCTGAATATAATAAAAATTTATCAGTGGATTCATCATTATACAGAAACCTAAAAAATGTGATAAAACTATAACTTAAAAGGTAAATTCTTATATGAAACTCAGTAAATGACAAAACTTATAAATGTATATATAATGCAATTGTCACAATGAAAAATACATTGTATTGCAGAGTACTGGCCAAAAATGTTATTTCTTACCAATGTTGCAACAGGATCAACTGCTTCATGCTTCAACCAACATAGTATCTCTACCACGATAGACTGTACTCTCAAAGTGTGAGCTAAATGAATCTCTTTCTTTTACATTGGTGTATTCAGATAGCATAATCTAGCATTATGAAATGTCAGTAAACTATATATATATTTATATATGTATATAAAAATTAAAATGAATTAAAATGTTACATTGTCATCTATTGTTGTACTCAATTATTTTAATAAGCAGAAGTGAAAAATAAATATCTCAGAAATAATGTAAAACCAATAGAGAAAAATAAAAATAAACAATGTTCATCCTTAGAAAATCTTAATAATTAAGGCAGTAGAACTATGAATTAGGTGTTAAGAGCACTGGCTATTCTTTGTACCCTTGGGATTGGAACTCAAGCACCTACAGCTCATAATTGTTTGTGATTCTCTTCTCTGGGAAACCCATGTCTTCTGATCTATGAAGACATTCCGTTACTCCTTCCTATAGCTCAGCACTTGTGAGACAGAAGCAAGAGTATTACTAAGAGTCAAAGGTAAATTGATCAAGGAAATTATGTTATTCAAAACAGCAAAAATCTACTTTCATAGGTAATCATCTTCTTTCTAACAGTAGAAGACACTGAGATACAGTCCTTTAAGTATATACCACCAAGTCAGAAGGATTGAATAAAACATACTATGAACAATAAAGAAGACTTATATTTTTTATTATGCAATTGGTATATCATAAGCCACAATTGAATCCAGTCAATATAATGCTATTAAAATCCCTTCCCATCATTTTTAAAAATTTTAAAGCTATATGCGTTCTCTGAAAATAGCATGAAAATTCTCTTTTCTTTATTTTCTTATTAGAATCTTCAAGGTTTTGCAGTCATTTTCTAGCTGGGTATATGGTTAGTAAAGTGTTATTGTTGGTCATGGTTTCACCGGGGGAGTCTTCGTTTTAATCAAAATAAATAGGCTGTTTTATACCAAAGGGGATCTTATTGACAGATCCTAAAAATGTTAAATGAGCAACCTATCCAAGAAATGTCTTGTTCTAATTTAAAATCATTACCACAGTGGAAACTTGACATGAAGTTATTTGTTACAATTTCTTATTTGTTTAGTGTAAGCTACCTGAGGTATTATTCTTTGATTTTAGCTTTATATAAAATTATTAACATAATAGTTAAATTCATAGTTGCAACTTTATTCTTAACAAAAATGTTGCAGAAAATAAAATCACTTCCCATCTATTTGATGTGACACAATAAATTGGTAGTTAAGTACTTGATTATTTAATAGCTGTGCGTTTTATAATTTCTACAATTTATCATAAAATGTTTTACACATGTCCTAGTATTATATTTGTTTTAAATTAAACATGATTTCTCTCCACCATAAAGTAAAATAAAATATTAGTTCATATATTATTTTACCCTGTTGACTGGTAGTTTGCCTCCACTTCACGAGATTCATTTTTAGGCTTGGAGTTAGAAAATAGCTGCATATAGAGTTTGTTTACTGTTGAAAATATGTACGATCCTCTGTTTTCAGGGAAACAGTTATGAGTAAAGAAGTGTATTAGTCTGGCCACATCCTTGGAGTACATTATCCAAAGAATCAATCCATGGGTTTACAGGATAAAATTACCTCTGAACACACAGTCTTTACAGGTTAAAAAAGTGTGTGTGTGTGTGTGTGTGTATGTGTTTTCTAATCTGGAAAATTTTGATTTTGAAAAACCTAGCCATAAGAGGTTGACAAACATCAAGTTTACACATATTGAGGACTCATAGCACATAGGATTGTGTCTGCTATACATAAAATATAATTCTGATGTGACATTAGAAATAATACTATTGTTATTACATTTTGTGCAGGTTCATATCAGAAGCATTTTATGTGATTCACTGTGAAAGAACAGATTAAAAATAAAAGACATGTAGTACACAAAGACAGACTAGTAAGGAAAAACTCATTTAATATGCTATATACTTATAAATCCAGAACAAATAAACTATAGTCTAGTAAATATTCTATAATATATAGGAGTTATTTTTTTAAAAAAATTACAGATTATTACACAAGAGCTATGATGCTATTAATTAAAGAAACATTTGAATAGTTTTAGTCATTTTTATACTATTAATATCAAATATTCTGGTCTTGATTATTCAGACTTCTCATAATCTTTAAAATTCAAATATATTTTCAAGGTGACTATATGAAAGTTTATAATGATATTCAAAATAAGAAGAGAACGTTAAGAATGAAACAGTGATTTATTTCAAAATCACTCAGAATTAATTTGAGTTGTTAAAACTATTTTTCGGGGATGGGGAATTACCTAACCAGAAAAATACTTGCAGAAGTGAAAACTGAAGTTCAGAAGCTTAGAGCAAGTTAAAGCTGAATGAGGTAAAATGCACTCTACAGATTGACAGAAGACGGGTCCAGGAAGATAGCAATGCCCATGAGTCAGCCAGCTTTGCTAATGCAGCAGAGAATAAGAAATGGTTCTTCCTTAATGAAGGTGAAAGATAAAACCAACTTAGCCTGTGCTTTGATCCCATATTAGACCATTTTATTTGCATGCCTGCACAGAGACAGGAATACACACACACATACACAGATACACAAACATATAACATCTCATGCCCACATATTTTTCAAGCAGAGTAAAATACAAGTTGAAGCTAACATGATTTAATATAGTTTACAGAATATTTTATTTTACTTGCTCACTGTTTTGTAAATATAATTTATATTAATTTAAATAGCAATTATCCCTACTAAGTGTATTATTTATGACTATTTTTTATGATAAAATACCACAACTTAAAACAACTTACCTACAAATCTTTATGTAATCTTCTGGTTTTAGAGAAGAGTTCAAAAAAGATAAGGAGACACAACAGTCAGCATCCAGCTTCCAATCTTTCAATACAAACAAAGCCGAGAGAATAGCTGACTGTAGTAGGTAGAAGCTAAGATATTTCAAATGCTACCTCTGCTTGACTTATTTCCTCTGTTAAGGCAACACTATCTCCAAAACTGTGACAAAAACTGATTATCAAGTGTACAAATATCTTACCCACCTATGGTAAATTATCTTTTTCATTCAAAGCACTTTAGTACCTAAGAAAATATTTTAGTGTTCTAAAACAAATAAGAATATATTGATGTTGGCAGTTTGAAATCTGGAAGTAAAAATGAAGATTCCAAAATGCAATTAAAGGTATATTAATTTTATATGAATAGAAACTCTGATAATATTTCTTTGCTATGAAATGAAACTAAAAACATTTCTATCTCTATTAAGACCAGGATAGACAAAAGTACTTTCTACAATTAGAATTAGCGCCCACATATATATGTTTACCCATTTTATTATTTATTTAAGAAAAATTACTTATTTTTGAATACAATAGACATTTAATTGTTTCTAGATTATAGGATATAATTTTATCTAAACTTCAATAAATATTTATATAATGCATTTACTCAAGCTATATACTCTTCATTAAATATGCATATATGTATGACTTATAATATATACATATATATTAGAGATATGTAAATGATGATGTCCTATGTAGAGAAAATTCAGAGATTGATACAATAAGCAATTAATGTGTATATATACATATATGTATATATATAATGTTGTGTATGTATATATATATATCGACCAAGAATATATGCATATAGCAACCAGAGACAATAAGAATGTTAGGTTGAATGTTTCACAAAAGAATATTAGAAACAGAATGAAATAATTTTATTTAGTTTTTAATTTTTATTATTTTAATTAATGAGTCCTTAGTATAGATCGATATGAGGGGCAGGATGGAGAATCCCAAAAGTGAAAGACTAGAATGGAGAAAAGGCTTAATAAAATTGCCTTTATTCATGATGTATGGATATCTGGGCAGTATGACTTACTATGTACAAGAAAATCAACAACGCCTAAAGAAGGCAGAAAGGATCAGATTGTAATGAGTTTCAATGTCATGGTCTACAGGAATGGAGAGCTTCCTTAGTTTCTGTGTGTGTTTTGAAAAGTAGCACACATGAGATTTATATATATAAATTCTGACTTCATTTGCCTGGATCATCTAAAAATATTCAGAAACATATCATGCTTTATAAGTAGAGACTCTGTTAATATCCTAGAAGTACATTTAAATTTTCCACAGTCTCCAAGGTTTTATTGTGGTCATATATAGTATACTTAATAAAAATAGCTTGTAATATCAAGGGACAGGGCCACCCACAGAACCAAACCATCATGGCCAGAGATTGGCAATCCATGCCATTAATCCTGTCCCTTGGGAGGCTGAGATGTATCTGGATCTCTGTAAATTGAAGATCTAACAGAGCCTGGTGGCGGTGGCACACAAGTTTAATTCTGTCTCTAAGAAAGTTGAACCAGGAAGTGAAACAGCTGGGCGAAGGCAGAGGAGAGAGAAGCTCAGCTTTGCCTGACACTTCCTTTTTCCTGTGGTCAGAGGATTCAGGAAGACAGGCCTGATACCCTGATACCTGGCTCCAGATTTTTATTATAATACCAAATAGGATTCAAGCAATATTTTTTCCTACTTTTTCTTGTGTGTGTGTGTTAAATTTAATCTTCTAAAGAATCCCCACAATTTTCATTCGCCCAAGAAACAGGAATTGAAATGCATCTTCATCATGTCAAAGAAGATGGAGAAAATAATTTAAGATAGCCTAACTTTATTCTAATCCTTCAACAAATATAGTTTTCAGAAAGTCAAGGATCTTATTCAGTGTTCTATTGGGATGAAGAAACACCATGGCAACAGCAACTCTTATACAGAAAGACACTTAATTGACAATGGCATATAGTCCTTTGTCATCATGACAGGAAACATGGCAGCATATAGTTAAACATGGTGCTGGAGAGGTTGCTGAGAATTATACATCTGGATCTGAAGTCAAGAAGAAGAACAGGAGGAGAGAGAGATATTTAGGTGTGCATAAATACTGTCTATATAAAACTTAAGTGATCACATATGTTTTTAAATAACCATAATGTAAAGAATGGGCTTGGAAATGGCTTTTTCGAATATCATTATTGACATGTATTCTCATTTTTTTACTGCCTGTTGATCTGCTTCTCCACTTTCCAGTTGAATTCTTTCAGTTTTTTTTTTCAATTTTCCTCGTGTATCATTAACACCTTCCCCCAAAACCCCTTCTATATATACCACCTGATAAATTTTTACATTTCTGGTTTCTTGCTTTATCCAGGTTATATGCTCACACGTGATGTTTTGGAGCTGAGGAACTGCAAAAAAAAAAAAAAAAAAAAAAAAAAAAAAAAAAAAAAAAAAAAAAAAAAAAGTTTGTTCTATTTTCCTGGAAAGTTAATTTTTCTTGAGAGCTATGCACACACCCACACATGGTATATCATAGTTTCATTTCTCATTCATAGTTAACGGACATTAGTTCTTTTTTTTTCACAGGTATTCTTTACTACCGTAGCAATGAAAATAACTAAGCTGGAATCAGTGCAGTTCAATGTGGAGCTCTTTTACATATGCTTGTAAGTGACCTAGCTGGATCAAATGGTAGATCTATTTTTAAATTTTTGTGAATTTTTCACAGTGATTCAACAAGAGTAGAATCAAGGACTTCCTTCTTATTTACTGAAAATGACCAATGAAAAACTTCATACATTAACGAGATTACTTTTTTTTGTACAAAATGTGAAGATATCACATAATTTTGGGAAAAAAAGTAAACATGATGGAATAGTGCTGACTTGATGTAGACTTCTCCTGATGCTCTAATTAGTGTACACAAAAACTTAATGGCATGGTCAAATTGTGAACAGCTGTGGATGACATGGAAATGCAGGTTTCCAGGAGATGGAATTTAGCCCCAAAGCCAGGCTACAAAATGGGGCATTATTTATCAAACCACGGGAAGATAAAATTGCCAAGAATTCATGGATTGTTTTCTCATATGGCCTTGTAGTGAAGGTGTCATCCACATAACACCTTAACTGTAACCTTTTAAATGGCAGAGTACTTAGCTCAAACAACCCTAGAAATGTGATCTATGAGGCCCTATGCATTCCCATGGTAATTGGCTTTGGTCCTTCCTTATTGTCTCTCAAGACATGTGCATTTGACTCTGAGAGGGTTTGGAACTATTTTTTCTTGTTGCAAGGAGTATTGGGTTAGAGGATAGATTTAGCCATGTAAAGAAAGGAGATAAAAAGGAGAGCTGAGAAATATTAGAATTTAGGATTAGAAATTAGGAAAAATAAGCTCAAAAGAAGGTGTAGATTTAGAGAAGCAGAGTAATAAGGAGATATAAAAAGAAGAATAAGCCTGTGAGTTGATTCGTTTGCTCTCAGATTCTCAGGTTTCCCTTGCTTGCTGTAGTGTCTTTCTGTGCCCTAGAAGTCTGATGGTCTGGTACCCAAAGGACCTCATTACCTGCCCTCACACTTCCTTCAACAAGGTGAGAAGGCCTTACCTTCTATGGCCACTCCCTATGAGATTAAGAGGGTTCATAACATTCAAACTATCACAGAGGAAAAAGGTATCCTGGCATACCAGAACCAGGGATTACCACAAAGTCGTACCACACATACACACGAATCACAGAAGAGATTCATTGTGAGGGAAAGTTATAGGAGGGTAACTGCCTCTTCAAGAAGCCAAAACATCTGAGCCAGAGGCGGGCTTCATACAGACTTTTTTGGTGGGTTGGAGGTTTCCAGGGAGGCCTGGGAGTGAAAAAATTATGCTAGGCGAGGAAAACACAGAGATCCATGGTGTTATGTAGCCTGAAATGAGCTTTTTTTTTTTTTTTTCTATATGGTGTGTTGTGTCCTGGCCATTCTGCAACTTTAAGAATGGGAATGGGTATTTTGGCCATTAGAATAATCAAGGTCATTAGGCTCCCTGCTCATACCTTGAAGGTCTTACATTAGGCTTTAAAAGGTAGCATAGATTTTACTGTTTTTCAGCTAAATTTCGCTAATCATTTTTTAATGTGCAATGTTTCTGGTCAAAACAGTTGTTTGTTTGTTTGGTTTTTTTTTTTTTTTTTTTTTTTTTTGCTTGTTTGTTTTGTTTATTTTTATTTTTATTTGCTGTTTTTAAGAAACTTCCAGAGTGACCTCATTTTTAAGAGGCTCTAAGTAAAGAATACTGCTTCAATTTATTTTCTTTCGTTCCTAAACTTGATTAATTATTTCTAGTATTCTCATTTATCAGCCTGCGGTTCTACTGGGAAAGAAACACTGTTCATTTTACAGAGAACTTCTGACCTAATTAGAAAGTCCTGCTGTGATGTTTTAAATGTGTGTGATTCTACAGTGTTTGTGAAAATAATCACTGTTTACATTCAGTGACATGGTTAATGAAAATAGGCCATTGTATATAAATAAATATTTTGCACTATTAGCATATATATATATTTACTTTTGAAATAATTTGCTATTTTCCCTTGCCTCAGAAACACTTTGATTTTGGCATTTTATTTTTTGTATATATTTATTTCAGATATAATAAAATTATTTAGTGGTTGTGCGTGTGTGTGTGTGTGTGTGTTCATGCATGTGTGTGAAGAATAAATGTTTGGGTGCCAAAACAAAGTATCAGATCTTCTGAAGCAAGAGTAACATTTCATTGTGAGCTGCCTAACATGGTACTTGAAACTGAATTTGAGTCTTCTGAATTGCTAGCATACAATTTTAACCCCTGAGTATGGCTCCATCCTTTACATTCATATTTATGAATGTGAATAATATACTATATAAGTGAGAAATTTATGATAACGCTTAATAAAATGTCTTGGAAATCAGAATAATAAATAAATGTTATAGATATGTTATATTTATGCCTTATTTTTTATTTGTAAACAAAATTATAGGTATTACTCTAAAATACTTTCTATAAGTTTACTGAAACTTATTTTTAAATAAGCTATTTCAAACTACACATTTAATTATAAAAATAGGATAGCATTTTGAAATGAACATTCAATATGGTAATGTAACTTATTTAAACACATTTTCATTTATGTAAAATAAAAATGTTATTTATATATAACATAAAATATATAATATATTAATATAATGTTTATATAATATAAACATATGGTTTTCTGTTGATTTAAAGTCTTTTTAAGTACACATGGAAGTAATCATAAAACAAACGTTTGAATACATGGTAGTGTTTATTATTGTAGAAAAAATATATACATATACTATTGATCTTGGTAACTGTAAATAATGTCATTTATTATTTTTCATGGAACAGCTATGTGGCTTAGCGGTTTAAATCTTTGCTGCTTTTCCAAAAGGAAGCTTGGTAAATTCTTAGCAAGCATGTTTGATAACACAAAACAGCCTGAACTCAAGCTGTAGAGATTCAATGTCCTCTCTGGCTTTCATGGGCATTCACACACATGTGCCATGCACACACAGATATACACATAAAAAATAAATGAATACATTTGAAATATTTCAAACTTTAAATAAGAAATCTCCAGCGTATTTTAATCAATCTCTCTCTAACTCTTCCAGAAGTAAAAAAAAAAATAATGTAGCGTTATTGTAAATTCTGATCCTTGTCCATTAGAGATGGATTTACAATTATAGCTGAGTGAGTAGAGACTTCTTTCACGTTTTAGGAGAGAATTGGAGTAAAAATAAATTTATATTGAGTGACATGTCCTTTGCATAAAAACATATTCGTATTTTTCATAAAAGTGAGAATTTTGTAATTATGTGCACATAGTCTTTCATGCATTGTCAAGGGCTTTAATTAATTAAGTTTATATTGTGCGAACTCCATCTCTTTCTTAAAGGCTACAGTTTCTTCAGTTTACTATTTCTGATGTAATTACTTTCTGTTTATTTGTAAATAATATTATTGTCATTTATCATTTTATAAAGTACACTATGTACCTAATGATGCAAACTATTCATTGTTCACAAAATATTGTAATGTCTTCAATAAAATATCCATATAAATTTAGGAGTAAGTTTTTTTACATTTTCCACATGAATTATATAAGCTTAAAAATCAATATAAGAAATCTGATAGTTTGGAGAGATGGCTCAACGATTAGGAGCATTTGATGTCCCTCCAAAGAGCAAAGTTCAGTTTCTCCCACATACATGCATCTATACCTCAAGCTCCAGAAGATTCAATTCTCTCCTGTTGCCTCTGGGCACCCAAACATATGGGAGGTATTTTGTACACTTCGTATAAAATAAATTGTGGAAACATTACTATGAGTAATTGTAAAAGAAACAAGAGCATAATATTTGTAAATAAAACAAAAGAATGACAGAGGCAATGCATGTTGATTATCACAAACTTAGAGCAATGGCGGAAGAGCAGCCTGGAATGTGGGGGGATCTCTCATGGTTCTACTTTTGCTGCCTTTCCCAAGTGAAGTTGGTTCAGAAATAGAAACAAAGTGAATCAAGTTGAAGCTGATATATTGGAATGAACACTTCTGATTGTATGAAATTTTCTCTATTTTTAATATATCTTGTCATTTAGGAATTGTATATATGTATACCATATAGTTTTATAATTTATACTTCCAATTCTCCTCCTAATTGTTCTCAGATTCTTTCAACCTCCTACTCACCACAATATACTCCTTTTCATAAAATTACCTACTGAGTCTAATTTGTGTTGAGAATAAATGTACTAAAGGATATGGGGCAATCCACATAGTATAGGTGCCTTTCAAGGGCCCATTCATTATTAAAATTTCTCTTCATTAACCAACAGACATCAGCCTAAGATTAATGATAAACTATGTAATGTATTGACATATATTATATAATATTTAAATTATTTTTAATTTATAATTTTTGTACTGAAATATTTCTAAAGTTTTATAGCTTATGATATTTTGAAATTGATAATACATTAAGGAAATATTTCACAAACTTACTATTTACTGGCATCCTAGAAATATTGATTATATCTAATTAGATAAAGGGACTGATATGGAACTGATACACCTCACCTATTACTTCTCTATTCCCAGTTCTAGCTACTGGACTCCACATTTCTGCATATATCTTATCATTTATTTCATTAATAATTTTAATTAATAAATTTATTTGTGTGTAGAATATATGAATCTGTGATGTTGCTCCTGCCTTTGTGTTAGTACAGGCATACATATGCTATGGTGTACATGAAGAGAAGAGAGAAAAAATATGAGATGTATTTTCATCTTTACTTTAAGATATGGCTAGTTTAGTAAGTTTCTGGCTGGGTCTTTCTGGCCTATCTCTGAGATTCTGACCCACTGTTCCACAGAAAGACACAGACACTTGTATTAAATTTATGTTGATCAGCCTAGGGCTCTGGCATATTGCTAGCTAGCTTTCAGTCTTAAAGTAGCCTATGATTTTTATCCTGTTCAGGCATGCAGCTCAGTACCTTTTCTCAGAGTAGTATAGTTGTCTACTTCATCAGCTGGCTGCTCTGGCGTCTCTGTGACATCTCTCTGACTTCTGTGCTTTGCTCTTCCTGTTTACAGGTTTTCCTAGTCTTGTAGCTCTATTCACACTTCCTGTCTGCCTTCTGCCAATCTGCATTTTTATATAAACTAGTAGGCAGGATAATTCTTTACAATGTAACAACATAATCCTACTACATGTGGTTTATAGATTTTTACTGATGTTTACACTAGGCATATTATTCCAGATCTTCCAGCTAGTCTCTTGTCTCTCCTTATCTTGCTAAGGGAGAAATGTCATGATATAAAGATACAGTTTTGTGTGAGTTCAAAGGATCTGAGATCAGTTCTCAAATACTTTACTCACTGATGCATCTTCTTCATCCTGAGATCAATTCTAGGTTTTTATATCTGAATAAGATAATAATAAAACTCATGGTGATTGTAGGACTAAATTATTTAACTTAATATAATTATACCTTTGATTTTAATTTTATGCAAATTGATGTTTGTTACTATATAACCAATTCTCATTTGAGATATTTAAAAAATAATATTGAACCACTTAATTTCTACAATTTGGAATGTTTTATAGATGCATTTATTAGTCCATATGAAATAACCTTAGGATCATTGTCTATTATGGAATTATAAATATCATGAATCTTGTTTTGTGAACATAGTATTTGACCAAGCAACTAATTAAATTGTAAAGTTTATTTTAAATTAATATATCCATTAATCTAGATAATTTCATAAAAATGTGGAATTGTGAACATATCAATCTGTAAGTTAGGTAAAATATTTTATTAAAGGGTTGGAGTGATGGCTCAGCAGTGCAAAGCAAAACCTGATCTTGAGATGACCCAGTATAGGTTACCAGCACATGGTCTCCTGTACTCTAACTTTAGAGGACTAAAGTCTTCATCCTACAGCATCTACACTCCCACATGTACACAGCACCACCCTGACAAACACATATAAATATAATTTAAAAATTAGATATTCAAATAAAAGAAACATACATTTAATAAAAAATATGTGCGATCAAATAAAAGGAAGGTTTAAGTTTAACAGAAGACAAATATTACTGTTTCTAATAATCCTGAGGTCATTGCTTTATAAATTACATAATATGATAATAAGCCAAGCTGTGCCACTTACACTTTCAAATCAACTAAAGATTGAAGATAAAAAATGGGGTGAATAAATTTTCTGGAAAAAAAGGACTTCCAGAAAATTTGCAAAATCATACATAATCAATGCATATTTGATATTATGTATATCTGATATCAAAACTTCTCTAACAATTTCAACCTTGATAACAAGATAAATTATTTCTGTTGTTCTAGTATTTATATACATATATGTGTTGTGTGTGTGTTTATGTGTGTGTGTGTGTATGCTTACAATTACTGAACATTTGAAGTTTTAAAATAACCTTCTAATAATCCTTTATTTTTCTAATTTCAGTATTATCTTCTGCATTTATAAAAGTTCATGCAGAATAAGCATTACCTCACCTAACCAGTATTCCCAATTAATTGCAAATTTAGCTTTACTACTTTAAATTTATTATTTTTTTACTAATAAAGATTTGAATTTCACAAATTTATGATATTTTCTTATTTCTCCCACAGTCTCCTTTAGTGTCCTATATGGAATATCAATCCATAGTTTACCTATTTGCATGCATGTTTCTGTGTTTGAAAGGAAAACAACAAAGGAGAAAGAGAGAGAATAACTTATTTTTCCAAGGGTGATTTATTCAATAATGATTGGTAGTGATATGGCCAATGGAAAAATTTAGGACATTAAATTTAAGTGGATTTGTTTAGTTGTTTTGTGAGGCTTTTATTGACCATGAAAATGTATTTTATTTCAAAGGGAACTTTTATTATTTTCCAAATTCTTGGTTTCCTGAGGACTCTTTGTTTCCAGTGAACATATTTTGAATATTGATTTTCATATACATGCCATTCTGATATTTAGTCATAAGTTATGGTATAATTGTCAAGTATCTGTTTCCAATTACTAAAAAATAGTCATCCTTTTCATTACTCATTTCCAGAAATATCAAGTGTATCCCTCATGCCTTCCTTCTTAGGTCAGCTAGAAGGACTGGCAACCTATCTTCTTATCCTGAAAGTTTTGTTTTCAAGCTGCTTAGTGAGTAGATACAGTGTATAAACAGTTTGGGTCTGTTCTAGAATCTGCAGAAAGATAAACTTCTATTGTTGTTGTTATTATTATTATTTAAATCAGCTTTTAGATTTCAGCTGTTTTACACAAAAGAAAGTGATATCAAATAGAACTAAGTATCTTAAGTTCAAAACACACATTTTTTCCTTAACAGATTGATTAATCCTTAAGTTCATAAATTTTTCTCAAATGGAAAACTTTAAGTGGTCACGTTTCCTTACACATTTAAATCCTTTCTTGAAAGTCTTATCTTTTCAAATCTAGAAGCTTCAGTCTTGATAGTGAACTTTAATATTTCTACTGGTGTTGCTGCAGATTACCAGGACAGGTGATTTCCTTTGATTTTCTTATGATGTTCTGATTATACTTGTATTTCTATGTCTATTTTAATTCTTTTTTTTGCTTATGTTTATTTGGAGATGAAGCCAAGGCCACCTAGTATCTAGACAAGCACTCTTACACTGATACCTATCCCTAGCATTTAGGTGTCATATTCAGACTTCTATGATTTTTGTCAAGATTGTTTGTATAACAAACATCTCAGTGGATACAATTAATGCCCTTTATTGACAAGGAGGGAAAGCTTTTTAAACTTTAAAATACTAAACATAATATTTAATATTTTTAGTGGGTATAATATCATTTCTTTTATATGTTTAAAGTTTTCATGAGTTCAAGATTCTTCAGCTAAAACAGGCATGCTTACATCTTTCTTCCATGCAGGAAATCACCAGGCTCTTCTTGCTACATTCCTTCCAGAGCTTGAAAATCATATGATCAGCCAAGATACTAAATGTGTCATGGACTATTACCAACTTCTTAGATCATGAATTTCCCAGTTTCTTCTTCCTCCCTAATAGGCCCCAAATTTGCTTCCATGGTCTTGTGTCCCATCTCTCACCTCTGCAGAATCCAGGTCCTGTATATCATTTCTATTACTTGACTCAGACCTGAAGCTCAGATAAATCATGAAACAACATAGTCCTTGTAGCTGAGTTTGGCTAGCAGTTCTTTAAATTTCTTTAAATTGGTTCCTTATCAATCATTATAAAATCATTTTTTGAATGATATTTTATGTTCTGAAAAATAAAGTTTGCCTATAGATCAGAGGACAGAGCAAGCCATAGAAGCCAGGCAGTGGTAGCACACATCTTTAATCCTAGTACTCAGGAGGTAGCAACAGACAGATCTCTGAATTTGAGGCCAACCTGGTCTACAGAGTGACTTTCAAGTCATGTTCCAAAGCTGCACAGAGAAATACTCTCTCTGGAAAGAAAAAAAAAAACACAACAACAACAAAACAAGAACAAAAACAAAACATTGTAGAAAGGTACAAGGTTGCCCAGTTACCTTTCTTATACAACACACTCACTCCAGCATCCTCCTGTAGAAAGACTATTGCAGATGTGATGTAAAAACTCTATTTCTAACCAAGAGGATGGACCCTTTAGTTATCTAGGCAGATGTCTTTTTTTTTTGTCTTCTAAATTTCAATGAAACTATTGACTCACTTGTAGAAGTAGGCTAGAGTTTCATACCTTGCAGTACAGACAGCAACAAATTATTTTTAAAATGTTAAATTGGTTTTTAGACATAAACATCCTATTTATATGTGAATAAAAATGAACATATATAGGAAAAATTTATAATAATATAATATAAACATCCATATATATATATATATATATATATATATATATATATATATATATATATATATATATGGAAAGATAGGGAAGGGTCAAGCAACCCACATAACACAAAATTGATTTAAAAATACAGAAGAGCTAATGGGCAAACTTTGTTGATGACTCTATCTAAAATATTCACTGCTTTATGTTATTTTTGCATTGTTTTGTTTGCTTTTTACTTTATTTCCTTTCAAAATAAATACTCATTGTGACTCAATTTTGCTTAACTAGAACTTCTCTGAGGGCATATAATTTTGTAAAAAAAATAGTTATCTTTTCTCAATAAGTATATGCTTATTTTCTGATACTAATATAAAAAGAATTAAAGTAAACAGAAAAAAAAACAAGATAAGATTTTTGATACCCTCTTCTTCCTCTTCTTATCTAGAAAACTGAGCAATTTAACTGTCTGAATTAATCACAGGCCCCATGATTATTTTTTCTCTAGACTTCTGTGTTAACTTGACATAGAAATATTACAGAGTACATTCTTCAGTCACAGTCCTCATAGTTTATTTATACTAGAGAAACCACCCATCACAGTGAAAAAAAAGACCTCTCTTCTAAATATCTGTTATGACTCAATGTCAAGATAGTTGCATAAAGGCTGATTGATAAATGTTTATAATCTGTATCTAATGTCTAGTACAGTTCTGGTAACACATGTAAGTCTCTAGTGTAATGCTTGATATATTTAACACATACATGTCAATACTGAATTTTCTTCCGTTCAAACTTATTTTGTCTTCAAACCCTTATGCTGAAACAACAGACAAAATTAAGCTTGGAGTCTCTCAGAATTTTCCAAATTACCAAAGTCTGATGAGTTTAGCATGCTGAGACCTAGGAAATGTCTATTTTTCAGACGTGTTAAGAACCTTCTTGAGGGTACTTCTCTCTTTTATATTGCCTATGCATTTCAGGAAAATTAATACTCTATTCCTGTGTCAATCATTAATTTTGATACTCTTTCTCATTCATATTTCTGAAATATTCTCAGTGTTTTTAGACTTCATGAAGTAGCCGTGCAACTGCATTTTAAAAAAAATTATTCCATCCCCAAATCCCATTTACTCTTATGTGTTTTCTCGTATTTATTTCAATGAGCTGAAGAAGTATTACTGTGCATAACCTGTGTTACATTTTGGGACACACACACACACACAAGATTGGCTTCATATATTCATATATTTGAGTGTTTGGTTTTCTTGGTTTTTACCAAGACCAAGGCAAATCTTATAAATGAAGCATTCAAAAAAGGTGGCTTGCTTACAATTCCTGAGGATTATTCTATTATTATAGTGGTATATAACATGGTGGCATGTATGGCAATCATACTGCTGGAGGAAAAGCTGAGAACTACCTGCTGATCCACAGGCCATAGGCAGAGAAAGATAGATGCCTGGTCTGATGTAGGCTTTTGAACCTTTAAAGCCCACTGCCAGTGACAGATCTCTTCCAATAAAACCATACATATAATTCATTCTAAACAGTTCACTAACTGGAAACCAAACATCCAAATATATAAGCTTGTGACAGTCAATCTCATTGAAACACACACACACACACACACACACACACACACACACACACACACACACACACACACACAGTAGTTTTCATTAATGAAGTTGGTACATGATTGTGAATAAATTGCATTTTTGGTACTTACGCACTTGTAAGTAAGGGAGATGCTTTTGATTCAATGCATCTCTTGAGTTATTGTCCTAGGTGCTCCAGTCTTAGTATTCCAGTCTTCTGTGATGAATATTATTTAACGGGGGACTAATCTATAGAAGAGATAAGTGTTATTTTAATTGTACTTTATTCCAAAATTTTAAAAATATATATATTTGTTTTAAATTTGGGTGGTTCCAGGATTCTTCAGGTTTTCTTTCTGACAAATGATTGCTTTTACATGGACTTCTCATTCCAATTCCTTCTGCCATATTGTAGCACTGAAAACATTTATTTTTCTTTTTCTAGGGGTTGGGGGAAGGTAGTGTGAGTTATAGATGTAGTTTCTCTGTGTAGCCCTTGCTGTACTGGAACTAGCTCTATATACCATGCTGGTCTTCAATTCACTAAGATCTATCTGTCTCTGCCTCCTGAGTGCTGGACAACAAGATTTTCATCAGGTGTCAAACACATAGGTGTTTGATCACAACATTTCAAAGAACTGTTTTTGATATTATAATTGCCTCATAGTGCAAATAAATTAAAAACACTTATTAATATTATATTTTCTAATATTATTGTTATTAGATATTGAATATACTAATATATAGTTGTGGACAGTAATTAATATATGTTTGTTAATATAATAAGTAACATGAAAATAATTCAAAGTCTCAAGAAATGAGTGAGCAAAATTAGAAATTATAGATTTGCTTAAAAAAGTATTTAGATGATATGTTTAAATGTGTATAGAAAGTTTTAAAATGAATAAATTAACAAAGAATTATGTTCAAGTCTAGGATTAGAAATAAAAAAAAGACTTAAACCTGTAAGTAAGTTATATTTTATGTGAAATGTAAAAATGTAGTGACTGAAAGAAAACTTAATAAAAATAAATAGAAATTAACTGTGAAAATTATTATGCGTGTTCTAATTTGCTGAAAAAGTATGCTTTAAACTGTTATAGAAAATACTCAATACAGTGCAGGATAAAGGCTCATTTGTAAAAAAGGATATGAATTACAAAAGGCTGACAAAAGTATTTCTATTCTATACAAGACAACCTATGTAGAAAGTGATTATTTGCAATTATGTGGAGGTCTCTTTCAAAGATCTTTTCTTCAAATCTTCTGAACGAAATAAAAGAAAGAGGTTTCTTTGACAGTAGATAAACTGCTCATTGTGGGAGACATACATATTTTCTTTGAAGGCATTTTTTTTCTTCTGCCATGATGATCAGACAAATGTTTTACATAATAGCTTGGAGAAGGATTTACAGAAAGTAATTACATTTTTGAACATTATCAAACTCTGTGGCTATTGATATAAAAGACTACTTTGAATCTTAAATATAGAAATCTTGCAGGTACATACTCTAATTACATGGCTTTCTTCCTTTGTTTCTCTTATAGGAAACATACAATTTACAGCTTTCTCTGAAACTATTTAGGGATCAGGAAAACCAATATTAATTTAAGAATATTAAACTATGAATGGGAAGAATCAGAAAAATAGGACTATTTTTCCTATTTTAATAAATCTAATCATTCATCATTAGTAATAGAGCTTTAATATTTATCCTGTTAGAAATTTTATTATTTATTTTTATAAAAATCAACAAATGAAACTTATTTATATTTATAGGAAAAGTTATAAATGCCAAGTAAGAATTTCCAGCTACTTTTTATAGCTATACATATAAGTGCAACTGAATTGTAAATGTAGTGCAAGTCACTACATATTACAGGGGAGTTTCTACAGGTAACACCAAGGCTGTTTTGACTGAAACAATGCTTTGGCTTTCATATTTTATATACATACTTTTTTTCAATATTTATTATATGCTTATTAATAGTTGACAATATTTTTAAAAGACAATGAAACTAGATGTCAAAATATCTTAAATGAACAATGAGTGTATAGCTATTTACATTCACTGATGATTCTTCACTGTGTTCATATTTGACTTTTCTAAGCCATTATTTTCATTGCTTTCGGTCCTCATTACTATTTTCAAAGTGCCTTGTGGTGATATATTTAATAAAACCAGTCTGGACTAGCAGAGAACAGATCCACCCACAGTCAAGCCAGGAGGGTCAGAGAGTGGTAACTCACACCTTTAATACCAACTTGAGAAAGATTGGCAGTGGTAACCTATGCCTTTAATCCCTTAACTCTGGAGACAGAGATCTTTCTGTTTCTCTGAGTTCAAGGCCTAAGTACTAAATAGCAATAGCTCACACCTTTAATCTTAACTCAAGAACATGATGCAGAGTTGAACCCAGAAGTGAAACAACTGGGTGAAGATGGTGTTTAAGACAGGCATAGGAAGACAGAGAATGCAAAGCTGAGGTAGCTGGAAGATAGCTTTTACTTTGAGAAGTTGGTTGGTTGATATTTGACTGTGGTCTGCTTCCTCTCTCTGATATTCCAGCTTTTCCCACTAGAATTCATGATACAGTGCCTCATATTTATATATTTGGGGGTACTTAAAATCTATCCTTTACTTAAAGGGAAATGAAATCTAGATCTTAGCTCTCTAATATATTCATCTAGTAATGAGATATATTGTTCTCTACTTCACAGATTAAGTCATTCATGTTTACTAGGACTCAATCCATTTCCATACCCACTCTGGTAGTTTTCTCCCTTTTTCAATACTTTTTTTTTTATGTAGGTGTAATCTCAGAAAGAAAGAAAGAAAGAAAGAAAGAAAGAAAGAAAGAAAGAAAGGAAGGAAGGAAGGAAGGAAGGAAGGAAGGAAGGAAGGAAGGAAGGAAAGAAGGAAGGAAGGAAGGAAGAAAGAAAGAAAGTGTAGGCGGAGTTTACCCACAAGGACACCAATACCAGATAGATATTTATTAAAATATAAACCAACACTCACGGTACAGGCAACAGATTACAGTAGCACCTGAACAGGAACCGGAGTCTGCAGACGGACGGACGATGGGATCCTCCCTCCAGCAGCCAGGAACCAGGAAGAGAGTGTCTCGTCTTTCCGCAGCCCCTTTTCAATGGGCCTTTCCCCCACCCCCTTCAGGTCGGGGGGCCCGGTGCTCTGTATAAATGTCCCTTGACCTTATCAGCTGACACCTGAATCCCACAACAAGAAAGAAAGAACAACATTGTGAATGGCCAGCTGGAGTTTCTTCCCTTAGGTAGACCGTTTCTTATGCTCTTAGCCTCTTTTAGTTCTCTACAGCTCTCTGCCCAATGTTGAGGTGTCAAGAGAACACCACCCCATTCATGACAGCATATTTTGATGATATCTCTATTTAGGTTTTATTTAGACAACTACAGATGAGACCTCTTAAGTATAGCTTCCCTAATATTTCTAGAAGACAAAAATCTCCTGGCACTCTTTCCATTGTTTTGGATTTTATAACCCTTCTTCAGCTATGATCTTTGACTTAGTTTGGGTTTCTATTGCTGAGAAGAGACACCATGATCACAACAACTCTTATAAGTGGGTATGTAGTGTGATTATGCTGCATTGACTACTGGTTTAATAAAAATACTGATTGGCCAAAAACAAACAGACAGTGTGGACAGGGTTTCCAGACTAAGGAAAGTCTGGGAACAGGAAGAACAGAAATGCCAGAGAGACATCACAGAGACAAAAGAGAAAGCAACAGATGTAGAGGACAACTATGCTGCTCTGAGAAAAGGTACCGAGCCACAGTAAGAATCATTGGTTAGTTTAAGAGCAAGAGTTAGCTAATATGCCAGAGTCATAGGCGGATCAGCATAAAATTAAGTGTCTGTGTGTTTCTGTGTTACTGTGGGTCTGCAGGTCTGCAGGTCTGGATCACAGGCTACATAGGGCAGAAACTTAATACAACATAGGTGTCTTTCAGTTTCAGAGGTTTAATCTATTATCACCAAGTTGCACATAGTGGTACATAGTGTATGCTGACAGCTGTGGCTCTACAGAAGAAGCTTAGAGTATAAAAGGAGCTACATCTTGGATCTGAAGGCAATAGATATTAGTTTTAGGCACTGGGTATAGTTTGTGCATATAAAAAAAAAACTTAAAGCTCACCTTTATAATTGCACACTTCCTTGAAAAGGACCACACCTACTCCAAAACGTCCACACCTCCTAATAGTTACATTTCTTATAGGATTATGGGGGACCAAATACATTGAAACTTCTACATTCTATATTCTGGCTCCATAGCTTGCAACATATCACATGCAAAATATATTCAGTACAACAATTTCCCATCATCTATCACATTCTCAACAATGTTAAAACCTTCTAAGTTCAAAGTCTCATTCTATATTAATGAAATATTTTGACTGTAATTTCCTATAAAATAAAGTTTTATATATATATATATATATATATATATATATATATATATATATATATGTATATATATATATTTCCAACAAATAATGGGAAAATATATATATTACAATTCCAAAATGTATGGAAAGAGCATAGTGGTGAAATATTTTATCAAAACAAGGCCAAAAACTAGCTGGAAAAACTTCAAACTGTGCATCTCCATGTCTGATGTCAAGATATTCTAAATATCTCTAAGTGCTTTTGTCTTTTTGACTGAAACATACTTCTTCCTCTTGATCTGGTTCCACTCCCTGGTAGCCCACATCTCTGGCATTACTAACCTCTTGGAGTCACCAAGGCAAACTAGGCTTCAATTTCACAGGTTCACACATGTCTGACCTCACAACTTTCCTTAATGACCGAGTCAAATATCATAGCCCTTTTTTTCTATCCTTGAATCCAGAAACACTAGGCCAGAGCTGCCAAGTTCTGCTGTTTACTGGGACAGAAACACGCTCCTTACTGAATTATATCTACAGCAACTTTTTGTTTTTGGTGGTTTGCTTTACTGCCTAAGGTTGGTTGTCCTGCAACTGTAGACAAAGTAGGCCTCAAACTCTAAGATCTATATATAAGCTTTTCTCTTCTAAAGGCCTAGATTAAAAGCCTGCACCAAAATAGTCAGCTTTATGCTTTTTAAACATTTATTTTTCACAAGTTGAAAATTTCTGAGGGCAGGATCTTGCCCTGAGGTCACCACGCCCTCTTTTATATCTTTTAATATGTGTATCCCCTTAATCAAAAGATATAGATCATTTCAGCTTTTGGACCCCTTTTCTCCTCAAACACTTTTCTTTCCTCAGCTTGATCCTTTTCATTATATATCTTCATTAGAGTGAACAATAGTAACTATACAACATAGTCTATACACAGCTGAAGATTTCTTCTGCCAACAGAATTAATCCAAATGTCTTCACTTTAGCTTCAGGTAGATTTCAGTCATGGGCAAAAAGGCAGTCACATTCTTCACAAAAATATCACAAAAACTACTTATAGACCACACATTAGTATTCTTCTCTGAAAATCTTGAGCCAGGTCCTCATAATTCAACAAATAGCCCTCAGGACCACTGTCTTCCATGCCTTAATCGTATGGCCCATTAAGCAGCACTTAAAACATTCAACTGTTTTCTAACCCACAGTCCCTTGGTTTATATCAAAGAAAAGCATGAGTGGGCCATTCACAGCAATATTTCATTCCCTGATAGTATATACTGGCTTAACTAGGGCTTTTATTGCTATAAAGAAACACCAGGATCCTGTAGACACGAACTCTAATAAAGCTAAACACTTAATTGGGTGTCTTACAGTGTCAGAGGATCAACCATTATCATCATGGTGGGACATGGCAGCATGCAGACAGAGATGGTGTTGGAGAAAGAGCTGAATGTAAAAAAGGAACTACACCTGTATCTAGCAGTCCAACAGTAAGTAGTCTTAGACACTGGGTGTTGCTTACACATATATGACAAATCAAACTCCACCTCCACAGTGACAAACTTCCTCAAGTAAGGCCACACCTACTCCAACAAAGTTACAACTTCAAATAGCACCACTCCTTATGTGCTAAAGTGGGCCATGTAGACTCAAACCTCCATAATGCAGGGATTGTGCTGTACATGTGTAACTTGGGGCCTTGGCACTACACACTTCCTTGTTCTCTATATTTTTATAGTTATATTTTTACTTCACTGGTATCTTGACAGATGCTTCTTTGATGAAGGGTAAGATTTATACTTATCTGTGAATAAACATATAAACATCAAGAATTTAAATAGGAATCCTACTGGTTTAGTACAGTGGTAGCTGTTGATTTTTGGATATGTGTGTGTGAGAGACAGACAAAGAGAGAGAGAGTAGCATAAGAAATATATGAAAGTGGATTGATTTCCAATGAGAAGAGTCAGTACTTGTTCACTTCATGAGATATGATATTGTAAAGTCCCAGCCTGATAATGTAGGCCCAGTATAGTACTATAGAACTGTCACTTTTCAGTTCACATTGGAATTCTGATGAAATATGTTCTAGCACCACTGAGACATTCATCTCAGAAACAAGATAGATGAACTTGCTGGAATGAGAGCAAGCAGCAAAGAGCAAAATTCTCTTATTCCTCATGTTCTCGCAGAAGGTTTGGACCAGATGTAAGTATTCTTTGCAGTAAGAGGTTACTGGCCTGGACTTTTGGGCCTAACCTCAAAGGTTTAGGCCTGCAGACCCACAGACCCACAGAGACACACAGATCCTTATAATAGCTTTAGGCTGATCAGCCTAAGGCCAAGGCATATAATTTGCTAACTCTTTACCCTTAATCTAACCGATGACTCTTATTCTGTTCAGCCATGCGGCTCGGTACCTATTCTCAAAGCAGCATAGTTGTCCTCTGCTTCTTCTGGCTTCTCTCTGGCATTCTGCTCTGTTTTTCCTGTTCCCAGAGTTTTCTTAGTCTGGCAGCCCCGCCCACACTTCCTGTCTGCCTTTGGTCTTTCCCAAGGGTAATGTGAGCTGTATCTACAGACTCCTCATGAAAATCACACATTTTTCTTCAATAATATAGGAAAGTTATTAAAGACATTTATAAATATATATTTTATAAGATATATATACATATTTAAATTAATTTTATGAATGTGAAAGTCAGGTTTTTTTTTTAGAATTATATTTCTGGTAGGTTGACATGCACATATGGATGGTCACACACCCATGTGTATTTGAATAACACTGACTAAACTCAGTGAATTGGGAAGTAAAATCAACAAAATAGAGGCCATTAATTTTAGAGGGATAATTGTATGAAATGCATCCAGAATCAACTGGAGAGGAGGAATAGGCCCCCTGTCTGTCCAAACCGCATTGCAGATGTACATAGTTTTATAAAGAAATATTATATTGAAAGAAAAATAAGTACAGCACCTGGCTAAAAGTAGGAAATAGGCAGGAATATTGTTGCTTTATTTTGTTTTGTTGTAGAATAATTATATAAGAACTCCTTTCTTGCCTCTTATTTCTTACTCTGACGCAAGGACAAACTTGCAAATGTTTTCAAATATATATATTTAGCTTATCCTAAAGCACTTCCCTGGCATTAACTTTTTAACTATTAAGCAACAGAAAGACTATGTCAGCTTAATCCACTTCTGATTATGCTTTCTGCTATCCCAGTCCTTTTGTTCTGGGACTTCTCAACTAGGTTTTCTGAAGACAAGTCACTAATTAAAACAACCGGGTTCTTTCTGACGTTTTACATTCAAATAAATTAAAATTTTGAAATTAATTAATGTATCAAACTGGCTAAATACTGAATCTAAAAGCCGAAATAATTATAAATACTATCAAAATTTGCACATTGATACAATGAGTAAGTTTTATCCACAAATAGTTATATTAATTTGTAAAAATGGAAGTAATTAAAGCCAATTTCTTTGAAGAGAGTGTAATACTTAATAAAAATAATATGTTTGGATTCTCCTCAAATTTCCAATTAATTCTAGCAGGCATCACTGCCTAAAATTTCAAGAAAATAATTTAAGGAACATAAGTGAATGAAATGATTTGTGGATTTTTGCTTATATATAGTAATTTTTTGTTTTTATGTTTGGGAATTGACACTAAATATTTGGAAATATTATGAAATATAATCCAATGTTTGAATTAATGTATACTTTATATATCAATCAATTATTACTTATAGGTATATCTATAAAGTAATAAATGTATTGCTCATATTCAAGGTATATTAAAAATCCAGTCTTCTGCTATACTTTGTTGAGTATATGCTTTCTAATTAGCCATAAAAAAAACTTTAATTATTTATTAATTATTGACAGGAGAGAAAGGTGGACCAATTTCACTATTTAAAATACTGGAGAACTTTATTGAAGACTAGTTTATTAGAGCTTTAAAAAACAAATGGATAAGAAGTCTCCTATTAAAAGCTCTAACAAAAGGGAGCTAAACATTAAAAGTAGTTTAGTTATTGATTTAATTAATAAACTCCTAAAATAATATCCAAACGCCTACTTTTCATATTTTCCTTTGAACTGAATTAAAATGAGTACATATAAGAGCACCCATTTAACTTTTTACTTTCAACTCTTTATCATTCAGTCCTTTAAATTTATTATCCATTTTTTAAAGACAAGTAGTCCCTTCATATTTGTTTCTATTGAATATTTAATCTTAAACTGATTTTTGTTTAAATCACTGACTTATTCCTGTAAACATTTTAAAATTATTTAATAGTTGGATGTGGATAGTTTCTCTTTCACACTGTACTGATTTTGAATATTTTATTTTTATAGAGTTGTGTCATCATACTAGAAGATTTTGATATAAGGTCTTACTCAGTTGTAGGCTGATCTTGTTTAGAACATGCTGTATAACTACACTGGCATCAAACTAACCGTGATTGCCTTGTATCATCTCTCCAAATTCTGAGCTTACAAGCATAAGCTACCATGAGAAAGATATATATTTCTAGAATGTTTAATGAATTGTTGGTGACCACTATAATCAAATATAATAAATATTTATTTTTTTTTTTAGTTTTGTATCTTCACCATTAACCACAACTATAATCTTGGCTGGAGATAAGGAAGATAAATTATTCATTATAGGAAATACAATTCCAGAGATAGGTTTCTTAAAGGAATCTAATGCTGGACAGTTTCCTACCCTATTAGGGAGTAGGTAGCTGTTTTGGGTTATTACTGGTGAAATGAAACACCATGATCAAAGATAACTTGGGGTGGAAAGGGTTTATTACACTTACAGTTCCATGTAACAGTTAATTATCAAAAGTAATAAAGACAGGAAATCAAATAGGGCAGGAACCTGGAGGTAGGAATTGATACAGACCATGAATTAGTGCTGTTTACAGGCTTTTATCACAGGACATGATCAACCTGCTTTCTTATATAACCTAGGACCTCCTGCTCAGGGATGGCACCACCAACAAAGGGCTGCAATTTCTCCTATCAATTATTAATTAGTACAATTTCCTAGAGCTGAATCTTAAGGAAGCATTCCCAACTGAGCTTCCTTCCTTTCCGATAACTATACCTCATGTCATTTTCACATAAAAAAAATATCTACGACAGTGGCAGTATCATACATTTCAGCTAATGGTACTAATATTACCTATTATTCTTCTTATGAAAGCATGCCATAGTATTATAAAATTTCTGTACTACCTATACTTAAGAAATCTCAGGGTCTGGACTGACAGCCAGAGAACCTACATGGGACTAATCTAGACCCTCTACATACATGTGGTAGTTGTGTGGCTTGGTGTACTTGTGGGAGTCCCAGTAGTAGGGTCAGGACTGTTTATAAGATTGGCTCACTTTTGGGATCACCAAAGTATGCCTTAGAAAGTTGAGGAAGGACTAGTCTTCTCTCCTTGTACCAAGGCTAGGCAAGTACACTACGAGTAAGAGGTCCCCCAAAGTGAGGCCCTTTCTAAACAGAAACAGAGGAGTCGATTAGGGGAGGTGGAGACTGGAGGTAGGGAGAGGAAATGGAGGAAAGAAGGGAGGGAAACTGCAATCAGGATGTAAACCAGATTAACTAATCCAATTTAAAAAAATAAAACGTCAGTGCAATATCTCTAGTATAACAGTTTCCTCAAAGATTTAAATCTGTTGTCTAGCAGATTGACTTTGGAAGACGTTGAGTATAGAGATAGGTAAAGCAACTGAGTGTTTTAGGACAGTATGTTCTAAAGTAAGAGTAAAATACTTCAACCTGCAGGGACACAACTTAAAAAGGACCTAATTCAAACTAGCTTCGTGAAGTTTCTGAAACTGTCAGTATTTACCGGACTCTCCTTTCCTTGGAGTGTGTAATAAGTACTGCACAGAGTCACTAGTCTAGCTTTCTGGTAGAAGCGGAGATAATCTGAGCAGCCTAGAAAACTCTCCGAAAAGCTGAGTCGCTTAGAAGAAACAAAGACTAACAGAGCTGCCACAGGAAAGGATACCTTTCTGTCAGTTATTGATCTGCCTGCAGATTCTGTGGTGTGCCCTCATGAGCTGTCACCTTTGCTGGCATGGAAACCACAGTGTTGCAGGTGTTTGCGTTTTTGTTTTTTTCCTCAATTTTGCGGCTGCATTTAGCTCCTGATCTATATCCTGTAAATAATTTCAGCAAAATTCATTGGTTCACAAGTTGGACTTTGATACTCTCTGTCCATTGCTTTGTAGTCAGTTGATGTATTTCCATGACACGTATATATCTCTGTGAATACATTGTGGAAGGCCGTTCTCCTATCTGTCGTGTGAATTCCAACAACTAAACTTACCCAGAAGTTCTGATTTGTCAGCAAGCATTATAAGAGTTGTGCCATCTTGGTGCACCTACATGAGTGTCATTTTTAATAAACTTAAAGATTTCTTTTACCTACCTATTTTATTTTCCAAATCAGTATTCAAATAACTTTTTCAAATTTCCAAATCACCGAGCCATATTAGTATATGGACATACTTGTATATAGTTACAAAGTATTCATACACAAGTGAACAAAAGAAATGATAAAGAGATATAAAATCAGAATAAAGAGTAATAAAGTGAATATTACAATAAATAAAATTGAGAAAGTATGTCTGTTGAAACAAACATAAGTTTGTTTGCCACCACTAGAATATACAAACATGCATTTTCAATAAAAATATGCTTTTAAAGATTAAAACAATATTATATTTTTATATAGGAGAGAATACTTTCTGTTGTCGGCTTATGTCATGTGTAGGTTTGCATATCCACATTTATTATTGTGATTATTGTGATGTTTTATGTTTTTATTTATTAATTTCTATTTATGAATCTTTATAATCTTTGATATCCTTGATACTTGTCCCACAAAGCCCTTTTTGCTCTTTGTACTTGATCATGATGATTGAAGTGATATTTTTTATATGTGATTCTAAATTAATATTTAAAATAATATCCTACATATTCTATCCTTCGCTAAGGGTGTTTGAGTTTTTTTTTAATTAATTATTGTAAATATTTCTCTCTTACTAGGTCTCTGTCCTATCTGTTACCTATGAGAGATGAAATTCTACTTGCTTCTTTAGATATTTGTCCAAAAAATTGTTCCTGAACTACAATCTCATTGAAAATTTTCCCTTGACTTATTTATGTTTTAAGGTTTCATAAACTAGGCTATACTCTGTTGCCTACTTTATGCAGTTTTATATCAAATTGCTTGGAAATAAATGAATGTATATATCAGAGTAAAAACATAAAATCAGTCATTGGGTATCATATATCTTCCAAACATGTAAGAATATTTATTGTTAAAATTTTCTGCATAATATAACTAAAATGCAATAGTAAAATTTTAATTATCACCTGCATTTAATTGCTATTTTCTCCCAAATGAAAATAAGTTTCTTACATGAGTGTAAACTGTGGGCATTGGAATCTGGCTTTATTATAAACATATGAACAAGCAATAACAGTCTTTATTCTTTCTTTTTCTATGACTCAAGAATTTGCACCAAAAATGACAATTTACATTGTATGCTCTGTAATGTCAGCCTGTGGATACCATTAAAGCTCTGCAAAATTTTTGAAATGTCGTGACTAAATCTCAGACATTTTCATGGTACTAGATGAGAGGATCCCTGGAACATCAACTCAGACCTTGACTTCTGTAGGTCCACTCTGCCACAGCCCTGGCTAGTATAATCCTATGGGCACTGGTGACAGCACAGTCCACTTTCATCAGGTGCCCTGGGTGGCAGCATGGCTACAGGTTGCGGTCCATACTCAAGCTATCTCGGTGTCCTTGGTGGCAATATAGAAATCAATATCTACCCTGGCTGTCTTAGAAACAAGGTCTTAGATATGGTCCTAGGCAGGAGCCCAGGCTTGGATGTCACCATGGTCGTAGATGGTAGCACAGATCACCTGGACTGGCATGACCTCTGCAGCAGTACAGTCCTTGGACAACAGCATGGTCCAGAGTTCCAGGAAAGTCTGTTAGAACGACATTTTTAAACATAACTTTTTAGTGAATCTTTGAAAATTTCATATCACGTACCTCAATTCCATTCATTTCTCAGTCCTACCGCTCCTGCCATTTACTCCCATAATGCTCCCCTTGAGACTAAAAAAGAAACAATATAAATAAAATAAAAATGCAAATAAGAATATTAATTAAAAAAACAAAAAGAAACAACAAAGCAACCTACTTCACCCCTCAGTCTCTCCCACTTCTCCATCACCTCTTCATTCACCTTTCCATCATTGGGTCCTCCTGATAATTATGCAGGATACTATTTTTTTCTAAACAGTATACTTGAAAATTTTCATTGTATAATGTGTTGTTGGTTAGATTCAAGGCTTTGGGATTCTGGTACATCATCAATTCTGGACCGTCATCAAAATTTTTCTTTGCTATCCTACAGAGCCTGGAGTCATATAGAGCTATGGCTATGGTCCTGAAGGATCGTACCTTTCATGTCTTCTAGAAGGTCATAAATGTGGTATGTGTTAAGGAGTGTCAACTCAAAGCTGTGGATCTGTTTCTAAATGGTAGCTGAATTGGTGAGTCTAGGCAAATGGAAGCCTACCTCACTTCAGATGAGGGATAGAGCCAGCTCTCCCATGAACCTGTTGAGGGGTGGAGCCAGCTTTCCCAGGTGTTGGGGCCAGCTGTCCTATTAGGAGTGGGGCCTGGTCTTCTATGTCAGAATCATTAGAGTCTGTTACCCTAAGGTTGTCAAGGGAAACTCTGATGTGGTTAGCGGTAGCTCTCCCCAGGCCAATTAGGTTCAAGTCTGCTCCACATGGCTCTCAAAGGTCAACATATGGTTTGATAAATGGGTGCATGTGTTCATGAGGTAACATGGTAAAGGACATTAACACAGACCCTATATTTAGTAGAACAAGAGGAATGAACATCAAAACCAACCCAAGCTTCAGTAGGTTCACAACTTGTAAATAGGCCCTGGCTACATATTGGGCGTAGAAATCTACAAGGCCCCAGAAGTCAGCACAAGCAACCACAATCTGTATAGCCCTATCAGTACATGACACTCAGGCACCAACAAGACCCCAGATGGCAGCTCAAACCCCATGCATCAACACAACCTTTTGGTAATAGTAGAAGCCACTGACTTCAGTATAGACTTCTGCTATAATATGGCCATAGACTTAGACATGGCCCTTGCTAACAGTTCAGACAGGTCAACACCAGTACCATTGACTGTCAGATGATGCTCTTGAAAAGATGTGTTAGTTTCTAGGCAGAAAATAGAGATCGGTCAGTAAGACTAGAGGGATTCATGGAAGACAAAAGGCAGAGGAGCAGTTACCAGCTAGACACAGAAGAAGTAAGGTAAGAATGTTGTGCTGAGCAAAGGTAGCAAGCCACATGGCTAAACTCGGGTAAGAATTAGGGGTTAATTTAAGTAGCTTGAGCTACTGGCCTAACAGTTACTATAAAATTCTGCCTCTAGGTCAGTTACTTGGATAGTGGCCTCTGGGTCTCTGGGTATTTGAGAGATTCTGGATGGGATATAAACTTGAGACTACAAATGGTGGTAGTGCAAGCCACTCAGATCAGTATGGCCTCAGAAGTGGCATGTTCCTTGGACCCCAATATGGACTGCTGGCAGCCCAGATCATGTGCATTCCTGTGACCTTCACAATAGTAACATGGGCCATGGATATCAAACAAGACTCAGGTGAGACCAGGGCCCCAGACACAGTCCTCTACAGCCTTGGCTGAATGTCACCATGATCCAGGTGATAGCACAGACAACTCAAATCAGCATCACTCTAGCTGAAGAGTTGCTCACAGATATCAAGGTGATGCCAAGTGGCAACCTAGACCTCAGAATGTTTAGGGCCTTGGTGGTAATGGGTGCTAGAGGTATCCACACAAACCCTGGTGGATTAGGTCCTTTGATCCAGACCCTTGCCTGCAGTTCAAGCCCTGATGACTCCATAGACCCAGGTCGCAAGTCACTCAGACTGGGTTTGGCCATGCAGTGGCATGAACCTCTCATACTAACATGGCGATATTTCATGGCCTAAACCTAGGGCATTCTTATGACCTTTAGTGGTAACAGGAGCCATGAACATCAACACAGAGATGGCCTTTAGCAACAGCCCATGTCTGGAACTCACTAGTAAATCTCCCGCTTCAGTCTACTCCTCACTGTCTTTGCATCTTCAGATATTTCTCAATCAACAAGAAATGAACTATTCTGACTTTTCCCCTCCTCTCTTTTTCATACCTTCCTGATGTGGGATGTCTTTCTTTATGCTGTGAATATGCTTTATTATTGGTTAATAAAGGAACTGTTTGGCCCTATGTCAAGGTATTTTAGAAGCAGGCAGAAAAACTAAGCATAGAAAAAAGAGGCGGGCAAAGTCAAGAGAGACACAATCCAGCTATCCAAGGAGGAAGTATAATGGATCACAGTTAAGCATATGCCACATAGAAAGACGGAGTAATAGAAATGGATTAAGATGTGATAGCTAGCTAAAAATAAGCTTGAGCCATAGGCTGAATAGCATGTAATTAATAAAAATGTCTGAGTCATTATTTGGGGCTATTTGGCTGTGGGACTGCAGGTCAGGGCCTCTGGCCAGACAGGCTAGAAACTTCTTTCTACATCCTACCATATGTTTGCTCACCCTAATGACATCAGGTACTTTTATAGATTCTTCCTTCAGCCTAAAGGCAAGCAGTCCCATGCAGGCGAGTATGGGTCGTTTCCTGCCTGTGTGGTTCTAATCATGTCTGGCAGTCCACAGTTTCTTTGAATGTCATTTAAAAAGAAATACGTCACAGTACAGAATCAGTGTTATTTATGTTTTTTACCTTTGTGACTTTCCATAAAGAATAGCTAGTCCATCTCTAGGGACACATCTACTCCAACAAGACTGTACCTCCTTATCCTTACTAAGCAGTTCCACCAATGGAAGTACAGACGTCTTAATATGTCAATCGAAACCACAACACACAGCCTAATCTTTATTGATATTGTTAAAATCTAGTGTTAAAACTTTGGAAAATATAACCTTTTTTTCAGAGTAGAAAATAAACCTTAAAAAATTTTCTGTTTCCATTTTTGTGATATGAGAAATAACCACTCAGAAACCATCACAGAATTTACCTCAAACACTAATCATTTCCTAGAGTAATTTATGGAACTTTGAATTTGTAATTTGATTAGCAGTAACTGATACTAGTAAGTTGTTCTTACTTAAGTTGCTAACACAAAAAAAGTTTTACTTGTCACATCATTTTTAAAATAATCATTTTTGAGCTGGGTTTGTAAAATGTAAGTATGTTATATTTTCCATATACTTGGTAAGATATTTACTATGAAAATAGCATTCTTGCTTAATGTTTCCTAAAGTCTTAATTATGATAATAAATAATTGCTTGAGATCAGTCTCTTCTACTGGATCTGCTTTTTTTGGAACTAAAATTTTAGAATATCAAGTTAAGTAATACCTGTCTATATATGGTTGGTCTTATTTTAGCTACTAAACCACAATATTTAAAATAATATAAACACATTTTATCTTCTATATTTATTTTTGAAAAGTGAGATATAAAACTTTTCAGTTGACTTAATGATGAGATTTCCCTAAATTATTTCCTGCCATTATCAAGAATAATTTACTTTTAGCTACTATAAAGACACTAATATTAAATAAAGATTTTCAAATATCCATACTCAAAATGCATCTCTACTTCTAAATACAGAAATCTCCTCAAAAGAATGACATTCCAGGACTATTGTGTTTGCTCCCACAGATAAAAGTGTTAAATTGAAAACAGTGTCAGTGTGCTAGCCATGAAAAATCATTGAATTTCATGATTCATGTGTCTGATTAAGTTTCCATCAATTATAAATTATAAAACTTCTGAAAATTGTGTAATTTAATTTCTGACAGAAATGTGTTTAACCTAATAAAAATTAAAACTCATATGAAACTTTACCACATCCAAAGCCTTGTTTACATACAGTACTAGTCTATTCTAAATTTTTCAATATACCTCCTCATCAAAATTACATTGGAGGAATATAAAGCATGTGGCTAGGCCTGATTCACTAGCAGTGAACTTCCTACTCTTATTTAGCTAAATCATCATAGATGAAGCTTCCTTCTAAACATGATGCTGAGAGCTCTGGATAACATTGCTACCTGTAGCTTTGAGCACAGAGATACTTTTGTAAGAAATAGGGATAAATTTAGAAAAATAATTGCCAAAGCTGAAAGTTCAGGCATCTATAAATCATTTATACCAGACTTTCCAGACTGGGAACAACTGTGGAATGAAGAGAAACTAAGCATAAGCTGGAAAACACGGGGAATGACTGTGTAAGGCTGACTTGTGGCTCAGAGAAAACAGCCAACAATTTTCATTTAAATTATGGATCTAAAACAGGCTACAAGTTTCTCTAATGAAGTACTCACTACTACTGGTTCCTAAGTAAATAAGTCACTGCATTCAGTTGTCCACCCACTGAAGTACCCCCTAGTATCTATAGAGTATATAAATTCACTTAAAACAAAAACAACACAGAAGCAGATCATGACAATGAAGTGGAATTTATGACAATTATGAACTTACATGGTGAGTTAATTGGGCTGTGAGGGAAATCATTGACCCTGGGTGTTATAGTAATTACAATGCACTTTACATACATGTGAAAAATGTATAAAAGAAAATGAAATAAACTAATAAAAACATGGGATATGCATTTATTTTTTGTAGTGCTTATCTCTATTTATTGATTACACTATATAACATATAAATATTCCATGTGATTTCTAGACTATGTAGGCTTGTAAACATATTTCAAATTCAATTAATAAAAAACAACATTGCTTTCTTAAATCAAAGTCACAGTATTCCTTATATTCTCTAAATTTTAATGCCTTCATACATTTAAGCTTATACTACCTGTTTACTTTCTATAACATCAAGCGAAATTTCAATGCATAACTAATGCCATTGTATGTGAAGCACACCCATGAATTTTCACAATTTTTGAAGACATACAACAGCTTTTAAAAGTAGTGCATATTATAGAATTTGAATTTAAAATACAATTTATGAATATGTCATAGCCATCAAAGAATAGAATCTTCTAAACCCAATCTTCTACATTTCTAATTTTAAAAGTATGAAACGTCCCTTTTTTTATAAATTGAGACAATGTGTATTTGATCCTTCTGTGAGATTTTTTTCCCTCTTAGGAAACTGGTATTGAAATGCAAATGTTATTTTGTTAAATATGTATTCGTAGCTAACTTTTTCTCTCTAGGAATCTTGAAAGCTGTGCTTGCACCAAGAGATTTTGTTAAGTTTTATTTTATTGTTTAGTACATACAAATATTTTTCTTGTATATCTGATGTGCACTATGTGTGAAAAGTGCCTACAAAGGCTATTACAGGAGAACTTGGGCCTCCTGAAACCGTAGTAACAGAGCTGTAAACTTCCATGTGTATGCTGGGAATCAAACAAGAGTACTCTGGACAAGTAGCCAGTTCTGACTCAGTAGCCATTTTTCCACCCCTTACATGTAAAGATTTTCTACTAAAGCTAAAATGTTAATTTACTCCTTTATGCAATCTCAAAACATTAGAAAGATACAAATATACTCAAAAATAGTGGTGTTTAGTGTAATTCCTATAATTTATTTTATGTACATAGTGTTGTAATTAATAAACCTCTGAATAAGAGGAAAAAGTTCTAATATTCTGAAGGCAATAGGATGACTATAATTGATTATTATTAATTATAAAATATCTATTATAAAATAGTTGTGAATATTCTCATAAATCAAAATGATAAATATTTATGGCACTGGCTGAGGCAATTACTCTGTCCTGATTACTGTGCTTTATATAATGGGTTTAAGTATCTCATGTTAGCCTATAAATTCATACAATGCGATTCATATATTTTTCCAATTCCAAATACATGTCAGTTCTCATGACATGACAATGAAAATCTTTACTGTAAAAAGCCAGTAACTGGAGAATTAACAAGCCCTATATGTAACTGTAATAAATAAATCTGTTTAAAAACAATGGTGTTTGTGCTTTGTTAGGTAAAATCCAAACTATATATAACTTGTGACATATTTCATATCATACTACCAAGCTAAAATTACTTGGGCCCATTCTCTAATTGAGAGAAAAAAAAATTTCAATAATTAATACTGAATAAAAGTGTTCAGTAAATTCTAGAGTTAGAGTTTTAATATTTAACAGGTTTTATTTTTTGATAAACATTTTGTCTTAGGGTTTTCTAGAGCTGAGAAGAGACATCATAACCAAGCAACTCTTATAAATGAAAACATTTAACTGAGGGGACTTGATTACAGTTTTAGAAGTTCAGTCATCTTGGTGAGCATTGCAGTATGTGGGCATATTTGACTTGGGAGCTTAGATTCCTTTGTTTTGACTCAGGCATCAGGAAGTAGACTGAAGAAACGAGCCAAAGAGACCTCAAAACCTGCCCCTGCAGTGACACACTTCCTTCATCAAGGCCATACTTCCTAATAGTGCCAGTCCCTTTGAAGGCTATATTCTTTCCTTTTTAATATCATTTAATGTCATTAAATAACAAGGATTAGGAAATACTATATAAAATAGAATTACCAATCTCAAAGCTCTTAAGTAAATATTCAATAGAGCATGACATTTTAATAAATATTGTACTAACTTCAAATCAATAGCACATGGTTACTATTCTTATATACCTTGATTGAGAATAATATGCAATATCTTTAGAATGATTTTAGATATAAATAGAAATTGGTAATATATTAAAATTATATTTGATAGAAATTTCTACTCTGTGATTCCTGATAATATTGAACCAGGATATTTTAATAGAGTTCTTAAAAATATTTTCTTTGAGTGTCTAGGAATCTTAGCATTTTAGACATCTAAGATTTCTTTTTTTTACTTTATACTAAGATTTTTCATGTGTGTTTATTTTTATTTTGTATGCAGTTTTAGGCTATGATCTATCAGAGCCACCAAACTTGTTATATATCCTCATTTAATTTTTTTTTTAATTTTACAACTAATAAGTTAATAAAGTTTGCTTAAGAGTATAGGATAAGTCAGGACTTATATGAAAAAATTCCCATTATTTGTTATCACCAGTAAATATTACAGACTTTTATTATCAGGTAAAAATCAGGATACACAGTGTATCACAATTCACTTTCCTACCCAGTATTCTAATGTTCTCAGTATATCATTGAATTGTTAGTGTAAGGTTTCTACAAATTTAATAATATTTTCTAATTAACACAGTAATTTCAGCTTTGGATCAGAAACTACACAGAAGTTTTCCTTGAAGGACAATCTTTTTTCTTTTCTAGAAACATGGTTTTTTTTGTTTTAAATAATTGTAGATATTCTGTATTTTGCTATTCTATTCTATTTTACTTTAGAGAAATTCTGTATTATATGTATTATGTATTATATGTATTAATATGATAATGTTGAATACCCTATTTTTGAGTCATGGGTAGAAATAACATACTAAGGAGGCTTAATTTGGCTAATATTTTTTGTGTATTTATACAACAAGGTAATTTGCTTAACTATGATAATATCAGCATTATTTGTAATATCTAAAGCGTGGAAACAACCTAGGTTCTCCTCAACAGAAGAATTAATAAAAAAAAATATTGTGGTACGTTTTCACAATGGAGTATTACTGAGCAGTAAAATAAGTGGCTCAATTCCCAGAGAAGCTGTTTTCATCTTTTCCAGTTTTCTTCTTAGAGTTAACAAATCACCTGTCACATAGGAAATACATGAGACTCTAGAGCACTGCAGAGCAGCCTCAGAAGCAAACTACACTATCCCTCAACAGAGAGTCTGATCCTGGTTTTTATTCTAGTGGCATCAGGAATCACCAAGAGAGCAAATGAAACTACATAAACCCTGCTTATTTTACACTTTTCATTAACAGTGCTGGCACAATGGTATGTTATTTTTTGTTTTGTTTTCAATCTTAAAATATATCAATCATTCATTAGTAACTAGACTTTGCAAATAGATTAGTCAAAGTCATAGTTGTAGACATCCCTGCTTATACTGCACACTGCAGGCTTTAAAGTACCAAGTGAAATCAAATTTATACATGGGTAAATCTGCTTTCCTTAGGTTGGAGTTTTTCCTCTAGTGCTTTATATAGGGCCGGATCTGTGGATAGTTATTGTTTAAGTCTGGTTTTGTTGTGAAATATCTTATTTACTCCATCTATGGTAACTGATAGTTTTGCTGGGTATAGTAGTTCGGGTTGCAGCCATATTCTTTTAGTGTCTGTATAACATCTGACCAGGTCCTTCTTGCTTTCATTGTTTCCATAGAATAGTTGGGTGCTGTTCTTATGGGCCCACCTTTCTGGGTAGTATGGCCTTTTACCTTTAAAGGTATATTTTCTTTGTTCTGTAGGTTTAGTGGCTTGATTATTGTGTGGCGAGCAACATTTTTTTTGAGGGTGGGGTCCTAGTCTATTTGTTGTTCTGTAGGTTTCTTGTATATTTATAGGCATTTCCTTCTTTAGGTTGGGAAAGTTTTTTTTCTCAGATTTTATTGCATATATTGTCTGTGCCTTTGAGCTGATACTCTTCGTATTCTTCTTCTTCTTTGATTCCAATTATTCTTGGGTGTCCCAGGTTTCCTGGACATTTTGTATTATGACTTTTTGGGGGTGGGTTCACATCTATTTCCACCATTAAATCTTCTACTTCAAGGATTCTCTCTTCCATCTTTTGCATTCTGCTGGTTATGCTTGTATCTGTAGTTTCAGTTCATTTCTTCAGGTTTTCTATTTCAAGCTTTGCCTCAGTTTGTGCCTTCATTATTCTTCTGTTTCAAATTTTAATTCCCAGATTATTTCTTTCACCTGTTAATCTCTTCCAATTTTTGTTTGTTTTTTCTTCTATTTCTTTAAGGGAATTTTTTATTTTCTTTATAAAGTTGTTTTTTTTTTTTTTTTTTTATCTTTATAAAGTTGACCTGAGGTTCCGGTTGCCACTCACCTCTTAGTCAGCTGTGGACCAGGGAGGGTGGCTTCAGGTCTCCAATTGTCCAGAAAGCTTAAATTCTTAGGAAAGCAGTTTATCTTAAATAATGTTCCATAGTGACTACAACAAGTATGGGGAGGAATGAAATTTTGACAACAATTTTTCAAAAAAAAAAAAAATCCAAAGAATCACCTTGGAAATAACAGAAGTTAGCTATGAAATTACATACTCTAACTTTTAATGACAACTTCTTTTTCTTTAGGAGTTATAGGTGTATTTAAATCTTTTACTTGGTTTTGATTTAAGTTTAGTAAGTGATATCTATCCAGAAAACTGTACATTTCTTTTAGGTTTTCTAATTTTGTGGAGTATAGGTTTTTGAAGCATGTCCTAATGATTGTCTAAATTTCCTCAGTGTTTGTGCTTATGTCCCCTTTCTATCTTTTATTTTGTTAATTTGGATATCCTCTATCTGCTTTTTGATTAATTTGCTTGTTTGTTTCTCTTGTTGATTTTCTCAAAGAAGTAACTTTTTGTTTCATTGATTCTTTTTTTTTGTTGTTCTATTTGTTTCAAATTTATTCATTTCAGTCCTAATTCTATCTACTCCTCAGTGGTAGACATTCTTCTTTTTGTTCTAGAGCTTTTAGATGTCCTATTAAGTCACTTGTGTGAGATTTTTCAAACTATTTTTTGTAGGCATTTCGTACTATGAACATTCCACTTAGCATTGCATTTATTGTTTCCCGTTAGTTTGGATATGTGTATATGTGTGGGGGATTCATTTTCATCGAATTCTCTAATTTATATATTTATTTATTTGTTTTTTGACCCAAGAGTGGTTTAGATGAAAGTTTTTCAGTTTCAATGAGTTGAGGACTTTCTGTAATTTGTTTTGTTGAACTTTAACTCCAAAGCCTTGGTGTGTTCAATATAATAAAATGATTTATTCCAATTTTTGATATCTATTATTTGTTTTATGACCAAGTACTTTCATAAAATGTTTCATGACATGGTGAGAATAAAGGGTGCATTATTTTATGTTTAGGAGAAATGTTCTGTAGATGTCTATTAAGTCCATTGTGTCATAACCTCTGTTTATTACCTTGATTCTCTGTTAAATTTTTGTGTGGCAGACCTATTCATTAGTGAGATTGGGATGTTGAAGTCTCCCACTATTAATGTATGGGGTATGTCGTGTTATTTATGCTTTATTAATGTTTCTTCTGTAAGTGTGAGTTACCTTAAATTTGTAGCATATTTCAGAGTTGAGAATCTAAATTGATAGATTGTTCCATTGATGAATATGAAATGTCTTTCTCTATCTCTTTTTGCTCACTTCATCTGAAGTCAATTTTGTTAGGAATAATGATAGCTATACTAGCTTGCTTCTGAGGTCCATTTGATTAGAAAATATTTTCCCAACTCTTTACTCTCAGGTAATGTCTTTCTTTGAAGCTGAGATGTGTTTTTTTATACCATAAAAAATGAATCCTGTTATAGTACCCATTCTTTTTTTCTTCATTTTATTTTTTAAATAAAAAATATCTTTTTTTATTCATTTATCCTCCTGCTCCCCCTCCCTTTCCTCTTCCCAATCCCTCCAAGTCAACAATCAGCCTCCACCCTCTCTATCCCCCTAACCCCTGCCCCAAATGGGCATAAGTCCCTTGTTGGATCAGCTTAGCCTGGCACATCTACTTCAGACAAGTATGAATTTCTCATCCCAAAGGCAAGACTGGATTGAGTGTCCTCTGATCCCACTCCTTGAGTTCTTTTAGCTTGTGTCTTTTTATTGGTGAATTGAGTCCATTGATGTTAAGAAATGTTCTTGACTAGTGTTTTTTTTTTTTTTTTTAAGGGTGAGAGTAGTGTAGTTTCCCTTCTTTGGGTTTGACTATAGTGAGACAATATATTGCCTGTATATTTGTGAATGTATCTGAGATCCTTGTATTGTAGTTTACATTCTAGTGCTTTCTATAGTTCTGGGTTTGTTAATAGGCATTGTTTAAATCTGTTCTTTTCATGAAATATCTCACTTTTTCCTCTATGTTGACTGTAAGATTTGCTGAGTATTGTAGTCTTGTCTGGCATACATGGTCTCTTAGTGTCCGTAGAATGTCTGTCCAGAACTTATAACCTATAGTGTCTTCATTGAGAATTCATGTGTAAATCTGATTGGTTGGCCTTTATATGTTACATGGCCTTTTACAGCCCATAAAATCTTTTTTCTTCTATATATTTAGTGATTTATTATCCTATTGTGAGGAGACGTATTTTGGTTTATTCATTTATTTTTATTTTATTATTATTATTTTTGTTCAACATACTTGTTCTTTAAGCTCCGTGCACCTTAATAGGCACACACCATATTTCTCTTTCAGTTGTGGAGTATATTCTTACACTGGAATTTACTTGTCTGTTCTCCCACTGGTAAGGCTTGTGCTTGTGCATATTCTTCCAGCGGTTGTGGTTTTGATCTGTGGCTATATATACTGCTGTTTTATCAGTGGTATATTTGTACCTGAAACTACATAGTACACTGAGTTTGCTGGGGAGGGCTGGTCACAGGTAAGGTGCTCAGGTGCTTGGGGTTGAATGATGATGTTAATCTGATGTAACATCCTTCAGTGGGTGGTGGGGATGGTGAAACAGCCTGGATGCAGGTATCTCATTTGCAAGAAGGCTGGTGAAGACTTCACCAGAGCAGTGGACTTCCACCAGAGGTGGTGACAGAGTTCAGCTCCCTAGCAGTGCTAGGACAGGAGAGGGAGAGGCACAGAGTGTGTCCTGGAAAAAAGTTATGATCTTAACTTTATGGAAGTGTAGCTGAGAGGCCCGTCACTCACCTGTTTATCTAACTGGAGTGGTTTGCCTGTGCCTCTGTAATCTGCTGGGGTTACTGGGAAGGGCTGGCCACTGGGACAGTGATTATTCTGTATTAGACTTCCAATTGATGGGATTACAAATATATACTTCAAATAAAGTATTCTTTCAAAATGCTGTGTTAACTAATTTAGTCCAAGTAACAATTTTACCTCAGTAGAAAGGACTAAGGAAATACAGTATTGATAAAATATCTAGAGTGAACAGTTCCCAGAGTTTATGGATTCTTCAAACTAAATACACACACACTTTTATATTATATATTTACAATATAATATATATATATATATACATATATATATATATATATATATATATATATATATATATATCATTACATATATTGGTGCAAATACCAAAATTTTTATGTGATGTGATGACAATAACTAAACATATCTTATAGGTGGGTCAAGTTCAAGGACTGGATCTTGTCATCTACACAGAAGGATTGATGTTGGGGCAAATGACTGAAGTGCACAAAGTAATCAGAGGACAGACTAAACAAAGTAAAATGATTTGAATGATATGAGTAATACATAACCAGCAATGGGAAGGAGATTGTATTATTTTCTTAAATGGTATAAAAAAAAAAAAACCGTCATCTTTAGTTAATGAAATAATTTAGTAAGATACATGTCTTTCTGTTGCTTTACTTTATGTTTTTGCATCTTTGTAGTTATAATATGGTGTGTGTGTGTATGTGTGTGTGTGTGTGTGTGTGTGTGTGTGTGTGTGTGCACTTAAGTACTATTGACTCAGAAAATCTTAATGGGATTCCTGATGACTGGGGAAACGTAAATGACAAGGCTCTAGGCAAAAATTTAGAATGAAACTGATTACTCATGTTCACCTGGTAGAATCACAACCAATAATTAAGTGAATACTTTCTTTCAAAGCGTAAAATGTGCAACTCTACTACTACTATCCATGGTAGAAATATAGAAAAATATGTACATTACTGTCATAACATAAGACCATAAGAAATGGTTAACTTTATAGGGGTAGAATGTTTTTATTACAATAAATCTTATGAGGAACATTTATATTTTCCATAATCAAACATTAAACTGTGTATCTCAAATGTCAGAGTAATAATGAGCTCCAAATCAGATGACACATTTCTAAGTTTCAGTTATAGAGGCCCCTGAGCATTCACTGCTATGAACTAATTTGGGGAGGATTTCTATCCTTATATTTGCTCTTAGTGAACTGCTTAAGAAAGTCTCCTAATTTTCTCATATAAACTTGCTGAATGAAAATGGTTTCAGTGGCACAAGTCTGATATTGTTTGAGCACCCATCTCAAATATCTGAAGTTTTAAAAGATGGTAACCTGATTTTGAATCTGAGCAGTTCTTCCTCATTTACAAGTTATCAGAATGTCTTCTCAATACATTAATGTTCATATAACATAATAACTGTAGTGCTATCTAAAAGAGAAAACATTTTACACCTGTAGTCTGATTCACTCTATTTCTTAGCTCTGACTTTCTTCATCATATATTCTTTAGCTTTGACTATTAAATTTTAGACATCTACTGATCTGGATGTAAAAGTGTAAAGGGCTTGCTTTATATTTTATCTTAGACAAGGAACCATAGGGTGTAAAATTGGAATTAATATAATGAAATAAAAAAGATATTTTTAAAATCAGATCCAACATATTATTTAACATTGAATAAGAAATGACATTTTTTTCATTTTCAGTCTGCCTTTCAATTGTGTAATTACATAACTGTATTATTTAAAGTTCTTAAGCATTACTGAAAGTACTGATATTTCTAAACATATCTTTAATGTGAAATTTGTTTTAAAACTCATAATCAAGATTATAAAAATGTAATTGTATAAATATAAATGCATACATATTTTGGGGGGTGAGCACGGTTTTGTTGAAAATAGTTTAGAAATCAGAAAACCAAAATCATATCTGTGATGACTTATTTTGAATTCAGTAAATTTTATGAAAAGCAATAGATTTAAAAGTAAATGATGCTTTCTAATAATGTATTACTGTGTTCTAGTTGTTTCATTTGAGAAACCAGATTACAATGATAACAAATATATAATCGTATATTTGAGATGAAATACTACAATCATACAAGGGATTCATTATTAAAACCTTGTGAGACATTTGCCTATTCAGTAAATATTTATCAAAATGAGAGTGGTGATATATTGTATAGTTAATAGAAATATCCTGAAATATCAACAGAAATAGGCACCCACAGAGCCAGTCCTTGAAAATCAGGAAATGGTGACCCACACCTTCAATCTCAGATCTTCTAGATCCCTGTGATTCAGGAGGTAGTGGGACATACCTTTAATCCTAGCACTAGAAAAGTTAAGCAAATAAGTGAGATAGGAGAGCAGAGAAAGAAGAAAAAAAAATAAAGAATTAAAGAAAGAAGAGAGAAAGAAAGTAAGAAACAAGGAGAGAAAGAACAAAGAAAGAAAGAAAGAAAGAAAGAAAGAAAGAAAGAAAGAAAGAAAGAAAGAAAGAAAGAAAGAAAGAAAGAAAGAAGCGAGATGAGAAGTAGGGAGTCTTCTTTCCCTTTGCCTACACTCCTTTTCTGTTGAAGACCCAGAGGCAGGAAGTCAGCATTTGTGGAGAGAGGATCTACTTAGATTCTGGAGGAGTTAGTAAAGTGATGAGGCTGTGGCATGTTTCTCTGTCTCTCTGATATTTCAGCCTTTGCCCAATATCTGCCACAGTGTTTTTATTAATAATACCTAATAGGATTTGTGCAACATGATAGCTTTGGTTTGATTTTGTTCTCTGAGAGGTTCATGTAATACATAAATTCAAGATCACATTGTATTGAATGTCCGTCTATTTCCAGTATAAACTAGGGAATAACATTTGGCACGGCATTTTTGCTTTCTTCATTATTTTGCTACCTGCAAGAAAACAAGTCGCTGGCTTTGTTTTCTTTCCAGTTCTTCCATGTAAAGTCAGATTGACAATTTAGAAGCCTTTATACTATATTAAAAGTAATGCGGCTATATTAGAATGTTGGTTTCAGGAAAGGGATGCTATAAATATCGAACTAGTGTACCAAGGAAACTCAAATCGGAGAGCCCTCATTTTGTTCCATTCACTGAATTTAATCAAGCACTGTCATATCTCTGTGTTTTATGTCTTAATGATGGCTTGAGCAGATTCTACAATTCTGCAGAGGTTTAATGCTTTAAAGGTCATTCCAGTTAAGATTAAATTGATTTAATTTTTCCTGAACTTCATGTCCCAAACCCAGTTCATGTTTTATCAGAAACATTCAATGATAGAAAAGAAAAGGTCATCTTTTTCTTCTCTTAAAGCTGCATTCTTCTAAAGCCCTGAGAAGAAAGTAAATGTTGCAAAGAAGATAAGACTTTCACCCCTCAGGCCTTAATTGAATATCCCTCATGAGCCTCATTGATTGCCAGAGAGATTCGTGGTTTCTAAAGAACACGTCTAGAGCTGGATCCTTCAGAGTTTGTATGTGCACACTATCTGGAAGACCGTTAGGGTTCTTAGTACTGAGAACCTATTTCAGCATAGTGTTCATCAGTGAATCCTTACAGCTCAATCTCCCCCACTGCTTATACTACCAGTTTTCCCCATCTGACAACAGCATCACAACACTATGTACTATTATTGTCTAGGTGTCAGTTCTAAGCAAAGCTTTCTTTGTGCTAGAATTCAGTAGAAATAAATGCTGGTCATTACCCTACCTTTGCCTTTTTCTCTACACTATCTGTAGATTTATTTTTCCTCTATGTTCTGAAGAAACTCAGTGAAAATCTGTAAGGTTTCTGCTCAAACAAAAATTCTTTGATAAGTACAGTTCCTCCTTACAATACATCAGCTGATAGAAAAGGCAAAGAAATGCATGATAAAATTTAAACATCCCTCCAAAAAGACCCAATGATAGTACATTTAGATCTTTTTGCATACATATCTATCCATTTCTATATCTTCATAGTTTTAGAGAGCCTGGGAATATAATTATTATAGCTAGCCCTCATTGCCATTAAATATCTTTGATGCATCTCCCTTTTAGAGATAGGGTTGATTTCAACAGTTCAATTCACAAAAAGAAAGCAGTAGTCAGCATTCTATTTGTAGGATACATATAAGCTCTGACTTCTAATTTGTACTTTTCAAGAGTTAACATATATTCTCACTTTCAAAGATTTTTAGCTCACAATTAATTGCACTACATGGAGCAATTTCTAACTGAATAAATAATGTCCAAATTATGAGTCTGTTACTATCATTATAAAGTCATTCAAGATTCTGAGGTGGATTTTAAAATGCATAATTTAATATAGACATGAATTATCTACTTTTGAGAATCATTAATCCATATAAATTATTAGTCTTCTTTCTAAAATCGTATTTACATCAGATAAAGTTTTTTTTAATAAAATATCTATGTAACATTAGAAAGAATCACATTTTAAGTTTGTTTTAATTGATTCTCCTTTCAATAAATTTTCATTAGAAATCATGTTCTGTATTGGACATTTTGCTGAAATTTATTAATGAAATAATGAATTCAACTTTATAGTGTGGATGAAAAAACTTTTGCTTTGAAAACTTTGACTTAGTTTCATATAATAGTAAAAATAAAGGTTTTAATAAGTACTGAAGATAGACAGAATTTATAGACTATATAAAAAATCCTAGCCACCCAATTATCTCCAATAAATTGATAATATACGTTAGAATTACTATCAGCTTACCATCTCCAATTAAAAGGGCTTGGATAAAATAAATTAGAGACTTCCTTGTCTGGGAATATAAACAAATAACATTTCTTAGTAATAATTGTTCCAATATATATGCAATAAGTCCTGTATACTTATTGATTTCTGTATTTTTTTCATCTATCAGTATCTTCTCACAGTGGAAGTATGACTCTTTGCGTGGGAAAATCTGAAAGAGCACAAAATAACTTATTCTTTCAAAAAGTTAGAATTTCATAGCAAAAAGATTGTTTTTTATGTTCCATTAATTAAAATTTCTGTTAGATTCAGTACATGGGTTTAAGTTTTCCCTATATAAAGGGTGTTTGGAAGATGCCTCTGTATTTTAAGGGAAACAATACATAAAGTAACTGCAGAGGCTGATTCTCTAGTCTTTTGGTTAACCATCATGTTTAAATTTTTTTTAAATTTGATTTTGATTATTTTATTACATGCAATATTTTTAGAATTAACCACAATACATCAATTTATGAGTCAAGTTTCTTTATAATTATAAATACCGATTTTACAATACAGTATGATGAGTAGAATTTTTAGACTTTATTACATTGGTAATATTCTCATTATATCTCTGAAATTGATTCCAATATATGAAAAATTCATAATATTATGTTAGGAATATAAGTTTATTTTATTTCATTATTTTTTTTTGATCTCGCTTATTTTTTCCAAATTACTTGCTGTTTTTTATATTTTTATTTTTTTAAAGTTATTTTCTTTTCTTAATTTTCTACTAAAAATGTCATTGTTTTGTATGTATCTCCCTGCTTCCCCTCTCTTCCTTCCTTCCAATCCCTCCCAGTTATCCTTAAGCCTTGCTCTCTCCCCTCCCCATCCCCTCCCCTCAAATGGCAAAAAATCCCAAGGTGGGTTAGCTCAGTGTGGCACATCCACTCCAAGCAAGTCTGATTCACTCATTCCAAAGTCAAGGCTGGGTTAGGTGATCCTCTGCAGGGAATGGGCTATAAAACAATAAAAACTTTCCTCTAAAAAAGTATGTAATTAAATTTCCAATCTTATTAAGTATATTACCTCAGCCATCACATTAAATGGAGTTAATTTTCATATGCCAACCACCTATACAGCATTGGTAATGTAACATTTTTTCACTAACCAAAAAAACAAGCATACTTAAACTTAGGAAAGGAATGAATGTTAGTAGTTAAGTAGCAGAGAATATCGTCAACTAATTATTATGAAAAAAATTTGAATTTTTGATGCAATAGGAAATAATAATATGGCTGAGCATCATTTATAATATGAATACTATCCTCAAAAATCATATCCATGAGTGTGTGAATATTCATTTAAAATACACTTTTAAAATTTTAATAATGGCCAGTGACTTTAGGTTTTTTTTCCATCTTACAAGTGATAAATTAAGAAAACAATATATAAAATGTGTCTTAGTAAACAAATACAAAGTGTTGAAATGGTTTTCACTCTTTTATATTTATCTACATTTTTAAAGTGCATAAATGCATAATATTCATAGTTTGCATTTTTCAGCTTCTGAAACATTTCTTCAGTTTTGAAAGTTATATTCTTAGATATATCATTAAATAAAATATCCATTTATACATTTCACAGAAATATCTTGTAGGTATATGTAGACATAGAAAAAGGATATGAATTGTTTTTTGTTCAATGACTATTGTTCAGCCTCATTTAAACTTCTGTCATAATTAGAAAGTATACTCAATTAAATATAGAACATTTATTGAATCAATGACCATCTCACTGAATCACTGGCTTGTAATTTAATACAGTGCTTCCTTAGGAGATCTGTGCTGTCATGATACTTATATTTTTTAATTATTCTATATTTTATTTTTATTTCATCCTAACTTTTCTTCATTGTTTCATTTGCACTATAATGGGGAGAATGTTGATGAAAAAAAACATTTGTCACATATAACTTATTTATTAATTTATTTTTTTAATCAAATAGTATCTTGCTTATTGTATAGTGCATAGGATTATTTCTATTTTAGCCATTGCTAAATGGTGAGAAAGGATGATACCCTCCTCGTGGGCTCATGGCATTCACGCTTCTGTTTTAGAACCTTTAGGAATAAATTTAACTTTTATTAGAGAACTCAAATTAGGTGAATTACTTTATGTATATTTTCTTAATTAATGCTCAAGAAAAATCAATGAAAACAAATATGACTTTTCAACCCAAATCTGTCCAATTTCCAGGTTTATGCTTATGAAAATGCTGTGGGTTTTCTAGATGTCGTATAAATTGGGACCATCAATATTAAAAATACCTGGTGATAGAGATCTTGCATATGTTTGACGACCAGTTTTAGTGAAAGCTGAATAGCTAAAAAATTCCTACTCCGACTCAAATAGAAAAACCATAAAAGCAAATTAAACACTGAGAAGGGATTAATTTTTTCTCTCCTTTATTAGTTGTTTTACATTTTTCGGATTTAATTATTTTATTTAAATGTTGAAGTGCTTTTGACTACAAGATTTTTGTGTATCCCATGCATGCCTGGAGCTCACCAAGGTCAGAAGTGGACATAGGATCCCCAAGAACTATATAGATTCATGTAGCTGTTAGTTCTCTGCAAAACTCTCTGTTAAATTATTTCCATAATGTGTATCAAATATTTTTTGCTTTTCAGGTGGGATCATATTAATCTCTCTTTTTAAAACTGTTTTTATATGTATTTTTTTTCTGTAAATACTAGTGAGAAGAAATTGAGTATCTTGAAAATTAGCAGTTCAGAGAGTCATAAGACCTGTTTTATTAGAATACACTAATATAGGAAATTCTAAGGATTGTAGATATATTTTTAAAATCTCTTACTCATTTCCATTCAAAGCATATGCCACTACCAAATATTAAAGCATTATTGAAGGCATATTTTATGCAGATGGCAAACAGTAAATATATGATTTAATTGAACTTTCCTATAGTTTGAGATTGCTCCTAAAAATCCTATGAAACCAATTTATATTCATGACAGATTTATTAAGTACCAGTTATATATTAAATACTTAGAAATTAGATTTTACATTAATGCCAAATTAAAACTATAAATTAATGTGTGCACAGATGAGCAGAGTCTTAGCAAATAGTAATTATGTACTGCTTAATTTCCCTTAACAGGAGAGACTCATCAGGATACTCCCAATCTTTACAGTAATCTTCCTTTTTCAAGAACTAAGGTTTTGTCGATGAGCATTGGATCTCACTGCAATCAGAACGCAAATCATAAGTGAAAGAACAGCTTCTGTCTCGTATTTATATTGTAACACGTGTATTTGTTCTTCACAATAATGACATATTTGAGAAGAGAAGTAGCTTTAAAAGTCTACTATAGCTAAGGTAAACCTCATTAAATACTTTACTACAGAACAATTTTATGTGTGAATGTATACTAAAGTTTAACATGTGTATATTCGTAATTACTGAAGCATAATCTCCAGATAATGAAACCTTTAACAATTTATGTTCAATAGGTTATTAGATATTATTTACTGATTAATATAATTTCCTGTGATACACCTTTATATGAAAAATATATTTAAGATTATTTGTTATTCGTTCATATTTGTCTATATGATAACTAAATTATTCAATCACTTTTTCTTTTGAATACATGTTATTAACCATATTTTCATGGAAGGAATGATTAATGTTGAGACTTTCCAGTTTTGTTTGTGTTCGTTCATTGTGGACTGGTCAACTAATGACCAGAGATTTTCATGTGATAAGTACTCAATTAAGTTTTCAACTAAGAAACAAGCCCGGTGACTTTATTTCAGTTTTTGCAACTGAAAAATACCAAATTAAATCATAAAAAACAATAATTCAGAATTCTCCCTGAGTTGTAATTTTGATCCCAGATGGATAGGCCTCATCGAATGTGTGATATTAAATATGACCATATCTAACTATATAAAAAAGGGTTCAGAAACAAGCATGAAGCCTTATATTTAATACAAACCATTATTTTTAGTTACAAGGTAGCTCAGGACTTTCTGAAACTTCATTTCTAGGATATTCAATGTACCCTTTTTGTTCGTCAGGATAGCAGGCATCTACATACATGTAGGCAAAATACTGAAACACATAAAATCAAAGTGCATGCTTAAAAATAATACCAGTAGTAAAATACATATGTGCTATTTTATAATGCTGTAAATTTAAATGAATATTACTGGTAAATATAAGGAACTATAAATAAAAACATATAAACTAATAAAATTTTAAATTTTGAATTGGCATTTCTGACATCAAAATCACTTTGATATATTTGTAATTATCTTCAATTAAAATAATTAAAGAGCTGGCACATGTTGCTGGTGATATAATAACTAAGCCATGAAAATTGGAAGTGAGACTCACTTCTAGAGTGTACATCTTTTCTCTTTCTCATCTCAGCATCATTTCCATGCTTGTAAAATTATGCTACATCTTGTTAAATAACTCAGTTCAAGTTAAAATGTAACTACTTTTCTTTGTTCCAGTAAAATTTGTTTTAGTAATATATTAGTATTTAATATAACCATATGCATTTTCAGATTGTTTGGAGAATAGTTTTTATTAAATTGCCCGTTGTCTTGTATTTACCAAAGATACCATTTAAATGTTTTCCTTAATTACTTTCAAAATAGCTGAGCATAAATTTACAAAGAAAAAAATTATGTAGTGAAATATTAATCATATTTTCTAAAATACCCAATTACTATTACTCTTATTTTTAGACATTCCATAATGTGCTTGTTAAGTTTTAATAGTAAACAACTCTAAGATATTAAAAAATTAAATATGATTTACTATTAGCTAAAACAGCTATTTTAAACTTCATTCTCTTCGTTTCCATGACTGTGTTGAACTGGAGGTGTGAGAAACTTCATTTTAAGTAGTATATAGGAGAAAGGACAGAATCATAGAGTTAGATCACAATGGTCCACAATAGACAACATATTCATTATGAGAATCACAGTAAACTTTGTGAAAATATCACAGAACTTGTAGCTAACATACAAGGAAGGGGAGAGACAGACAGACATACACACACAGAGAGAATTCAGTTACCTACATGAGAAAGATAAAATTTCATTTTTCAAATGTCTGGTAGCAACAATGCTAATATCCTGTAAACTATAAGTCATTGCTGAAAATTAAATGTAAAACTCATTTCAATGTAGTATTTCAGTACAAATGCATCCTACTTAAGGTGATTCTGATCCCCTTCTTTTCCATGGATCTAGAGGATGGGGAGGGATCACAGTAGTGGACATATGGACACAATAAAGTGATTGAACTCTAAAAAATACAGAAAGAAAACTTTAATTAACTATTAACTAAATATACTACATTTTAGAAACCTCCCAGATGTATTTGCCATGAAATAAGTGTACTTTGTGTGTGTGTGTGTGTGTGTGTGTGTGTGTGTGTGTGTGTGAGAGAGAGAGAGAGAGAGAGAGAGAGAGAGAGAGAGAGAGAGAGAGAGATAGCTTGTTCTTTTGATATTAGAATTACCAAAGCACTCAATGACTAAACAGGAGGTGCATGACAGGAAACAGAGCGGAGGAAACACTTTTATAACTTAACAAACAGTGAGAGCACTAGCAGCCTGCTGTTTGGGAAAGTTTGTCCCGGGGATTGTTAAAACACAAGACCTTGCAGAAAGCAAAGGTGTCTAAGGAAATGTGCTGCTATTCCCTAGGCAACTATGCACTATGCCTGGGTGAACTGATGTGTGTAAATTAGCATGTAGTCCCAAAGGAAGACGAAATAAATCCGCGTATGAGGGAAATATATCAAACTGAGAAGATGAGAGATATTGGAGGGGAACCCCTGTCTCTTTTTCCAATTGCTTTCCTACTAGCTTTCAAAGGAATGTGTTTGGGTGAGAAAGAGTTTGATTTTCAGAGCCACAGATAATTTTTTGGTATATATAAGAAACAGTGGGAGGTAGAAGAAAACACCACCTCAGGATAGGCTGTGCAAGCCAATAATATCTAGAAAGATTCAGTGATGTGAACAACATTTTCTATTCTCAAACATCAATATACATCAGCAAATTAAATGTTTCTGAAGGGATATATCATTCTTTTTTGTTTAGAAAAATGATTGTTAAAATGAAATATTAATTATCCTTCATTTTAAGCAAAGCTAAACATCAAATTTATTATAAAAAGGTATTTAATCACCCAGGACTATTTCATTATGGTATAGTCTGAATTTACTTCACATTTGTATAAGTCATGCCTGGAGATAAACACAGAGGAAGTTGGATATGAATGATAATATGTCATTACCAACAAAATACCAAAATTAACTGCTTTTAGAAAAGTATTCTTTAATGAATAATACTGACTCTAATTTAGGTCCAGTTTGGGGTTTTGAAAGCTGTAAAGAGAGATTGCCTTATTATCTCTGCTGGATAATGGAGGTACTCTGGCTAAGTTTTACCACATGAAGGTCACACACATGCTATTATAAAATCCTGAGTGTTATGGGAAAGAAGATGCAGGCTTCCAGGATTATGGAATGGAAAGAGGGGAAATAGGATATTACATGTTCTCAGAAATAAAATACACATTTTTCTTTTAATAGTATTATCTTGTGTTAATGTGTGTTTTACCTGTTTGTATATATGTTTATCACATGCATGTCCAGTGTCTATGGAAGTTAGAAGACGGCACAGGATCCCCTAGAACTGAGCACACAAGTGGCAGTGGGTAACTATGCGGGTGCTCAGAATCTAATCTGATTGCTAGCACTCTATCTTTGCTTCTTGCTAAAAATAACAAATCCACTTAATGGCTGCATCATCATATTTATGTTCCACATACTATTTATGTCATTAAAAAACACTTTCTAATTTTCTTCCTGTAGCTCTCTCTGTGTCTCCTTCCCTCATTGCCTCACTCTATTTCTTCCTCTAGGTCTCTCTCTCTCTCTCTCTCTCTCTCTCTCTCTCTCTCTCTCTCTCTCTCTCTCTCTCTCTCCTTCTCTCTCTCTCTCTCTCTCTCTCATCCTTATATTATAAAACAATATAGAACTGCGTAATTAATTGAAATGTAATCAACAATTTGTGAAATGGATAAATAAGACTAACATATTCTTAGATTCCTATGCATATAATTTCTTAGATTTCATTCATTCGCTTATGTTGTTAGAATTGCCTTATAGCCAAAGTATGCCACGAGATTATTCATTTTATTTTTTATTTTAATTTTTTTTCACAGATACTCTGGGATTTCTATGTACATAGATCAGAAAGACAGAACTTGCATCTGTGTCTTCTTCCCAATCTTAGAAGAAATGTTAAAGGCATTAATATAAAAATTCAAAGTTGAACCATATATGGATTTCTTATTGTATATGATCACAATATTTTAATGAAAACAATTATATTAAATGTTAAAACATTTGCTGCTACAAGTTCTTCTGAAAATGGTCCCACTTTTAATCTTCTAAGGAAAACCAATTTTTAAATTTATTTTACATACCAACCGCAGATACCACTCTCATCCCTTCCCTCCACCAGCCTCTCCCGAACTGACCCTTAATTTAGTCCTCCAAATGGCCACAGCTTCCCATTGGGAGTGAGCAAAGCATGGTGCATTGGAAAGTTTTGAATCTCAACTTCATACAAACTTGGTTTACATTCATAATTTCTCATCATTTGACTTTGAAATTATGCTGTCTTGTGTTTCTCTTTAATGTTTGTGTTCTAATAACTGAAATAATGTGTTACCTAAACAGTTAACATAGATTTGAGAGTACAAAGTTTTCCTTGCTCAACAGTTTGTAAAACCAAAATTCCCTCTCTTAGGACAAAGTAAATGATGATCTCAAACAATTATTTTACAACTTATGTGTAGCTCTGCTGCCTGAAAGAATCCAAGTATCAGCATTGCAGCTGTCTTTATTCATAAAAGTCTAAATAACAGTTACTATAATTCTGATTGATGGATGACTATCCTAATGAGTTTATTTCTATTAGATCCAGAAAATAAAAGATAATAGACCAAAGAATCAATCCTACCCCAATACATTTCAGAGTAGCAGTGATTTTCCTTGTAGTCACTAGCAGAAACATGGTTGATCTAACATCTGTTTTCTGAGAAGCCACGTCTACTCATGGTAGATGATCACAAGTGATGTATCACAGTACTCTACAAAGGTACAGCGGAGACAACACTGAAAATGTTCCTTTTTAGAGCAGTTACACACAGTGTCTTTATATGCATGTTAATTATATAACTATCACAATAAAGTCTTCTGTCTTATTTTATAATTAGAACAAAGTAAAAGAAAAATAAAGAAGAGGGTGTACAGTGACTTCATATGCCAAAACAGGGTAACAGAGTCCTTGAGACGAGAGATACAGACCATTTGAACCAAGATGTGGCAGTGAGAATTTTTCTCAGGTTCTCTGGAAGAGCATCTAGAGTTGTTAATCATTGAGCCCTCTCTAGCCAATTTTATATTTTCAGTATTATGACATTTCATTTTTAATATAATTATAAAATAAAACATAGTTATTTTATTATAAAATGTATATAACTTAAAATGAGTACAATTACATTCGTAAAAGTAAAAAGTGTTTTATATTTTTATTTTTTGTCATATTGATATCTTTTTGAAGATTACGTCAAGATTTATTTTTATCCCATTTTACTTCTAAATTATCAGTCAATGGTATAGTACATTTTTCATAATATCTATAGTATTTAAAACATAAAAGTATCTATCTTTAATCTTTTATTATCTTCAAGTATTAATTTGCTGTAGACTAATATATATGTAAATATTGAAGTTTTTATATGATTATATTATACATTTAATTTTGTCCTCATATGTATTTCGTGTAATAATCCATTCGAGTGATTAAGTTATAAAATATATTTTTAAATACCTGCTATTGTTGGTTGAATGAGTCTTATTGCTTCATACAACTGAATATATAGTAAGCAAGGAATGGGATTTTTTGATAGGATTAAAAGAATTAAGATGTATTCCTTGGTGAAGAAACTGTGCCACTAAAGTAGGCTTTGAAGTTTCAAAAGGCTAAGCCAGGTCCTGTGTTACTCTGTCTTTAAGCCTATAGGAACCTGTTGTAGCTCTGAGATATTGCTCCAGTGCCTACTGGAATGATACCATACTCCTTCCCAAGTCGATAATGGACTAAGCCTCCAAAAATGGTAATTACCCATCAATTAAATACTTTCATAGATGTTGCCTTGGTCACAGCACTAGACGAATGGCTAAGACATCTTCACTGTGGTATTTAAAATGATCTTTTTCCTACCTTGAGAGTTACATCTGATCTCATGCCCTGTCTGTATTGAGACTTCTATTCCCTTTTTGTGCAGTGTTGATCTACTAAATACTCGTGATGATAGCCTGACATGGGTGGCACATCCCTGTACTTTCAAGGCAGAAGCAGATGGATATCTGAGTTGTATGCAGGCCAGCCTTCTTTAAGAGTGAATTTCAGAACAGCTATCACTACACCGAAAAATTCTGTTTTAAAAAAACAAACAAACAAGTAAAAGAAAACACAAAGCTCACAAAAAAGAAAAAAACACAAAAAATAATAAAAATAAATGATCGAAAATTTTGGATATTTAAAATTTTATTATTATTGACTTGTGAAAGATCTATTGTTAAGCTGTGAGTAGAAAGTATATTTTTTTTATCTTTTTAGTTTTTATTAACTTTCAAATTACTTTTTTATTATCAGTTGCTTTATAACTCTAAAAAACAAATGTTCTAACTCCATTTTTATTTTGTTAATTTTATTCGTATTTTTATTTTTAGCTATGTTTATGTTTCATTTATTATTTGGCTTATCTAAAAGTTAATACTCTATGCAATATTATTAAGGTATGGTTTCATCATTATCTTCTTTTTTGTTTCTGTGCCTATATATCCTCTTTTTAATAATTAATTTTGGAATATTATTTGTTAATATTCTTTAATCATTTATGATTATCTGAATCCTCACTTCAATATGTAGATGACTTAGACCAATACTATCCATTTAACTTATAGAAAGTAGAGAATAATCTTTTTTTACTTATATAAAAAATACATCACATTAGTCTCTGTGAGTTAATGGTGAACATATGAGTGAAATTCCATTTCTTCCATCATTAACAACATCTCAGTTATATGCTGTATCAAACAGCAGAGAAAAAAATTCTCATCTTCTTTAGAAACAAAGAAGCAGCATGTGTTTTGTAGGCTTATTACCAAGGGTAACTTTCATCCTCTTTTTGTGTGTGTGTGTGTGTGTGTGTGTGTGTGTGTGTGTGTGTGTGTGTGTGTGTGTCTATACATTTCCTAGAAGTATTCTATTTTTCATAAACATGGAATATAGATAGTTTTATTATGCCATATTCAAAGCATTTTTGCATGATTTATGGATGATATTTGAAGCATTATTTAGCAATTATCCTGTTAGTCTTCTGGTATTTGTTCATGTCTTTCTTAAACATTCAATGTGAAGCTCCAAGAAAAGTGATGAGTTCTTTAATCAGATGTTCCTGTAGACTTGGGAAGATCTCAGACATTCAACATAACATATAAACTCATATTTGATCATGCATTTGTTAAAACATTAACTGATTTTCTTAATGACCATGTATGTTTGTCTTTTTTCCCTCCATATCTTCAACAAACTATAATTTGGACATCTTCTTTATAATCAGTGTCCATTTTTTTGAATTTAGGTTATTTATATGTTTTTATGTTAGATTGATAGATTCTATATTGTGACTTACTTCATTTTCAGTATGTAGCCAATGTTAAGTTACCTACACTGAAGAAAATAACTTTAGAGTCAAGAACTACTGAATGTCCCTTTTCAAAAGCAATGTCAAAAGCAATCAAAACAAAACATGATAGTTGGGTTCTTGGTGGTATAATTGGGGACTAAGAAAAGGATGAGACGGGTGAGGTATAGTTTATCCAAAAAGGGTTAAATACAAAGATTGAATTGCCAAAAAATAAAGGAAATGTATACTTAAGTGTTATATGATCTTTTTGTATTGTTGCTATGTTTCTAAAAGTTATATGCAGTACATCCTAAGCCAACAAATCACACATACCAATATTTTGTACTTCTAATCTTTGTCTTTACCTCAAGTGAATGAAATCTATCAGACAATTCACAAACAAAAAAATAGTCTAGACAAACATACATTCATGTTCAAATGTATTTGTATTTCATAGACCAGATTTCCAAACAGTGAGTCAGCTGAATGAGTTGTGAGAATGTGACTGAACATTGAAATAGTGAGAATGAATACTAAAAGTAATTGAAAACTAATTCTATTTATTTATGTGCTTAATAATTATTTAAACATTTTGTCAGTCACATTAGAAATATACTTATTTTTTAAACTGTGACAGACCTCAACTTATTGAAAATAATCTTTATTTTTTATTTATTACATAGTTTTCCAATTGTTAATTAGTGAGAAAATGTACTAACTTTATTAACATTTGTTTTTAAATAACTATGGTTTCACTAATAAAATGACATAATAGATAGAAACACAGATTATTCTCCACTCAGTTTTCTCTGTCTTTCAGCGTAACCTTCTAATCTCAGAACAGTTAGTTGCACATGTGCTATGGCTTTAGTCTCCTTCAGGAATATTGACACATGCTGACACTCAAGTTCCATTCATAAAAGTGTATTTGCATTCCAAATAATTTACAGACTCCTATGGCATGTGTAAAACATCCCTAAAACGTTTACAAAAACTCTTAAATGCAACTTCATATTTAGTACTCTATTACTGGAATACTGTAGTAGGAGGTTTCTGGGTAGGACTTTCGGGCCTACCTCAAGGTCTATGCCCACAGTCCCGCAGACCCGCAGACCCTCAGAGACACACAGATGCTTTCAATAGTTTTGGGCTGATCGGCCTCAGGCCCAGGCATATAGCTTGCTAGCTCTCTGCCCTTCATCTAACCCATGACTCTTCCTGTTCAGTCATGCGGCTCGGTACCTTTCTGTAGTGCAGCATAGCTGTCCTCTGCTTCTTCCGACATCTCTCTGGCATTCTCTCTCTGTTCTCTCTGGCATTCTGCTCTGTGCTTCCTGTTCTCAGAGTTTTTAGTCTGGTAGTCCCACCCACACTTCCTGCCTGCCTTTGGTCAATCAGCTCTTTTTATTAAACCAGTGGGTGGGACAATTATTTACCATGAAACAACACAATAACCCTACCGAATACTATATTCCTGAAATAATAATGAGAATAAGAGTCAGGCTATTATTTTCTACTTGGTTTAAACTATAGTTGCAGGACTAATAGGTATGGAGATGAGCCTTCACTTTCTCATAAGAATAAATTAAGTTTGTATTATTATCAGAGAAAAATATCAGAGGTCTAGTAATTTCATACTTTTTGTTTCAAGGTCATACAAATTATAAATTATTACTTATAGATTGCTTAAATAAACTATATAACAATTTATAAAACTTAAAATATGCAGTATAGTTAATGCTTCATGAAACTACATTCCATATTCTATATACCATGTGACTACTAATTGTTTTGTAACATCCCATTGGGAACAGTCATATTTCAGATACACAATTTTGCTGATGGCTTCTACTTATTATAAATTAAAGAAAATATTTTCAGTGCCTTATAGTAATGATAGAAATCTAGAGAATAAATCACTTAATAGTCATTACCACTTTATTTATAGTTGTATTATAAAGCCAGAAATGTAAAGAATATATGGACTAGATACGTTGATATATTGATTAAAATGAATAAATCTTTAATTAATTCTTATGTAATTTTAAATGAATAGTATATCTATTTTAATTCATTATGTTGAACTTAAAAATTAATGACTCTATTCTGGAAAATTATTTATATTAGTCTTTATTTCCAGCAAATGAAAAAAATAACACTCAGAAAATGTTTACTCTATATGATCTCCTTAAGTACAAAGAATTTAAATGGTTGGTTAAAATAGGAGAATTTTGTTCCTGATGCTCCAATATTAAAAGAAAATAAATATTAATATATGAACCACCTTCAAAATTATAAATGGTTAATAATTTTTCTTTAAAGGTTATGTTTTTGAACATAAGTGAAGTGTTTTTGAAAGTTGATATTAAAGCCATCCTTTAAAGCATATTGCTATAGCTGCCTCTTTACTGTTAAGAAATAAAATAAAATACAAAAATCCCACTCCAAACCACTAGCTATATGCTCAGAAATCTTTGAAATGTCTCCATTGTCATAGTGATTTCAGTTAATAGTATAGTCAAATGGTCTTATGTGTTATCATGCTCATTTGTTTTGAGGTTCACTTTCAGAAACAATATCTTCTCTAGCACATATAAAGTCTGCATACATAAATGATTCCTGTGTGTACTTTTGACCTATGGCTTGAGGCTGTGAAACATAGTGAACTTGAAGAAGACAGAAAACCATGAAAAAGTCATGAACAGCTATTGTACATCGGATTGTTAGGTATGTACTAAGTAGATTGTTGAAATAAGATACAAATAAAAATGTTTAAAAGCAGAGAGTTTACTAAATAGCAAAGCTCAGAAGACCTACACTGTGAAGAAAATTATTTTTAAAGGGAAAAAAGCATTATATACAGTGATGAGAAAAGTCATGTACTCCAAGCTCAAAGTGAGCATTCATATAAGCTCTACTCTTGGGTGCGTCTTGATTTTTTCCTTTCGTTTATTTGGTTTTTTTAAAGAAATGAATTACAAAACCCACATAATTTTCTTCAGAAATTCAAATGAATTTGCCATTTATAGGAAAATGTGCTAAATTTAGATATATAGTTTAAACATTTCTAATGTATGTGAATGTAATTGTAATGTATTTATTGTAATAAGGTAGATTTTATTCTCCATTTATCCTTTATTCCAAATGTAAATAATATGACTTAAGATCACTAATGATGTAGAAACAATAAAATTTCATCTATGCTATAAAACTATAGTTTGGAATGTATGGTCTCATTACATTATGTTGTTCTGTGGTAGTTTAAACGTAATTGCTCACATAAACTCATTGGGAGGTCCACTATTAGAAGCCATGACATTGTTGAAAGTACATCTTTCTTAGTGGAAGTGTGTCACTGTAGAGACAGGTGATGAGGTGTCATATATGATCAAGCCATGCTTAATATCTCAAATCAATTACTGTTGCTTGTGTATCAAGATATGAAACTCTTAGCTCCTTTTACAACAGCATGTCGGTTTGCACAACACTATGTTTCACCATGAGAATGATGGACAGAACCTCTAAACTATAAGCCACCAACTAAATGTTTTTCTTCATAAGAGTTGATGTAGTGATGGTGTCTACTCACAAAAATAGAAAACCTGTGTTAGATTTGACCATGTTTTTTTTTGAAAACTTTGGACTTTGTTATATGGGAAAGCATTGGAATTCTTTAAAAACTCATTATTTTGTAATACTAGTTGGAGCATGGAATAAAGTGGTGATGAGTGTGATTTACAATGTAGGGATCTGGCTCAATAGATTTGAGAAGAGACAAATTTTAGTATGCTGCCTAGAGATTGTTTATATGATATTTTGTTGAAAAATATGAACGCTTATTTCCTTTGTCTGAAGAAGCTGTCTGGAGCTAAAGTGAGGAGAATTGGATTAATTTCTTTGAAAAGGAAATCTCAAAATAGCTCATTTTAATTATTGTTGTGTGGTCATTAGTATTAATACTTATAAAGATTTAAAATGAAAAGTAGCAAGCTGAGAAGTAAAGCAGAACCAGATTCTAGAATGGAGCTAATCCTGTGTTCAAGAAGATAAACAGATTAAGATAAACATTAAAAGAGAGTGGTGACTTCAGGGCAAGATCCCACCTAGCTAAATTTTTAATTTGTGATAAGAGAATAAAGAAAAATTTAGAGCCTCTTGTAGTAGTGTTTGCCTTTAATCTCAACCCTCCAGAGACAAAGGCTGGTGGATCTTTGAGTTTCAGTTCAGCCTGCTGTAAAAAGCAAGTTCAAGGACAGCCACTTTTAGGATGAGATGGTAACCATTAAAAACAGAAAGCTCATAAAGATGTATTTGAACAAGCAGGCCATCTTTCAGACCCAGCAAACAGCAGAAATTGGCAGATTCTCCCACATGGTTCTGGCATTAGCATTAAGGGTAGAAGAAAGAACTACAAAATTTGATTTGCTAACTAAGGAAAACCACTAAGAACAGGCATGTTTCAGGGGTGTCCCTGAATGGAGATGTGGGAAGGCCATTATGTGAAGCTGTTAAATGAAAGCCTGATTACCTTGGAGACCCCATCATATTGGAGATGCTAGAGCTGTGGGTTACCTGACATGGAAAGCAAATAACAGCTAATGGAACCGTCCCAGAAGATAGAACTGTGCTGCAGTCAACAGTGCTAAAAGGAGCTGGAGATCTAAAGAGCATTTTCACATCAGACATGAAGGTGCAAAGTTCAGTGTTTGCCCCTCTGAATTTTAGTTTTCTTTGGTTTATTATTTATTCACTATGACCCTCTCTCTTTATTTTGAATTGATAGTGTATATACTCTGAGATTTTCTGTTGGAAGTAGGTGGTTTGCTTTCTTTCGATTTTATAAGAGATTACAAATAAGAAATTTCATAAATCAAGGAATTAGACTTTTAAATACTGTTGAGACTATGATAGATTAGCGGTTATTTGACATTGAATTAAATATATTTTGCATTATGATTTTTGTTAAAATTACAATCGTCTGTGGAACAGGGTGTGGAATGTGGTAGTTTAAATGTTATTGCCTCCATAAGCTCACTGGACATGGAACTATAAACACTGTGTGGCTTCCTTAACGAAAGTGTGTCACTATAGAACTGGGCTTTGAGGTCTCATATATGCTCAATCTATGCCCAATATCTCATTTCCCTTCCAATTACCAGCACATCAAGATGTAAAACTTTCAGCTTCTTCTCCAACATCATGTCTGTTCACATGCTACCATGTCCCAACATGATTATAATGGACTGAACCTCTGAACTTTAAGTGACCTAACTAAATGTTCTCTTTTATAAGAGTTGCTGTGGTCTTCATAGCAATAAAACCCCAGCTAAGAAAGGTTTCTTTTAAACAATTATATTCTGTATTCCTGAAGAAAGTAAATTCATCTATCCATCTTTAGAAATAAAGTGAAATATTCTCTGTCTCCATTAGTGCTGGAAATCAAATATAATATAACAAAAGCAATGAATCTATAGACCAAAAAACTGGCATAAGGTAAAAAGATAATTTATGTAATATGTCAAGACTGCTCACATTTATTAATTTACTAAAACATATTACTAATTAACAAAACTAATAACTGTAAATTTCAAAAAAATGCTTAACAAAAAGTCATCATTAGTGTGTATATATATTACATATTTTATGGTGATAACAAGAGAAAAATGTTTTTAATTTTTTCAAAACTAGATGGTATTCACTGGGAAAATGAAAAGTGATTGCAGATCAGACATTAGGTAAATGTTAGATATTATGATCTCCATCAAATTTCTCTACATAAAAAGTAACTACTCTGTATATATAATAAGATAACTTTATTAATATTGAGTTTGTGGCTATACGAATAAATTGGTAGATGTGCTTGCAAAGATATTTCAAAATTATATATCCATATATAAAACATTTAAATATATAAATACATATATGTGTATATGTCCTAACATTATCAAAATGAAATATCTATATTTTGTGCTATTTTTAATCTCTGCAAGAGCTTTGCTGTCTCATGAGCACATCAGATTAATACTAATTTTTAGTTTTAGCCTTGAAATTTCCTTTGATATTAACTGTCATTCCTCACCATGGTTTTATAGCTAATCCTCTACATTTCAACTCATCTACACTACTCATTAAATGCATAAATATGGCTTTTTAAAATGTGGCCTCTAGTCATTCCCTCTCAGCTCCTCCTTTTCATGTATTAAATCCGCAGAATGTACATAAATATTAGATGGGTGAGGATGCTTCTCCACTCAATGAGACAACAGCTCAAATGCTGTCAAATACACACACAACACATGAATTTAGAAGATAAAAAATAAGGAGATCAAAAGTTTAAGCTCATCATTGCTTACATAGTGAGTTCATGACATCTGGCTATTTGAAACCTTATTGTAAAATTAAAATATATATATGAAGTCAACGAAACAGACTAACAAAAGAAGTGGAACACAGTGGCTTAAAGATGTGAGATCCTCCCCTAGCCCATTTTCATCTATATGACAGAGGCTCTTTTCCCAAAATAAGATACTCAGACTCAGTACTTACCCCCGCTTCCTATTTCTCCAGCTAACCTAGGTCTTCCAGTCTTATTTCACCTCTGTGCGATGTACAGAACTTGAGAAAAAGCAACATACAGGAAAAGGGGTTTGTTCTTATAATTTCTAGTTATAATCAACCAGTGGAGAAGTCAAAGCACAGACCAGAAATAGGTCACATCATATCCATAATGTAATCAATTGAAAAAACGCCCCCAGAAATGCCACCGGGGAATAAAATTTTATACCAAATATAAGCAATATTTATTTAATGTAAAACTCAGTGGAAAAGCTAAACAAAGAAACAAGACAAATATTTCTTCTTTTACTTCTAGAGTTTTATATGTTGCAGATTTATACACACATTGTTCACACTGCTACTGTCTCTGTGAGTCTGTACATATACCGACTCTGTTTTGTCTAGAAACTTTTGATGACTTGCAGTCCTTCATTGCTTCTATTTCTTTTCCAGAAATTTCTCCAAGCCTTGCAGGAGAGATTTGATGGAAAATCTCATTTGGGCCTGAGTATTTTGAGGACTCTTACTGCTCTCTGTACATTACCTGACTGTGAAGTTCTGTGTCTGCTCTTGTCTGCTGCAGGAACACTCTTCTCTGATGATAGGTGAACAAGACACTGTTCTATGAGAATAGCAGAATACCCTTAGGAGTCATTTCACTGCATTCTTCTCTGAGAATAGTACTATTTGGGTTTTCACAAGGTCTGTGACCTACTTAATCACAGAGTTTTGCCATTAAGCAGCATTGGGTATGGGTCTATCTCAAGTGGTAAATTCGCCGCTCACATGAGATATTGATTGGTTAATTTATACCTAACCTAGACCCAATATGAACTGATAAACACATAAAATGAAAGATAAATTAATTTCCCTAAAGGACTTACACTTGAAAAATAAACAAAAAAACAAAAACACACTTACATGCAGTTCCCCATGTCCAACAGAAGATAGCCAACAAAAAACAAATAAGTAGCATCTTTAAAGTTTCTATGTCTCATAATGTTGTTAGGAGGTTTACATCTCTTTCTTCTCTTTATTCTTTTTTATACTTACAAATACTTTGTGTGTATATTATGACTTTCTTTTTGTCTTTTTATGAGCTTTCTTTGTGTAAGTTATCCTGAGTATGTGTATTAACCTGTATATCTATCTGCATCTATACTTGTTTCTTATGGTTTTTTTGGCCACTTTTAAAATTTGTTTTGTCTTATGTTCATTTGATTTTACTTTATTTTATTTTAATTTTACTTCATTTTTTTCTTTTACTTAGATGCCTACTTCTTTTCTAATGAGAGACAAAAAGTGTATCAATGCAGATGGAATGGGAATTGGGAAAGAACTGGAAAGAGGAAGCAGAGGAAAAACCATTATCAGAATATATTGTATGAAAATCTATTTTCATTTAAAAATTGAAATAAAAATAAATTTTAAGTATAAACCAAGCTTTATTACTAAATATATTGGATAATATATTTCAGATTTAAATGAAACTTTACTATTAATATATAAATGTTGAATGGATTAAATTACCCAAAATAAAGTTAAAATTGAAGCCAAGCAAAGCTTTATATATTTTTACTTTCAGCAATTAGGAGACAAAGGAAAACAAAGACATAACTTACCCTAAGATAAATACACATAAAAATATTAATTGTTATAAAATATGGAGAATGTAATACATGAAAATAAGAATGAGGGCAAGATGGTTTCCCAAGAAATATTTAAGTAGGATGGCCGAGGTTTAAGTCAATGTCAAGTTAACAACCAGGACCAATTTTCTATTTTCCAATAAGGAGAATATGAAAGATTTTCCAGGATTGAAATTCATTCTCTCAATGTTGAATATAGGAGGAGAAAATAATTCTTTATTTTATTTATTTATTTTATTTAAAAATGCCATTTTTATCCATGTATTCTCCTGTTCCCCCTCCCATTCCCCTTCTCTGGGAAAATAATTATTAAAGTGTTATTATGAGGAAGAAAACCTGTCTTAAGAAATTCAAGTGGTATATGCAGCTTGAAAATGCTGAGAAATGTGACTGAACAGAGTAGAGTTGGGATGTAATACTGGTTTTTACATGATGTTCAGGATGGTATGAAGTTTTAAATAACAATTGTTTATTTCTAAATTTTTCTATTAATTATTTTTAGGTTACAGATTTTGACTGTGACTACAATGACTAAAAGGGAACCATGGAGGGACTACTGCATAAATGACAAGAAAATATCTGTACCATTTAGTCATTTGCTTATAACCTTACAAATAAATATTCTCAAATGGCTCTTTTGGTAACTGAATATTTAAGTGTCTAGTAGCATCAATTAATAACAGAGTTTTGACAATATATAATCCTATTATTTAGCTTTTAAGATCAACTAGTTTAATCTAATTGCAGAATTGGATAGCTCTACCCAATTAGAATAAATTATGATTGTCTCCATAGACTGTGATAGGATTAGAACAAAATTCCATGTCTTTTTATAATAAAAAGACTTGTACCTGGAGTTTGTAACACAATATTAATAAAATAATGACAACTTTAAATAACTATACATATAAGTAATAATTTCAGGTGCCTTTATTTTACCTTTTGTTAGAGAAAGAGAGAGGAATGGCCAAATTTTATTAAAATAAACATAACAAATATAATGAAGGACGTTTGAAAACAGACCATGGGACAATAATTGTAGATCATATTCTGACAAAGAAGATGAATCAGAAGAGAAAAAATAACTGTAAAACAAAGCTTTAATATCCTACAAAAAGAAAAGAATAAAGTAAACATACTGAGTAGACAACCCAACAGAAATATGACAATTTTTAATAGAACATCTAAAAGACATTCAATGCATTATTTATTAAGAACACATAACTCAAAATCACTATGAGATTCCACTTTTCATACACTGTTATAAGCATAAAAGTAAAGAAGACAGATGGTTTTGAACTTGGCAAAGATGGGAAAGATGGGGAGAAATTGGAACTCCTCTACAGTGCGTATGGGAATGGAAGATAGCAGAACATTTTAAAGGTTTGGCAGTCCTTCAAAAGTATAAAGCTGCCATATGATCTATCAATTTTGCTTCTCTGTATACATCCAAGAATAATAAAAACATATGTCCATGCTAAAATTTGTATAACCATGTTTACAGTAGAATTAGACATATCCAAAAATTAGAGGGACCAAATGACTACAAACTTAAGGTTTATTAAATAAAAGTCATGCCCCAAGTGGCACTTTTAAAAAAAAATAAATTTTCCTAATACATGCTGTAGTATGGATGTACTTTGGAAAATATGGTTACACTATCTCAAGAGAAAACATTGTGCCATTGTATATATATAAAATGTTCATTATCATAAATGGAGACAAAATACCTTAATATTTGCACATAAGTGGAGAGTTTGTAGAAGTAAAATATAGATGGAATTTTTAAATTGAAGGACCCTGCAGTCATGTAACTCTGTGAACATACTGACTTGAATTTCATTCATATAATAAGTGAATTTATGTTATTAATCTTTCATTGACATAGGCTTTGAAATTAATGAAAACATTAATCATATTTAAGATTAGTCTTTTAAATTATGTTTTAAAGGCCTATTGTCTATAAATTTTTTCATAAAACATAGCATTCACAAGTATAATGGCGCTATAGGTCCAAAGTGATGTTTGCTCTAAGAGAGAACTACAGTTGGGTTCCCATGTCCAATTTCTCTCCAAAGGATCTAGTGCTATTTCTTGTCTCTTTGGTAAACCACATATAAGTGCATAAAAACAAGCAAACCACCATACACACATATGCATACCCATACTTGTACATGTAGAAGAAAATAATGTGCACTGGAGAACAATATGTAAAACTGCATTCATCTGTATCATTCTATTTACCTTAATCTACCTATCTTCCATCTATCTATCTATCTATCTGTCTGTCTGTCTGTCTACCTATTCAACTATCTATCTAACCTATATTTATTATATGTAATCTATCTATATATCTATAATACCTATCTGCCTATTATCTTTCTATGTATCTAATTTATTTATCAAACATGTATAATCTATTATCATCATTATCTACTTATTCAGATAATATCTATTATCTATATACCTATTATCTATGCATCTTTTTATCTATATTTTTTTCATTAATCATTTATCTATCAGCTCTTTCCTACTATTTATTATATATTTGCAATGGGAAAATAAATTTTAAAATAAATAGGAGGGAGAAGAGGTGATAACATTGGTATCTAAAATAAAGACGCAAACTGATGAAGGACTTACATCTATATGCAAGTAGAAATATAGTTCAAAATATAAACATGTTTATAAAATTAAGTGAATACTTAAGTGTTATCATTCATAATACATGGTGATGTAAAGATATGGTATGTGAAAAACTCAATATGCACAATCTTAATGTGTTTGAAAATGGTGTAACTAAAAGAAATGAAGTTTAAATAACATTTTACAAAATAAAGACAGTATCTGGAAAGTTACCCAGTGGTTAGATGATAACTTGCTGCTAAGTATGATAACCTGAGTTTGATTCCTAGAATACACATATTAGGAAAAAGCCTCTCCAAAACTTACCATGGATTGAGGACACATGTATACACCCCTATTAATAAAATATATTAAAATTTAATAAAGCATATTATAATACATATTTATAGGAGAAAAATAAAATATTTTATTTGTACAGTATGCATAATAGTTCTTGTCTGTTGGCCATTTGATGATCTTAGAATGAAAGCCATAATAATACATTATCTAATAAGTGGTTGGATAATAAACTTACCCAGTATATGCTCCATATTTATGCTCTATATTTATGCTTCATAAATATGCTCCATATTTATGAAACAATTCATTAATATATTACGAAAGTAATAAGTAAGTAAATGACAGAGAAATTCTATTTAGAAAATCCATTTATTCTTTTGCCATTTTTCTTAACTATTTTTTCTGCTTTCTAATATCTTTAAATTCCACAGAAAAAATTTGTGTTTTCTCTCTTTCTTTCTTCCTTTGTTCAGATTTCTTTAATATTTGGATGGCGTTTATGAAGATTACTGGTACAATATGCATTCGTTATGTAATTCCAAGTATCTCTAATGCATACTTCAATGGTCAAATGGTATTTCCCCAACGCTATGCTATGTGATTTTCTAAGGAAGACAAGAGTGATAGATTCTGACATAATGTGAACATTGGTTGATTATCAACATCTTCATACTTCAGTGAAAATTATGCACATTTTACAAAAGCTACCAAATTGTCACACTGAAATGCTATTTGCTATTCTAATACATTTTTGTATGAATGTATAATACCAGTACATTTTCAAAAGGGCTACTTGGTGGCAAGAAAGAATACATCACAATCAATAATGATAATCTCCTCATCTACAATAAACAGAATTACAGATTTCATATAAAAGAAACATATTTCTCTAATGATGTACCAGATTTCAAATATTCAGAATTCATTTTTCAATGAGGTACTCATATTGACTCTCTAACTTTGTTTTCATACACAAAGGATAATTGGGCCCCTAGTGATGGGCATGCATTTTTTAATAAACAATACTTCTTCCCAAAACACAAATATTTATCTTGTGATTCAAAATCTGTAAATCACACATGTATAAGACATTCATTTATGTAGAGGCTAAATAAATATAAGTAAAAAACTCAAAAATTAAAACTAGTATATAAATAAGGAAACAAATTTTAAGTGTTTTCATTTATAAATCTGCTATTGTTCAGCCACTATTTCAACTCTCCCATACATGTTGAAACATAACAATATGATATTAAATTAGAGTTAAGGAAACTCAATTTGTTTTCATTTTTGAAATATTGTTGCGTTATGTGTCAAACAATATAAGTAAAATTATAGAATAATGAGCAATGTAGTTCAACTATGATAAATCAGCTTCAAAAAAAGAATGCTATAATAAGAAATTTCAGTCACTCTAAAAGTAAAACGCACATTTAAACCAAAGTGAGAACTACTATAAGCAGCAGAATTATTTTTTAATATCATTGCTATAATTTACACATTTTAAGACAATGATCATACAACACTGGCATGCATCAAGAATAAATTCTGGTCCAACTACCAGTGCCCCCCCCAAGCTCCCTATACCATTCAAATGCCATCCATATTAGATGGGTTTAGTTCTGACCTGTGTAAGTGGCCCAGCTCTCATTTCAGAATTAATGAGCTCCCTAAAACTCAGGTCAGGGGTCCCCGTGGGTTTCCTCATCATGATCTTGACTTGTGATCATAAAATATCTCTTTTCTCTCTTCAACTGGACTAGAACCTCAACACAGTGCTTTGCTATGTGTCTATCTGCTTTTATCAGTTGCTGAATGAAGGGTCTCTAATGACAATAAGAGTGGTCATAAATTTGATTATAGGGGAAAACAGTTTAGGTACCCTCTCCACTACTGCTTGGAGTCTTAGCGGAGATTATCTTTGTGAGTTCTTGGGCATTTCCCTAGCATCAGGTTTCTCCCTAAACTCACAATGGGTCCCTCTATCAAGATATCAATTTAATTGTCCCCCCCCTCATCATGTTCTCTTCCCACTTCCTTATGACCTCTCTACTACTATAGTTTCAAATACTCAGGAGACTTTTTCTATCTCCCTTCCTAGGGTAACCCTTAGATGTCTCTCTAAAATTCCTATTTGTTTCATAGCTGCACAGGGGTTGTGGATTATATCCTGGTTATTCTTTGCTTTACTTCTCAGATCCATGTATGAGTGAGAACATGTCATGTCTATCTTTCTTGGTCTGTGTTATCTCACTCAGAATGATATATAGATTTTTAAAACCATCCATTGTGGTGGGAATCAGGTGTCAGCTGATAGGTCTGAAGACGCTTATCCAGGGTCCCAGGCTCCTGAAGGAGGAGTGGCCAACCCCATTCATAAGGGGCTGTTGGGATCTTGAAGTTTTTTTTCTTTCTTTCTTTCTTCTTCTTCTTCTTCTTCTTCTTCTTCTTCTTCTTCTTCTTCTTCTTCTTCTTCTTCTTCTTCTTCTTCTTCTTCTTCTTCTTCTTCTTCTTCTTTTCTAACTGCAAATTTCAGAATGTCATTTTTTTCTGAGTAGTACTCCAGTGTGTACCACAATTTTCTTTTAACCCCTTCTTCAGTCAAGGGGAATCTAGATTTTTCCAGGTTCTGGCTATTATGGATAATGGTGCTATAAACATAGTTTAGCTAATGTCCTTGTGGTAAGAATATACATCATTTGGGTATGTGCCTAGGAGTGGTATGATGGATCATCGAATAGATTGATTCCAAGTTTTCTGAGAAATTATCATATTTATTTCCAAAGTGGCTGTGCAAGTTTACATTCCCACCAGCAAGGGAGCATTCTGCTTATAGCTGAAGGTGGCCTTGGCAACAGCTGAAATAAAAGGCAGCTTTTATAATGGCTGGTATTACAATTCTGGATCAAGTTCTAGGTGGAGGTTCTTTGCCCATTCATCTTCTCAGAGGTACAGGATGCTTGGAAGAGGTCAGCACGTCTATCATAAAAAGATATATGTATATATACATATATGGTTTATGGGAGTTTTGGAGCAAAAAGCAGGAAATTTTATTCTAAAATTAAAAAGATCTTTCTGTAATACTGATGTTATTTAACACATAAAACAGCAACAGAATTATATATAAGTAAATGCAAGATACAAGACAAACCAGAAGATGCAGAGTACAACAATGCAGTTCTAAGAAAAGGTACCAAAATGCACGGCTGAACATGATAAGAATTATGAGTTAGTTTAAGAGCGAGAGCTAGCTACCAATATGCCAGAGCATAGGCTGATCAGTATAAAATTAATGAAAACGTCTATGCTTTTATTTGGGCCTAAGCAGCAGTGGGGCTGAGATGGGGACCAAACCTCTGGGCTAGGCCCAAAAGTTCTAACCAGAAACTTAATATAACAGACAGAATTATATATAAGTATATATAATAATTATTAAATAAATATAAGAGACAACAAAAAGAAAAAGTGACATGGGATGTATATATGCTGTGAATAAAGAATTGTTTTGGGCATGGCAGGCACCACAGGAGTATTTTGGGAAATGAGACCGTAGATAGGAGGAGAGAAGACTAAGAGAGGAAATCTAGCACTCTAGGAAACAACTGAACAAAACAAGTGAGCCACAGGCCAAATAGCAGAGCAGATTCATGAAAGTGGGTTTAAATAAGATTAAGGAGCTAGCTAGAAAAGTGCCTAAGCTGTAGTCCAAACAGCATAAAATTAATATATGTGACTGAGTTATTTTGGGTGCCCTAAGCAAGGAGTGGGCTGCTAGGCACTCTAGACTGTAGGTCTGTGGGTCTGGACCTCTGTCGGGATGAAGCCAGAAACCTCATTGAACTGAATATATATATATGGCAACAGAATTATATATATAAGTAAATACAATATAATAATTATTAATATAATTATAAATATATGAGAAATCTAAAAGGAAAAGGATCTATGGTAATTTGGGAGTAAAAAAGAAGGAAATGATGTAATTATTTTTATTTTAAAATAAAATCTTTCTGTAATACTGATGTTACTTAGCATATAAAACAGTAATAATGCATCATTAAAATTTTGTAAAACCAAAGCATTCATTGTAGCAATGGTGCCTTACTTTAATTGCCTAAAATTCAAAATTGAATTTTGTGTTATAAATTTTATTCTCATGAACAAGCTAGTAGAACTCATGAAAGAAAATATGTAATATATTAAAACTATATATATTTTGACACTCTAGTAACTAAATGATATTCCCTGTCTTTTCTCTTTCAATCAGGGAAGACTCTAGAATTCTTATATCTTTGGTTATATTTGTTTTCACTAGAAAACATGGGGAGGACACCTAGGAGAATCCATGATAATCCTGGTACACAACCCTCCATTTTCATACCTTGAGATTACTCACTTTCCAGGTCTTGAACAAGGCTTTTTGGAACGGGAAGGTTTTGTAAATGAAGGCCAACTATGTGTTCTTCTGGTGAAAATATGTTATGGGTGGATGAAATCACTCCGTTGTAACTCTGACACACGAGGAAATAATTTTCTCCAAATTCAGCCATCTCAAACATCTAATTATTATACATTTTTATGTAAAAATTTCAAGCTTTGTAGTTGTTTTTTAAATTATTTTTGTTCGTTTCTTTCTTTGTTCTTAATTGTCTCATTGTATTTTGTGTAGGATAAGAACGGTATATTCGCTAAGTCAAAGATATCTATCCAGCCCATTCAGCTTTCTACATGATGGTACACAGCACAGGCGCAGCACAAGTATTTACATCACAACATAGTTAGGACTAACTTTCTCCTGGGATTAGAAAGATGAGATGGTGAAAGGTAGGATACATATTGTCCTATGTGGTGTCTCCCAAAGTTTGAAGGTATGGTTTAACTACACGTGGAGTTATCAGAAGACATGTTTATGTTCCTGTGCTAATGTATCATATACTTACTGAAGCTTGACATTTGAAGTAAAATACATACTTTTAAATATTCAGTTATAACTAAATTTTGAAAAATAAATATTTAAACACAGAAATGTGGTGATATTTTTAAGGGTTAATTATAAATTATATACAACAATCTCAAGCTGGTAAAACATGTTTATCTTCTTTCTGGAAATATTTGCTTATGTAGTTTAGGATAAAAATAAGAACCTTTCCTGTTAATATTTCAATGTGACTCTCTTAGACAGGTAGAGTAAAAAGTGTACTTTCTTCTATACAATGGCCACAGTTCAGTAAAATGTTGGGTGGAGCTTAACTAAGATTCCTTAGAAATTTGTATGATTATTATGATCATCCAAGGGAGATCTTCACATGAGTAAATCAGCCATATACTTACTACGTATGTGAAAGATAACAGTAACAATCCTCTATTTTAGAAATATTTTAACCTCCATGGAAAGCTCAAGACAAATAAAATATTCTGATAATCTAATACTTATTATAATATAAAACACTACTTTTAAACTTCCTCCAATGCTATTTTTTTACTTATAAATAACACAAGTTAAGATGAGATCTATATTAAAAGAAGCTTTAACAATTTTCTAATTATCAAAATAATAAAAATGGTTCAATATCTTGGTCTGTAGTATACATTTTCTAATGATGTGTTTTCCTTCAATATGAATCCTATCGCCTTCTATTAAGATATCGATTTCATTGACCCTCCACTTCTGTCATCACACAGCTCAACCACCCAGTTCCTTCATGTTCTCATCTTCCATCCCCTGCTCTCTAGTGCTTCCTCTCATGCCCAGTTTATCCAAGAAATCTCATCTACTTTTCCTCCCAGGGGGATTCATGTGTCCTGCTTAGAGTCCTCTTAGTTAGCTATGTTCTCCAGAGCTGTGGGTTTTAGTCTGCTTATTCTTTGCTTTACTTCTAGTTTTCACTTAAATGTGAATAAGTATCATTTTTGTCTTCCTGAGTCTGGGTTGCCTTACTCAGGATGATATTTTCTAGCTTCAGTCATTTGCCTGCAAATGTTAAAATGTCCTTTTTTGTTGTTTGATTGTTTGTTTATTCTGTTTAGCAGTATTCCATTATTATAGCTATCACATTTTTTTTTTTTTACCAATTTTTGGGGGTGATGGACATCTAGGTTGTTTCCAGGTTCTGGCTATTATGAATAATGTATTAATGAACATATTTTAGTAAGTATCCTTCCGGTGTGATTGAACATCCCTTCTGTATAAGTTTTAGATTGGTATCATTGAATCTTGTGGTAGATTGATTTCCAAAATTCTGAGATGCTTATGATAGGGAATATATAAGGATTGCTCCATCTTAGACTAACAGCAGTTATAGAGAGGATATCTGAAGTGACTAACTCTGGTAATCAGACTGGTGAACACCCTATCATAAAGGAGCCTTTATCTAGTAACTGATGGAAGCAGATGCTGATATCCACAGTCAGCCAAGCACCAGGCTGAGCTCTGGAAGTTCGATAAAAGAGAAAAAAAAGAGATTATTTGACTAAGGGGGTCAGGATCATGATGGGAAAATCTACAGACAACTGAACTAAAATAGTGGGAACTCAACAAACTTTAGAATGATAGCTTTAGATTCTGTAGGGGACCCGGCTAGGCTCTCTGCATGCTGAAGACAGTTGTATATCTTGGTCTGTTTAAGGTTGCCCTGGCAATTGGATTAGGGACTATCATTGGTGCATCAACTGGCTTTTAAGACTATTATCTGTGAAGGGACACATTAGACAACCTTGGTACATGGAAGAGGTGCTTGAACCTGTCTCAACTGGATGTACCAGAGCTTTGCTGACATCCAATGGGATGCCTTATGTTTTCAGATGAGGGTATGGGGAAGATGTTAGGAAAATATAGGGGTAAATGCAAAAAGATTAGGTAGACAGAAGAACAAGCCACAACTACTTTTAACCTAGCCAAGTCCTCAGCCACAAGGGCAAGATCCTATCTGGGTATCCTGGCCAAAATGAAAAGATTAAACTCTGTCTCATCCTGCCTTATACTCCTTTTCTCTGACCAGACATATCAATTCCTGTTTTAAACTTCAAGTATTGGGAACACAGGCATGTGATCTCAAGTGCTGAAATTAAAGGCATGTGCCACCACTGCCTGACTTCTATTGCTAACTATAGCTGGCTCTGTCCTCTGATCTCCAGGAAAGCTTTATTATATATACAATATATGACATTTCTTTTTTTGTCAAAAATAAAACAGCATTATAACTCTTAGAAGAAAACTATATATAATAAATACAATAACTATGCACAATATATACAGGGAATAATTGTGTCTTATTTTATTAAGTATAATACTTCTATTAAATATAAAATATATCACCCCAAATAATTACATCACTAGTATCTAGTACATTAACATTTGACAAATTCAGAGAAAATAATCCCTTATTTATCTTATTTTGTTCAGTCCAAGTATTGTATCTAATTCACTTTCTATGTAACTTGTATTGGCAGCCAAAAACTATGTCTCTCAAACTTAACACTTTACACACCTTTAGTGGATTTCTTTTATGAATCTATAATTAAAAAAAAAAACAAACTTTAATTATTTATTCTTTAACTTCATCAGCGATTTAAGAAAGAAATAATACTGAGTAAGCAGGAAGTACAAGCAAGCAACTTTCAAAGAACAATGTAAGAAATGATAGAAACAGCTGGTTGCCTTAACAATCACCTAAGGTTTCTCTGAAATACTGGGATGTTGTAATAAGGTTTCTTGGTCCCGGGCGGCCAGAAGTCCAGACCCATGCCCCAGACCCCTTAGTCTCCCGCTGCTGCTCAGGCCCCAAAAATGACTCAGATGCTCATATTAAGTTCATGCTGTTTGGCCTATGGCTCAGGCACATTGCTAGCTAGCTCTTTCATTTAACGCAACCCTTTCTCATTAATCTGTCTGCCACGTGGCCTGTGGCTCACCTGTGTTCTTTACATGTTGCTCCTTTGGGCTTCTGGCTCTGTCTGTCTGACTCTGCCCTACTTCTCCTACCTATGCTCTGATTTCTACTTTTTCTATGGTGCCTCTCATGGGCCAAAACAGCTCCTTTATTTAAAGATTGATATTCACAGCATACAGAAAGGCATTCCTACATCACTGGGACATCTCTGTTATGTCTACAGGTCTAGCATATCTGACAGATTTATCTATAAAGCAGATTTATCTGAAGACATGACCTACCATGTCTTGACAATATTTGGTAGTCCTTTATTCTGTGTCCTACTTGTCCATCTTTTCAAGCATACTGTCAGCATTTTAGGCAGTGGCTAAATTTTGCCACAAAGAAAGTGATATCCATATGTAGTTTCTTGAGTACCCATCATCTTCTCTGATGTAGATTGATGTTGCCAAGAGCAGGCATGTCATATTGTCATAAAAATAAGAATATATCTTATTAAAACATCTTAAATGTCATATTCTGTAAATCTCTGAATTGTTTGAAGATGACCTATCTAAAATATAACTGTGTTGGAACTTGAAAACATTCCTGATGTGATTGATTACAAGTTCAATTATTACAAACTACTAACTTGAATTTTTTATATCTTAATTAATTGGTAATAATAACTTTCAAGGACTAGCAGTACGAATTACATTGTGAGATGACTAGTACAGGACAGGCCTAATACATTGAACGAGAGTAGAATTATATGTAGAGCATGTTCTAAAAGAAATTAATTTTAAATTTGTATCAATATTTACAATTTTATGCAACATACAAATATCCAATCTAATGTAAAATATTTAAAAGAAGTAGTATTTAAAAAATAGATTCAATAATATAGTCTTTTTTTCTATCAGAGGAAGACTAGGTGAAAAGGGAGGAAGCATAAGAAAAGGATCTCTGGTTAATATGTAAAATGAATAACAAAAACAAAAATATAAAGTCTTTCCGTTGGGATCTTTACTAAAATTAAAATAGTATCAAAATAAATGGTATTTTTATTCTTTTACAAATGATAATTCTGGAATAATAGTTTATAAAATATTGTACTATAAAAGTAATATTCATAAAAAGGATTCATAATTGCCGAATAAATTTCTTAATAAAATTTAAAATATGAAGTAGAGTATATTATGCCTAATAAAAGTTTGTGACATTTGCTTTATTTAACATAATTTTCGAATCAACTAATTTTTTAACGTCTGACATTGTCATTTAGGGAATGTGAAGATTAATTCAGATTGAAAAATATATAGAAAAAACACAATCCAGTCTTTATCAGAAGATTACATACTTAGAGACATTCAATGTATCAGTTACTCATATTTATAGCATTTAACTTATACTATGAGAATAAAAATTATAATTTATATTATAATATATATAAATAAATGTATTTTGTCGTAAATGGTTTGATCACTGTTTTAAAATTTTATAAATAATTAATTAGTTACATATTTATTTCAAATACACATCCAGTTATATGAGGTTTATGTTTTAATGTTACTATTTTCCAAAGGTATTTCAATCATTTGAAGAAAGCATTTTTCTTTAGTTTTTTACTAGACAGGGTTTTCCTGTTTAGCTTCATAATCTCTTCTAGAACTAACTCTGTAGACCAGGTTGGTCTCATACTCAGAGAACTTCCTGCCTCTCTGCCTCAAAGTGCTGAGAATAAAGCTTTGTTTCACTATAATCCAGTTAAAAGGCATTTTATAAGTGAAAATCTTAACACTGTCAAATCATAGTAAAAAGGAAAAGTTCTGAAAACTTGTAGACAATCATTTTAAAAACACATACCTCATTTTAAAAACTTAAGTATTTATAATAGCAAATGTTTTATACTTGTTTATAATATTTTAATTGGTATATTTATTTAAAACTGATTACTAAATATTTGTAGATTTTTGCATAAAAACTGATTTATCATGGCTCCACAGGCTCAAAAATTGTCTAATTTTCATTACAATTGTTCAAAAGAATGAAGACATGAAGGTGACAGAAAAAGATATTGAGTTGCCCATTTTTTAGTTCAGTCCTTCCTGAGTTCAGACTCTTACTAGAAAAACATTTTCAGGAATGTGTATCTTCTCCATCAAATATATAACTAGTGCTATCAAAAATACAAATTTTAGACTATTCATCATTTGCCATGAATATTTTACTTGTGGTTATACCTAATGCTCTTTAGATATAAACTCACCAACTTAAACTATCCCTGAATAAGTCAATGATATAAATTTATACAATTTATCTATAAAGACCATATATTTATATTTACCAAGAGAAGCACACATATATCATATCATTTCATGTTGATTCTTGAAATAAATAAAATACAGTTTGAAAGCTAGCTCAGATTACCGAATGTACTTTTTTTTACCTGCTTTTTGCCTGCCTTAATTAATCCTTTTTTAATTTTTTTTTAAATCTTTCCACTTTTACATTCTGTTTTTAGAACAAGGCTTATCTGGTGAATTGATTTAGAGTTAGACTGAAGACTACAATTCAGATCCATTGGCACATGTATAGACCAGGAGGATGTGAGGACTTCTTTGAAATTCTAGCCTCATAGTGCAAAATCATCAGATGGGATAACCACAAAGACTAGGCATATTTTCTATTACTTGGACTGAGAGACTCTTCCTGAAAAATTCAGATGAAGCAGCACAAATTCAGGTACAAACACATACGTTTCTGTATACATGTATATGCATGCAAATATACTCACACAACAAACACATGTAAATTTTTAAAAAAACAAAATGGGAAAATTGTGTTTATAAAGTCCTTTGAAAATTTATCTGTAAGTTGATTGCACCTTATATTCGTAGATTTGAGGGCTTTAATTGTAATTGAGATCCTCAGAAAATCGAGACTCTTGTCTTTTTATTTTTTTTTTCTTACTCACATATTAGATCTGGGAAACAGCTTTCTTTTTCCCAGTCCCATCCCCCTATTCTTTTCCAAGTTCTTAGGCTCTGTCTTCCCCCAGAAAAGAGCAAGCCTTGCAAAGACATTAACAAAGCATGACATATTATGCTACAATAAGACCAGAAGCATATCCTCACATTAAGGCTGCATTAAATCACCAAGTAGGAAGAAAAGTGTCCCAAAAGCAGTCAAAAGAGTGAGTCAGTCCCTACTCTCACTGTTGGAAATACTGCAAGGACCTTAAACTTTCACTCAAACATATATAGAGGATCAGACCCGTCCAGGCATCCTGATCTCTATGAGGCCCCATAGATTCCAATCTTGATTCTGTGGGTCCTGATGAAAACTGTCCCTGACACCTCTGGTTCCACCAATCCTTTCTCAGAAATGTCCACCTATAAGTTTCCTTGTAGTAGTAAGATGGAGTGTTATTTGTTATATGCCCATGCATGTTATGTCTTGATCTTGATGTAGATCAATTCTTGATTTTCTGAGAAACAGCCATATTCACTTCCAAAGTGTCTGTACATGTTTTCACACATCAGCCATGGAGGAGTGTCCCTCTGGCTCTGTACCCTCTGAAGCATGAACTGTGGCTTGTGTTCTTTCCCTTAGTCATTCTGGCAGGTGTAAAACAGAATAACAAAGTCATTTTTATCTTGCGCTTTCAGGATGGCTAAGGATGTAGAACATCACTAGTCTTTGTTTCTCAGCCATTTGTTTTATTTTATTTTATTGTGAATTCTCTGTTTAGAGATCAGTCTTCTGTCAGATGTAGTATTGGTGAATATCTTTTCACATTCTTTAGCCTGTCATTTTGTCTTATGGACTGTGCTGAGCAGAGTTTTGGGGAGGAATTAGTCTATTTGGTATTCTGTAAGCTTCTTGTATTTTTATAAGCATTTCTTCTTTAGGTTGGGAAAATTTTTTTCTATGATTTTGTTGAATATATTTTCTGTGCCTTTGAACTGATATTTTCCTTTTTTATCCCAATTATCCTCCGGTTTGGTCTTTTCATGGTATCCATATTTCCTGGACATTTTGTGTTATGACATTTTTGGTTTTACTGTTTTCTTTAACTGGAATATCTATACTATTGAATCTTCCACTCCAAAATTCTCTCTTCCATATTTTGCATTCTGTTGGTTATGCTTGCATTTGTGGTTCTGGTTCATTTCTTCAGGTTTTCTATTTCTAGCTTTGCCTCCATTTATATTCTCTTTATTGATTCTGTTTCAAATTTTAATTCATGAAATGTTTCTTTCCTTTTTATTTTCTTTGTCTTGGTTTTCTTTATTTTCTTTCATGGATTTGTTCATATCTTCCAATTTTTTGTTTGTATTTTCTTCTATTTATTTAAGGCACTTTTTCACAGCCTCTTTTAAATCTACTAGCTTCATAAAGTTCTTTCTAAGTTGTTTCCTTTTCGTTGTTATATTCAGGTCTTGATGTTGTAGGACCACCAGCTTCTTCTGGTGGTGTCTTATTGTTCTTTATATTTTTATATATATTCTTGTACTGGCAACTGCCCATTGCTTACTTGGTTTACTCTTAGTCAGATCTTTGTCAGCTCTTAGCCAGTTGTGAGCCTAGGGCTGAGTGTCTCCAGTAATTGTAGGGGCTGCTCTTATTTGGCTCTAAGTTGGCTGTAGACTAAGGAGCTGTGTGTCTAAAGTAGCCACAGGGGTTGTTCTTGTTAGGGTTCTAGTTGGCTGGTAGTTGGCTCTTAGTCAGCTGTGCACCAATGAGGCTTCAGAGTTTCCGTTGTCAGTATGTAACAAAGCAGATTGTGGTTTGGGCGTGTTTTGGATGAACGGATGTCCGCCAAACTGTGTTTTAGTGGGGACTGTTCGTGGGTGGTGGCTTTCCCAGTTTTCTTTATTTAAGGATGTAGGTGGTTGTGGTCGTGGTGTCAAAGACAGTAACTCTGGGCTGGGATTCAAGGGCAATGGTCTCTGCTTGGCCATAGCGTTGGGTTGCCATTTACCTTTTAGTTAGCTATGAATCAAGGGTGAGGTTTCTGGATTTCCAGTTGTTGGTATGACTGAGAGAAAATGAGTGATAATGACTGATCTGTTTCCTTCCAGGTTATTGGTCTCTGTAAGTTGTTTGGCATTCAGTTAATTAGGCAATTTCTATCTATAAAGAAAATTGTACATTGTTTTTAGACTTCCCAATTTTGTGGAGTAAAGGGTTGTAAAGTATGTTTTAGTGATTCTTAGGGTTTCCTAGGTATCTGTTATTATGTGTCCCCTTTTACTTCTGATTTTATTAATTTGGAAATTGTATCTTTGTCATTTGGTTGGTTTATATACCTTGTAGATTTTCTCAAAGAATCAACTATTTGTTTTATTAATTCCTTGTACTATTCTCTTAGTTTCTACTTTGTTGATTTCAGTCCTCAGTTTGATAATTTCTCTTTTTACTTAAACCTTCAGGTATTTTGTTAAATTTCTTATATGAGATCGATGCAGTTTTTCAAAGGAAGCACTCAGTACAATGAATGCTCCTCTTGGCACGGCTTTCATTGGTTCCTATATTTTTAGTTACATTTTGTCTTTAATTTCATTGAAGCTTCAGAAGGCTTAAAATTATTTTATGTAATTCTAACTTTGTACAGTACTTGTGCAGTATTGAAATCCTCAGTTTCCATGACTTTGTAGGCTTTCTCTCTTTCTGATGTTGTTGTATCCTGCTTTAATCTATGTTGCTCTGATAGGATATAGTGGATTATTATTAATTTTTGGTATCTTTTGAGACGTGCTTTGTGGCCCAGTACATGGTCATTTTTGTAGAATGTTGCATGACATTATGGAAAAATGTGTATTATTTTATGTTTGGGTAAAATGTTCTATATATCTATATATGTATACAAAATGTTCTATATATATATATCTGTTAGTTCTCTCTCTCTATATATATATATATATCTGTTAGTTCTTTTTGATTCATCACATCATTTAGTTCATGTTTGTTTTAATTTAGTGTTTGTATAAATGACAAGTCTGTTGGTGAGAGTGGGTTATCGATGTTTCTCACTGTTGAACTAAGTGTAATTTAAATTTTAGTAAATTTTCTTTTACATATATTTGTGTTGTCATATTTGTGGCATAGATATTAACAATTGATGAAAAATCTTGGTAGACTTATTGTTTGGTGAGTATGAAATGTCTTTTTTCATTTTCTTTGATTGATTTTAGTTTCAAGTCTGTTTTCCTAAATACTAGAATAAGTATGTCAGCTTGATTCTCGGGTCAATTTGCCCAGAAAAAACTTTACTCTGAGGTAATATCTCTCTTTAATATTGAGGTGTGTTTCCTGTAGACAGCAAAATAATGGATCCTGTTTATATATACATTCTGCTAACTTACATCTTCTTATTGGGATGTGGAGTCCATTTAAGGTGAAGGATATTAGTGAACAATGACTGTTAATTCCTGTTGGTTTTTTTTTTTTTTTGGTGATAGTGGTGTAGTATAAGTGTAATCTCTCTCTCTCTCCCTCTCTCCCTCTCTCCCTCCCTCTCCGTCTCCCTCTCCCTCTCCCTCTCTCTCTCTCTCTCTCTCTCTCTCTCTCTCTGTCTCTCTCTCTCCCTCTCTCCTTTCTTCTCCCTTTCTCTCTCTCCCTCTCCCTCTCTCTCTCTGTATGTGTGTGGGGGGATGTGTGTTTTCTACAGGTTTTTTTTGATATGATATTATTTTTTACCTATGATTTGTTGAGTTTACCTTCTAGTACCTTCTGTAGGGTTGGATTTGTGGATAACTATTGTTTAAATTTGAGTTTGTCATAAAATATTTTTGTCTATGGTTATTGAAAATTTTCCTGGCTATAATAGTCTGAGTTGGCACCTGGGCCTCTAAAGTAATTTTAAGATGAGGCATATTAACTATATCTTTTGAGGAGTAAATCTATACTTTTTAAATTTGGAAGTATCTGTGGTATGTGATTGTGTGTATAAAAGTAATTTCATGAGTGTGTACATGTGGCTTTCTTAAAATCAACTTTAGCTTTTTAAATATGAGCATTATTTGCATTTCTTATTTTAAACACACAGTTAATATCCTAAAATCACATTTTAAAAAAATAGTGATAATAGCTAACAAACCAAATTATCCATAACAAAATACGAATTTCTATTAAATACAAAGTTGTATGCTTAAGTTGTTAGTTCTATCATTTGTAATATGTGTCCATATTTTCAAACACTACCAAAGTTACTAAATCAAAAATAAAGTAAGGGTATGTAACTTTTCTAGATGCTTCGGTATCTAGCTTTTGTCCATACTCCTAGTGATGCAGTACACTTATTTGTTCAGCATTGTTTTATGATTATTCACTTTTTTGCTACATATTCAAATGTGCAATAGCTGGAAAAGATCAATATGTTGCTTGATATTTTACTACATGAAGATTTTGATAATTTTTCACAATAGCATCAAACAAATTATAAGAATCAATTAAAATTATAAATCAAATACCTTAAATAGTAGATTTAATAAAGAAACAGTTTTCCAAGATATTTATAAAATCAAGAATGAAGAGGTTGTCTCTCCATTGCCTTTCCAAGGGATTTTTGCCATGACTATCAAAGTAGACAATAAACATTAACCTTATGATACGTAGCCAGAAAATAAGGCAGTAGAATTGCAATTCAAATGTAAAAGTATATGTAAAAAAAAATCACAGGTGCAGAAATTTGACAGTTTAAATAACCCCTTCATTCAAAAATATTGACACTTGGACTTTCAAAAGAAAAGCCACTTTAGGGGAATATCTTCTAAACCATAAATCCACAAGCCTAACCTTTGCAGAAAGGCTCATTGCTGTAGTAATAATAAATACATTTGTGCAATCTTTTATTACTAGCTACCTTAAAATTTTTCTGAGGTTATAATTGCATTTCTTCTTAAACATCCATAAGCAAATTGAGCGATAATTATATCATGTAAACATTATTTAATTAATTTTGTTTTGTTTATTTCTTTTCAAAACCTCAATTGTATTTCACATTATTAAAGCTGCAATTTTTATTACATCATAAAGATGTTGATTTTTTTAAAGATGGAAACACTGGTCACTCCTTCATGTGTTGCCACTTACCATTATGTTTTGTTTATGGTTTGTTAGTCAGTTTCAGTTCCTATGACAGTGCTGATATTCAAGCCAGTTTTAATTAGTATTTTAGAAAGCTACTTGACATGTAGTGTCGACTGTTTCATTAAATAGTTTTTCAACATACATTATATCAAAAAAATTAATGCTACTCACTAATTATATCAAAATAAGCAACACATTTTTCTGACATCACTTATTCCCATTACTTGTCCCCATATTGAATTTCAATAGTGAGCTTGCGACTTCTATTTTCTCTTTCCAAGACATATAGCTCCTTAAACAGGCTACTAGATTTGGCTTTCTCAACAATTAATTTTATATTTTCTTACTTTTAAAATGTTTTTCTAATTTGTTCGGTAATCTGTTTTCCTTTTGAGTCAGGAAAGAAGAATGCTCATCTGAAATTAAAAGCTAGATCTGGGATTATTTTTGATCTACACACAAATCCAATTTTCCTTGGCACTGGCTAAAATTATAAAGAGATCTATGTTCAAATAAGTTCCTATAAATATAATTTATTAGTTCACAAATGAATATATTTGTAATGTAGGGAAAAGAGATTGCAAATTTTATATCAGGAATAATGGAAAATATTTTGAAAAAAGATCATATTCTTTACTAGTAATTTTAATGTCTGAATGAATCATACTCACTAAGTTAACATTAGTCAATATTAGTTTTTAACCTATTTAATGAAAATGCAATTTGAAATACAGTTTATCATCAGTATTATACAAGTATAGTGTTTAATATTCAAATTCCTTATGAAGATTTTGCTGAACACAATTATTTATTATTATTAATTATTTTAGCTTATTGTGTTTTATACATCTTTGAAAAACAAGAAATTGTAACAAAGATGCTGGGCTTAAAAACCTTTCTTAATAGCTATTGGAATATTTATTAATTAAAATATTGTTTTCTATATTCTTTCTTCTCTTCAATCCTTCCTATATATATCCCCTTTTGCAAGCAAAATCATGGCTAGTTTCCTCTTAAATTGTTACCTGTATAATACACACACCACACCCCCTCACACACAAACATCCCCTCAATCAATACAATGCTATATTTATGTGTTTAACTTCAGGACTGACTATTTGATGTTTCATAAGTAATTTAGTAGATCTTTCCAGGGAATAGTGTTTGTAAGAGTATTTGTCAATCATATATAAACTGAGTTTTAAAAACTGGATGAAACAGCAACCTCCACAACAACTGAAGAGTCATAGCCCCTTGGTCCACATCCAACAAAGAGGTGAGTGGCAACACTGACTCTCAGACCAAGCAGAAACTGGCAGTCTCTAAATGCCACCCTGGGAAAATAACCCATGAAACAACACCACTCTCTCACACACACAACTCTATCCTACACCAAAGCCAGCAGGGATATCCCCTGAAGGTCCAATCCCAGAAAAATCCAGATGGAAAACCCACAACCATACCCTATCCCAACCCCAAACTATATCATCAGGCAACAATCTCAGCAACCTCCAACAACTGGAGACCCTCAGTCCAGTGGCTCACAACTGACTAAGACCCCACTATGAGTTTACTAAGAAGGAAGCAATGGGAAGATGCCAATGCAATAGTACATATAGCAACATAAAGAACTACAAGGCACCATCAGAAGAAGCTGGTGTTACAACATCAAGACCTGGGTGTGGCAATGAAGAGGAAAATGAAAAAAAAACAACCTTAGAAACAACTTTATGAAGATAATAGAACCCTTCAAAAGGATATAAAAAACTCTTTTAAATAAATAGAAGACAATCAAACAAAAAATTTTAAAGAGATTAACAAATCCCTGAAAGAAAAACCAATAGAAAGAAACAGAAGGTGAAGAAAACATTTCAGGAATTATAAATTCAATTGGAAGCAATAGCAAATGCACAAATGGAGGCAATTCTGTAAGCAAAAAACCTGAAGAAATGAACTGGAACTACAGAGGCAAACATAACTAACAGAATGGAAGAAAATGTCTGGAGTAGAATATGTAATATTGGAAATAAAATTATTGGTTAAAGAAAACACTAGAACCAAAATACTCATAACACAAAATGTCCAGGAAATTCAGGACACCATAAAAAGATCAAACCTGAGAATAATTGGAATCAAAAAGGAGAAGAATACTAGCTCAAAGGCACAGAAAATATGTTCAATAAAATCATAGGATAAAACTTTACCAATCTAAAGAAGGAAATGCCTATAAATATGCAAGAAGCTTACAAAACATCAAATAGACTAAATGCCCCCCAAAGTCTTCTTGCCACATAATAATCCAACCACTAAACCTACAAAACAAAACAAAACAAAAAATACTAAGAGCTGCAAAGGAAAAAGGACAAATTACTTATAAAGGCAGGCCCACCAGAATAGCACCTGACTATTCAATGGAAAAAAATGGAAACAAGAAGGTCTTGGTCAGATGTTATACAGACACTAAAAGAGCATGGCTGTCAACTCAGATTACTATACCCAGTAAAACTATCAATTACCATAGATTGAGTAAACAAGATATTTTATGATAAACACGATTTAAGCAATACTTATCCACAAATCTGTCACTAGATAGAAAAGTCAAACCTAAGGAAACCAGATATACCCATGAAACCACAAACAATTGATAATCCAACAGAAGAAAAACCTAAAGAAAAGAAATACACACATGCTACCACCAAAAATAAAAGTAAGTAACAATCAACCTATACAAAGACACACTCTAACATATGGATACAAAATCAGAATCCATCCTTATGCTATACATATGCTATACATATGCTATACATGTCAACTTCAAAGAAAAACACAGGCTTAGATTAAAGGGTTGGGAAAGAATTTATAATCAAATGGTCCTAAGAAACAAGTTGGCATAGTCATCCCACTATCTAATAAAATAGACTTTAAATGAAAATCAATCCCAGAGAGACCAGGATGAATATCACTTATTCATTATAGGAAAAATCCACTAAGTATCAATCTAGAATATTTATGCCCCAACACCAGGGCACATGCTCATGTAAAAGAAATACTACTAAAGCTTAAACCTCAAATCAAACTCAACACATTAATAGTGAGAGACTTCAATATCCCCACTTTTACCCTTGGATATGTTAACCAGACAGAAACTCAATAGAGAAGAAATGGATTTAACAGAGGTTATGACACAAATGAACTTAATAGTTAAATACAGATGATACCACCCAAACACAAAGGAATATACGTTTTTCTCAGCACTCCATACAACTTTCTCTAAAATTGATCACATATGTTGTCATAAAGCAAATGTCAGTAGATACAAAAGAAATGGAAATAACTTCTTGTATTTGTTCAGACCACCATGGTATATCTTATAGTTCAACAAAACAAAATTTACAGAAAGCCCTACAAATTCATGGAAACTGAACATCTCTCAACTGAGACACCTCTGTGTCAAGGAAGAAGTTTATAAATAAATAAATAAATCAAAAACTTCATAGAATTCAATAAAAATAAATTACAAATTACAAATACCAAAACTTATGGGATATAATGAAAACAATGTTTAGAGGAAAATTCAGATGCCTATATATATATATATATATATATATATGTATATATATATATATATATATATATATTAACTAGGCTTCATCTCAGAGATGCAGGGATGGTTAAACACAGACACACACACACACACACACACACACACACACACACACACACACACACACCTGTGCATGTCATTCATCATAAAAACAAACTGAAAGAAAATTAAAAACACATGATCATCTGCTTAGATGCTGAAAACGCCTTTGACAAAATTCAACACTTCTTCATGATAAAAGTCCTGGAGAGATGAGGAATACAGCAAAAATACCTAAAAAGAAGAAAGTTAATGAAGTCAGTCAACAGCCAACATCAAAACATGGAGAGAAACACAAAGCAATCCTACAAAAGTCGGGTACAAGACAAGGCTGTCCAATCTCTCCTTATGTATTCAATATAGTTCTCAAGGTTTTAGCTAAAGCAAAAAGAGAACAAAAGCAAAGTAAGGGAGGCTAATTGGAAAGGAAGAAGTCAAACTATCTCTATTTACAGATGATATGACTATATACATAACTGATCCACAAAATTCTACCAGGGAACACCGACACCTGAAAAACAACTCCAGCTATATAGCAGGTTACAAGACTAACTCGTAAAAATCAATAGCCCTCCTTACACTAAGGACAAAAGGGCTGAGGAAGACATAGAAAAATGTGACACTTTATAATACATGCAAATAACATTAAATACCTTGACTTAATTCTCACCAAAGAAGTAACAGATATGCTTGAAAAAACCTTTAAGTCACCAAAGAAGGAAATTGAATAGAATATCAGAAAATGGAAAGATCTCTCATGATCCTGGATAGGTAGGATCAACATAGTAAAAATAGTCATTTTTTCAAAAGCAATCTCTAGATTTAATGCAATTCTTATTAAAAAACTAACACAATTTTTCAAAGACCTTGAAAGAACAGTACTCAACTCCATATGGAATAATAGGACACCCAGGATTGCCAAAACAATTATGTTCAATGAAAGAACTTCAGGAGGCATCACCATTCCTGACTTCAAGCTATATTATAGAACTACAACAATAAAAATAGCCTGATACTGGCATAAGAAAACAGACTTGTGGATCAATGGAATCAAACAAAGACCTGACTTTAACCACCCACCTATGAACACCTGATTTTTGACAAAGAGGCAAAAATATTCAATGGAAAATTCAACAAATGGTGTTGGCATAACTTGATAGTAGTAGTAGAAGAATGCAAATAGATCCAAACCTATCACCCCACACAAAACTCAAATCCAAGGGGATCAAAGACCTCAACATAAACCCAGCTATACAGGAACTTGATAGAAAAGAAAGTGGGGAATTGTCTTAGACACATTGGCACAGCTGAGGACTTTGTAAATATAATACCAGTAGCACAGACACTAAAAACAACAATGAAAAGTGGGACATCCTAAAATTTAGAAGATTCTGTACAGCAAAGGACACAGGCAATAAGACAAAAACGACAGCCTATATAATGGGAAAATACCAACCCTACAACTGACAGAGAACTGATTTCTAAACTATATGGAGAACTCAAGAGACTACAGCCCTCAAACACATATGCCAATTAAAACTTGGAGTCCAAAGCTAAAAGGGGAATTCTTATCAGAAAAATTATAAGTGGTGAAAGGCAATTTAAAAGTTGTTCAACATCATTAGCCATCAGAGAAATGCAAATCAAAACAACTCTGAGATACCACCTTACACCTTTCAGAATGTCTAAGATCAAAAACACAGTTGACAGCCTATGATAGGAAGGATGTGGAACAAGGGGAAGACTCCTCCATTGTTGGGAGGAGAGTATACTTTTACAGCCACTTTGGAAATCAGTATGGATTTCCTCTGAAAACTGGGAATCAATCTCCCTAATTATCCAGCAATAGCACTATTGGGCTTATACCTAAAAGAATGCACATTCATACTCCAAGGGCATTAACTCAACTATATTCATAGAAAAATTATACATAATAGCAAAAACCTAGAAACAACCTAGATGACCCTCAATTGAAGAATGGATTATTCACGAACTATAGATGCACAATGTAGTATACCTAACAGAAAAAAATTGACATCCATAAATTTGCAGGCAAATTTATAGATTTGGAAAATATCCTACTGATTGAGTTATCACAAGCACAAAAAGATTGGCATGGGGTGTATTCACTCATAAGTAGATTTTAGACCCCCCCCCCAAAAAAAAACAAGAATATTCAAGCTGCAAACTACAACCCCTGAATAGCTTGGGATCAGAAGGAACTTAAGAGAGATATCCAGTAACCCCTCTAGGAAACAAAAATAGAGCAGATCTCTTTAGCAAATTGGGATCATAACAGATAGAAACCAAAGAGAGGTAGGAACAAATACTGAAAGATGGGGATGGTTGAGTGAAAGGGGCAACAATGAGGGAGAAAAAAGAGATGAGTATCTTGACAGATGTAGCCAATGTGGTCTTGGAAAGAGACCAGGTTCTAGGGAAACCTCCAAGAACTCACAGGATATCCTTGGCTATGTCTCCAACCAGTAGCAGAGGGGGTACCTAAACAGGTCTATTTTGTAATGAAATGAATGACCACCTTAATTGTCATTATAAAACCTACACTTACAATTAATAGAGGCCGAATCAGAGATACATAGCTAAGCATCAGATGGAGCTTGTAGTCGAGAGAGAGAGAGAGAGAGAGAGAGAGAGAGAGAGAGAGAGAGAGAGAGAGAGAGAGAGAGAGAGAGAGAGAGAATCTATATGAACAAAGAGACCGGGATTGTGAGGAGGAGTTCCACAGAGATGGCTATCTGGAGTTCTAGGGAGTTCACTGAATCTAAAACAGCTACTAGGGAAAACCATCAGGAAAAGGAATTAAATCCTCCAAAGGTAGATGATTGTTTTTTGACATAGGTAGTAAGTGGAACCTTGTGGAGTAGGATCTGACTATGTTCCTATGCATGAACTACCTTTTAAGCCATTTCTCTATAGAGGAACACCTAACCCAATCCTAGTATTGGGATGAGGGAATCAGACCTACTTCAAATGGATACACCAGACTGAACTGAACCATCTTTGAACTCCTTTCTCTCCTTGGGGAAAAGACAGGGAGATTAGCAGAGAGGAGGCTGAGGGAGGACTGAGAAGGTTTGGGCAGAGGGAACGGAGAACGAACATGGGAATATATGGGAAAAACATTTTTTCAATAATAAAAACAAAATAAAAATTATAAAACAAACTATATATAATTTTCTTTATGTAAGTATATTTCTCCATGCAGAATAAAAGTGACCTTTTTTTACAAAAAAATAGAATCTGTTTTAAATTTCTTTGAATTATACTATGTCATTCATAGTACCCAAAAGCAAATAGAAAAATTAACATGTTATATATTTAGAAGCCTGTATGATAAAAATATATAAAGGTTAAAAACAGAAGATACCACCTTAATATTTACCTGTGACATTTTTAATAATACTCACATTTTAAATTTTCTTTATTTTTTTACTAGAAATTTTATTCATCGTACACTCAAAAATCATTTCTGATATTGATAATTTGTAGCAATAATTCATGTTTAAAGAGAATCACTCCTGTGGCTACAAAGAGTTCTATTTTGCTAAAATATAAACTGACTTGAATTGATACGTTTATCATTGTAAGAGAAACACAGATATCTTCTGAAATCGACTTAGAGCTATGCACACATTCTTTCAGTAATTTCTAAAATTACTAGAAATGTCATAATTTCCTGTGAAGTAAATATCTAATTGTTTTTGTATAAACTAATCTGGAAATCTGTTCAGAAACCAGCTCATTATTGTAAGAGTTTTGGAAAGAGCACTGACATGTGGAAAATTTGAGGCATCATTTACTTATTACCTCTCCCAAGAATAAAAATAAAAACTTGAACAGTACTTAAGATTAATTTATTATTTAATTAATTTTATTCATAAACAATTTCATACATGAATATAATACATACTGATTTTCCTGAACTCTCACCCCATCCTCTTCTATCTCCTTCCAATAACTATCACTATATCTTTCTCCTATTAGGCTCATAATTTCTAATTTTATTTTATGACCACTTGTTAAACCATAGCCTTTTAGGCACTCACTGGATGAAAAACTTCTCAATGGAGTCTGATAGGTTCATGAGTGGTAACACCACTGAGAATAATGATTTTCTTCTCTATCCATCTCTTTCTCTTTATCCCTGTCATGTTCCCTTTGTGTCTGTGTTCTCTTCTTTTCTGCCTCCCCTAACCCCTCTTTAGCAAATAGTCAGGCAATGTGGGCCTTCTATTCATTTTTGAATGGTTGTTGACTATCCATTCTTGAACAGATACAGTACAGGCTCTCACAAATGCATTGAATTCATGATTGTAATATATTGTTCCCAGAAGATGCCAATTCCCAGCCCTTCTTATCTTTCAGGTCTTCCAATGCTTTCCATCCGTATTTTGCAAAGTTCTATGAGCTTTTGAATAGACAGATGCCCTTTAACCAAAGAATATGTATATTTTTAAAGTGCGGTACATTTACTCAGTAGAGTATTAAAAATCACAGCTTGAAAATTTTCAGGAAAGTGGATAAAACAAGAACAAAAATAAAACAAACAATCCTGAGTGAGGTAACCCAGACCCAGAATGGCAAACGTGCCATGTACTGAAACAAAAATGGATTTTATATATAAAGCAAATAAAACTGGACTATAATTTTCAACCTCCCAAAATTTAAGTGACAAAGAGGACCTCAAGAGAGACATGCATGGATCTCCCTAAGAAGGAGAGATAGATAAGATCTCCTTAGTAAACTGGGAGCATGGGGGAAGGAGGGAGTATTAGGATACATGAGGGATTGGGAGGGCCATGCTGGAGGCCATATCTTCATAAAGGGAGCCATTATGGGTTTAGGAAGAAAGCTTGTGCTAGGGAAATTCCCAGAAATCCACAGAGATGAGCCCAGCAATAGTGAAGAGGTTGCCTGAACTGGTTTGCCTCAAGTATTTGACTGAAGCAAATCCAGAGACTCACAGCTCAGCAATGAGCAGAGCTACTGAAGTCCATTTGAAGATAGGGAGGAGTCAAGATCATGATGGGGAAGCCAGAGACACAGATGCCCAGAACTACTGGGAGCTGCTGACTCTCGACTGACAGCTCTGGAGCCTTCATGAACTAACTAGGTCCCATTTATGTGGGCGACAGTTGTGTGACTTTGGCAGCTTGTGGAGCATCTGGTAGTGGGACCAGGATTTATTCCTAGTATATGAAATGGCTTTTGGGAGCCCGTTTCCTATGGAGGGATACCTTGCTCAGCCTTCTTGCAGGGGTAGGATTAGTCTTGCACCAACTTGATATGACAAACTCTGTAGACTCTCCATGGGAGGCCTTATCATCTCTGAAGAGAGAAGTAAGTGTGGAATGAGAAGCAAGGGGTGAGCAGGAGTAGGGGAGAGAGGGGAACTGTAGTTGGTACGTAACATGGGAAAAAACGTTTTGAAATAAAAAAAAAAAAGAATGAAACAAAAAAGGAGATAATGATGTCATGCTTATTCCTTTTTTATTCATTTTTGTACACTGCTTCTTTATTAATAATAATGCAGAGAAAAAATTATATATTTTTATTATATGAGGCAAAATCAACAAATAAGAAGAATTTTGAAAAGGCACAATAATTGATTATCCAGTACTATCAGAGCTAAAACATAATATAAGCACACACACATGAGAAGATTTTATTTATCTATTTAGGGATATATAGATTATATAGCAACAATTTAAAAATAGAATTAAACAGAAAGTATGATAGATGACATATGGTAGTTTGAAAAAAATAAAGGGGGAAATTTATGAAATTTTATTATAATATAAAAAATTAGTTTTATAAAAACCTAAGCTCCAATACCTTGAAAAGAATCAGAAGGATATTTTGAACAAAATGAGTACTATTCAGAAAGTATTTTTGTACACCGAGACTGTTAGTGCACTGTATGTATTGTCTACAACTAGTTTCAAACTTTCAGATTTTGTGTTGAGATCTTTGGTTCATTTGAAATTAGTGTTTGGGAATGGTGACAGATAATGATAAACTTCATTCTCCTAACAGGTGGGCATCTAATTTTTTCATAACTACTAGTTCCAGATTCTGTCTTTTCTCTACTGTCTATCTTTGATATTTGTGTCAAATATAAGATGGCTATACTTATATGCTCTCATTTTTATACATTCTGTTTTGCTCCATTGGTGTACGCATCTATTTCTTTACAATTATATCGTTTTGGTTCCATGTATCTGAATATATATTAAAATCTTCAATTGTAACTTCTCTAGCACTGAAGTTTTTTATCAGCATTGTTTTAGCTGTCTTGGGCTTTTGTGATTTAATAAAATTTTGAAATTTTTTTCTATGCTGTTTCGAAGAAGAAATTTATCAGAATTTTGATAGGAATTACATTGAATTGGTGAATGCTTTTAATAGAAGGGCCTGAGGAAAATCACTGAAATTCCCAACTTTACTTTTACTTCTGTAAATGACAACAATGACCAGCAAGGAATCATAACAGCAAAAGTAAAATAATTCCATTATATCTTCTCATTCCCAATAGATATCTAACTAAACATAATAACTGTTTAAGTAGGAAATTCAGACCTGAGTATTATAAACCAACTGAAATATCTGTAGTTGGTACGGTGATGATATCCTAGAAGATAAATACTACAGCTACTTTTTGTAAAGCATTATATTATATAATAGTTAGCTATCTAAATATACTCACAGAAAATTTTTTAAAAAGTTTTACCAACATAAAAATATCATACAAGAATCAGAAAGATCATTTGAAGAAAAGTAACCCTATTTAGACAGTTTATCTCTCACTTCTTCACATTGCTTCATTGTGTGCTGGATAGGAGACCATTAAAGAATACAACAACTGGTAAAATTCAGAGAATAACTGGCCATCTAGTATCTATATGTTGATAAGTCTACCACTCAACTTCTCTTCACCTATGACTCAAGGAAAAATATGGAAGAAGCTCTGGACCATGAGAGGTCTTTTGGAGGAAGAGGGGAGTGGTTGAAGGAATTTGAGGAAAAACTGTGGTTGGTAGATAAAATAAATTTTTAAAAATCTTAAACAAAAAGCATGTCTGAATCAGAGGAGCAGGACATCTGATTGAAAATTGTATCTTCTGAACTTGGTAGAAGAGCTGTACACTTGAAATCTCAAAGTTATAGTTGCCTACCCAAGATGGGAACAAAAACAGTTGATAGACAAACATAAGTGGACAATATCTCAGAAGGCCTCAGTTGTATGTAAACAGTTAATGATGCCGGCAGATATGGATCAGTCTTCTCCATGCATGAGCAAACCATAATTGGCTAACCAATATCAAATTGTGCCTAAACCCATACTCATATGAGCACGCTTAATGAATTCAAGAGGTTGTATTTATATATGTATTCATATATATTTGTATGTATCCCAATAATAATTAAAGAATATGATTATATGAGAGAGCAGGGACACCACAAAAGAATTAGAAAATGAAACAGGGAAATTAATGTAAATATATAAATAGAAAAAAATTAAATGACTGTTCTTTAAAAATTAAATTGAAAGAAAATATATCATCTGCTTAATGTTAATTAAGAATTATGTTATAGAAATAATTAAAGAAAACAAATAGCTTCATATCCAGTAATAAATATTTAATATATATTCAAAGTTTTATATTTAAAGAATTAAATATTGATATATTGGTGTCTCTAAAACTAAACATATTTGAGCAAAGTATCATCAAACATAATTGTAATGTCAACACCTAGGCTACTGAGGCAGAAGAATAACAAATTTTGTTTAGTTTTAGCTATAAATACAACTTTATTATAAAAAATATGTGAATGGATCTGCTATTTAAAATACATGGTTAAATAAATGTAAAAATAACTACATCTTGTGACAAAACATATCTTTTACTGCATATTTTAAAAGTGATAATATTTAAAATGGAAAGGTACCCTGAAAGCATAGAATGAGTGAATAAACCACCAAATTTCCACTACTAGAATAAATACAACTAAATATCATACATAGAAAAAAAATAGAAAAAGTTTATCTACATGGAAAGGTACATCATAGAAAATGACTCAAGAACAGAGAGTTCAAACATGATGCAAAAGAGAAAAAAATTAAAAATGATAAAATACCAGTCCTAAACTAGTAGATTGGCTGAATTCTCAAAAAACTGACCAGCATGTAAGACAACAGAATTGAATAAAAATTGCATAAAATTAAGTTATTTGACTACTTCTTATAAATTTTAATTCAGACTTTTGAAATCATGCAACAGTGGTACTCAGTTGTATAAAAGAGTCATGTAACTATAGACATTCACATCTAGTGCACCATCCTGTGTGACTGATATCTCTTCTTTACTTTCCAGAACCCATAGGAAGAAGTCAGGCAGAAAACACCATTTAGTTATATAGAAAGAAACTACTTTACTTTATTACTTAACATAAAAGAAAATATATAAAAATGTACATGAGTTTACTGATACTGAATGTGGTTAAACATGTTGGTGTTTATTCATATGGGATTAATCTTTGGAAATATATTCTATTCTGTGGAGAGCTATCAGTATTTAAGTTTAAACAGTAAAAATACAGCCTATAAAAGATAATGCATATTTGTAATCACTTATATAATAATAGAATTTATCTCACAGTTCTACACGTATTTACATAATTAATAAATATTTTATAGTTTAATATATTTAAAATGGAAATTAATATTTTTAAATGGGTAATTTCTCTAGAAACATATTTCTCCAGAGTTTCAGTATATTTGTAATTCTTAGATTATACATTTAGTATTCAGACATAAAATAAAAAAACAAATGGATTAAGCTTAATTTAAAATGTGTTATGAAGACAAATTATTCTACAAATTTAAAGTGGCATTAGAAAAAAATACAGCATGTTTTATGAAGACTTACAGATGTGGCAGGAGGATAGATTCTAGGCTTCTTATTTTCCTACTGTGCCTGCATCTGTGATGATAACATTCTTTTATTAATAAGAGGGTTCATTTTTTTTCTATTTGGAAATATCTTGGCCTGTTGCTCAGGATTTGTTTAAAAGAGCTGGCAAAAAAAAAAAAAATAGTGTCACTTGTGTTGTTTACCTCATAAGTATCCTTGTAAATAATGGTGCCAAATACTGTTACTTCCCAATTTAGAAATAAAGCATTGCGATTATCGGCTTCTGTAAATAGAGCCCATTATCCTTAATTTTCACTAGAAAATAGTATGGAGACTTTTGATTTTTTTGTGTGTATATATATAATTTGAGAAGCATATATATTGTTAATCTGCTTTTTGCATCACCCACAAAATTTTTCTGAATCTATATAGAAATGCCATTGTATTGTATCTTTCATCTTTTAGGATATTTCCCTAAGATTCTTTATGCTCATATTTGACATGTTTCTTGTTGCTATTATTATGCACAAAATCATGCCTGATTAAGCTCAGTCAGTTTACCAGGCAGGGGGTTTGTGTAGCTCTGCAGGTTGTTACCTAATTGTCATCTCTTTGGAAACTAGATTAAAGGATTTTTCTCAGAGAGTGCTGCTCACCTGTTTGTTCATTCCATTAATTTAGGTTGTCTTTCCTGCTGTTCAATAAAAACCTACCACCAGGAGAATTTGGTAAGGTAACTTTTTATCTGCTACTTACCTTCCTAATGGATTATGTTGATGTATCATAGAGTTTTGTGTGGCCTATAAATTCTTTAACACTCCTTCTTTACCTAAGACAGAAAAGGAGCTAGAAAACTTGTTTTTATCAGAGATTATTATGTATAAAATTCTAATGCCTGGGGATGAACTTTAAAGTATTTAGATCACTGGAAACTACACAACCTAGCTTGAAGTAAAATGAACATTTTTGATAAAACACTGAAAATCAGCATGTAATACTTACATTTCTCTCTTAAAAATACCATAATAAGAAGTTCATTTTAAATGCTTTATTATACCATCATATTGTGAATTAAATTTTGCTCCTAAAAAGTGTAAACTCAATGTTATGAATAAGTATACAAATTAGGATGTAATATATATTTTACTTGATATCATTTCTTATAAATTTTTGTGTAAATGTTGTACATCTTTTATAAAAATATACATTGATTCTGAAACTGATTCACTTATAATAGCAAAGTGAGTACTGTTTCTTCCTGATTTAAGAAACATTTTGTATTCACTAAACACTATTCCTTTTTAATTGTGTACTGCATTTTTCCATCAGAGACTGATCACAGAAATCATCTGTGTGGTAGACTATGACAGTAGCTTAAAACATGAAAAATACAGCAACATTCCACAGTTAAAGCAAAAAGAAATGATAACCCTACAATATCAGGTACATAATTATATTACTGTTTTAACAAATGCTATTATATTTCCTACATAAGTACATTGGAAATTTGAAAAAGTGACTTTTGTATCTCTCTAAATTAAGGTAATTAAGAATTCTTTCCTGTGTCAAACTGAAAGGAGAAGTAAATGAATAGCTACATTGGTTACCATCATTTTTTTTTCAATATCCTTTGAGCATCCTTCCTTAATGAAAGATTTTCATTAGGGATCTAGGTGCTATATATTTAGATGAATTATATTTTAGAAATTTATACCTTCAGAATAAAGCCAAATATACTGTAAAATATTTCATGACACATAGAAAGATTATTTGTGAACTACATAAATGGTAAAAAGTAAACTACAGGCCTGAAAAAATATTTTCACAACATTAGCACAATTACTCAATATTATGACATTAGATCTACCACATTCCTTTAAAATATTTGCTAATAGGTATCTCTTTTTGTTTGATTCTTCTGTCATACTCTCCTTTCTTTCTTCCCGTCCTCCCTCCCTTTCTTATTTTCTTTCCTGCAGTTTAAATTACCAGATAGAAGACATTGATTGTGAAATGAATACATATTGCTTAACAATTTGAACATTGGCTCAGTTAACTCATTTTGTGGTAAGAAAACACTACACTATCTTTCTTCATTTTCCAGAATATATTATAAAATAGAGTCATCATTAAAACACTATATCCTTTGTGCTTATTTTGGTAAATTAAACTTTTATACCCTTTGAATACTATCCTGTTGGAATGTTTTCAAATATAATAAAAACAGCCAGAAATATCAGAGGGATCTACCCATAGTCAGTCTAGGAAGATCAGACAGTGGTAACTCACACCTTTAATCCCTGCAAAGAAAATATCCAGGGAGTAGTGAATCCATTCTGAGCTGAAGTCATTTTAGTTTACAGGAGTTCCAGGCTCCCAGGCAAGCAGAGGTGAGGCCATGCCTTAACTGAGCAAAGAAAGTATTTAAGGCAGCCATAGAAAGACAGAGCAGGCAGAAGAAGCCAGGAGTTGCGAGGCTGAGGAGCTGGAAGACAGCTGGGTGAGATCTGACTGTAGTGTTTACTCTCTGATATCTCAGCCTTCCCAGAGATTTGGCCCTGAGTTTCCTTTATTTGTGCAACACACATCGATCCATTCATCCCTGGGAAAAGTGCTTTATAGTCTAACCCTCTGTGAAAGCATCTTTCAAAGGTTCCACAGGTAAGTAAGGCCATTTGGCATTTGTATTTCCATTCTCAATTTATTTTACTTAAAGTAATGTTTTCCCTACTTATCCAAGTTTTGACAACTGTAAGAGCTTCCTCTTTTAGTATCTGACTCACCTTTCAATGTGTATGTATATATTTCCTTCATTCATTGTTGTGCATGCAAATATTGATGCTAAGTCTTGACTTTGGAAATAATTCTACCATAAAAAATTATCTAAATATCATTTTTCATACATATTTTATTTACTATGAATGGATATCTAGAAATGAAATGTCTTTTGTAATGAAGCTCTAAGGTGTTGTTGATACTGAATTACTAAAGTACATGTCTTTCAAAACTATTTTCAACATTTCTTTCTTACACAGCTTTACTGTGACTCATTTTTGGCTACTTTTTTTTTTAACATTCTCTGAAAGGTGAATTGATATGTCTTTTGATTTTCCATCACTACCTTAATGAAAAATATTGGTGATATTTTAAAATATTTTTGTATGTCATCTATATGTCACTTTTTTTCTTTTTTCAAATTTTTATTTCAAAAGGTTTTTTCCATATCTATAACTGCTCTCCCTCCCTTCCCTCATCCAAGTTCTGGGGAGGGTGGAGTCTGAAGGAGGTCTGGGAGGAAGGAAGGGAAAGGAAGGAGTGGTAGATATAGAAAAAATCATTTTAAATCATTAAATTTAAAAAGAAAGAAATCAAAGTTAGTAAAACATTATGTACTCCATTTCTGGGATATTTTACTACTCATTTCTGTTTTTTAGCTTAGCCTTTAGAGTTTGATTTGATCTCTTTATGAATGCTTGCCCTGTATAACTATAATATGTTTCTGCTATAATAAGCAAAAATTGTTTCATTTTACTAAAGACATATGATAGAACATTGCCAGTCTTAATTTGAACAGGTATTTCCATGATGGCCATAACATCGAGCAAATGTGTAATTACAAAATCAGCCTTTTCTGAACTCAAAGCAGTTACCCAATGAAAACCTGAAAACATATCTATTGTATGTATGATGTACAGATCTTAATTTTTCAAATTCTGTAAAAATAAATGCATGCATCTGCCAGATTTCAGTTCTATTTCTACCCTTAGGATTACTTCATGCTGGCAATGGAGTTTGGTTATAGAAGGCTGTCTTGGAGAGATTGGGAGGGGTAGGGGGAGGGAGAGTAGGGGGATACATTGATGGAGATGACATTTTTTAATTAAAAAAATAAATTTAAGAAGGGAGAAGGAACAGGTGGGACATCTCTTTTATAATTTCTTTGGCTTATAGTCAAGTGATGGAGAATTTTTTTTTTCTTAAACTTTGCTATTGACATGATGTTTTTTAAATGAAACTCTGAGGCCTCTCACACATTTCATATTATTAATTTATCAATTTCATCATTACCTTATGTTAGAGGACCTTACAGAGATGTATGGGATCAGACATGTTTTATATATAAGGGATGATCTCTATTCCAGATTATTTCTTGTAACAGAATAAGTAATGAAGTTAGTTCTGACTCATTATTACTAAAATCAGCAGAAAGTAACTCTGCATTCTAAGAGTCTGTGTCTATATTAAAAGGTTCTGTATAGTCCATTAATACCATCAAGATAGTTTTGAAGAGAGTATAAGGGCATATAGCCACTTTATTTATATTTTTTATTTGTAACCTGTCATTATTAATTTGCTACCATCAATATAAAATGTAGGAGCTTCATAAATTGGTGTATCCCATATAAAACCCAGATGAATCCAATTAGTTCCCTTTCTGAATTGATTTTTTTTTTTTTTTTGCTTTGAGGCTATCTGCTATTAATCTCTCCCAAAACTTATTACAATCTCTTTGCTAAGGCTCACTTTCTGTTCATAATTGGTCAATTTCTTCATTAGTGAAAGTACAACAATTTCTTTGTCCATTCCGATTAATTGACAAAGTCTTAAATTTCTTTTAAAAATCAAATCAGAAAAATTTTCCACATATGTCTTTAATTTCTTACTCATTTTATATGGTAAAAATATCCATTCCAATATCAATATAGTATTTTTTCCCTTTGCATTAAAGTTCCTGTAGGAGAATGCTTTTTTTTTTTTCATCTTTCTTCAGTTCTGTCCCATGAATTAAAGGCCACCGTTCAGCATAAATTCCAGGTGTGATCATTGTATTGTGATTACTTTTTCCTTTAGCGTAATATCTCTCCCCACAGAGATTTCTATACTTCTATCTCTGCTTCTTTGTTCTATTGGTCCTCATCCTTTCACCATGCCCTCCACTGTAAAAGAGGTCCAGTCTCCAAAAAAGTAATAACCTTATCTAACCACTCCATAGGGATAATGAAATTACATGTTGACCTGGAATTTAACATTTGTTTCACAAATGGTGAGTAAGTACCATAAGTGACATTTGTTCCTTGACTTTTCTTAATTCTAACATTTGTACTGGAGGGCTTAGTTCAGTCCCATGTAGATTCCCCAGCTGTTGTGATTTCAGAGCTCATGAGCTCCCAATAGCTCAGGTCAGCTATTCCTGTGGGTTTCCTCAACTCTTTCACTTATATAATCTCTTCCCTACCTCCCTCCCTCCCTTCCTGCCCTCTATCTTTCTTCAATTGGACTGGGAGATCAACCTGGTGCTAAGTTATGAATCTCTGCATTTGTTTCCCACAGTTGCTGGATGAGGGTTCTATAATAACAATTAAATTGGTCGTCTATTTGATTATAGTAGAAAGTCAGATTAGGCACCCTCTCCACTATTGCTTAGATTCCTAGACAGGGTAATTTTTATGAGTTCTTTGATGTTTCCCTATGACCAGATTTCTTCCTAACTCTATAACAGCTTCCTCTATAAAGATCTTTCTTTCTTTCTTTCTTTCTTTCTTTCTTTCTTTCTTTCTTTCTTTCTTTCTTTCTTTCTTTCCTTCCTTCCTTCCTTCCTTCCTTTCTTTCTTCCTTCCTTCCTTCCTTCCTTCCTTCCTTCCTTTCTTCCTTTCTTCCTTTCTTTCTTTCTTTCTTTTCTTTCTTTTCTTTCTTTCTTTCTTTCTTTCTTTCTTTCTTTCTTTCTTTCTTTCTTTCTTTCTTTCTTTCTTTCTTTCTTTTCTTTCTTTCTTTCTTTCCTTTCTTTCTTTCTTTCCTTTTCTTTCTTTCTTTCTTTCTTTCTTTCTTTCTTTTCTTTCTTTCTTTCTTTCTTTCTTTCTTTCTTTCTTTCTTTCTTTTCTTTCTTTCTTTCTTTCTTTCTTTCTTTCTTTCTTTCTTTCTTTCCTTTCTTTCTTTCTTTCTTTCTTTCTTTCTTTCTTTCTTTCTTTCTTACTTTTCCCTCTCTGTTGAACTCACAAATAAACCAACCCATTCCCACATGTTCTCATCCCACCTCTCCCTCTCCCACCACTCTGTGGTTCCTATTTACTCAGGGAATCTTTCCTATTTTCCCTTCTTAGGGAGATCCACGGATGTCTCTCTAGAGCTTCTTTCTGTTTCCTAGCTGCTCCAAAGTTGTGGATTGTAGCCTGGTTACTCTTTGATTCAAGACTAAATTCCACTTATGAGTGAGTACCTACCATGTTTTTATCTTTTTGGATCTGGGTTCCCTCACTTAGAATGATATTTTCTAGATCTAAGACTAATCAAAATTTGTGCAACACAAAGCATTTAAGAGGAAATATTTTTTAAAAAGCTATAGAAGTCATGGAAATACCTTCTTCCATTGTGAGGAATACTTCAAAACCCCCAAGCTAAAAACCATGACATATAGAGGGAACCTGATGAAGATGATGATACCTCAATTAATTTGATCCCAGATGATCATTGCTTATTTGAATCAATGGTCCATATCCTTCTGGTATCCTTCATCCTTTCTGATTCCTACAATCTTTCCTTCTCCTCTTCCACGGTTTCCTGATATCCTGATAGACCAAATGGAGACTTCCAGATTAGTCTTTCTTCATAATGTCTAACTGTTGGTCTCTGCACTTGCCTCCATCTGTTATTAGAGCAAGCCTTTCTGATGAGAACTGATAAGGCATCAACATATAACTTTATTACCCTAATTTTTAAAAACTTAAAGGTAAGTTTAAGATCCATATCTGTTTGTTTCAGCTTCTCGGGCTGTTTTGTTTTTATCCAACCCTCCCCAAATAAGCCAAGTTCTAGATTTCAATTCTTACTGTTCATTGCAGAAATTTAATTTCTTCCGCTTCTTCTAAATTACCCAAACTCTTCCTTGCCAACATAAAATTTGCAATTATCTATCTTGACTGCTACATTCAACATCATTGGTCACTTTTTACTTAGTATTTGTTTTAGTGTATATTCTATATTGATGTCAAATACTGAAAAATTAAAAAAAATATCATTGACCTGGTGTTTATTGAGAATAAAATACACTCACTTCCCATCTACTTTTCTCTACAATAGCTTATCATTTGTCCCTTATAACTAACACTAATAGTTTATATTGATTATCACTGAATCTAGCATTAGACATGATAAGCTTAATTTCTTTCCATATATCTAATAAAATATGTGGGTCACTGGTTCATCAGATTATTGCAATTATTCAGTGACATGCCATATTGCAATGAAATAGCACTGTTTTTGACAAATAATAAGCAATATATAGTAGTAAAACACCATGTAAACATGGCATTCCAATGGAAACCTGTTGTAAATGTCACTAATAAATAAATATTTTGGATTTGTCTGTTGTTTAAATAGCAAGTTAGGTGGTTTTAATACTCAATATTGAAATATTCTCTTATATTTGGACATTAGAAACAAGATAAAGAGCAAATTCAACCACTCCCCCTTTAAATACTTATAACTGTAGTGTCAAATTAAGATGAACATATATGCTACTTTGATCTCATTTCTTTTCCTGAAGAAATAAGTATGTGGATCATTCAATTAATTAAGGAACTCCATTGTTTATTTAAGGATTATCATCAAATGTCTATTGTATGTGGGAATTTTAATGTGTAATAACTTGCGTAACACACACACACACACACACACACATACATACATACATGCATACATACATGTCTCTCTGTATTTCACACACACATACACACAGAGAAAGAGGATAAAGAGAGAGAGAGACAGAGAGACAGAGACAGAGAGAGATAGAGAGAGAGAGACACAGAGAGAGAGAGAGAGAGAGAGAGAGAGAGAGAGAGAGAGAGAGAGAGAGAGAGGGAGGGAGGGAGGGAAGGAGGGAGGGAGGGAGGGAGAGCTCTACTTTTGTCATTTTTGAATTCCAGATTTAAGTTCCCTTATGTCTGCAATTTTGACTTTTTGTATAGGTCTTGGAAAGCTGCCAGGCCTTCACTTTGGGAAATACTGCTCTGGGGAACATTGATTATAATGTAGTTATTAACACTTGATTATAGGTTTTAAGAATTGTATTTTGAGACTTCAATACATTATAGATCACAGTGTTAGACTTGCACATTTTGAAGTATGACTTTCCTAGAGATTCTAGACAGAGACATTTTAAATACCCACATCTTTTGGAATTCATTGTACATTTTCAGATTTCTAATTTTCTAAGATCTGACATAATGCATAATTTCTATAGCCAATCCATTTTCTCAAGGGAGTGTGGGGCTACAAGACTTCTTCACTGTGTGATTTTGGTACAAAACCTTTATTAGTTGTTTAATTTTTTATATGAAACTGTAAAGGTTTTATCCTTTGTATTAACAAATGCAAATAGTAACAATCAAATATAGTTTACAATTAGTAATCATTAATGCTTTAATAAAGCATAATTCTGTAGCAAATCCTGTCAGTTTTTCTTAACTGTGCTTCTGAAGATGTGGCAAGAGCAGTAGAAGATTATAATCTCAAACAGCAGAGGGACTAGCTTACCTTTGTAAGCTAATGAAGAGTCACACACTTTGATTGCTTTTGTGGTGACATTATTATAATGTTTTCTAAGCATTCAATTTTCCACATATTGGTTTGTTTAGACTTAAAATTGTTACCATAAATCTATTCACAGCAATCTCCTTTACCATGCTTGTATATTTCTTTTTGATTGCAGAAAGGTTATGCATTAAAAACAAAATTATTGCATGGTGAATTACTTGCCATTAGTTTAAAGATGCAATTTTATCTGTTGTTTTCTTCCATGCCCTGTATAGAGACAAAGTCTGTGTGTATGCAGAGATTTTAAGGGGATGTGCAATAAAAGTTCTTTTGGCTTGAAACAGGTGTGTGTATGTGTGTGTGTGTGTGTGTGTGTGTGTGTGTGTGTGTATTAAAATATAATTGCTTTTATTTTATTCTTATTTTTTTCATATACTATGTTTCTTTTTATATTTTCCCTCAGCCAACTTCCTCCATATACTCTGACCCCATGCTAAGTAATATACTGAAAATATCTTTTACGTTTTAAGACACTAGAAATTTGCCTGAACCCCAAAGTTAGAGTTAATAATATACCTTGAGCTTACTTCAGTCTTAAGACTGCTAGCCTACTCTGTACTCAAATTATATAAGCATAACACTCCTTTTCCAAGAACAATGTGACAATCACCCTTACTTGCCTTGGATTTCCATGTAATCGCAAGCTTCCAGATAATGCATGTGTATCATTTTCTGAAAGCAGAAAATACAGCTGAAAACAACTACATAACTAACTTAGACTATTCCATTATTTTTGGTTTGTACAGTTTTTCAGTTGCCTACTTTACATACAGCTTTTAGTACAATGCACATGTACTTAATTGACTAAACTTTTCAACTGTCATCCAAGAAAACTATTTCTTATAAAATGGTTCAGACTTATCTGAAAAAGATAGTTCATTCAAGGTGAGAGTCATTGACAATAGATCCTGATCTTTTGAAAGTTTTATAATATGTTCAATTTGATTTTTTTCTATTTAAATTAAGCAGAAATGTAACACTTTACATTTTATACTTTAACTCATTTTTTGTTATTTGAGATTCTTGTATGTTGTTCAGAAATATTTTGGATTATTCTTTATAAAAGAAATGCATTAAGTATAAATATCACCAGGAATAGTTTTATAAGAAAGAAATTGAAACATTGCAATTATGTTCTTGCTTCCTTACTTTATTCGACTTTTGTTTCTTGTACACTTGTTTCTTGTGTGATTTTATTGAATTGAATTAGTTTTTAAAGTTTTTATGCATGCAAACAAAAAAGAAAACAGATTCCACCATACTTTATTATTTTTTTTGTTCTGTTTATTATAAACTCAACTAAGACTGGCTGGTTTTATGGTAGTATATTTTTAGATTTACAAATGCAAGTTGGAATATGATGTTACTTTGTTTCTACATGTAGAAGCTGTGGCAAAGCCAAACAGGCATAACTGAAAACTCTACTAGTTTATTGTGAACATTAAAAGGAAAGGGGAAGGAAGTGAATGTGATTGTCTCGCTCATGTTAACTCTGAGAATGATTTCACACAAAGAGTCTTGAATGACCCTCTTCCTGGGATAATCTGTCATCACTGTGTATTCAGAATAGTCTAATGAAAGAGATGTATTTGGAGGCCAATTTAAAAACAGTTTTCCCTGATATTTTTATTTGTTCTCTTTCAGTAAAGAATTATACTGAACACATCTTGGTAGTGAACTTAAATTGAAGGGTAATTTTAATTACTGTCATAGATCCTAAAACATAACTAATAAAATTACATCAAGAGAAGGTGGAATTTTCTGTTTCTTCGAAGATGTAAACACAAAGAATAAATAACGAAATTTCAAGTACTATTTTCAAGTGTTGTGAAGAGTAAAAGTTCATTTATAATTTAACTTCAGATTGCCTAGCTTCAAAACACTGGGATAAAATAACAGTAACTCTTCAATTGCAAAATGAGTGTTATTTATTCTGTCAAAGGATAAAAAAAGCTCATTTTTATGTGTATATATATATATATATATATAAACAATTATTATTGTGAAAACTATATGAGACATTTCATTCTGAGAAAAGGGCAATAAAAGTATTATATCACCTTTCTTTTGGATGATTTAGTATTCTCTATAAAAATAACTTCGATTTTTTTGGTCACCTTCATTTTTATATGACAATATGAGCATAGGTCTAGGACAAGTGATCCAGGATAAAAAACCAACCAAACAAGTACCACTCATACAAGAGAAGCAAAGAACGAAACAGAAAGACTGTGCAGCAAAGGCCAGGTTTGCTAAGAATGAGTACCGGAAACTACTCAGGAAAGCAATATGAGTAGAGAATCATAGAGGCACAAAATTAGAAAACAGCTATCATTATCAAAAATTGCTGATATGTCTAAGTAGATTTTAAACTTTTAGTTATATATATATATATATATATATATATATATATATATATATATATATATATAACTAAGTAATCACTATTTTTTTTTCTGTATCTTAGGAGTTGTGGGTATCTTGGTCTTTTACTATCTACTGCAAATAGATAAAGGTTAAGAGAAGCAATAAGTATAACTTCAGTCAATCAGTCATTAAAGGTCTGTTTTATACTAAGATAATTTAACAATAAAATTTAGTAGGTTGTCACCAAGGATCTGTAATCTGTCAATAATTGGTTCTTGGGTGGATAGTGGTACTAACTATGGATTTCATCTTAGAGCAGGTCTTAGAAACAATGGGAAATTGGTAGGATGACCATTGTTTTTCGAGCTCTATTGCATCCCCTGTCCTGTCTTTCCAGGCAAGTTATTATTGTTTTTTGGTAAGTTAAGTTTTTTTTTCCTTCATACAAGTATGTATGGGTACCAACAGAACAGAAGAGAATGTCTACATTTTTGAGACTGGACTTAGAGATGCTTCTTGCCACAGGGGAGCAAAGACTTGTACTCTGGAAGAGAAGCTGATACTCTTAATTGTTGAGACAATTCTCCATACTTAATATGATATAGATCTAGACAAAAGTAAAATGAATAAAACTATCACACACAGAAAAAAAATTATTTGTTTATTACTTTTACTTTTGTTTTTATTTTTTAGTTTTTAAATTAAAATAAATTTCATCAATTTATGTTTCTATTTCCTCCAACCAACTATTTTTATCTGTTCCCCTGATCTCTTTCAATATTATTGCCTCATTTTATTAATTATTGAAATAAATGTATTTATATAAATATACATGTATTTAAATAAATAGACTAAATATGTAAAAAAAAAAAAAAAAAAAAAACATTTTCAAATCAAACTGCAGATAGCAAGTGGCCCAGAAACTACCCAAAATAAACTGATATCTGCAACACTGGAGTCAAGAAACATTATGGAAGAGGGGTCAGAGATCTTAAGAGTTAGAGGAACAGGAAATATAATGGGAAATTGTGATCATTAGAAATTTCAGAGAAGCTGAACCCAGAAAGCATTATGAATATGGCCACTTAAATAAATTTTGAATAAGGCAATAGTAAAAGTCATGCTCTCATTCAAAGTGGATGGCTCCCAGGATCTTAATCCTAGACAAGGAACTAAGAAATAGCAAGAGTAATAGAAATAATGTTTCTCATGAAAAAGTCCCAAGTTGCATATTAAATATCAAGTTATCAGCCCTTAAAGCATATGCATATTGTTTCACCATGCACAAGTAAAAATTTATTTTAATAAGATCATTTTGCAGCATGAATTTTTTGTACCAGAGAAATTTAAGCCTCTACATTTTCTATGCATTATTTTAAAAACCACAATAACAAATTTTAAAAACAAATTTACAACATATATAATTATTTTTATTTTTTACATATTATTTTTATTAATACAAGCCTCATTGTCACATGTAGATATTTATAGAAATTTTCTAATTTTTGTATTAAACACGTATTGCAGTGCTTTTTTGTTTATTTATTTCAGAAAGATAAGTTGTCTAAAAGTTCCAAACACTTATATCTATACTGAATCCAATGAAGCTTAATCTAAAAAGCAATAAATTGATACCTTAGTCCATCTCAACTTAGTTGTACTTTTTAATTTTCATTAAAAATAATTCAATGAAGTATTAAATTTATTTGATACAATGCACTTTACTGTACCCAAGATTAATGGCTGTGTATCAGCTCTAGCAAAATCTATAACTATTAAAACATTGAATATTTATATCTCCACAACAGTCTATCTTGTGTTGTTTCTCCTCATCTCAGAATACCACTGATTTGCTTTCATGACCCATTTCACTAAAAAATTTTACTTCAGAATTTAAACTTTTTAGATGTCTAATTATAGAATAGCATAATAATTTAGATATTAAGTTATATAATCATGATATAAGTAGCACCTTTCAAAATTAAGCCTTTCAAGTATTGCATTTTAGTAAGTATATATAGGTCCATTTATTCTCTTTTTTATGTGTATTTAGAATGTTTTTAATTCAGAACTATTAAAATCAAAGCCCTGTTCAGGTTTTTTTAACATGTGTTTTTATTTATCTGGCTTAAATATTTATAAATGGAATTGATGTAGCATATGTTAAGTGTTTATCTATATTTGTACACAACTGTCAAATTGCTGTCTATATTTGCTTCACAAATTTATATTTGTGCTACTAATATATCAGGGTTCTAACTACTTTGAAGCTTCCTAAATCCCTGGCTTTGTTCATATTTAGATGATTAAACATTCTGTTGATGATGTAGTAGTAAATTAATGTTATTTCAATATATGTCTATACCATTCATATAAAAATGAACTCTGACCATTTTCCTAAGCATTTCAGTGATATACATATCTTTGTGTATATTTGTGCAGGTATGTATCCATATGTTAAATTAAACTTACCTAATTACATGTTCATATACTTTCATTTTATATTTTTATTTTATTCTATTTTAGGTGAGTTTGTGCATATGCTTATAACTTATACGCACACTTGTGTGCCATTCATTACACACAGAAGTGAGACATGGTTTTCAAATTTTATTAGAACTCTCATGACTCTGCCCAGCTTTTCATGTTTCCTCAGGATTTTAACTAAGGCTCATTTCTTGATGGTCAAAATTCCTATTCACCAAATCTAACTCAACTTGTCATATAGTTTACAAGGAGAATTTTACTATAAATTAATTCAAATGTTTATTTCCTTCTTGACTAAGTAGCAATTTAATTTATGCATAACATGCTTATTTAAAGTAAACATTTAAATTGTGTACATTAGTATGTGTGTATCTCAATGCTAATTATATCTGTAGTGTTTTAGGATATGTTAGTTTCATTTACTATGGCTTGCTAGTTTAGAATTATCACACTTTACAATAGCCCAAACATTTCAATTTACTGTTTAAAACTTATGCGAATTTTTCCACCTACAAAATAGTGATGAAAATTACATTTATAATATAATTTTTTTGGAATTATTGTGAAAACTCAAGCAAACTATTATGAGTATTTATAAATATTCTCTAAATAAAAATAATAATACTTTTTTTAACTACTCAGAAAATCTGACCTTCATGTACTGAAGTTCAGTTCACTTGTTTATAATTACTAGATGACATATGAATGTCTCTGGTTAGTAATGGAATGCATATTGAGTGAACTGAAATCTTTAAAAGTCCTCATTCAACTTCTTTTATACTAGGGTTAAAACATAGATGTACAAGAGGCCTGACATCAATGAAGAATATTGTAGACAGAGCTCTGGAAAAGTGAACCCAAAATCAGAAGGAATCTAAGGGAGTTGTTTTGGTTTTTAGCTGCTGGTTTGAGACAGGGTATCACTGGTAGCCTTGTCTGTCCTGGAACTTGCTCTTTAGCCAGGTTACCTTTGACCTCACAGATATCCAACTGCCGAGTCTTCTATAGTGTTGGGATTAAAGGCATGTGCCACCACTGCCTGAATGGAGGTTTTAATGAATAGATTAGATTATTTTCTTAAGATATAAACAGTTAAAATACAGAACAATATTTTCATTGTCTACTCTGTGGCTATGGTCCTCTTTCAATAGCACATTAGTGTCTTTATCAACATATCAGTCAGGAAGTAATTTCCTTTATTTTCTATTTCCTAATACCATGACTTGACATTTTCCCCATTATTTAAGATTACATTATTTGTATCATCCTATAGCATTTAAAGGCTCTTATGTACATGCTATTAGATAGAAAAGCTTGATGTCTAATATTGTTCAAATAAAAGTGTTCTTTAAATTTGCTATTCATAATTACTAGATTGAGTTGTCATGTACTATTATCTTTGAAAATTTGAAGTAGCTTTAAGTGATAAACAATTAGAGACTACTGTTTTTATACTAAAAACTGTGTTTCTACAATCACAATGGTTATAAATGGTTTAAGTGAAACTAAATAAATTTATCATCTCCATATCCCTCATTTTCTTATGGCACCAAGAACAAAACAATATACCATGAGGTGTGGTCCCCTAACCTGAGTTCATTGAAGACCTAAGGACCCAATGGTATTAGTATTGGAAGACTGAACTTGTTGGTTCTATGAACACTTTTAAGAGATACAAAGAGCCAAAAATGAAAACACAAAAAAAAGAAACTGCAGTTGTAAATTAAATAAGTAATAATAAAGCCCAGTTTTATACCAATTATCTGTTTGTTTAGTACTAGTTTTGGTGTTTGAAGTTGAATATTGTTCCTTTGAGGTCTGTGAAGAATTGTGTTGAGATTTTGATGATGATTGCATTGAATCTGAAGACTGCTTTTGGTAAGATTGCCATCTTAACTGTGTTAATCCAAAAGCGTGAGGGATCTTTCCATTATCTGATATCTTCTTTAATTTCTTCAGTGATTTAAAGCTCTTGTCGTACAGATCTTTCATTTCTTTTGTTAATGTTACTTCAATATATTTGATGCTATTTTCAGCTATTGTAAAGGGTGATGTTTCCATGATTTCATTTTCAGCTCTCTTATTATTTGTGTATAGAAGGGCTATTGATTTTTGGTGTTAATCTTGTGTTCTGTTCCATTGCAGAAGATATTTGTCAGCTGTAGGAGTTTGCTGATAGAATTTTGAGGGACACTTATATACATATCATATACAAGTAATAATAGTTTATAAATTCTTCCTTTCCAATTTGTATGCAACTGATCTTCTTTTGTTATCATATTGCTCTAAAACTTTGTGAACTACATTCAATAGATGTGGAAAGAGTGGACAGCCTGGTGTTGTTCCTGATTTTAGTGAGATTGCTTGTGTTTTTCTCTGTTTAGTTTGATGTTGGCTTATGGCCTGCTGTATATATTCTTCATTATGTTTAGGAATATTTACTGTATTCCTTATCTCTCAGGATTTTCATCATGAAAGAGTGTTGGAGTTTGTCAAAGGATTTTTAGCATCTATGAGATGATTATGTGATGTCTTCTTTTTAGCTTGTTTATATGATGGATGACATTGATAGTTTTTATATGTTGAACCATCCATGCATACCTGGATGAAGCCTGATTGAATGTTTTGGAAGATTTATTTTGATGTGTTCGTGAATTCAGTTTGCCTCAGTCTATTTTTAATAGTGGAACTGCAATAAATTTGGACCTAAGATCTCGTCATGTTTTACATAAAATTACAAAATAATATATACTAACAATAGTAAAAATAAATTGTTTCATAATACTTACAGAAAGATAACAATTAACCAATTTAAAAATCAAAGGTGCCACCTAATGAAACTTAAATCTAGACTAAAACAAATATAAAAATACACCAAATGCATTAAAGTTATTGTGAATCTTATGCTGTTACATAATAACATCATGTAAGAAGGAAATGAGGTTCAGAGCTAAATAGATAATTCTCAACAAAGGAATTTAAATGGCTGAAAGACATTTAAGTTCCCTATAAAGGAACAAACAGCCTAGTATTGATTTTGGGATGAATGAATCAGACTTGCCTGGAGTGGATGTGCTGGGCTGGGCTGGTCCACCTTGGGACTTCTAGCCCTTTTGGGGAAGGGGATGGGTAGATGGGGAGGGGTGAGGCTGAGATCTGGCTGGAAGGGATTGGAGGAGGAAGGGGAAGGGGAACAGGGGATACATTGATGGAGATGATAAATTTTAATGAAAAAGTAGTAAAATGAAATTAATAAAAAGAATTGCACCAACCCTTAGCCATAAGTCAAATGAAAATCAAGACAACTCTGTGATACTATCTTATACCTGTGAGAATGGGTAAGATAAAAAAAAAATGCAAGTTACAACCTCTGCTGGGGTGATGTAGAACTAGAAGAGCACTCCTCCATTGCTGGTGTGAAGGTAAACTTGTACAGCCACTCTGGAAATCAGTATGGTGGTTCCTCAGAAGACTGGAAATCAATCTAACCAATGACCTAATAATACCACTATTGGACATATACCCAAATGATACACATTCTAACCCAAGGACATTAGCTCAACCATGTTCATAGCAGTGTTATTTGTAATAGCCAGAATGTGGAAACAACCTAAATTTTCTTCAATAAAAAGTGAATTCAATAATTGTGGTACATTTACACATTGATGTACTACTCAGAAGAAAAGAAAATCCTAAAATTTGCACGCAAATACATGAATCTGGAGTGTATCATCCCAAAGAGGTAACACAGACCCAGAAAGATAGACATGGTAGGTACTCACTCATAAGTGGATTTTAAACAGAAAACAAATGATATTCAGGCTACAATCTACAATCCTGGAGCAGCTAGGTAACAGGAGACCCAAAGGGAGACATCCGTGGATCCTTCTGGGAAGGGAAAATAAAAAAAGATATAACCCTACAAAGTGTAACTGTGGGGTTAGAAAAAACCTGGTGCTAAGGAAACATCTAAGAACCCACAAGGTGTCACTGGCTAGGACTCAAAGCAATAGTGGCGAGGAATTACACACAATTTCCAATTTAATCAAATAAATGACCACCCTAGTTGTCATTATAGAACCTTCATCCAGCAATGGATGTAGGCAGAAGAGATCCATAACTAAGCACAAGGTTGAGCTCCTGTATCAGAGGAAGCAATAGAGGAGCCAATATATGAGCAAAGCGATCAGGACCATGAGGAGGTGACTCACAGACAATGCTGACCAGAGTTATTGGGAGTTCACTGACTCTGAAATGACAGCTGAACTAAATAAACCCTTCAAATATAGATGATAGTCAAGTGGGTTGAGCAGTTTGTGAGGCTCTTGCAGTAGAATCAGAGTTTATTTCTGGTTTATTAACTGACATCTCAGTGCCCATTCTTTACAAAAAACACCTTACTCAGCCTTGATACTGGGGAGAGAGACTGCGACTCACCTTGACTGAAAATGCCAGACCAAACTGAGTCACATTGGGATTCCTAGCATTTTCTGGGGAATGGATGGGAGGATCAGGTGGGTAGGGGGCTAAGAGAGGAATGTGAGGAGGAGAGGGAAGGGGGGAACAGTGGTGGGAATGGAGAAAAAACTTTTTAAATAAGAAAGATAGAAAAATAGTCTGAAATACTAGTAAAATATATAATATCGATTCAATATTCTTAAATGGAAAACATAAATTTGATTCTTGATGATGCACTCTGATATCTTTAGAATGAAAGTTGTATATATTACATAGGACATAGGGAAATGGATAATGCTATGATTGATTGAAACATTATGCCTCTTTTGAAAAAGACTTTATTATACATAAATGTAGTACTAAAATAATTCATGATCATTGACAGTTATTCTACTTCTGGTAATCATATATATAGAAGTAAAGTTAAAAGACTTCATCCAAAGAAGTTCAATAATATATTATTTGTAGGAAATAAAATAAAAAGCATACATTAACTATTCAATTGAGAAGAAATAAACAACTGGTTTTATGAAGTAATTTTCTTTAATTTTATAAATTCAATAAACTTCATTCTAATCTCAACTTATAAGTTATATGTTCTAAAGTTACATGTAGTATACAATGTATGCGATATAACAAAAGAACATATTAAATTGGTGTTTGTAAATTCAGATACCTATTTTTTTATAATAGATAAATATAATATTGAGATCTATAGTACACACACTTAACAAATTCTGGTAGTATATCTAATCAAAATACAAGCAAAAATCACCAGGCTGTTATCTGTCCAAACATATGTACAACAATACTACTCTATCAAAGGGCCATTGAGCATAGCAGAATAGGCCAGGAATTATGTTAAGAACTATTGGACCATGAAGGCTCTTTTGAGATTTTGTTACCTAAAAAGGACAAGGAAGCTGATACCTCAAAAGTATAGTTGCTTTTATAGAACCTGAACACTTTCAACACCAATAAACATTCTAAAATAGAAGTGGGAAAATTTATGCAGTCCCATCATAACAAAGTGACAAGGAGAGCTAAGTAATACTAAGAAATAATCCTTTCAAGATAAGCCCCTTATCCAGTATGAGCTGGACAGCACTAAAATCAAATATATAAAAGCTACAGAAAATGGATTCAGTAAGAGTTATAAAGAGTTATATGTACATATATATGTATAATTTTTATATATAAAATACATAGGTACATATACACACATATATTTATATAAACTCATGACAATTACATAGATAGATAGATGACAGATAAAGTAAAGGAGAATTAGAAAGAGGTGGGAGGTAGGAAAGAGAAGGAAGAAACTGATGTAATTATATTTTAAAATAAAAATTAAAAGTAAGTAGTGGTAATAAGTAAAAGATATAATTATAATAATTTATATGAATATTATGTATTTTGAAACTATAATTGAATACAACATTTGGTGCAAAAATAAATTTGTAGTAAGGTAAAAAAGGAGAATTTGTGAAATTTTATGAGACTACCAACAGTAATTAAAATAGCCTGTAAGTGTGCAAGTAATCAAAATAAATCATCCAAAGGAATATAATCCATGTCCTGAAATGAAATTTGTTAATATCATATGAAAAATGATAAGAGAATGTCACCAAAAATCTCTGAATTATATAAAAATTAATATTAAAATAAACATAATGAAAGGCACTGGGTAATGAAAATATCAAGGTTTTCAGCTCACTTTTTTAGGAAAATGTTTCAGATAACATTTGCTTCTCAAACAATGTTTTAAAAATAGAAATATTAGAACCAAAGATGGTTATTAAAAATAGATTTTCAAAGTTAAACATCAATAGTAGTGTTTAGAAGAATTAGCAAATAAATTTAGCTAGAAATGTTCTTTAGTAATGCCAGTAAACATATGGAGAAATAGCAATTTGAGTACATTATTTTATTTACTTATTTCCATTTATTTCTATTAGTACTATTATAGTCAATAAGCTACAGTGATAATTTTTTATTCATGTTTTTACTCACAAACAAGTTAAATAAAAAAACTTTCAAATGTAATTTGAATTAAATCTATTTTTATTAGGAATTGTATATAGTCGAAGTTTCTGACTTGGCCTAGCCCCAAGGTCCAGACCAGCAGTACCAAATTAACACACAAAGTCTTATATTAATTATTACATTCTGTTTTGTCTGAGCTCAGGCTTATTACTTGGTAACTCATAAACTCTAAGTTAATATTTCTATTTCTATTAGTCATGTGGCTTGGTACCTCTTTTCTCAGTACAGCATTCTCAATCTGTTTTCTCTGTGTCTTGCTGTCATCTCCTGGTGTCAGGCAAACTGCTCTTCTGCTTCCCAGAATTCTTCTAGTCTTCAAGCCCTGCCTATTTTTTCTGTCTAGATATTTGACCAATAAGAATTTTATTTAACACATAGAAGGAACAAATATTTAGTGGATCAACACATAGTTCCACAAAATACCTTACTATAAGAATGATGTTATATTCACACAATTTACCACTTCTGGTTAAAAGCCTAGGTTGTTTCTGGGATTTTTTTTTTTTTTTTTTGGAAATGTGGTTGATATATAAATAAAAATTTAAAATATAATTTAAGAAATGTGATAAGTACAAAAATATCATAAAATAGCAACAGAGAAAATGCCTCAAGAAGAAGGTATGGAAAATACAAAAAGCTGATATTACCTAGTAACATTTTACTTTTGATATTTAGTAACATTAAAAGTTTGAGAATCCACAAGAGGTTTTGAAATTAAGTGTTAAAGAACAATAAGCTGAGACATTTGTTATCAACACTGAAAGAGTAATAGAAATAAAGAAATAGAATAAGTAATAGAAAACTAGGGTATTCGTGCACCAAGAGCTCAGTAAGCAACATAAAAATCACAAAAGCAAAGGTGCGGTCCTAAAAAGAGTCCAGTGTTCTTTACTAATCTGTGAATTATGCAACAGTATTTTTTTTTTTTAAAAAAATAGAGCAACAAAAAGTCAGTAAAAATAGATGTAGATTCTTCCAACAGAACAAAACACTGAGGTATGGTCTGGTAAATTGTAAATATTTGCCACTTCTACTATGTTTGATAAAAAACTGATTGTCCAGAGGCAGACAGAGAGTGTGGGTGGGGCTACCAGACCAACAAATCTCTGCTAACAGGAAGAGAAAAGCAGAAATACCAGAGAGATGCCAGAGAAAAACCAGCTGAGAAGCCAGCTGATAAAGAGGGCAACTATGCTGCTCTGAGAATAGGTACCAAGCCACATGACTGACCAAAATAAGAATCATGGGTTTGTTTAAGAAATACAAGTTAGCAAGTTATATGTGTGGGCCATAGGTCAATCAGCATAAAATTAATATAAGCATCTGTGTGTTTCTGTGGGACTGTGGGTCTGCAGGTCTGGATCACAGACTTCACAAGCTAGAAATCTAAAACTATAAATGGCACACTGATAAGGATAAAATATACCCATATAAAACCATAGAAAGCTTAAAAACAGTCTAGAGCACAGAAACAGAGCCAAAAGCAGCGTCTAAGTTATGTCTCTCAAGTGGACTGTGATAAAGAGACTGAATAGTACATGGGATTGAGATAGAAAATGCCAGGTTTTCTGCATGCAACTGAAGCTGCAGCAGGCCTCAGTGTATTCAAGGAGCTCTGTATGAGGGATTTAAGGTTTCTGTTTGTAAGAACACAAAGGGAACAGAGCCAAAGATGGCTATTAGTGGCACTTTTAGTGGCAGAGTTTTATTAGATCAGCTCTATTTGCTAGAGGAAAGCAGAGACTTGGCTTTTTTAAATTAACTAAGGAACTAACGAACTAACGAACTAACGAACTAACGAACTAACTAACTAACTAACTAACCAACCAACCAACCAACCAACCAACCAACCAACCAACCAACCTACCTACCTACCTACCTACCTACCTACCTACCTACCTACCTACCTACCGATCTATCTATCTATCTATCTATCTATCTATCTATCTATCTATCTATCTATCTATCTACCTACCTACCTACCTACCTACCTATCTATCTATGTATCTATCTATCTATCTATCTATCTATCTATCTATCTATCTATCTATCTATCTATCTATTTATTTATTTAATAAAAAGCTTCCTGATTCAGCCATAGAGGCAAAACACTTGCGAATCTTGTAAGAGGCCATACTGCCAAATACTTAAATGAAGTTCATGAGCAGCAGATGGCAATGCTTTTCTTGGTGATTATATGGACCCTAAAATTCCCCAGAGTGGTAATTGTGGGTCCTAGCTGTACTTCTGCTAAAATGTTAAATCCTATGAAGATCCACTAGGAGCTGGGTGGAGCCAGCCAGCCACCTAGTGAAGCCTTTAACTCTTAGCCACACCTTGGCAGATTAAAGGTGTGGTTAGAAACAGAAAGAAATAGAGGGAACTGGGTGGAGTCAGCCACCCTAGACACTCAAAGGTGTGGTCAGAAACTGAGAAATATAAGTGATATACAGTAGAGACATATTCTAAAAGCCTCTAAATGGTTTAGAGTGTCTTAAAAATTATACATAGGCTTCAGAGAAAAAAGAAAAGGGAAAAAGGACAAAAACCTTAAAAATAGTGAAAAATAAAATAATAATAAGCTACATAAAGATAGAAAATACAGAGATTGCCTGAGTATTGTGATATTGTCTTATCATTAAGCTTTTCGACTGAAAATGAAATAGGAAAAGCTGCTAAAAGCCATTTGATTATAAATGCTGTGGGATTAATCCTACCTATGTACTTTGTAAATGGGTTGACTTTAAAACTGAAATCAAAAGATATGCTACCTTGAAGATCATGTTTTTTTTTTATTTTACAGAAAATTAAAGGCTGAAGATTTATCCCTTTTTAAAGAAAATAAAGTTTGGTTGAGGAAGACTCCCTGTAAATTCTCCAATGGAAATGGATGGCCCAGATGATTCAGCATTTCAGAGCACCTCTGTTGCAGTCTCCTCTGAACTCTGCATCCAAAACAACTTCAAGGAGACTGGTTAAGAAGACACAGCCTTAGAGACTACTTCACTAAGGACTTGTTCATAATCATAATTTTTTTGGGGGGGTCTCCATGGGATTGCCAGTATGCCCCTTATGCAGGATGTATTTTAGGGAATGATGCCCACATTCCCAAAACTGGATAATGGATGTTTATCTTTGTTTATAGTTTGGTTATATGTTGTTAAAGATAATGGGAAAAAGGAGGGATATTAGGTTTGTGTTTCTTGCTTTAAAAAGAAAAAAAAGGGGTGGGGGGTTAATGCTGTGATCATACATTCTGGTGCATTGTAAACATTTGCCCCTCCTACTGGTTTAATAAAAAAAGCTGATTGACCAAAGGCAGAGAGGAAGTGTGGGTGGGGCTACTAGACTGAGAAAACTCTGGGAACAGGAAGGGCAGAGCAGAAACACCAGAGAGATGCCAGAGTGAAACCAGCAGAAAAGCCAGCAGATACAGAAGACAACTATGCTGCTCTGAAAAAAGGTAGCAAGCTGCTGAACAAGATGAGAGTCATGGGTTAGATTAAGAATTAAGAGTTAGCAAGTTATATGCCTGGGCCATAGGTAAAATTAATATAAGCATCTGTGTGTATCTGTGGGATGGTGGGTCTGTGGGTTTTGATATAGGCAGAACAGGCCTGAACCCTACTACTACAGTGTGTTAAGCTAAGTATTACAGGTGTGTTAAAAAAAGACATAAATATCTGTTAATAGTTTGTTTTGGACAACTGGAAGATTTAATGGGAATAAGAGTAAATGACAGATAAAGTATCAAAAACTAATGAAGAGAGCATACATTCAATAACAAATGTACGTTATCATTATTCTAATACTTCCATAAGATAACATTATTCTAATACTTCCATAAGATAACAATTATTAAACATGTAGACAACTTAATGCTACCTAGTATGCAAAATTCAATATAAAATGAGGTACCATAATCAGTTCTCTAGAACTAAAGGAAAAGGGACTCTGAGAATAGAGAACATGTACAGTACATGGTAGTCAGATAAAAATGATATAATCGTATTATAACGTTATGTTGCCCGAATTCTGGTTGTATTAAATGAAACTCAGAGCAATGTATGGGGAAAAGCTGGAATATCATAGAGAAGAAACAGACCACAGACAAATCTCACTCAGCTATCTTTCAGCATCCTAAAACTCACTCCTTGTCACTTATACTGTATAATCTGTCTTCATACACCTGCCTTAAATACCTTCTTATCTTCGTTGTTTCACACCCAGGTTAAGATTAAAGGTGTACTGCTATTTGGTCATTAGGCCTTGAACTCACAGAAACAAAAAAAAAGACAGATCTCTGTCTCTGGATTTATGGGATTAAAGACATGAGTTACCACTCTCTGACCCTACTGGATTGACTGAGGGTAGATCTCTTCTCTGATATTCCGACTAGTTCTATCAAATATATAACATATCGTCACATATCTCATTTTGTGCCAAAAATAGCTAACATAAGAAAAAACGTATATAATAGGTACAATAATTATATGCAGTGTATACAAACAATATTACATGAATAATGTGCAGTCCATTAACAATTGACAAATTCAAAGAAAATGTTCCATTATTTATCCTATTTTGGTGATCCCAAAGGATTGTACACAATTCACTTTCTATCTCAAACTTACACACTTTAACTTTTGAGATTCTTTTCTAAAACTGTCATTGGAAAACTATAACTACTTCACTTCAACTCCCACAGAGACGGAAGAAAGGAAAAATATTAACTAGACAAATAGTATGGGCAAACAAGCAACTTGTAAAAAATGTACAAAATGAAAGAGTTGGCTGTCAGGACACTCACCAAAGGTTCTTCTGTATTGTTGAAGCATCCATATTTGGCATACAGGCCTAGCATGTCTGATAGACTTCTCTGTGAAACAGGATACTCTTAAAGACCTTCCTACCATGTGTTGGCAAAGTTCCACAATTCTTTTGTATGTCTCCTGCTGGTCCATTTTTAACATTGTACTGTCAGCATTCAAGGCAAGAGTGCTTTCTTGCCCGGTAACTAACTTTTGTCACAAAGAAGGTCAACCTTATAAGGAGTCTTTGATGTTCATAATCTTCTCTGAAGTAGACTGGTGTTGCCGGGAGCAGATGCTCCATTTTCATAAAAATAATAAAAACATATGTTATTAAAATATCTTAAATGCCATATTCTATGGATCTCTAAAGTATTTGAAGAGGAACTGCTCATTGAAAATATATCTTTTTGATCTTGAAAATGTATCTAATATGAATATGTTTGATTATAATGTCTAACTACTAACTTACATTTCTTTACATCCTAATTAGATGTTAATAATATCCTTCTGGGACTAGCAATTTGTATTACACTCTTAGATGAACTGTATAGGTATAATAACTTGAACAAGTATAGATATATATGTACAGTAACAAAATTAATCTCAACTTTATATTATTCTACAAAATTTATATTAATCTACACAATGTAGATCCGTTTAGGGGATCTAAAGAGAAAAGTTTTGTTTATTTTTAAGTCCTAAAATAAGTAGCAATTATATCATTTGTTGTCCAGTCTCTTAATAGCAGGAATTTGCATGGCTTGTCTCAAGTCCATGGCTAGACTAGTCTTTGAGGCATTGTCATGGATTATTGCAAAAAAAAAAAAAAAAAAAAAAAAAAAAAAAAAAAAAAAAAAAAAAAAAAAACCAAAAAAAACAAAAAACTGATAAGATGCTAAAATCCAACACAATGTACTTACTTCTGTAGTATTTTTATCATTTTGCAATTTCTTTATGGTTATTGCATATATCAGTGTGGCTATTTGATAACCTTAGGTTGTTTTTGTGTAATCTTAGAAGACATTGCTGAGACTGATTCCTTATATTCCTTTGTTTGTGTTTGAATGTCTTGTGTTTTCTCTTAACAAGATTTTTTTAAAAAGACTTTCTTCTTGGCATTCATATTAATTGAATTTTTAAATGATACAACAGAAATCAAACAAAAATATTCATAATAAACAATATGATAAAGATTATGATAGTTCTATATACTTAATCTTTTCCTTTACTGGTTCTGATATCAAGTCTAAAGTAAGATCACAGAAAAACCAAACACCTTCATTGCCTTAAGCCATTTCCCTTGTATTAAAAAATCCAATTTACTCACCAATCTAGTTGTCAGTGTCAATTCAAATGAGTGTGAAGTGGGGCAGCTACCTAGTGTGATATCAGCCCAAGGATGAGTCCAAAGAAAGAGAGAAAGAAAAAAATGACCCTCAACTCACCAGGAGAAAGAGGCCACTGTCTGAAAAACTTCACCAGATGAAAGTGAAAAAGAGATGCTTATGGCTGGTTTGCCTGTGACTGAAGAATAACTCTGAACAGAAAGCCTAGCCAGCCAGTAATGACTTCTCCCGCCATGAGTTGCTCTGTTCTGCATGCAGCTTTTTTTTTTTTTTTTTTTTTAATTCATGACCCAAAGCTGGATACCAGTTTCAGATATTGGGGAAAAGCTGGATTATCATGGGGAGGAAATATACCACATTCACATCTCACCCAACTATCTTGCAGCTTCCTCAGCCTCACTCCTTGTGGCTTCTACTGCATAATCTGTCTTCCTATGCCTGCCTTAAATACCTTCTTCATCCAGTTGTTTCATATCCAGGTTAAGATGAAAGGTGTGAGCTACTAAGTTTGACTTGAATTCACAGAAACATAAAAGAGTTCTGTCTTTAGATTTATGGTATTAAAGGCATAGATCAAAATCTTCCTCTGTGCTGGGATTAAAGGCATGAGTTAGCACTCTATGATCTTCCTGGATTGACTGTGAATAGATCTGTTCTCTAATATTCCATAATCGATTTATTAAATATGTAACATACCATACATGTTTTCAAATTTTATGAAAAATAACAACTGTATGTATTTGTTATACATTAAACACAAATAGTTAAAAATAATATCTTTTAGTAACTTCCTCTAAAATCTTAATTTGAGCAGTCATTGGAATATTAAGTGAATAAAACAACAACAACATGCCAGCAATGTGGATAATTAAGAAAATGAATCAAGAGTTTCCTTTGTTTCAATCTTTGTACTATGCAATTTTAAGATTTTTATTTTATTGCAATTGTGTCATTTAAAATGTACATTTACAATAAAAATATAATTTTGACAGGTAATTTATACAGTTCTTCAGTATCTGGATGGACCCACTGTGTGTAACAACATATTTAACAGATACTTTACCCAATACTCATTTTATTTTTATGTGGCATGTAACAAAATAATGTCCAAGTAGTAGAAAATATTGATAGAAATTTTCTTTTAATTAGCAATTTTTCATTTACATCTCTGCACAGTCATCAAAAGTCTAAAGATACAAATCAGAAAGCTTCAGTTCTTTGGATGTAGAAAATCTATGAATCTGCCTACAAAGGAAACAATGTATTAAAGTCCATCAAACTTAAATAATATGAACTAAATCCGTTATATATTCTAATATATTCATCTTGAATTTTGGTGTAGGAGAACAGCATATCTGAAGGTATCATTTAAGATAATGAAGATTTTCAGAAAGACCCGTTAATGGACCTGCTGGAATTTCCATAATAATCAACCAAATGTTCAAGAGAAACAGTGACTTTGATACCCAGAAACATTCATGACAGCACAATTAAGTCTGGAGCTTAAGTATTGTATAGAAACACATTGGTTACAAACTGCTTTAAAATGGATCCAGTAAATGAAGCAGGCCAAAACAAATTCTCAGGCTACATTTGAATGAATAATGTAAATTAGAAAGAGTATGGGAAATAAAGAGTTTTAAATAGAACCTCCAACCAAACACTGCTAGAAAGGGGGCCAAGTTGACACAGGAGCAATTCCTAGGAAACCAGAAATAAGAATGATGCTTAATTTAGTCTTTGTTATTAATTTTGATGATGGTACATACATTTATAACTACACATACAGTGGTCAAGAGGATTTTTAAGTTAGGAGTTCAATTTAAATATGAAAAAGTATCTTAGTTTTTGACTCAAATTAGCAAAATTGCCTACAGAAACATTTTCAAATGAATATACCATCCATTTCATAGGAAGGACATTACTACAATATTTTGTTATTAATTATTTTCTAGTGGAAAACAGGCAAAATAAATAAACAAAACAAAGAAAGAGAAAAAGATTTATTTTCAAGTATACCAGCAGCTGAGGGTGTAAGCGGCATGACCAACTGAGTTTGCAGAAAATATAAAGCTGTGTCATTAACATAAGAAAGTAACCATAGAAGTAACTAAGTAAACAAAAGGAAAAGATATAAATGAGAATCTTGTAAAACAGGATGCCATTACCTAGAGAGCTATTCTACATTATGAAAACATGAGTTTAAAGCAAAAACTTAGGCCTCAAAGCAGACAGACCAATGAGAAGTTGTCAATTCATGGGAGAGGGGCAGGGAGGACATAGAAACTGATTTTTAAACATTTCAGAGATTTGACTCTAGGATTCTATCTTAAGACTATTTAGAATATTTTTGAGCAACAAGAGATATTATGTTACAAAATTCAAAAAAGACACAAGACAATATTTATCAAACTCAGAGTATCTATGATTGGAGTAATTTAAAAGAATAAACTATGACTAACCTATTAGCATCAAACTCTAAAGGACAGAAAATATGTCCTTGAATATTCATATGAATATTCAGGTCAATAGAAAGTTTAGAGCATGTAAAACAAAACTAAAGATAAATCGGAAAGATCTGTAAAAAAAAAAAAAAGTATAGTAGAATTAATAAGAAAATTAAAATTCCAAATTAGAACAAAGAAATTTCACAAGGAATTCATGGCAGTAGCTAAAAACATCTCAGAGTTTAATGAACAATGTTAATCGACATGGTCACACACCTCCAGAAAATTCTAGAAGAGAAATGGAAAGATATCAAATTGGGGACAAAACTGTCCTATATTTACAGTCAAATCTATGGAGAAATTCTTGGAAGCACAGAGATCAATAGTACCCAGGAATTATAGAGCCACACAGTAGCGGAACAGCAGTGGCAGCTTGAAGCACACCACACTGAGATATCAGGAAGAAGGTGAAAGGATCTGAGAACCAGAACTCTTTCATCCTATGCTAAAACTTAGGATGGCAATTTTAAACTTAAGAAACAACAATAATAAAATGAGCCATATGAGAATATTCTGCTAGAAAGCTTATGAATAATATTACATGAAATCCTTAAGATTGAAAGCTTGTGAAGGAACAGAGCAATCAGACTGAACATGAGGTTAAAAAATAATAATAATAACAATAAAAAGTATTGGAAGTTCTGGGTTGTGTTCATCACTAAGACTGGACCCCAGACAGACAATAGCTTTACCACTGTATCTACAGTTTGAGCCTTTTTCTGTATTCTGTGATTGAAAGACTCAAGTCTCTCTCTGTCAATTTCATTTTGTGAATCTTGAACTAGTTTTTAAACTTTATCTGACTATTTTATATATATATATATATATATATATATATATATATATATATATATATATTTAGACAAAGGACTTCCTTCCATTCCTGTAAAGCTTGATGTTAGATGTAACAAAAGCATGAGGAGGTGCTGTGAAATATATAAGCATAAATAAATTCATGTGTGTAGAAGGTTGTTTCTGGCCCATCCAGCTGGTGGTCCAGACCCACAGACCTACATTTCCAGGCTGACTGGCCCCAAATAATTACACAGAGGCTTATATTAATTCCATGCTCTTCAGCCTATGGCTCAGGCATATTGCTAGATAGCTCCTGCTTCTTAATTCAACATATTTTCATTAATCTGTCTTACCACATGGCCTATGGCTCACCAGTGTTATTTTATATGCTGGTTCTTGGGCAGCTGCATGGTGTCTAACTCTGTTCTCCTTTCCCTATTCATGCTTCAATTTCCCTGCCTATTTCTAAAATGCCTACCATAGGCCAAGGCAGTTTCTTTATAAAAGAGTGATACCACATCACATGTATACTCAATAACACATTTCTAAACAGAAAAGTGAGGTGTTGACTACCATTTAATTATGCAACATTCAGCTAACTGACTTAGAAAATAGATGTGTTTTTCAGGAATGTCTAGGCTTCATTCAAGTGGAGCTCAAGCCATGCATTCAACAGAATGATACCTTAAATAAAGTAACAGAAAATCAGAAATAAAATGATGTGCAAAAATTTGATATACACATGTTGTTATAAAAAGACAACCAGCAAATTAAAAAATAATGAAAATAAAAATACCTAGAACTTAACATTTGATTTCAAAACCAATAATCAACAATAAAGTAAGCACTAAATGATGCATCATACTGATGTATTGACATAAATGTTGAATATAAAAGGACTAAATTACTATAAAATTGAAAAAATGTATAGCTCTAATTCTGCAAATAAATTCTATAATGGGTTTAGAGACATTTAAAGCAAGATATTATCATTGATTGAACTATTTTTAATACACTAATATAATACGATTATATAATTATTTAGTTAAAGCTGATTAAGAAATACTTTAGGTTCACTATCAAGATCATGTCATAAAAATTTAACCTACAGAACATAATGTTATTAACCTCTGTTCAGTTTACACTTAATATTATGAGTTTAATGTAACTGTGCTATTACTTTTAGAAAAGTAAATAACAAACTTCAATAAAATCTCATTCCATGATTTATATTTATATTCTTCAAAGACCCTCCAATTTACTATTTTAATTGAACTATTACAGAGATAATTTATCTGAATATTGTGGCGGGATTAAGGTGTCAGCCAATAAGGTCAGAAGACACTTCCGGGGCCCTGGAGGGGGTGTGGCCAAGCCCACTGATAAGTGGCTGCTGGGACACGAGGAGCACTCCTCCTGGTTCCTGGCTGCTGGCTGCTGGACAGACAGAATCGGAATCTATCGTCCTTCCATCATCGCGCGTCCATCGCTCATCCATCGCTTGGATATGCCAGTCCTTGTTCAGGTGCCACCATAAGCTGTTACTAATATTGTGAGTGTTAATTTATATTCTAATAAATATTAATTTTGGACTGGCGCCTTGAAAGTAAAACTCTGACTACAGAATATAATGTCTTTAAAATGCAAAAATAATTGTCATTATGCATGTATAATATGTATCATAAATTATTTTGCGATACTGAAAAAAACTATATTTGCAAATATTCTATAACAAAGTAAAATAAATATTAATACTTATGATTGAAAGAGTATAATATCGACTAACCATGTAGAATTATCTAACATTTTTGAATAAATATAGTTACATTCTTATTTTTCATTTCATTTACTTTTCTATATGTTTGTGTATTCATTTGCCATGTCAGGCAGCTGGATGTCAGTGGACAGTTTGCTGAAGTCACTTGTCTTTTCCTACCATCATATAATTAGAGATTGAACTTGGATCATTAGGCTTAGTAGCAAAATGCCTTGAATACTGATCCTTTTTAATAACTGGGCATTATTTTGCAAACTATTCTATTCAAAACTCTATGTGTTTTATCATTATAACTGCAAAAAAAGAGTTTAACATATCCAAAAAGAATTAACATGCAAATCTAGAGTGGAGTGGCAAAAGAGTCAAAAGTCATCAACCTTAAACAAACTGTCCAAGATATTTATTTATTTGACAAGTAAATACATTCATATATGTGTAAAATATACTCATCTATATGTATGAGCGTTATCACAGAGGCTTATGCTATTGTACAACTATTCTAAAACTGGGGATTTTTGATAGAAAATTAAAAAACCCACAGTTGTTTGTTCTACAAGGCTGACAAAATAGATGGCCATATATGCTGGAATCCCAAGGAAGTATACTTTAATACCAGTGAAGGAATGAACTTGCAAGCAAGAATGAGTGCAAATATGCAAAGATAAAGAGCAACATTCTTCCCTGTCCTTTGTATACTCTGCTAAAATAGGTGTTCCCCAGATCTTATATGGTCTTTTTATTTCAAGGCACAAATCAGGAAAATGTCACTCATATGTGTTCCCAGCATCTTGGGCTTTAGTTAATACCAGAAGCATTAAGTTGATGACCAAAAATATTCATCATAAACAAAATAAAGTTGATATACTGTACCATAGGTGATATTGCCATTATTGGGTAGGATATTTTCCTACAATAACCAAAATAAAGAGAGAATGCAAGCTTTAAGACAAGTAAACAAATATTAGGCAAACATTATCAATGGGTAATTTGAACTAAAAATGTTGCCTTGATTATGCTGACAATCATGTAAATTATGTTAAACTAGTTAGAAAATTATTTTAACAACAATGTATTCAATGTTATCTACTATGTTTGCATTGATAAAATGTTCTTGAGAACAGCATTTCATTTTGTTTTTATATATTGGCTAAATATTTTTAAGTCCCATACAACAAAATACTTTTCTTTGTCATACATTTATATTTTTGTTATGAATTTACTCTACAATCCTTATTTATTTAATTTCATATTTTTTGTTTTAGACAATTTCTTCCTTCCTTCCTTTCTTCCTTCCTTTCTTTATCACAATTGGTTCTCTGAGTCAGGGTTTCTTAGAATAGCTCTGTCTGCCCTGCCGTGGATCTCACTCTGTATTTTAGGCAGACCACATACTCACTGATATCACTTGCCTGTGCCTCCTGAGCAATTAAATTAACGCATGTGTTATCACACTTCTCTGTTTTCTGAAATTTTAATTTAGTAGTATTCTTTCCAATCTTTTACTTCTCATGTTCAGTATTTCAATTCTTGTCTTAGACATGGCTCCTCATATAAGACTATGTTCCTAAAATTAACAAGTGCTCTGAAATATTTATGTCATATAATAATATGTTTCCATTTAAGTCTCTTCCTCTTAAATAAGATTCTCATTTACTAATGTCTTTTGAAGAATTAGGAAGTGAGTCTAACAGAATTTTCAGAATAATTTTTGTGATTTATTAACTTGTTGCAATTTATTAATTTATGATATAATTTTTATGTTTAAACAATCTGGGAAACATTGATATAAACATAACAAAAATTTCTCACAATTACTATGCATAATTTAAATGATTTACCTAGCTTAAATATTTTTATTGATTTAAAATATAATTATAAGCATTCTATAGTTTGTAAAATATTTGGTACTAGTTCAGCTTTACATATAAGAAACATATGGCCCATTGACAATAATTAAATATTGTAATTTAAATTGGTCTGATTTTTATTCAGTTAGTTTCTCAGACATGCTTTCATTCTTTATTTAACAACATGTGTATAGTCTTATGGGAGAAACAGAAACAAAACAAAAGTAATTGAGAGATAATTATCCAATTGATATGTTATACAAACATTATAGTTGTAATGCAAATGTACGCTTAGTACATGCCATCAAGGGACCTTCTCCAAGTAAGTTGCACTTGAATAATGATTTGAATGATGTATAGGAAAGACTACATAAGTATAGATGTGTGAACTGATATTTTACTTGAAATAATACAATGATTAGGAATTCTTCAAGTGACAGTGTTTTCAGTTATGACATAGAACAAGTATTACATTCATTAAATTATAAATATAATGTGGGCAAAATACTCCATCAAATTGAAGAATAGAGTATGCTTCATAATCATACACAAACTAATAACTTAGCTAAGTAAGGACATTAACATTATGACACTATAGTAAATAAAAATATTGATTACTTATTGTAGATGGAGTTTTACTTTCAAGACACCAGTCCAAAATTAATATTTATTAGAATATAAATTAACACTCACAATATTAGTAACAGCTTATAGTGGCACCTGAACAAGGACTGACATATCCAAGCGATGGACGAGTGATGGACACGAGATGGAAGGACGATGGATTCCAATTCTGTCTGTCCAGCAGCCAGCAGCCAGGAACAAGGAAGAGCACTCCTCATGTCCCAGCAGCCACTTATCAATGGGGTTGGCCACACCCCCTCCAGGGTCCCAGAAGTGTCTTTTGACCTTATTGGCTGACACCTTAACCCCTCCACAACTTATTACCATATTTACCAAGCATTTTTATTTCAATACCAAGATGAAATAAACATTTTAGATTATATAATCTTCAGAATTGGATATTTGGAATATCCTGTACTCTTAAATACTATAAACATATGAGAGGCAATTAAAACTAATGTGGGAAAGACTTTTCAACTGAAAATGGTTAACATTTTTAAATCTTCATAGGAATGAGCAAGAAGTATTAAAATGAATGAGTAGATACTAATATCTAGAAAGAGAGTTCTTAGACATTTGGAAGTAAATCTACTGAAAAACTGTTTCTTAGGCTTCGTGTTACCTAAGCATTAGTTTCTCTAGAGTTAACAGAAATAAGTATTTTGGTCACAGAGTAACTGTACTTACAGTATTTTACTAAAATATATTTTAATTGAATCAACCAATATAAATTCAAGTCATCTGTGATTATAGATTAAAGAAATAAATGGGAGGAAATCATTTCAATTTAAATAATAGAGTCACAGAGACAGGCATATATTCTGATTCTCAGGCTAATATAAATAACCAATGGAGTAATATATCTAGTCCTGTTCTGTTTTACCAAAACTCAAAAATATATTGAAGATTACAATTATCTGCTAGATCTGAGAGAAATGAGAGTCATCATAAATGAAATAAGCTTACACAGCAATGTCTCCCCTTCCCACCTCACACTAGCATAGAGGGATGTAGTTGTCTCAAATTGTACTAAAAGTAACTTATGATACAATGTATTCAAGACCTGGACTATTAATATTACACATACTTTTGTTTTATTTTTCTGTGTGTGCTATAATTTTCATCATTTTATAATTACAAAACTAAAGCATACCTATGTTAAGGAATTTATCAAAGTTACAAAGTTAGTAAACACTGACAGATTTTGTTGTAAAAATAGTTTGAAGAATCTTACTATTTATATAATATTGCAAAGCATTCTTCCAGAACCTAAATATTATTAATAACTACAGTGAATTATATTCTGTAATCCCATAAAGTTATACAATTTAATCATGCATCATTTAATTCAATACATAGCATAGAAAAATGCAATTCTACAGGCTACAAATTAAATCAACTCTACTTCTTCATCAATGTTCATTCAAACTACAATGTTCTCATTCACTGACCATGTAATTGTCTAGGCAGGCAATCTATGTTTGAGTTACATATTCAGACCTTTCCACATAATTTTCTAAAGTTCCATATTCGATTAGACACCAATTTTTTTTAAAAAATAAGTTAAATAGTTACACATATATAAAAGGAAAATGTTTATTTTGTTTACATATCTTTGTATTATAAATAATAGAGTTAAGAATCTATCTTGAAACAATATTTAACCTGATAACAATTCATTCTTTTGGGAATCATTTTTAATCTTCTAATCAATATCTTTCTATGTTTATCTAGACTGGTGCAATGTAGCAAAGTTTTGAAGGTGAGTGGCAGCATGTGCAGTTAAGAGCAGGTAGCTCTTACTTATTCAGAGAAGTCCGTTCAAGCTCAAGCTGGCTGAAAGAAAATTATAAAACAATCATAAGTCAACACTTTGAAATTTTTATATAAATACCTTCAATCCTTAAACTACCTGTGATGAATTAAGATGAATCTACTCAAGAATATACTGCCTCGTAACACAGAGTTAAACACAGGAAAGTGAGAACAGACAACAAACATGGCCTTTTCCATCCACCAAAAGTGGAGCTTGAATTCTTGTCATGTTTGAGAGGTGAATCTACCTCTATCAATGGAGCCTTGAATTTTAATTTACTGGAATCATATTAAAAAATGAATTTTAATATAGTTTCTTGTGATGAGAATTGTAAGAAATTATTTTATATCTTTTTAAATTTAAAATGCATTTTCTATCTCTATCATTGCCCCTTCATCCTCCCTTCCAATCTCTTCCAGTTCTCGTTCAGCCCATCATCCATTCCCCAAGGAGAGCAAGGAATCCCAAGTTGAGTCATTTCCATATGGCATATCCAGTTAAAGTAGATCCAAGTTTCTCCCCCCAAATTCAATAATGAGTTAATTGTTTCTTCATAAGAAATATGCTTTGAGATCTCAGTTCATGCACCAGGAATAAATTCTGTTCCTACTGCAAGAGACTCTACAAACTTTCTACACCATTTGACTGTTGTCTATGTTCATAGGGTTCACTTCCTTTCCACAAAATTTCCTGAGCTATCATTTTAGAGTTCATGAGCTCTGGTTAGCTATCAATGTTGGTTTTCTCCTCATGATCTTGATCCCTTTGCTCATATATTCTTTCCTCTCTCTCTTCAACTGGACTGGGAGCTCGAACTGGTACTGAGCTATAGATCTCTGCTTCTGCCTCCATCCATTGCTAGATGAAGGTTCTATAATGATAATTAAGGTGATCATTCATTTGGTTATAGGAAATGTACTGTTTAGACACACTCTATTCCTTGATGTCCTAGCTTGGGAAATCTTGTGGTTTCTTGGATGTTACCTTAGCACCAGTTTTCTTTCCTACTCCACAAGTAGATCCCTCTACCAAGATATCTATTTCTTTGTTCTTCCTCTCTGTTGCTCCTCCTACTCGACCATCTCCATTTCTCATGACTCCCCCCCATGCATGCTCCCCCTTATGATCTTAATACACTCAAGATATTCTATATTTCCCCTTCCTAGGAATTTCCATGGATATTTCTTTTAAGCTCCTCCTGTTACCTAGCTGCAGAAGGGTTTGTGGATTTTAGCCTGGTTATCCATTGCTTTATGTCTAAAATTCACTATTTTAAGTACTTACTATGTTTATCTTTCTGGGTGAGAATGTTGAGAAACAATTGAAACAAAAATTCTAGTTGGTATTTAATGAAAACTCAGAGAGAAAAACAGATACCAGTCACTTCTCACCCAGCAAGCATCTCAAGGTCAAAGCTGTCTTCAGGAATCCTCAGCCTGACTTGTCACTTCTACAGAATATCTCCATGTCTTCCTACACCTGCCTTAAATATCTTCTTCTCCCAGTTGCCTTTGTGTTCAACTCTGCATCATAATCCTAGAGATAGGATTGAAGGTATGGGCTACTATTGTTTGGTAGTTAGGCCTTGAACTCACACAAACACAGAAAGATCTGTCTCTGGAATTATGGGATTAAAAGGACTGGACACCACTCAGTCTTTCCCATGCTTTGACTGTGTCTCAATTAGAGTTGAGTTACCATTGTCTTACCCTTCTGGCTTGACTGTGTGTAGATCTGTTCTCTGATATTCTAGTCTGAAATTACTAAATATAAAATATATCACCATAAACTATGTAATCATTCTAAATTTTTATTTAACAAACTGAAGTTTTAGCTTCACTGAATCTGAAGAAACCTCGATAAACGAATAGAAATTTATTCTAGTACAAGGACCTGCATTCTTAAATGATTTTTTTTAATCAATGTACAAGAGAAATGACAAACTTACATGGCTAATGTAAGTTAAATAAAATACATTATAATTTGTAATTTGGTTGATATAATGATGTGTAAAAATATTTGAAATATTAATTGAATTAAAAGTAAGATTAATCAAAAGTATCTTAAGCAGGCAGTAAAATAAATCTCAGATAATCCCTATACAAAGCATAAGAAGATTCCTTTTTCATCTCAGAATAATAAAATTAACAATAATCAAGAAATGGAACTATAATACTCATTCTACTTTTATTTTTTAAACACTATTAAGTATAGTAAATGTACTATCATAAAACATAAATGAATGCACTCAGAGAAGACACACTAGCTCTCAAAGCAAAATAAACTGCAACAGAGTAAAAGCACTATTGAGTTGTACTGACTGAATAAATAAACACCCCAACATACAAACATCTCCTTTAATTTTATAAGCAAAAATAGGCCATGGACATATACAAGTAACATATTTTAAAAGCAATGCAAAATTATAATGCAATAAGAAACTGTCACTTGATGTGGGAATTTCTTTCTGTACGTTGTGAATATCAATCATTAAATAAAACATCTGTGTTGGTCCATGACAGGCACCGTAGAAAAGTAGGCAGGGAAATCAGAGTAGGCAGTAGGAGGGCAGAAACACAAAGAGATTGAGGCAGATGCCCAAAGAAGAAACATGTAAGGAACACAGTTGAGCCACAGGCTACGTGGCTGACAGATTAAGAAAAATGGGTTAAGATGAAAGAGCAAGTTAGCAATTTGCCTAAGCCATAGGCCAAACAGCATAAAGTAATATAAGCATCTGTGTGATTCATTGAGGTATTGGGACTGCTGATCCAGATATGTGGTCTGTGGGACCAAACCATAGAGCAAATAGGGTCAGGAAACCTCATTGTAACAGAGGGCATTACTGGATGGGCCAAATTCCCACATAAAACATGAGTGAGAAAGATTAGAAAGGTTCTAGATCACAGAAACTGAGCCAAAGTAGCTTTCAAATTATGTATCTCATGTGGGTCATTGTACAGAGATACCAAGGAATTTGGGCCACAAACAACATGGCGGGAAAACTGGCAGCAGGGAGAGTAAGGTAGAACAAAGCTGGTTCCTAAAGTCTCACAAAAGACTCAGTAGCATGTGATTGATTTAAGGTTTACATTTATATTGAACAAAAAGGAAACAGAGTCAAAGACGGTTTTTTAGTAGCAGCATTTTCTTGGGTCTGCTATTGTTGGCAGCAACCAGAGATACTGACCCTTTAAGAAAACTTTCTGATTCAGCTTTTCCTGCATAAACTGTGTGGCTATTTAAGATAGTGATGTGGGAAAGCGTTTACGTATGCTGTGAATCTCAATCTTTAAATAAAGGATGTTTTGGCCATGGCAGGCACCAAAGAAGAAGTAGGAGGGGAAATCAGAGCTTAGGTAGGAGAAGCAGGGCGGAGTCAGGCAGATCGAGCCAGCTGCCCAAGAAGAAACATGTAAGGAGCATGGGTGAGCCACAGGCCATGTGGCCGACAGATTAATAGAAATGGGTTGATTTAAGATATAAGAGCTAGCTAACAATGTGCCTGAGCCATAGACCAAACAGCATGAAGTTAATAGAAGTGTCTGAGTCATTTTGGGGGGCCTGGGCAGCTGGGCAGCTAAGCATGCTTGGGTGGCAGGTCTCTGGGTCTCAGCTGCCCGGGACCCGTGAAACCTCACTACTTCAAGATAGCATGAGTATTTTGAAAGCTCTTTTCCTGTTGGAAAATGATTAAGGATTCATAATAAAACAGATTCAGATTTTAAAAAAACCCTGTGAATGGATTACAATGTGTGTAAAATGTACATAGGCTATAGAGAGAAAAGAAAGAGGGTAGAGTAAGTCCTTAAAAAAGAGAAATAAACTAATAAAATATAGTAAGCCGTATAAAGATAGAAAATAGACACAGAATCTGGATTATGCTTATTTATTACAATGAGGTTTCTTGGTCCCGGGCAGCCAGAAGTCCATACCTGCAGCCCCAGACCACTTAGCTGCCTGATGCTGCTTAGGCCCCCAAAATGACTCAAACACTTATATATTAGCTTTATGCTGTTTGGCCTATGGCTCAGGCACATTGCTAGCTTTCTCTTTCATCTTATCTCAACCCATTCTCATTAATCTGTCTGCCACGTGGCCCATGAATCACCTGTTTTCCTCACACATTTCTTCTTTTGCAGCTGGCTCAATCTGTCTCTGACTCTGCCCTTCCTTTTCTACCTATTCTGATTCCCCACCTACCTTTTCTATGGTGCTTGTCATGGGCCAAAACAGCTTCTTTATTTAAAGATTGATATTCACAGTATACAAAAAGACATTCCCACAGCATTTATTTTTGTGTTTTCTTTTAATTTATTAACTGTTAATGAGCTAACTACAGAAAGACAATTGATTGCAAAGGCTTCTAAGTTAAAAATGTATATTGTAAAGGTATCTTGACTTTGAAATTTGTGTCTAAGGATTTATTGCTTTGGAAGAGTTCTGCTTTTGTTTCCACGAAAGATGAGAACCTGTGGATTGCTTCCAGGCTCTTATGGTTTCATCAACCAAGACCCCCTGAAAATACTACAATAGGAAGAGCTGGCCACATCAGCTTCGGGGCTACAGACTAAGATGATCCAGTCTCAAAAACCTGTATGATTACTAACACTCCTTAATCAGCAGGAAGGAGTAATGGAAAACTATTCCCGAATTCCCAAAATATTGTTTATTAATGTTTGTTTTCAGTATAGTTACTGATCATAGTTAATTTCTTTCCAAGAAGAAAAAGGGAATATGAAATACAAGTGATTTTTTTAAAAAATTAGATTATTGAATTTTATTTAATCCAAAAATTAGCTGTTAATCTCAAAGTATTTTATATTGGCATGGATTTTGGTTTATTGATACAAATTTAAAGTCAATTTGTAATGCTGTATGTATTTTTCTACTTTTGTTTAAGATAAGATATGATTTTTAGGTATACAAAGATATATTTCAGTTAAATAGGTAATTTTCAAACATGTCTAAAACATACAGAATATGACATTTAAAATATTTTAAGAACTTAGACTTTTCTGGGTACTGAGACAGATCGGCTTCTGGTAGCATCAATCTACTTCAAGAGAAATATGATGAGCTATACAGAATGGGCAGTGTGGTCTTCAGATATATTTGCTCTTCATATTCATCTTCCTGAAATATCAGTCTTTTTAAAATGTGTTCTTACTATTTTATTTACTATAAATGAGATGAGGGGAATCACAGTTATGTCATGGCCAAGTGTCAGAGGACAACATTGGAGAATCATTCCCTTCTACTTCGTTGAGTCAAGATCTCTTTGTTGTTACAGTAGCTATGCATAGTCCAATCTAGCCAGCCTGAAGCTTCTGAGTGACTCATGTACCTCTACCTAAGATACTGCTTTAGAAGAGCTGATAACACATATAAAAACCAAAAATCTGAAATGTTATGGTGTCCAAGCACCAACATTTAGGTGCTTGTGTGGCAAACATATTTAAATTCTCAATCATCTCAAAATTCCTTTTACTTTTTGTGAAAAGGTACATATAAAGATATTGTATCCACTTTAGTATATTTTAAGAATAGAATATTAGAGTTTACCAGATTTTCACATATTTCTGAAACCTAAACATGATTTTAAAGTTATTTAATACTGATTGTCTAACATTTTTAGAATTATATATCTAAATATGCTTATTATTTGTCAGAGATATATATGACTATGTTTTATTTCTGTTTATAGTGGTAGATAATGACAAATGTATAATATATTTGAAATGGATACAAAATTCTATTTAAAAAATTAAACATACATTTTAAAATGTATTTAAGACTTATTTTAATTAAAATACAATTATGTCTCTCATCTTCCCTTACCTCATTCTGATCCCTTCTATATAACTTGACATCAATCTCCCAAACACATTGCCTATTTTTTTCTTTAATTGTCCATGTTTGGATATGTATAAAAAATAAATACAAGCTGATGAGTGTATTTAGACTTTCTAATATGAATCTGGCCTCAGGATAGACCATTTGGATTTAACTAATATTTGTGGGCATAGTCCTTGTGAAAGACTAATTCTCTGTCTCTCCATTTCTTTCTCTCCCTTCTCTATCAACAGTTCTTAGGTTCCTGTAATTCTCTGGTTTATCATGGATGTTCATGGTATATCCTTCTTTCACAAAAATATGTATATTACTCTTGTCATTTTTGAGAGAGTTTTTAGGCTTTCATAATGTTTCAGGATCAGTTTTTTTTTTTTTTTAACTTGCTTGTCATTTCTAAGAGACATTGCCAAAAAAACAGATTTGCTGGCACCTAAAGTCTTTCTTCTCCTCTTATGTTTTCTGAAACTCAGGTGCGGGAGTGGTTTTGAAATTGTGATGGGGTTGTATTAAATCTTCTGATTGCTGATCATAAGATATTTAATTTTACTGTGTATATCCCACTCATCAGTGACTAGAGGAGGGAGAACTTTCTTCTGATATATTTTCAAATTATTTCTTCAAGGATTTGAAGGTTTTATCATATAACTCACTTGCTGGCATAAAGTTAGATGTGATATATTATGTTATTTGCAGTTATTGTGAAAGGTGTTGTTTCCTTGATTTGTATTTTTTATGTAGGAGTACAACTGATATTTGTGAATTAATTGTGTATCCATGTACTTGTTAAAAGTGTTTTATTAGTAGTAAGAACTTCCTAATTAACTCTTTAGTTGCAATATTTATATTGCCATATCATCTCCAAATTAAGATACTTTGAATTCTTATTTTCAAATTCTATTCTATCTCCTTCAGCTGTCTTATTGCTGTAGCTTAGACTTCACATAATATATTAATAGATAAGGAGAGTGTGGGCACCATTGTCTTGTTCCTGATTTTAGTGGGATTGCTTTGCGTTTCTTTTATTTTAATAGATATGAATAGGAGAAGAAGTGGGAGAAGGAAAACATGGATCAGGCTGAAATCCATTGTTTTATCATCTCTTATTTTTTACTAAAATAAGCAATATTTGATTTGTTTAGAAAAAATGAATTGCACATATTATAACTTTTTGTCATACCTATACAAAAACAAAAAGAAACTGAAAAAATAGATTAATGGGTTATCATCTGCCACTAAACCTTAAAACTTTAGTTGAGTCCCTCAAACCTAAAAGATGAAAAGAGAAAAATTTAGTCTTCAATGATGTCCCCTAACCTTCATAAACGAACAAGGCTGTTTGCTCTGCTCCCCAACACACAATAGTAAGTGTAAAAGGAACTAAAGCCATATTATGCCAATATTAATAGGATGCTTCTAACAAACTAGAAAATATATTTCTTATAGTGATATTTTATTTACTTCAGATAATGAAGATTAATAAATTAAGATTGATAGTATAATCATATTTTTAATATCCTGCTATCCTGATGGTAATTTTAGATATGTTTACAGATTGTTTTATTGTAATAAATATGTGGTTATTATCCTTAGAGTTCCTGGAAGAATTTATACTAAAAAAGTGAATTTCTGGGAATAATGTCAAAATGTTGATTAATTACTATTAACCGATACAATGATATCATTACTTAGAGCATCAATCTTCCAAAAACGACAATTTCAAGAGAATAAATTTCTTAAGTAACTAAAGTTCACTATTTATAAACTTAGTAAATCTATTGAAATTTTGGGAACAGAACACCAAGATTGTATACTAAGTTTCTTAATATGGGAAAAAAGAGGAATAGTAATTTTGCTTAGCTTTCAAATTTAAAATGTTATTATTTTTACATTGTTTAGAATTTCATTACATTTTACCTGCACATTTTAGAGACATGGTAGCATTATTCTTCATGAACAAATATAATGCATTTTATCTTAAAATATTCTTCAAATAATGTTCAATGTGAAAAATTATTGTTTTTTTCAACACTTCAAAAACATTTCTGTATTTCTGAATATCACAAAGAGGGTATGCTGAATTAAAATATGTGTAGTAAAAATTTATATATGGAGTTAAGAGAAAATGTATCATAAAATTATGATATATATGATTCATTTTTACAAGTTAACTAGAGAATAGTGTATTTCACTGTTTTTAATATTACATGTCTCTGTGTTTTATTTATATATATTTATATATGTTATATATTTATTATCATGTTAATTTAATTACTGATATAATTCTCATTATTTCAATGAATTGTGATTTTATCTAAAATATTTTTAAACCCTCATGACAGACAATAATTCAGAATTAGTATGCACGTTTAAGAAAACTCTGGTTCCCTGACTAACTGGAGCTGGTACAGTGTAGTGTCAGTCTCATTGTACATAACGAGCAATATTCTATTTCTAGGAACTCACATCATTTGGAAAGATAGAAGATTTAATGTATTGCTTAAAACAGAAGGAAGTTTAGATAGAAATAACAAATTTTCAAGGCAAAGTAAATAATTAGCACAGCCATGTCACATTAATAATTTTTCTTCTCTGAAAATTATGTAGAACTAAAGTCTCTCTAGCAAATGTAAATTTATCCGTCAAATATATCTGTTATACCATATGTACTTCATAGAATTTAACATCGCTATTTTGAGGAAAAGGAATTATGAAAAGTTATAGAAAATAATATTCTATTACTTTTATACTATACAAAAAGCCTAAGAAATATAAAATAAATTTAATATGCAAAGTCCTTTATAATGCTCAATTTGAGTTCTGCAGTAGAAAAGACTTTAAGAATTATATTATAATATTCATATTGTATATCTTAAAGTTGTTTTAAAATAAATGGAAAGTACATAATTATTTTTTTAATTTTGAGTGACTTATTTTAGTAAGTTATTTATGTTCATTTTGTTATTTTTTATAAAAAGTCTTTTTATCCATGTATCCCACTGCTCCCCCTCTATTCCCTCCTTCCAATTCCTCCCAGTCAGCCTTCAGCCTCCTCTCTCTCCCCCAATCAAGAAGCCCTAACAAGGGTCAGAGCAGTGTGGTGCACCCACTCCAAGCAATTCTGATTTCATCATCCCAATATCAAAAATGGATTAGGTTTTACTCTGCAGGGACTGGGCTCTAAGGTGCCAGCCCACACACAGGAACACAGTCTGGTCCCACCCCTCAAGGCTCCACATACTGCTAATTCCAATCTAAATTTGTCCACCCTTAGAGGGCCTAGCTCCTTTTCCTGCTGATTCCCTAATGGCTATTCTTGATTCAGCCATCTCTGTGAAAAATTCCCTCATATTCCCTATCCCTTTACTCATACACACTTTATTAAAAACAAACTTTAAAAATGGATTGAAAGGAGTAGAGACAATATTAAAAAATTTTCAGAATACTAGATAAATTAAATTATACAGCCTTTGCATTGGTGAATAGTCCTACATACTCCACTCTCACTACAATTATTGTCAAATAATTAACAAAATAACAACTTTTTTTTTATGATGTAGCATAGGATATTTATTTTATTTTAGAGATCTGTTCATAAAATAGAAAAAAATTAAATTTCAGTCTTTTCTGTTTCTATATTTTATGAAAGGCTTTCTGTATTCTGATCCTAGGCAAAGAAGTTTACAACGTTGTCCTTAAAGTGTCCTGTGTTTTATTAGATAAGGAAGAACCAATCCATGGTCTGCACAGAGGATACATTTTGTGGACATGCATGAGAGCAACTCAGTTTGAAAACAATGTGTTTTCTTCAGGTGGAGTTGTTCAGTTTCTATTTGTAAATCATCAAACTGCGAGACAGGCCACACATATTTGAAATTTAGTTATTGCAATAAACAATTTAGCAAATTTTAAAATGTTTATGCATTTGGGATCATATAAATAAAATTCATCGCAAATCAATTTTATTGCTAGCTTAAATGATTATTTTAACAGAGCAGCTACTGTGTATTTTATATTCCTTTGATTTAAATATGTAATTTTTACTTTTCAAATATAACTTTGTATCATTTTACCTTTTTTACTGCAATATTCTAAAAATATTCTTTCATTTTTCTTTATTTTTGTAATTTCCTACCTAATATATTTTAGAATTTTTTTTATTATAGTCAATATTAAAGACCTAAGAAAGAATGTAGTGTGTTCCTCATTTAGTTTTTCCATCAAATTTTATAGTTAATTGAACATATAACTCATTCTAGATTAATTAAAAATTGAAAACATACTTTTACACTAATTTGTTGTTTTTTTCAAAAATGATTTTCATCTTTTTCAGAGACTATGCTACATGCTTTGTTATCTTATTGATTAAAAATATCTAGAATAATGAAATACTACTTTACACTTGAATTAATTTCTGAGGTACATATTACAAGTATGTTGTAGTGGGATTCAGGTGTCAGCTGATAAGGTCAGATGACACTTATCCAGTGTCCTGGGCTCCTGAGGAGGGAGTGGCCAACCCCATTGAAGAGGGACTGCTGAGATCTTGGGAGCCTCATTTATTCCTGCCTGCTGGAGAGACTGGTTTGACATACATCATCCATTGCGTAAATAATCCAATCTCCCAAGTGCCTATATAAACTATTAACTATATCATGAGAGTTAACTTATATTCCAATAAATATTAACCTTAATATAATTAAAAAAAAATTATGCCTTCAACTGGCGCCCAATGTGGGGCACATTCTGTTGTAATAAGGTTTTTTTGGCCTAGGGCAGCCAGATGTATGGATTTATAGACTTGTAGTTTTAGACTCTTTAGTTGCTTGTAGTTGATTAGGCCTTTAGAAATGATTTAGACATTTATATTAATTTTATGTTGTTTTGCTTATGGTTTAGGCATACTGTTAGTTTTTATAATTTATCTTTTTTTTAAAATTTGTTTGTTAGGTGGCTTGTGGCTTATTTGTGTTTATATATATATATATAAATATTCAGGGGGCGTCTGGCTCAGTTTGTCTTTGACTTTGTTTTGTTTTTTTATCTATGTTGTGATTTTTTTATTATTTTTTATGGTGTTTGTCATGGGCCAAAACAGGTTTTTTTTTTTTTATTTAAAGATTGCTATTCACAGTCTACAGAGTGGCATTCCCACATCATTATGAACCTGTGGCTTGCTGTATACTATTTAATACAAAGTTTTGAATATGTTTCTGTAAAGTTTTCAGTGTGATGCATATTAGGCTACAATGAAAATTTTTAAAATAAATATTAGATCTACTAACTGAATACAAGAGTGCAATTATATGATTAAAAGCCTGATCTGTATTGATGTGGGAATGCCTTTCTGTATGCTGTGAATAGCAATCTTTAAATAAAGGAGCTGTTTTGGCCCATGACAGGCACCATATAAAAAGTAAGAGGAGGAATTAGAATAGGTAGGAGGAGCAGGGCAGACTCAGACAGAAGGAGCCAGAAGCCCAAAGGATCAACATGTAAGAAGAGACAGACCAAGTCAGAAGCACAAAGGAGCAACACCTAAGGAACACAGGTAAGCCATGGGCCACATGGCAGACAGATTACTGAAAATGGGTTGAGTTAAGTTGAAAAGGCTAGCTAGCAATGTGCCTCAGCCATAGGCCAAACAGCATGAAGTTAATATAAGTGTCTGTGTCATTTCTGGTGCCCGAACAGGGACTGTGGGTCTGGTCCTCTGGCTTCTCAGGACAAAAGAAACCACACTACTACACTGTATATTATTCTAAAGGCTATTAGACTCAAATATAACAATATATATATATATATATATATATATATATATATATATATATATATATATATATAATTGTCCATAGACACATATAACTCCAGAATGTTACCAATGACTGCTCATTAACATTACAATCTCTGAACTCTATATTTTACTTATATTTTAATTTGATGAAATAAATCATAAAGCCTGTAAAAATGGAAAGTGATTTATTTTGTGTTTATAGTAACAAAAATCAAAACTTTAAAAACAAAATTTATTTATGCACAATTTTTTAAATATAAAAGATTTATTATATGGGTAATCCTGTGTGATTTGTGAACAATTTGTCACATAAACTGATAGAAGAAATTGAATGATATTAATGTAAATACAGAGAAATGATCCTAGTATAATACAGATTAATAGATGATAGCTCATAAAAGATGGTATAGTGCAATATAAGACAGAGTACTATAGTCCTGTAACCTATAAGTCAGTAGTTTTTTTTGTTTTAGCCTCCACCAAAATTATTTCTGATAATGATTATATAATAGAACTATATTTAATTATTGCAGTCTGAATTATTTTCTTTAACATATATTTTCAGTAGTATTTCTAAATTTCAGCTTATGTGGTTTTTCATAATGGTGGTGTAAAATACAAGGCTTTGTTAAATATATTTTATATTCTACAATTAAAAAAGGGGTCCATAAAACATTTCCTGCCTCAAAAATACTTGTTGTTTTCTTCACAAATTTTTTATTTTCATAATTCATGATAAAATTTAGTAATCTTTTTCTACAGCTAATCTCCTATAGGTTTTATGATATCAATAAAACAAGGTAGTCAATTGGTATTTATAAACCAGACTAGAATTTTTTTTTCTTTTTCAACATTTCTAAAACACAGTTAGATAACTTTTATTTACTTCCAAGATAATTGCATTATATTACACCATATCCTACATTATATTACACTATAGTGAATAACTGAATACTGTGAAGCAAAATTCATTATCTTATGTTGTTAAAATGATAGCAAATAGAAATGTAGAATAAGTATATGATAATGAAGGAACAAATTTTTTAAATACTTATAGAAATATCTTTTATGGATTTTGATCATTCATTGATTTGATAGTGGTGTCTGTCTATTGCAAGAAGTTTCCTTAATGATTGATGAGAACTACAATCATTTATTTATATAAAGGGATGATAAATATTAGGAATATACTTAAGTATTTTGTTTCCAGTAAGAATTATGCATTGCTCTTGTTGCTCATGTAGAAAGTTCATTGGAGAGCCATTGGTTGCCACCCAAGCATGCATACCACTACTGCACCCTTAGAAAATTTTCTTTGGTGATTGTGGTTTGCATATAGCATAATAATGTAGTTTGAAAGAGAACATGAGAGTACATAAGAGTTAGAGGAAAAAATGGAAGAGAAAAATAATATATAGTTTCAAAACTATAAATTTCATAAGAAAAACAGTAGGAAATGTCTAGACTGTTGAAGAAATTAGAGTGTGCATGTTGCAGTAGATTAAAGTTGCAAAACCCGCAAGAGCAAATATAAAATTATTCCTCTGTAGATTAAATAAAATGCATATTTGTCAATGAATTCAAGCACTCTATAATGCCATCTTGTATGCACAAAAGTTTACACGTTAGCATCAATAATAACTGATGACACAACAAAATGTATATTTCTTAATTTTTTATACAATTTGAATTTTATATTACGTTTATTGTAATTTGAAAGTGTTATTTGTGATTTTCAGTATATGAAAATCTGTAAGTATATAGCAAACTTATTTTTAATCAGCTAAAGGAAAACAAATCAAAAAGTAAAACTAAACAAAACAAAAACAGTTTGCATTCATCTCTACCACATCCTATTCTATGATGTAACAGTCTAAGAGTGGTATTGGGGTAAGTAAAGATTCCTCATACAATTCTCAAGGCACAGCAGTAAAAATCAGTTTTATTTAAACATAGCAAAGACTATCTTTTTCTGACGTTACACATTTAGAAACATAAATTTCACTTGTTTATCAACCACAGATTTTGTCAGTGAAACAATTGCATTGGTGTTTATTGTTTTGTTGCTGGTGATTTTTTTTCCAAAAGAATCATATTTTCTCATGTAATTTTGATGACACAAGCTCCTTATCCCATCCTGTTCCCATAGTCAAATATTCCTTTCTTTTCCTTGTTACTGTTAGAATTAATGGTATGTACCAATACATATCACATAGACAACAATTTTCGCTCAATAATTGGAAAAATATAAAAACATTCATATATTTTAATTATTATACATATTGTATTGTATGATATGATATAATATATTTCTTTTAGAATATATATGTATATTTATATATATATTTATTTTCGTAATATAATAATGTGAATTTTTAATGTGACTAAACATCAGCTTTCACAATCAAAATAAATATCAACTGAAATACTTCAATACTTTTAAAAAATTAAATATTGAAGATCTAAGATGGCAGAAAGACATTCACAGCCAATGCAATCAGCCACCTCTGTGGCTGCCTAGAGGTCATATTGGTGCCCAGGGGCAATGATGCACCTTGAACCATAGAGACCTAAGTGAAAATTACTGCTACTATCCAGTTCTGTAGTGATGTCTGCACCAAGGCTACAGTTGGGGACCATGTCTGTGTTCTTGGTCCTACTGTAGACAAGGTCTGAGTTGATGTAGGTAGCTCCCGTCTTCCTGAGGGTCATGCCAATTTTTGGGTCTTGGCCACTACCTTGGGCTGTCTGTATGTGACAGAAATGCTGATACCAGGGCCATGCAGATCAGGGTGTCTTGTATGGCCAATTGGGGTAATGGTCATATCCAGATACAGGTTTCTGCTAAGGCCAGTGTCTGGATCAATGGCCCTACAATATATGGGGTCTCTGTTGAAGTCCATGCTCTATGTTGCTACCAGGGACTACTCATGGAGTCAGGTTTTGGGCCACAACCTATAGCCTTATTGGAGTCTGGGAGCCATTCTGCTGCTGAAGTCATGAAGATCATAATGATCAACACATGCATGCAGCATTAGTGTTGACAGAACTTGGGCTATTGTGAAGGGCCATGATGTGCAGTATTCCTACCACAACTGGGCTCTTTGTTGAAGCACATGATGTATATTGCCACCAAGTTGATGGGAATGCCCTGTTTCTGAACAGCTGCCTGTGTACATTATGATAATGAGGGTGTTGCTGCTATTGGAATCATGCTGATTTTAGTGCTCTGTGCTGCCACCAGGGGACCTGATGAAATATAGGCCTGAGCTTTTGTCAGAGGCCTTGTCTTTGTTGCAGCCAGTGTCTCTATTGATGTCTATGGTGTCAGTAACCACTGAAGACTGTCTGGATGACTTGAATATATCAGGCATCTGAGTCCATGTTGGCATTTAAGAGACATACTGCTGCAATGGTCATGCTAACCTGAATGTCCTATAGCAGGTGCTCCAGCCCCAGGGTCACAGTGACATCTGAGCCTGAGCTACTTTCAAGGGACATAACTGGGTTTGTGTTACTGCTGTAGTTGGGGTATATGTTGGTGCACATGACCTGTTTTTCCACAGAAAGTAATAACAACTATTCATGTTAAAATCCAAGGGCCATACAAAACTGGACCCAGCTAATCATTGGCCCTGACCTAGTTGGCAATATTCCTTACTGCACAATGGAGCAGAAGATTTGGTCCTGCCCCTCCACCCCCCAAGAGAGGTGGCCTTCACCACTAGGGAAAGATTCTCATACTCCTTAGCAATGGTGTGGAAGAGGTGGCCCTAATGGCATGGTCCATGGAGAGCTGGGCCCTACCCTTGTCTAAGGGGGTTAATTCCAGTATCCTGAGTTTTGGGGATTATCCAATTATCCTGTACTAACAAATGCAGCTACCACTGGCAAACACACTCTGATCTTTGTGGAGTCCAAACCCTGGCACATTAATAACACCTTTTATGTCCCATGTATTCTGTTTGCTACCCCTAAATTTCCCACATCACTTAATATAGTCTTATATTTTATTTTTTCTGAACTTTAAGACTTAACAAGCTTATTTTCAAATGTATGCATATTATTAAGTATATATTTATATAAATTTTACAAATATTAGTATAGACCTAGGTATACATTTAAGGGAGAACACATTTTGTTTGTTATAAGTTTAAACACTGTGATTAATATATTTGCCAGTGTAACATGTTTACTGATATTTTCATTATTCCTTTGATAATTGCAGATTTAACTTATATTTAGCAAATTTGTAGAATATTCTCATTATCTATTCATTGTTGAGACATTAACCAGAATACTCAACTAATAAGCAACATTAACCAAAAAACTTGAATGACTAGTTTACTGTAGCCTAAAACAGTGATATCAATCAAAACATAAAAACACTCAGACCATACCATAATGAGCAAAGACTAAATGTCATTTCTGTGTATATATAAATATACATGTGTATTATTCGATTGTATTTAATCTTATTTTCACATCCATTCATATTTCTGTCAATTCATTTAATCAAATTCAATATTTAATTTCCAATTTTGATATTCTTTTTCTAACTTAGTAAACAAAAGAATGTAGCAGCTAATCTTGATTTCAATTACATAGTAGAAGTAACAGCATGAGACAAATAGATTTGCAGAGAACTGAACAGCTATTTTGAAAGTAGTGAGCAAAGAAACCTCAGTGGGGAAAAAGCCTAAACCAGCTATTCATACATTATCATTGTTTGAAATATAGTGTTGGTTACCTTTTCACTCCAGTAATTGTCCTTTGCAAATGAATTTAGGTAAAAATCTGAAACTATATAGAGTGTTTTATAGACCTTATGTGATGTGAGTCTTTTAAATTGTAGTTTGAAAGAGTGATCTCAGAAGTAGCACAATCCCACTTGGTTCCAGGGTGTAGATACGACATGACCAGCTGCTCCAAGTCCTTATAACCTTGATTTTATCTCCATGACAATTTCCTTGAACTGTAAGCAAAAATTTATATTATTCATGCTTTATATATTATTTTGTTATTTTATCAAAGTTAAATTAAAATAAAATAAGATACATATTCTTTCCTGACAAGTTTACACAAATTATATGATATAATTAATTAAAGTAAAAAAATGATTTTTAAATATTACGTTAAACAAAAGTTCTACCATTGCAAACCAATGAAACAATTCATGGGAAAAATGTAATAAGTGAGACTTGATTCAGTGTTTTCTCTTTAGAATATACTTTTAGGAGATACAGATCACAAGAAACAGACTGAAATCAAAACAATAAACAAAAAATGAAATCAGGTAATGAATTTGTGCCTGTAATAATGAAGAAATCTCAGACTTGATTAAAATGAAGTAGTGGATTTACACTCTAAAGAGGTTTGAGCTTCTGCTATCACAAAATACTCAAAAATGAAAAATAACATTAATACATAAAAGTTGTCTTAAGAGCAAAGACTATTTTGGATCTTAATCACAAGTCCTTGAAATATTAAAATTAAAATCACAAATTAGAAAAATTTTGTTAATCAAAATCTTCTGAGTCTCAGAAATATTATGTACCATTTACATTCATATACAAAGTGATTTGATGTCAAAAGTCAAATAAACCCACACTCAGATATTGTTATATGCCTTTTGAAATTCTCACAATAAAAAAATGTGGTGAGTACACAGGGGAACTGAAATTTTTATAGAGCCATAGAAAATGTAAGCACAGCATAATATCCACTTTGAAAATCAGATTTTTTAAAAATGTTGATCATAAGGTAGCACATGGTCTAATTATTCTACCTCTAGATATCTACTCAAGGGAAATGAAGCATATATACATGTAATTAGTAGAATGTCAATGCTCACAGCAGTTTTATTTATCAAATAACAAAAGCTAAAAATGTCTCAAATTTACAGAGTTGACACAGAATAATTTATAGACTGAGATATTCTCCCTCAGTGAAATACCTCTGAGAATAGAAAACTGTACATTATACACATGGGTTTAAATAATTGTTCAAGCTGCATTTAGGTTTTGGGAAATAATTCAATAAAGAGTATTTGCTATATGATTGAATTTATAATAAGTTCAGATTAATTGAAAGTAGGGTTTAGCGACAACAGTAGAAAAGTGAGAGAAGTGGTGGGTGGATGAGGGCTTCCCAGATGAGGAAGAGCAGGTGATTAGTCTGTACCTTCAGTATTCTCACACTTTCATAAATACTTCTATCAAAAAATATTCAATTCCCATAGTCAGTATGTGTACTATAATATCTCTCACTAATTTAATTACTGCATTTATTAATAGAATATTATTATTCCTGGAGAAATAAAAAGACAAAGATAATTGAGATCCTACATACCTTTTAATTGGATTAAAATAAAGAATTTCAGAATGGACACATATTGTTACTCTTAAAGTATGAATATATGATTGTATATGTGTGTATCTGTAAATATTATTGTTATTTTAATTTCATATTTTCTGTTTACTTTAGCTTTCTTCATAAATATTGTTTATGGGAGCACTAATAGCATTCATCAAGTAGATACTCCAATTCTCAAAGTAAATAGAAGTACAATATTTTCTATTTCATACCTTTTAATAACACACAAACATTTTTAATAAAACAATTTTATTAATACTTAATTCACATATATTAAATTTTGTATTTGAAAGTTGAATTGCCAATAATCTTTTTGTTTCAATTTATAAAATTAAGCATAATCTTCAGAATTATCAGGTACTAACCTATGAAATTCATGTCAAAATGCTTTTTAAATTCTCAAAATTCAAAATGCTAAACTATGAAATTTAGAGACTACTATAGGTTTAACTATATACTTAAAATATCATTTATTTTAATATAATATATTAAATACATCTTTTTGCACAAGTATTTAATGGGATCCTCATATGCTACATTATTCAATGTAAAACATGTTAATAAAAGTGGAATGATCATAGTTTTCAAATTTATCTCAAAAATATCTTACATATAGAGACAAATGGATGCCTGTTAATGACCGGCTATGGTCACCTCTCAATTCAATTCCTTTTTTATACCAGCCAAAAATATCTAATATGGAATTTCTTTAAACAAACTCTAATTGGGTGTGCAATACTTTGTTTTAATTTTCTCTAATAATTCTCAAGAAAAATATTTATCATTACTAAGCCTCTCGATTTGTGAAGGTCATTTTTTTTTTCTTGACACAGAATGATGTTTTTATTGAGTATTGGATGTGACAAATAATTTTTATGTATCTTGAACCTTAATTGTTCTGGTAAGTATGTATAGACATGGATTTTAATTGCGTATTATAAATAACTAAAAATAGAATATACTGTTTTCCTACACACACATACACACACACACGCACACACACATACACACTATAACAACATTGTTTTGGAACATCATCTATATTTTCTTGTCATGCTTCATTATCATCCCAAGATTTCATTACTATATAAGCATTTGAGGTAGCTTCCCTTTAATAATGCTTGTCTGTATGTCAATAGCTAGTTGATCTTAATTAAACAGTTGTATTTCTTTTCTGTTTTAGTCATTGGAAACTATTTTGCGATATTTTTCAAATTTTTTTAAAAATACAGCTCCTCTTACTGTTGACATCATTGAATTATTAGTGATTTTTACTTACCTTAAGAAAATAGAAAATTTAGGTTTATATTTTGATATATAATAAATACAAAAAAGGGTCTCTAATAAGACAAATGAAAGAAATCTTGAGGGTGCAAATAAATAAAAGGGTCAAAGCATCCTTGTTTATGGAAGCATTTGTGGTTGCATAAAAACCATTACTACATAGCTCATTAATTTCGTTTACCATTTGATGACTCGTGTTTATTACTAGTCATTCTCTTCTGAGGAGATTTTTTTTTCTTTTTAATTAAATTTGAGATGAGAAGAATATTTCTTTCCTGCGGTTTTATCTTATTTTTAATTCACATATTGCCATAGGAAAAGCTGTAGACAATGCTGAAACCCTAATGAAGAAAAGAGCCCTGAGAGCATTGCTTGACTTTACAGCTTTGTGCTGACCTGCGCTGTCACATAATGGGAACGTAGTGCAATTTAGGTTTACTACTCGAACACATTTACATCATTTCCTGAGCTCAACGTAAATAGTCATGTGAACGCTGTACTGTATAAACAATCTTCAGTATTAGCAGTTAGGGATTTGTGTTGTGTATGTGTCAATATATGCAAAGTTAGTTTTGTTGTTGTTGTTTTGTATTGTTTTGAGGTATTTTTGAGACGTTTTCACTGCGTAGTTTTGGAGCTTATTCTGAAACTCACTCTGGAGAACAGGCTGGCCTTAAACTCACAGAGATCCACTTGATCCACCTGCCTCTGCTTCCCCAAGTTCTGGGATTAAATCTGATTGCCACCACTGCCCACTATATGTCACGTTTGTAAATTCTCAACTAATAAAAATGTGCTTATGATAAGAATTAATGTAACACTGACAGAAGTTGTTTTAGTCTCTAAAATTTTATATTAATAGAAAACATATTCTAATTTCTATATTAAAGTTATTTAAATTATTTCTAGATTATATAAATCTCTTTCAAATCAATATATATATATTAAGCATGGAGCACTTAAAATGATTTAGTTTTTATCAAATATAATATGTCTAAAACCTATAGCACTTACAGTCCATTTATGGTCATTGAATATACTTTTACCATTTGCAAATGCTTATTAATTCTTCATTAATGTGGTATAAGGCCATAAGAATCTTCATGTAATATGAGGTTTCTGGCACAACTAGCCTCACAGTCAAGACCTGCCTGCAACTTCTTCCCTTGCACCAAAAAAAAAAGAGAGAGAGAGAAAGAGAGAGACTAATATGTTTATATTAATTTCATGCTGTTTATCCTATGGATCAGGCATATTGCTAGCTTGCTCTTTTATCTTAATTCAACCCATTTACATTAATTTGTTCTGCTACATGGCCCATGACTTATCTATTTTATTGTATGTGTCTTCTCTGGTGGCTGGATCTCCTAGCTCTATATGATTCCACCGTCCTTCTCCTACCTATGTCCCGATTTTCTGCCTACCATACCGGTTATGGGCCAAAACAGTTTTTTATTCACAGCATACAGACATTCCACATCATCTTCATTTCTATTTAAATAGTTTTTAGTTGACTGCAACTAAATAGAGCCTAATTAACACTCGGGCACTAATTTATTTACCCTACATATTTTTAAATGAATTAATTAACGTTATATAACATCAAATGTTTTCACATAAGCACAAATCTTTTTTCTTTATTCATCATATTTTATTAAAATGCAAAGTACTTTTATGCTTTCAGAAAGAAAATCCCCTTGTACTGAGTATTGGTGTGTGTTTAGATAAAACATCACTACTTGTATTCACAAGTCTCTCATAAATAACTTTTAATTTGATTATTTACTTGAGGGACTGGCCTTTATTACCTAAGTATTCCCCTTCTGTTTTAAGTTATTAAATTTATGCTATATTTTAAATAGGCAGTAGTCAAAGGTACAGTTCATTGGCCACACACCTTCATAGTATGGACAGCATCATGGCTTTCATTATAGCACTGTAAAAATTGTACAATATGGATTCTCCGCAGAATGAACCTAACAAATTAACCAAACTACAATAGTGAAGTTCCCAATTACATACACTAGACAACTCACATAATGGATTCTAAATAAAACAAACAAATAATCATGTATTTTGGTAGAAACATAGAAAATTATCATAAATTGTATCTTTAGACATTAATCAGTTCAAAAGTAAAATTGGATGGGCTTTCATATTTATAGATGATCAGAATTCTACTTTTCTTTAATATAAAGTATTAATATTAAATTGTAGTGCATATTGGGGACCTTGCGAAAATGGAAGAAAAAAATCACTCTAAATGTAATATATGAAAGAATTGAATAAATATTGTAGCATGTATATGGAATACTAGGTCCTATATATAAAATGCCATTAGTGGCTCAGAAGTATTAGTTGTACTCTCCACCCATACTCTGCATGTTTGCACACTACATTGAGATATGTTTCTACGATAAAATTATGTATCATATTAATGTTTTAACTAGAAATGTATAAAGTCTTACTTTTAGTTGCCATTATATCATTTGTCAACCTATTTTAAAGGCTTTAGTTAATGGCAAAATGGGTGGAAAATAATTTCCATTTTTTATATTTTTAGTATTTGTTGGGCTCCAGGATTTTGTTAAAACTTGAGATTAAATAATAGCAAAAGTTTTCGGGTTACTAAAATATATACTATACAAAAGTATCATAGCTTTATTTTTATCAGTGCATGATTCTTTTTAGGTCATACTAAAATAAAAATGTATATATCTAATACTTTCTAAATATTTTATGAGAAATCTAACATTTTTTAATATTTATTAAATGTAAAATAATTCAACATAAATTTATCTATCTTACAAAACCACTGATGTTTAATTCCATAGACCTAAACTTAGAAATTTAAAGATAATAAATATTTATATTTTTCCCAGATAATGACTTTGAGGATGTATAGAAAGAATTATATAATAATTTAAATGTTTCTAAGTATTTAGTAAATTGATTCCATTATCAAGAAACTGTCATAACAATTCACATGCTAAACATATATGCAACTAGTCTATCAAAACATAACTACTTAAGCAGTAATACATAATTAGCTAAAATACAACTAAAACTTAGGTTAAAAAGATATTAAATTGCCTTACATTTTAATGATATTGTTATAATAAGTAGTTTTATAGTATGACATCAACAGACAAGAAAAACAAAACATTTAACAGGATCTATTAATCATTCATTCTATACATGTGATCATATGTACAGCGACTACATTATAATAAAGTAAAATAGGAAAATAAGCACAAGTCCTCATTGGGATCAAAGTGAAGGAAAGTAATAAAGTAAAATTATCTGAATGGGCTTAATACATATAATTATTTTATTGACAAATTTTATTGATATTTTATAGTATTAGTATGTATGAATCAGACATTTGGAAAGTAAACTAAGTTCATCGGTTGAAAACTATCTCATTGTGCGCTTAATTGTTCCAGGAATTCATCAATGGGGAGTTAAAGAATTTGAGGTTGGTCTTTTCCTTTTCCATCTTTGTAAATACTGGGTCTGCTATCCTTAGCCTTTTTGCCAAATTCAACACCATTTATAGTACTGGTGAAATAACTCATTGCATAATTTGTCATTTGGGCAATTAAAGAAGCTGAGAGGTAATGGAAATCAAAAGTTATTATCTATAGTTTCTTGTTTAAAAAGTGTTAAAAAGGACAAAGTTAGCAGCAGCAGCATCTCGGTCGTTACCATAGCTTAGAGGTCCTACAAGGTCTGAATGTGCTCTAAGATGGCACACAAAAAGGGAATGTTTGCGATGCCAGAGCAGAGTTTGAATCTGTAAGAGGCTACTCTGCACTGTAGAAATAGCGGCAATGTTTCCTGATGTTTCTAAGGGACCCAAAGCTTTATTAACATAAACACTATCTGTATATAAATTAACATGAACATCTAAAAAATAATGTAAAGTCATAAATGCTGCAACCACTTCAGCAACTGGTGCAGACTGAGTACGAATCTTTTCCTTTAAAATGATACCATTAGCAAAGCCTGCAGCCATCCCATTAGAGGACCTGTCTGTAAACACATTCACTGCCCCAGCTATAGGGTGTTGAGAAACAACTTTAGAAAAACACACAGGGTGGTTAAAAAAATAATTGCAACAATTTACAACTGGAATAATGGTTAGCAAACATCACTGAATTAGTCCATAAAAACAGTATCCATTCCAGATAAAAGTCCTGTAACCATTGAAATTCTTCTCCAGTATAGGGAGTAATGACCCAGTTAGGAATCTTTCCAAATATGTGAAGCCCCTCCAAATAAGCCTTTTGAAGAATTCCAAATAGTGCAGAAGAGTATGACTGAACTGCCTTGTCCAGAGAGGGATGATCATGTACCCAAAAAATGGGTCCGGTCTGCCCCTAAGACTGACTCTTTCCTGTTCCTGAATCTCATCAAAAACTTTCCAAGCCAATTGTTCTTTCACTTTTACATTACTAAGCAAGGAACTTTTACAAGCTTCCAAAACAAAAATATAACAATAGGGAACTTCTCTGGCTACTGAAGGTGAAGCACTTCTTACAAATTAATTTTTTACATGTTCCTTAACTAAATGATGAGAAGACTGCAATTTCTTCTTTGAGAGGTGCTATTACTCAAACTAAACAGGTTTGTCTGTCTCCCAGTTAACAGATACGTTGTACGGCTGCTCTGAAATGGGCTCTAGGATAAATTTCCCAAACCTTCATGCTGTCCTGTTTCTTTAATAATTCTATCAATTATTCAGTTAAATTCTACAGGGACCATGCATCTCTCCTGTTTAAATTCACACTCTTCTGATTACTGAGGGTGACCTCCCAGAGGATCCCCATTTCCTAATTTAAGTCAAGCAAGAGTTAGAAAATTTCCAATTAAATTCACCCTCTTCATATTGATTTCTTATCTGCTGGCCAGCCTTTCAATGGTGACCTCAGGTAATCCCTAGTTCCTGATGTTGCTGAGGAACCCTGCCTGTGATCCCTGTGTCACCTGAGTGAGCCTCATATTGAGCAAAGGGCTAGAGATTGAAAGACACAGAGACATATATCACCCTTGAACAAAGAATGTCATTTATTGGAGCTAAGAGGAAGCCTTATATACTGGGGTTACTTTAATTCAACTTGAGAAACCTTGCAGCTCACAAGCAACATCTGGCCTGGGTCAAATTCTTTGTTCTCTGCTAACTTCATGATTCCCTAATCACAGCACCTACTTGGGCAATGTTCTGATAATGGAAACAGATCAATTGGTTCCAGTAAACACTGCAGGCCATTAAATAGTGCAAAGCCCTGAGGGCTGCAGCCCAACTTTCACAAAATTTTAATATAGAAAATGAGAGTGGGTACCTTCAGGCCCAACATAGTTCCACTGGTGAAGGTATCACAAAAATCTCCTGTTGTCATCTTATATAACTTTACACACAGATCATTAGAAGAGGACTTTAAGTTAAAGCAAAGTGTTCTTCCTATGGACCATATGTTCTTTATCCTTTGTGTTATACTTACCAAGTTCATGAAGGGCAGTTCCAAACTCACATTAGTGGCAAGTAAACTAGGGAATGCAATATACTCAACAGCTATGGGCAAAGAATAAAGGGAAATTGTAAAAGGATCCCAAAATTATCAGCCAACGTGGGGAGAGTTAGTACAACAAGGGAAAAATATGTAACCCATCCAGTGTTTCTTTTATAGCCCAAATTTTTTGATCCATTGCTGAGTGAAAATCTCTGGAGGGTATCCATATCAGCATTGTTGCACTCTGGGATAAACACAATTATAGCTTTACACTTAGGGATACAAGAGTACAGATGAATGCCATTGGAAAACATGCAATCTCTACATTGGGCCAGTTGCAGTGGCATATCCTTAGGCAAATAGACCCAGTCCATATATGTCAGGCTCAATCCTGTTTCATCAAAGCTAAAGAAATTTATGTAAAACAAAGCTTCCACCAGAGCTAAGTTAGACTCTTTCTCACCTACCATAATATCTTTGCCAAGATCTTCTTCAAGATTCTATTAGCTCTCTTCACAATGCTTTTTCTCTGTCTGTTGTAAGGGATTGTTGCTTTTTTGAGATATCTTCCAGGAGATTAAAAATTTATTGAGCTACTGTGAGATATATGCAAGAAAATTTCAAGTCTTTTTAAAGTAAACCTTTTATTTAAAAATAATTTTTTCATCCTAACCATTGCTTCTCTTTCATCTCCTCCTCACATCCTCCCTCTGACTCACTCCAACCCGATTCACTCATCCATTCCCCAGGGAGGGCAAGGAATCCCAAGGTGAGTCAGTTCAGTCTGACATATCCAGCTGAGGTAGGTCCAAGTCCCTCCCCCCAGTATCAAGGCTGAGTATCATGTTTCTCTGTAGGAAATGGACTGCAAACAGCCAGTTCATGCACCAGGGATAAACTCTGGTCCTACTCCAGGAGGCTCCACAGACTGCTCATGCCATTGGACTGTCATCAGCATTCAGAGGATTTATTTAGTTCCTTTCCAAAAAATTCCCTGAGCTATTATTTCAGAGTCAGTGAGCTCCCAATAGCTCAGGTCAGCCATCTCTGTGAGTCTCCACTTCAAGATCCTGATCCCTTTGCTCATATACTCTCTCCTTCTTCTCTTCATCTCAACCAGGAGCTTGACCTTGTGATTAGCTCCTCTGCTTCTGTCTCCATCAGTTGCTGGATAAAGATTCTCTAACAACAGTTAAATTACTGTGGTCATTCGTTTGATTATAGGGGAAGACCTGTTTAGTCACCCTCAGCACTATGGCTTAGTGTCCTAGCCAGAGTCATATTTTGGGTTCATGGATCTTTTCCTAGCACCAAGGTTTCTCTATAAACCCATAATGGCTCTATCAAGATATCTTATTTTATATTCTCCCTCTCTATTGCTTCTCCCACTCTAATATTTTATTACTCATGTCCTCTTTGCACCTCCCCTTTCTTCCTACACTATATGATCCCAATTTTCTCAGGAGATCTTACCTATTTCCCCATCACATGTGGGACCCATGATGTCTCTCTCAAGTTCCTACTGTTACTGAGCTGCTTGAGGATTGTGAATTGTATTCTGGTTATGTTTTGCTTTTTGTCTAAAATCCATTTGCGAGTGAGTACATGGTAATGTTTTACTTTCTGAGTCTGTGTTACCTCAGTCAAGATGGTACTCTCCAGATAAATCCATTTGCCCAAAATTTCATGATGTCATTTTTTTAAATGCCGAATAGTAGTCATATAGTGTAAATGTACTACAATTTTTTAATCCATTCTTCAGTTGAGGGACATCAAGTTTGTTTCTAGATTTGGGCTATTAGATTTATGCTACTATGAACATAGTAGAGCTAATGCCCTTGGAGAAGAATGTGTATCTTTTGGGTAAATATGCTATAGTGGTGTTATTGAATTATCAGATTAATTGATTCCCAGTATTCTCAATAACTGCCATATTGCTTTCCAATTGGCTATTCTGATTCTACTGTAAGAAGCTCCACAAACTACTCATGCCATTTGACAGTTATCTGCATTTGGAGGTTTTAGTTCCTTATAAAGAAGGTTCCTTAGTAATTATTTCAGAGTCAGTGAGCTATGAATGGCTCTTGTCAGCCATCTCTGTGGGTCTCCTACTCATGATACTGATCTCTTGCTCATATACTCTATTCTCTCTCTTTCTCATCAGCTGGACCAGAAGCTAGAGCTGGTGCTTAGCTATGGATCTCAGCTTCTGCCTCTTCTATTGCTGTATGAAAGTTATATAATGACAATTAGGGTGGCCATTCATTAAAATATGGGAGAAGTCCTCTTTAGGTGCCTTCTCTACTATTGCTTAGATTCCCATACAGGGCCATCCTGTGGGTTTTTGAAAATTTCCTTAGCACTCAGTTTCTTTCTAACTCCACAAGTGGCTCGCTCTATCAAGATATCTATTTATTTGTTATTCCTCTCTGTTGTTCCTCTCACTCAACCATCTCCTTTCAAGATTTGGTTCTACACCCCCTTGCTTACTTCCCATTATGATCCCAATTTACATAGGAGATCTCTTTTTCTATTCCCAGGGCTATCCCTGGATGTCTCTCTTAAGTTACTCCTCTTACCTATCTGAACTATGTACATAGCAGCATAATTCATAAAAGCCTGAACCTGGAAACAACCTAGATGCTCCTAAACTGAAGAATGAATTAAAAATTTGTGGTACAATTACACAATGGAGTACTACTTATCAGGAAAAATGATATTTTAAAATTTTCAGGCAAATGAATGGATTCGAAAAGTATCATTCCAAGGGAGGTAATACAGGCCCAGAGAAATAATCAAGGTATTTACTCACTCATAAGTGGATTTTAGACACAAAGGAAAGAATATACAGGCTGTACACCACAACTCCTCAGACAATTGCTAATTTTAATGGCCCAGTGCATCGCTTATTAACATAGGTAACTTAATTGCCTTAATAACACTGGAAGCCTTTTCTTTAGGAAATGCCAGTGCATTTTCCAAGAAATCCCAAACAGGTATAAATTAGTACATGTAAACATCTCATGTTGTCAAATGGACCATATGATGTGGGAATGCCTTTCTGTATGCTATGAATAGCAATCTTTAAATAAAGGAGCTGTTTTGGCCCATGACAGGGACCATAGAAAAAAGTAGGAGGAGGAATCAGAATAGGTAGGAGGAGCAGGGCAGAGTCAGAGACAGAAGGAGCCAGAAGCCCAAAGGAGTAACACATAAGGAACACAGGTAAGCCATGGGCCACATGGCAGGAAAGATTAATAGAAATGTGTTGATTTAAGATGTAAGAGCAAGCTAGCAAGGTGCCTAAACCATAGACCAAATAGCATGAAGTTAATATAAGTGTCTGAGTCATTTTGGGGGGCCTAGCAGCAGTGGGCGGCTGGGCTGCAGGTCTGTGTGGGTCTGGGCCTCTGGCTGCCCCGGACCGAGAAAACACGTTGTAACAACCATAAGCCATAGAGCATGACGTATCATGTCCTGTGTGTTGTCCCTAACCTCTGTAGGTCCATAGGGGGGAGGTCAGTGTTGCACAAGTCACACAGGTTCTGGATAGGAGTTTAAACTGAAAAATAGGCAATTCTGAAAGCAAGTTATCCAACGTTGAGGGGATAAAAGGAATTGCAACTGAAATGCTCCAACCTCTTCTAACAAGTCAACTATAGCTATCAATAAAATGGTATGTTATTTAATTTAGCCAGTATCCATGGTAGCTTAGAATGGTATCTAATATGAGATAAGTACCATATTTCTGTTCTTCATATCAATACATCTTGTACTAGATGCATAGCATTGGATGCAGGTTTAAGGATACCCTTTAGTTTTGAAAAGCAAATGCTTGAACAAGTTAGACCGCATATTGACTTTTTGAAAAAATATTAATAGGCTTATTTTGACATTATATTAAACCTTAAAAATAACTAATATCTCTCCAAGTTGCACAGAATGAGAATTTGGAATCACAAATGTTTTATCTACATTGCTTTGCCTTTAAATGAGAATGCCATTATTTGTTTTATGAACATTTAGGAAAGCTAGAGTTGCATGTAGGATGGATTGAGAGGGGACTGAATTAACGGGAATATCAATTAGAGATGAGAGTTCAGGTTGAATTTTATTTTTTGGCAAATGATTATCAGCTGTGCAAGTAAATTCAGCAATGATCTCCAGGAAAGAAATGAAGTCAGCCCATAATGTTTGAGTATTTATTTCTTATAGTAAATGAAATAATAAGTTTATCAGGCTCTCTCCTGTATGACCTTCAAGCTAGCACCACTGCCTTATGTTCCATATAAAATATTTGGTCAAATTTGAAGGTTACTTTATGCAAATAATACTGGGCCTGATAATTCCACAATAAGGGCCAGATTGCCAAGGCACTCCTAAAAATCCTCTAGCTGTTCAGAATACAATTTCTAGCAGTAACAGCTCAGGCTTATGGAGCTGCAAGTTAGTGGTGAATAAAATGGTAAGCATTTTTTTAAATAAATCTTTTGCTTTTAAGGTACAATCTATTCTCTGTTTGGGGTCATGTGGAATTCTTCAAAAGTGAAAAAATTCTCATCTCTTATTCTGGAACAGAAGAAAGGATTAAACCTACTTACAGTCTCACATAATTGTTTTAATTCTAAGTATACGTATTTTACACTTAGCTTAGAGAATAGGGAATAAATATCCTTGTCAATAATAAGTCCCCCAAAGTAAAAGAGGGCACTAATTTAACTATATTTGGAGCCACTGTCAAGCTTATCAAGGCTAATCCACTGAGCATTAATTTAACAGAATGTTGCAAATAGAGGGAATCAGGATGTGTTAACAATAAATAATCCACATAATGTATCAAGATGATGTCTTAGGGATATTGACCAGAGCTTGTGCAACACAAAATTGGTACATAGATAAACTACTTTTTATTACTTGTGGCAAAACTGTCAATTGGTAATTGTTAGCTGCATATGCATATTGAGCCCCAAGAATCTGAAGGGAAAATATCCTCTATCTTGAGGTACCAGTGGAGTTTGGGATAAGGAATCCATAACATTCAATATATATGTAATGTGATGGAGGAATGACACTGAGAAGTGGGAGGCAGAGTGTGGCATCTCATTTTTGTCATCTGATAATTTACTGTCCAGAGATCTTGTAAAAGTCTAAAATTCCCTGACTTTTTTGAAATAACAGAAATGAGAGTATTTTGCCTGCCTGTAGAAGGTTCAGTGTGACAGCCTTTAACTATCCATGCTGAGCTGACCCACCTAGGAACGTCCTGCCCATTTTGGGAAAGGGATGAGGGAGGGGAAGCAGGGAGATACATGGAAAAAAAGGTATTTTAATTAAAAAAATCAATAAAATGAAGAAAAAATAAAATAACCATTTTTAAAATATAGATAATTTTGGCTCAGTAATAGACCACTGTTCCACTGAGATATCTTGGCCTGACAGTCAATGGAAATAGGGTCAGGCTTTAATGTTTATCTTCTTACTTTATTGCCCTTAGAATTGGGGGTTTAAGTCTTAAGAATTACAATTTGCAAGAACAAGTTTTTATGCACTTTAATATCATTAAATGAAATTAGTTTTATGGAACTTTTGCAGGTATTTACACTTCTCTTCCACATAAATTTCTAAGCATGTTTGACATTATGGAGTAGACAACTTTTTTTTATTGCCATCTAAGTATTCCTAGTGAATGGCATGGGTGATCATTTTTGAATTACTGCCCTCCAATACCACTAACTGGAAAACTAGGCTTCAGCTTCCAGTGTGGAAAACGGAGCACTTCAGTTTGAGTTAATATAGTGGCATCGGTACCTGTGTCTTAGGCTGGTCACAAAGAAATATAACGATTTTATGTGATTGTGAAATAATAGGCAATGTACAGAAGACTTTTTGATAGTTGGAACCTCCTCTTAGGGGCAGGGCTTACTAGTTCCCCACCATGAGTTTAAAGGAGATGGGATCTCCTCATGTTGGGAGTAGTGGCATTCTTTAGCCCACTGAAAATGTTTATTATACTTTGGGAATTTGTTCATTGGTTTTGCTGGGTGGCAGTCTTGCCAAAAATGGTAAGGCTTGTGACAACCCCAGCATAACTTGTCAATGGAGGCTGTCTGAGAAATTTTTGATTGCTTCTCATTCAAGAAAGCATTGAGGGAGGCAGTAAATGGTGCAATGAGAACCTTGATTTGACCAAAGTCCCTAGTTGCTGTCACCCATTTATGTATGTTCTCATTATGGACAAAATCTAGTTGTTTGATTAGCTTTTTTTTTTTTTTTTCTGGTGAAGCTGAGGTCTATTTTATGTTCAACTACTTCATTCATCAAGGTAAGAAAAAATGTATGAATAACTTCCCTTGTTGCTGAATGAGGTTATGGGTATATGCAGATGGGTCCTAAGGAATGTAAGCCCTACGGTCTTTAAAAGATATCTCAGAAGCTTGCTGGAAATAAGTCTGATATAGTATTTCAGCTTGAGCAATCAGGCTAACATACTGCCCATGGCCTGTGAGGATGTCTAGTGTAATAGTAATGCTATATTATATATTTTTTAAAGTACTAAAATTTTGTGTGTTCAGCAAAGGCTGAATGTCCAATGGGGAAAATAGCTGGGTCTCATACAGCCTTCCTTTTACCAGTCATAATAGGTCTTTAAATGTGTTACCCATTGCCACAGGACTTGTTTAAAATCAGGGCCTGACTTATTAGCTGCCACTGAAATAGAGATATTTGTTAAGATGTATCTTGATTATGGGTTGGGTACTGGAGTCAGATCCTGGTTCCATTTTTTTGAGTAATTAGTTCTAATCTAGAAACACCGGATGAACTAACACAAGTATTTTGTTGTTGCTGTTGTTTTTGTTTTTTAATGTGACTCCCTAATTTCTTTAATAGACAGGTATACACAAATTGTGGAAAGGAAAGAGATGGGTCTTACAAGGAGACCAGAAAAAAATTCTACACAAAGGGACCAACTCACTGCAATGCACACACCAAGAGTGTGTGGCATCACATTAAGCAGCTAAAAGGGATAGTAGAATAAAGTAAGCTCTAATTTACATTTTGTGAAGAAAAAACAAAGAAGGCAAAAATAAAAATCCCAAATAAAATGTTCTTTTTTGGTCCCTGCTACTTCCTTGCTGTGTTATATTGCTCTATTGTACATTGTAAAGATTTGTTTCTCACTCATATTGGTTTGATAAAATGCTGATTTGCCAGTAGGAAGCATAGGCAGAAATAGCAGACTAGGAGAATTCTGGGAATCAGAAGAACAGAAAGGGATGTCAGCCAGATGTAGAGACAGGAAGATGAGAATGCTGCTCTAAGAAAGGATATCAAGCTACTTAACTAAATATAAATAAGAGTTATTGTTTAATTTAAATATAAGAGTTGGATAAAGATATGCCTGAGCTGTAGGCAAACCAACATATAGTTAATATAAGCCTTTATTTTAATTACTTGTGATTAAGGTACTGCAGGACCTCAGAGCTAGGCCACACCAGAAATTTATGACTACAGTTCCCCTTGGATAACGGGACAAGAATCTATCGAGAACAAAGGCTCAGTCTCTGTGAGCAAGTTGAAATGAACAAGCTCAGTTTACTGAAGAAGGGGCAAGCCTTATATGCCCTCCACAAAGCCAGGGGGAAAGGCTGTGCTTTGCTGGCTTCTGCTACTGTGGTGTGCTGATCTCTCTCTGATCCAGGTCACAGCACATCAGGACTCTGCCTCTGTCACCAAAGCCCCCAGGTAGGCCCCAGTTTGGCTTATGAAGAAGTGCTCACTCAAGAGAACCTCATGTCTCTGAGGAAGTGCTATAAGCACATGCTTCATTATAACTAGTTTGAACTAGCTGAGTCAGGCTGGTCTCCAAGCCTTTAGAAGTCTATACTTCTAACTTTAGAAGTATATACACAAACTTGCCCATTTTTTAAAAATTTTATCTTCATATATATATCTTCAATTATATATATATTATATATATGATATATAAATATATATATTTTCATCTCTAACAAAAATGTTACAAGTATTAGGTACTATTGAAACATGACAGGGAAATTAAAAAAAATTAATAAACATCTTATATCATTGAACACATGATTTTATACATATATTTTATTTATTCACAATCTATCTGCCTTCTCATAAAGGTTTTGAGTTTCTTTTAGATAGAAAACAAGGGACAAAATGATAAAAAAACTAATCTTGAAGATGTTAATAACTTTAAGGGTCAAGTTCAAAGTTTCTTTCCCTCCCTCTTATAGATTTATTGGCTTTGGTAGCTGTTCAAATAATAAACTATTATTCTAATAGCAAATTTACTTTAAAAGAGAATATGTTTTAAGGTAAAGTAGAAAGACACGTAAAAAATAAGTCATAGTCATTCATATAGTATTCCATCTATTCTCAAGGAGAACTAATTTGAAAAGTCTATTTTGTATTTGAAATGTATAGTTTTATTTATAATTTCTAATTTTAATTCTAATGATTTTTTTTAAGAAATCTAGCTATAGAACATAAATTGGAAAAGTTTTAAAGCATTTGGCAATCTAAAAATTACCTCTATAAGGCTTTATATATTGTGAAATTTTTTGTAAATAAAAGCTTTTTAAAATTAAATAACAATCTAAATTTAATTATTTTTACAATGTCTGTCATTTTTGTCAATAAACTTACCTACTTTCTATTTTATTCACACAAATAAAAGAAGCATATATGATCAGTGTTTTAAAGATATTGGAATTAAAAAATAACTCAACAAACAAAAGACAAAGAAAGAAAATAAATTTATTATGTAAATAAGTTAATTAAATTCACTACATGTTTATTCTAAATACACTTTTTTTTTTTTTTTTGCTTACCAAAAGAAGCAAATGTAAGTCATTAAGTGTCAAAGGCTAAGTAAATGATAGGTATTATTTTTTATGAGTTTTCAAAATTCTGTACTTCTGAGCATAATAAACATGATTGAGAGGTGCTACTGCTGCTATTAGAGAATAGACTGATATCAGAGGGTTTGAGCTGTTTTATCTTTTTGATGCTGGTAACAGAGGTTGATATATTTTTATCAGCTCAATTTCTTTATAGTGATAATATGAATTTTGTATGGCAAAAATTTAAGAGTATATCATAAGGTTAACAAGTTAATAAACATTAGATATTAGACAGCTTTATATATTAATAATCTCTTATTTTACAAAAAACTAATTTTCAAGAGAATTAAATTATTACAACATATAGTAATTAAAATATAAAATAATTAGTATTGTAGGCAAAACATTTTATTTAATTGTATGTATTAATACATCTGTGATTAAATTATTAAACACATGCGAGGTATATTTTATTAAATGTTTTAATTTAACCTTGAAATAATATTCTGAAAAAAATGCTCATTACTTATTGCTATTGCTATAACATCAAGTATTTCAACATGAGTATAAACTTCTAAGAGTAAAGCAAATAATATAATCAATCTATATTACAAATATATATGTGATGAGTGTCCATTGGGACCAAAATTATTATACTTAAAATCTAAGATTAAAAAGGTAAAAGCTGGTTTTGATTTTTAAATGAAATAGTAATAAAGGGATGTGTATCATATCTTCTAAACATGAATTAGAGACTTCTTATCTAACAGTCCATTACATACACAAACCCTTCACTCAGAACTACTGTTTGAATTACAGGAATAAGTCTTTTACAGCTATTCAATCTTATTTCTAAACTACTGATAGGAGTAGCATGAATACCAAGTCAATTCAAATTTAATGTGGGAGACAAGAATGAGCACTTGTACCATATTAAAAAATATTTCAAAAAATTTAGCTTGTGGAATATTAATGAATGTTAAAACTGACTAAATTAGACCCTCCCCTAAGGTCTCAAGGACACTGAAGAGAAGGTAGAAAATGTGTAAGCGTCAGAAGACATACAGGACTCCAAGAGAACAGGTTCTGTAAATCAACATGAGCAAATATCATATAAACTCACAGAGACAGAAGCAGCATGCCCAGGACCGGCACCTGTCTTCATCTGTCCCTCTGTCTATTTATTATAGGCTCCAGTTTAATATTTTTCTGGAAACCCTGAGTGTACAAACAAGTAGTTCTCTGACTCTTGTGCCTTTATAATAGTCTTTTCTCATATTTTTTGTCTTGCCGAACCCTGTGGTGATAATCTTGTTTTATCTTATTATATTTTATTTTGCTGAATTTTATTTTTACCACTTTGAAGTCCTTTTTTAATTTAATTTTTTAATTTGTATAGGATGTGAGGAACAGAGGAACTTTTAGGAGGAGAAGGAGGAGATATCATGATCAAGATATATGATGTGAGAAAATGCAATGAAAATTGAACAAGCTAAATTAGAAAAAGTAAGGCTCTAGAAAATACTATCAATATTAACAATTGTAAAATCTCTGAATAATATTCATAGAAAATTTATTTCTTATCATCCTATACTATATTATCCAAACTGTACTAGTGAGCAGGTAGTGAGCTAGATTTTTGGAGGTGCTTTTTTATTCACAAGTAGCTCTTTCATGGTCTTTATCTTTTGTCTAAATCTCTGCTTACCTGAATATACATTGTCTTATAAACTGTTCCAATAATCCCAACCAAATTTGAATATCATTCAGAAGGTAGTATTAAAGATTTTAACTTTATATAAATTAGTTTCCTATAAATCTTCCTCTGTCTTAATAAGGTTTCTTTGTGTTAATCTTAAATTTAATATTTGTTTATTTATTTTAAAATGCATTATTTTTCTTAAATTTTATTCAGACATATCTTGTTTTTCAGATAAATATCTTACTATCCAGAAAATAAACTATACGAAAGTTGCTTTATAATGACAGTTTTTAAATAACATTTTTTCCCAATTTTTGTGAAAAGTGTATAATTTTTCAGCTCAGTATTAAAACTTTGAGAAAGCAAGTTGTATTACACATGTTCATTTTCAATCTTTCAGGTGGATTGGTTGCAGAAATTCTATGGTTATCTACCTATGAAAATTCAATCCTCATGTAAAATAGAGAAAAGTGTCTTCATATAACCTATAACCTCTCATATTGAAATAAATTATATGATTCCTCAGTAGCATAAATGCTGGGTAAGTATGAAATAGGACTGTTTCAGATATAAAGACAATAAAAAGGATGCGCATGTGTTAGGTTCAAGGATAGTCTTCTGAGAAATTTCAGTTTGAGTTTTGTTGAATATATTGGGGCAGAATTTAAGATAGAGATTTATGCTTTTAAATTTAGCTTAGTAAATATAATAATAAATAAATAAAGCTAAAGCTGAATGAAATGAACAGAAGGAAGAGGATTACATTATAAGACAGAAAAAAACAGTAGATGAATGAGTAGATGACAAGTGTTTAATAAGTGAATGAGCATATAGATGGACGAATAGAAGATAACTATATAAATGACAGATATACGAATGGATAAAAATTCTTCAACTGATAAGTATATAGTTCTGAAGGCTGATATGTAATATGATGTATAGATATTTAGTAAATAGATGATTATCAGTTGATTGAAAATAGATGGTAGTCTTATAGATGATAGAATGTTCTTACGCAAAATTTTTGTATCAGTGTATAAAATACACAATAATAAAACCTGAATGTCACCAATGAGTAACAGTAAGGAAAACCAGATATTTTAAGACAATCAGTTATACAATCCATGGGAGATAATAACAATAACAAAAAAAGCAATGCACTCTATATTGTATTATGTTTTGAGTACTTTCTTTTTCCAATAAATTCTATTTTTATGTTTATTTTATTATTTTTTATAAAAATATCTTTTTCCATGTATTATTCTCTGCTCCCCTTCTCTACCCTCCTACCAATCCCTCCCAGTCTGCCTTCAGCCTCCCCACCTCCCAATCTTCCATCTCCTCTCTTTAAAAGGGCAAGAAGTCCCAAAGCAGGTCAGCTCATCTTGCCACATGCTCTCCAGGACAGACTGATTTCCTCATCCCAAAATCAAGACTGGATTAGGTGTCCTCTGCCAAGAATGGGCTCCAAGGTGCCAGCCCATGCACAGGAACACAGTCTAATTTCACCCCTCGAAGCGCCACATACTGCTCATGCCAATGAACAGTTGTCTACCTTTGGTTTGTGTGTGTGTGTGGGGGGGGTGCTTCTTTAACTGATGGTTCTCCAGTGGCTGTTCTTGAATAAGTGAGCTCCAGCCAGCCATTATTGTGGGAATTTTTCTCATAGTCCCTATCCCCTTGCTCATACGGACTCTCCTCCCCTGCTCGCAGCTGGACCAAGAGCTCGGCCTAGTGCTCAGCCATGGATCTTTGCCTCTATTTCATTCATTGTTGGATATAGGTTCTGTGATGACACTTAGTGAGGTTACTTATTTGATTGTAGGTGAAGTCCTGTTTAGTCAACCCCTCCACTGTTGGGACATCTTCTGAATTCTTGGAAATTTCCCCAGCACCAGAATTCGGCAGGGATTCATTAAGTACAAAAGATTATTCAGGAAGTATCATAGAAAACTGATGAAATTCAAGAGATGTCTAGGATATTCCAAATGAAAATCTTTATGCTTATGGAGACTTCGTTTTTAGATAAAGTCCATATATCCAAATATTTTATATCTCTAACTATTTCTATCAAAGAAATTTTATGTTACACAAATAAAAAGTACCTTAAATAAGGATAATAATAGCAGCTTCATTAGACAGACAAGATATTTTCTTGTAAAAGATTATAAGTTCAAAATCACCACTCAAAAATACCTTAAATGTATTTATGAGAAATAACCATATTTTTGTTATATTAAAGGGCATTATGAGTGCAAGTAGTTTTAGTAAAAATAAAAATGATTGATTAAAAATACAAAGCAAACTGTGCATTTAATTTATATTATGGCAAAAGTAACATTTCCTCTTATTTAGAAAAAAATGTATATAATGAGCAATACTTAAAAACATAATTTACTTTGTTTTAGTGTGTTAAAAGGTTAGTCAGCTTATTTATAATAGTATCTAAAAGTTTATACTGCCTAAATAATTGTACATTTGAACAATATTTTAAGGTTTTCAAATAAAAGAATAAAATACCTTAATTGAGTATTTTCTATTTCTAAATATAGTGTGAAATTTATATTTGTAGTCAATCTTCATTTTTAAAGGTTTTAATATTTATCATTTTTAAGAAGAACTAAAGACCTTATCCATGATTAATGTACATGAGTAACTACTTGCAATTTTTTTCTAAAGAATGCCTACATAATTATTGCTAGTCATATGTTATTTCTTCCAATGTAAAAATCAATGGAGAGCATACTTGAAATATAAGAGAAAGCTCTGAAACAGATTAATGATCCATAGAGCTATTTAGTGTGCACATATCACAAAGTGGTTTACTGTAAAACCATACATAATAAGTTTGCACTTGTTTCTCTTTAAAGTGTATTACTTTAATAGATTGCTATATTTTCATACATTACTTTATGAATTTTCCTTTAAGCAATAACTACACTATTTTGATGCAAGAATTATAAAGGTTTTTGCACTTTAAAGCAATCAGTATTCTGCATTCTTATATTTCCAATAGCAAGACAGGGACTGAACCCAGCAGATTAAAAGTTTTAATACTTTATACATTTTTATATACATGCTTTCAGAAAATGCATTCATAATAATATAATGACAAATTATTTTCATGTCAATTATTATTGTTTTTACCACCAGGAAACCACTCAAACTAATCATAAACTTCCATGTATTCCTCAGGACAAAGAAAATAGTATTATACAATTCAGAAAAAATAGTAGAAACCCAGATGCCATTATCATTTTCAAGATTTTTATTCTCTTAAATAAATTACATATTTGTTACACGTTATAAAAGACTTTGTAACATCTTTTGTCACATTGTCTCTTAAAGAATTTTAATTATAACTATCCAATAATAATCTTACATATAGTAAATACCCACTAAAGACCTCATTTGCAGTGTCTCTCATTGTCTGGGAATAAGATTGGCAGTTCCTTCTTATTTCTATTTAACCTCACTGTATTAGTTCAGTTTATTCTTACTATACTGAAACACCAAGACCAAAAGCTACTGGGAAGTTTTGTTTGTTTGTTTGTTTGTTTGTTTGTTTGTTTTTCTCACAGTTCATCATCAAAGATGTTGAAATGAGGAAGTCATACAAGACAGGTGCCTGGAGGCAGGAGCAAGGGTATTTCTCTAGAGACTTGCATAACCTGCTTTATTATATAACATAGCGCTTTCATCTCAGGGTGGCCCTACCCACAATGGCTAATGGATAAGCACTCCAATATCAATTACTATTCAATAAAATGTCCTGTAGCCTGTTCTTATAAGGAATTTTTTTTTCATTCTGGACACCCTCCTCTGATGACACTAGCTTGTGTCAAGTTTATATAAAACATGCCATTACCCTTAATGCTTTTTGAAAAGTATTACTGATTTTTGGTTAACTAATGTATTAAACCTGACACTATTATCTTTAAAAAATTGACTACCAATGTCCCACTAGATAGTCCCACACCTCTATATACACAGGAAGACATAAATTTTTATCGTAGTACAGAAATAAAATATACTTAGGGGAACTATTTTTACTTTAGAAGTTTCAAGCATGATTTATCAAATAAATATGTAATGTAAATAAATATGATATTATCTACAAATATTAAACCAATGCTGAGGTCATGTATAACTGATTTTATGTCATTTGCATTATTTTTATAACTAGCAAGATAATTATAAGATTATTTTAAAGAAAATGACAAAAGTACAAATTTCCGTGATATAATATACTTAAGTCTATTTGTGCAATTAATCAGTTTTGTAATGTATTACATTTTAGTTATGGAAGCTACTTGTTCTATTGGTAACACATGTCAAGGACATTCAGAGTAACTCGATGACTTCTAATCACTAAGAGGTAGGTTGTTATCTCAAACATAGCCTCTCTATCTGTTTCTCTTAATTATTGGAATCAGTCAAGCAACCTATGGCATTTGTACCAGGCTTCAACTCAACAGATCTCAGTGATATTACTGTCCAGAAGGGGAATTCAAATCCCATTATCTCCCATTATCTTACAAAGCATTTTACTTCTGCTAGCTTTAATTAAGTTAAAATCTGTTTCACTTACATTACTGATTAAAACTAATTGAGTTTGTTACCTAATTCTATCAGGGAACTTCAACTGACTGAAAAAAGAAGGTTCATTTTCAAGTAAAATTGAGGAAAATGAGTAAAATATCAGAACTAGATTCTATTTTATTATAAGGTATCTGGATTTATAGAACTCGGGAAACTGTCTCACTTTCAAATGCCAGAGAATATTTTCTTGGCTCATTGAGAAAACAATGACTATGTACAAAAATATCAGGTTTTTTAAATTTAAGAAATAATGTTGTGCCTCCTTCATACTTATCCACTTAGTTTAATAATATTTCCAGGATGTTAAAACAAAGTTTATAAATTAATATTTAAAATGTTAAATTATATTGTCTTACTAGATACATCATAATTGTTTATATTTGCCACAAACATAATAATAATATTGAGTGAACAAAGAAGAAAATAACAGAGAAACTGTACCATAAACTTTCCTAAATTACAAAAAAGGCCTTAAAATGAACACCCTTCCAAATTACAATTGATGCTATTTTACATATTTTTCAGCTCATATAGCCAAGCCATTGTGGTGTAGCTAATATCTCAAATAAAGCCCTTTTGCTGAACCTGAGAAGATAGGAAGGATAGGAAGCATGTAATCCTCAAAGTAGAGCTGATATAGGATCAAATGTAGGTTCTAAACTCAGAAATCTGAGGATGACCTTGGCTGAATCAACAGTAACACTCATCCTTCTTTTATCTTCAGTTTTTTTTCAAGACCAGAAAATATATATAGATGCATAGACAGACAGACAGACAGACAGACAGAGATAGATAGATAGATAGATAGATAGATAGATAGATAGATAGATAGATAGGTAGATAGACAGATAGACAGAAGATAGTTAGGCAGGTAGATAAATATCTTAGATCTTTACATTTAAATGTATAAGTTTCATAGTTTGCAGTAATTTTTAAAATATAAATACAGTGATACAATTGGAAGTTAGAATTAAATATTTCATGGTCATAACCAAAGAATTTTGATGACTTTTCATGACTTGAGATATCAGTAAAAGATGACTCTGATTTCTAAGAAAGATTAATTTTTAGTTTCTTAAAGTTATGTTATCACTAAGAAAGTTCATTAATAATATTAGTTAAGACATAAATAGTATTTGACAGAAAAAATTACAAAAAGAGTAATTTGATCATATGGCATATTTTAATTGCACCTTCTCTGTGCACTGTGAGAATCCAAGAACCAAGAACAACTAATTTATATGGTAGATTTTAGAAATTTTTAACCTGCTATAATACTGAGATAATGGCAATAGCAAGAGACAACAAAAGTAGCAAGTACTATGTATCCAGGTTCCCAATTCAATTTGTTTTACATAAAAAAAAATTCTCTATTCCTTACTGTCAGTAATATAAAAAGTATGGTGAAGATCGACAATAATTATGTTATTTTCAAGATATAAATGATGCCACAGTTTTGAAAGAACATTTTTCAATAGCTTTACCAAGCTGAATGAATATACTCATCTGCAAGAAAATTGTTCTTCTCTGGTTTATCTTACAGTAATGAACACTGGGACCAAAAACATCATGAGGAGAAAATCCATTATGATATTTCTTCTTCTAGTTTATAATCATACTCATAATTATAATTTTTGTATTACTTAAGCATAAAGACAGAAGAATGAACTCAAGACATAAATCTGGTTGCAGGAAATCAAGCAAAGGTCATGAAGGAATATGAATTATTGGCTTCCTCTCCACAACCAACTTAGCTTCATTTGATGCAACACAAGACCACCTGCTCTGAGGTAACACAGCACACAATAGTATGTGTCCTCCTACATCAGTTATCAGTTAAGAATATTCTCCATAGTCTTGGCTATAGGTATTTGTTATACATTATTTTTGTATACTTGAGGTTCTCTCTTTTCAGATAATGATATCTTGTGTCAAGTCGCCAAAAAACCTATGTATCACAGAAAAAGAAAAGATAATATTGATGGTGGGTTGGCTGTTGTTGCTGTAGCTGACTTTGTTAGAAAATCAGTATATCAGTTAAAATATATACTTAATAGCAGCAAATACAGACCATTTCAAGAAAATGAGAGGATGACAAAAGAAAATAATTTTTCTATATCTTGTTAAGGGACCACTGACTCCATTTTCATTTTAGTTAAATATTGTTAGATTTTGATCATGTACTTAGCTAGAGGTCAACTTTTTCATTGGTTCTTCTTCAATGATCTTCTAAATTACACATTGTAAACTTTTTCGAGTATTGACAATTGGCAGACATTAAGATATTTTCTGGTATGCTACAATCTGACCATTAAACCATAACATGTACCTGTCTTTTAATCATAAATAACTACAAAATTCCATTTTTAATCACTTGTGCTCTTGGTATAAGGAGATAACTCTTCCATAATATAAGCCATGATTATTTTTCTGGTATGGAGACTGAATATTTTGTCCAACTGTTACTAAATTTTTACTTTAAAACATCTCACTGTTAGCTCCTGGTTTTTGACACCATAACAACATAACATCAATCACTGGATATAACCCAATATAAAATCTGTCTGTCAATGGAAAAGAGCCTTTTGAAATTTGTTATAAAAGTATTTGTATTTTCTTAAATGATTTTAAATGTATATTTTGTTTTATTAAACTTGAAAAGTATATATTTTTCTTAAAAGTTTTATAAGAGTAAGAATAATAATTAATCAGAAATATAGTTTTGTTTTCAATTCCTATTTTTAGATTTGGGGGCATTTAAAAGTATGTTTCAGTCCAGACAATATTAGCATTAACAAAATTAAAATTGGACTGGTAAAATATAGATAATAACAAGTTAATGTAATGAAATTTTTTAAAATAATGGCACAGATGTTGATTTATTTTCTCCAATTTTTTTATCTTATATTCACATTGTACATTGATTTAAATATCTACATTATGCTTGATAATACAAACATTATAGCTGTGATTGCATTTCTAAAATTGATTTAAGAAAAATTTTGTTATTATTATTGCATTAAAAAGCAATTTCTGTACATATACTTTATTTCATTCACTGCAGTCATAAGTCTTTCTTAGTATAATGGTTCTTCTATCCACATTGCATTTCTCAGAGCCTTTAATGGGAAACAGCATGTTCATCAATTAATGACAATACTTCTGTTCTGCATTTCAATATCTGCAGGTGTAACTGTTCCCATGTTGAGGCACTCTCTAAGTAAGGCAGTCATTCAAAGCTTCAGAGACTACTGGCAGCAGAATTTGTGTTATACTTGGTTATTTCCATGTACCATTTGACATTTGTCTGATACTTGTTCATTTTATTTAGTGCAATATGTATAACAGAATGCAGATTGTCATGGACATGGTAAAATATGAGAGCAATAGACTCAATGACTCTACTGTAACATTCTTTGTCTTCCTCTGGTTTCCAAAAAATGCATTATTAAGTCACTATGAGTCAGAATATAAAAAAAAAAAAAAACTATCTCTGTCATTTCTTATCTTTTGTAGATTGTAAAAATCCAACCAAAAATGAGAATATTAAGGTAACGATTTATATTGCACTAAGGTGTTACACTGTGTGAACCTTTGCTTATTTGTATTAGAAGCATAAGGCCTAATTTTCTTCTATAGATTTACTAACACTTCAAAACAATATACTGAGTTCCCATGAGAGATTATTAATAGATGAGACATAATATCACTTCAAATTATTTAACTTTCAATGTTATTCACCTGTAACTTACATTAACATTGAGATAAACGTACTAAAGATTTATTGCAGTAATTTTTATACAGATACATCGAAGTGCAAAAAGTATTAGGAGATGGGGAGATATGAGCCCAGCACTACATCAATATGAAATTACCTGAAAGTGTAATTTTTTCAGGAAGAATATTTTTTTAATATTCAATTATCAAATGCAATTTTACCATGTTGTTTTCTAGAAATCCAACTGCAAAGGTTATATGCTGTAAAGTTTAGTTGCTATTCACAAAATCATGATTTGATGAAAATAAAAATTACAAAACAAAATAAAAAGCAAACATTTTAAATGAGAACAGTGAAAAGGAAAATAAGTGATGAGATAAAAACTTTTATAATTTTGTAAAAGATTAAATAAAAAACATGGTTGATCTCACAGTTATAACTATGAGAATCTCACCATAACAGTTTGAAACACTAGTTAAGGGGATAATGACTCCCTTATGTATCAGTCTTTGTATAAGCCATGCACAGTGTACATGATTCAAAGGATCTTTGCTCAGTCTTAATATTAAAGCACAAAGATGGAAAGTGAGCGTTAATAGAGTTAAGAACAGCAAACCAAAGCCATAGACAAAGATGAACTTTTGTAAAGCATGTTGCTGATTCTAAAGTAACACAAATTTCCTTAACAGAGATTGAGGAAGTAGTTCAGTTAGCAAATTACCTGCTTTTTATTTTATTTTATTTTTCTTAATTGACAGAATTTTTTTTTTCCATATCTAAAACTTTCCTCCTCCGTCCCCCCTCCAGTCCTCTCTTAGCCTTCATCTGACCTCATTCCCCATCCATTCCCCAGGAAGGGCAAAGGGTCCCTAGGTGAGTCACTTCAGTCTGGCATATCCAGTTGAGGTAGAAGGTCTGAGTCCCTCATCCGAGTATTAAGGCTGAGTTAGGTGTTCCTCTGTAGGGAATGAGCTCCGAGATGTCAATTCATGCACCAGGGACATACTCTGATTCTACTACAAGATATTCATTAAACTGCCCACATGGTTTGACAGTTGTCTACCTTTGGAGGGTTTAGTTCCTTTCCATGAAGGTTGCTCAGTGCTCAGCGATTATTTCAGTCATTGAACTACCAATAGCTCTGGTGAACCGTCTCTGTGGATCTACCCTCAGAACCCTGGTTCCTTTGTTCATTCTTTACCCCCCCCCCCATCTCTCTCTCTCTCTCTCTCTTCATCTGGACAGGGAGCTTGACCTGGTGTTTAGCTATGGATTTTTGCTTCTGATTCTACCCATCGATAGATGAAGGTTCTCTAAAACATTAGGGTGGTCATTCATTTGAGTACAGGGAAAGGCCATTTTAAGCATCCTCTACACTATTGCTTGGAGTCCTAGCTAGGGACATCTTGTGTGTTCTTGAAGGTTTCCTTAGCACCAGGTTACTTTCTAACCCCTGACGCTGCTGTTCACTTCCTCTATAAAGATATCTATTTCTTTGTTTCCCCCTCTGTTGCTCCTATCATTCAAAGTTCAGCAATTAAAGACTTCGAGCATAAATTATCTTCTTTGTCAGCACAAAGACTTGAGTTTAGATTCTTAAGTGTAACCAATAGCTAAAAGAAAGAGATAACTTCTTAACTGATTATAGAAATACAATATATAAGAGAGAGATGATAGATAAATGATAGATAGATAGATAGATAGATAGATAGATAGATAGATAGATAGATAGTAGAATAAAATAATCTTGAAAATATTTTTATTAGTCTAGTATGGAAATGAGGTATTTATCTGAAGAAATCACTATAGTCTGAGAAATCAAAAAACATTAATATAATATATTAATTATATATAATTATATATATAAGCAAATATAATAAGTTAAATGTATTTTTTCTGATTAGTTTGACATCAGAGGAGTATGACTCTCTAATAGGTCACAAGTAAGAAAAGAATTAATATCAGGTAACTACAATTTTGTATGTTTCATGGTAAGATGGAAAAGTCATCCTGAATATTCAAATACTTCAAATAAAAAAAAAGCAACTTGATAATTTACTGTAGGAGATTTGAAGTTTGTACTTGAAGGAGGATACTAGCTGGGAGTATGCCATGTAAAGTAGAGCCAAAGCTAAAATGATCTGCTGAAACCACTGTGCAGCAACAATAGCTGCCATTGCTACCTGCAGATGTTGAGTTAACATCTGCCTCACACTAGGCATATCAGCATAACAGAAATTCGGTAAGATAACTTTCCCTCATATTCTAAAAAATATAGTGAGGTTAACAATTTATATATAGGCTTGCTAAACTACCTTATCATTAGCAATACCAGTCAAGATTTATACTCATGTTTTCAGGTTTATCTGGTGTCCAGTATGAGAGTTTGTGTTTTTCAGTAATTCTTTAAAGAGAATTCATTGTCAGTTTTTGAAAAGCTCAGATTTATCTTATGATCTTTTAGAAAATAACACCTTGCAAAGGGAGGATATCATTTCTAAGTTTCTGAATTAAAATAAATACATAATAAGTAGCTCAAACATCTTTTCTGAGAACTCTCAATTGTAGTATGAGGTTTCTGTCCCTTTGTAGTATGAGGTTTCTGGCCCAGACTTTCAGGGCTAGCCTCAAGGTTTAGACCTACAGACCCACAGACCCACAGAGACACACAGATGCTTACAATAGTTTTAGGCTGATCAGACTAAGGCCCAGGCATATAACTTGCTAACTCTTTACCCTTAAACTAACTTGTGACTCCTATCTTGTTCAGCCATGCAACTCGGTACCTTTTCTCAGAGCACCATAGTTGTCCTCTGCTTCTTCTGGCTTCTCTCTGGCATTCTGCTCTGTTCTGCATGTTCCTAGAGTTTTCTTAGTCTGGTAGCTGCACCCATACTTCCTATCTGCCTTTGGCCAATCAGCGCTTTTTATTAAACTCATAGGCAGGGACAATTATTTACAATGGAACAACATAATCCCCCTACACTCACTATTCAGCCTTTAATTTAAGACAATACATGAGATTAGAGCTTTCTCTATGTCATACATTTATTAAGACCGAAGAATTTACACAATTGAATAATTGGTATTGTGGTAAAAAATAGAAAATGGGCACACATCATGAACAGAACAAAGGGTATGCTAAGGAAAATAAATGGTTTGCTATAAAATGGCTTTGTCTCTCAGTGAGAATTTAGGATAGATACAATTTTATAAACAAGGGATGCATATGAAATCAGGTTTTAATTCAGATAACTAATTGCCTTGAATAGTAATACTTTTAAAAGTAAGTGATGTTTAATAATTATTTTGTTTTCCGAGAGAACATTTAGTGCTTCTATTTTATAGTGCTTTCAAATTTTAACTAATTCATTGTCAAACATAATACATAACATATCTTCCAAGAGTCACAAGATGAAGGGAGTCATTATGAACATAGATTGTAATGCATACATAAAGATAATAATTGTTTAGCAATTTCATATTAATATCAGGAAATCAAACATTTAATTATGTATAAGTTAGAGGAATGGATAGAAAACAGGAGATATGTAAATTTTACCCAAATTTTAATTTTCAATTTCACTACTGCTGATTTAAAAAAGACAAAGTCAAGATAAATAAATAGATTATTTTTCCTTTTTATAAATTGTAAACTATCTGGTTATCTCTGATTAATAAATAATTACTACTTTTATTTCTCTTGGTAATATATAAATATCACATAATTTTAAAGACATAGTAGACCTAGAAGGAAAGAATGATCCATTTAAGATAATGTGGGCAATAGAAATGTCCTTCAAATAAATTGTCAAAGTTAAATTACTGATAAAAGAATAAATTTTGTTGGTAAACTACTTAGTATAAATTCATAAGTACAAATACTATCTAAATGATCCGGCAGCTTTCAGAACTAACTTTTAAAAGTTATTAAATCAAGTATCTGTATTTAATGACAAAGAATATTTTATATTTTGCTGAATGCAATATAAGTTATTACTTTTGTTAATTAAATTGAAAATAATTATCAGGGTTGTTATTATTATTATTAGTGATTTACTGGTAAAGTTAACAAGTTAATATTAACCTGTCGTGATGGCATATTTTTGTTGTCAATGTTACTTCATATAGAATTAACTAAAACACAAGCCCACTCCAATCATTTGATGTTAGTGAACTCAATTAAATCAGGTACATACCTTCCAGTGACATTTCACATAAAAGAGCATAGAACAAAGACGTTTTTGTGCCTTATCTGCTTGCCTTCACTCTGCCTTGCAATTTCATCAATATTGTTGCTGAGAAATTTTTACTGGTTTTAGATTCTGCTTATTCAGGATTATCATGTAGACTGAAAATTTCCATGTTTCTAGGACTTTTCTGGAATCCCAGCACCACAGTGTATTACTGAATTATACACTCTCATAGACTAAACAACTGATAGTTATCTAGACTGTCCATCAGGAGATAGCAATTTTTACTAGGACTACAGCCTGTAATCAAGTAAAATAATCATGTATATTCTTGCTTTGGTTCTTTAAATTGGGAGATTCACCATCAAATAATCATATACATCTTATACATTTATGTAGTATGTATATAGTGTTTGTGATAATTTTATTGGTTCTGTTCCCTTTAAAGAACCCTGATTAATACACCCATTAAGTGAATTCTTTTAATATATGTTCAAACTTTATATGAAAGAAACTCCAAAGAAATAAGAAGCAACACACTGGGTTTTTAACTCCTTTTTTTCAAATAAATAAGAGTAATAATAAAAATAAGATCAGAAAATAAATTTTAAATAATTAAATTATTAAATAATTATTCACTTAAGTTTTAGAATCTTAGTAAGTATCTTTTTATCGATCTTTAAATAAGAAAAATATTCTTTTTTGCTTATTCAATAATAGTAGAAAGTCCTGAAGGCACAGTCAACAAAAAATGAACTCGAGGGTTATTTTTGTAAAACTGCATATGCATATATTCACACATATACACAAAATCACACATACAGATGTATCTGTGTATTTGTATATTTATATATACAAAACGATAAACCTTCATTTTGAGTGAGGGGGCAAATCATGGATAGAATGAAGGGTTCCTTGAATTGGGTGGAAGAAGGAAAGGAAGGGAAATTATTGGTATAATTTTTTAACAAATATGTATTTAAAAATGAAACCATAAATAAATGAAAATAACAAAGTAATAAGGTAACATAAAGTTTAAATAAAAAATCTAAGTTGAAGTGTAAGTATGATTTATGCTTACGTTTCTATATATGTTACATGAATCCTAATTGGTCTTCAATAAAAACAGAGTCCGATATTGGAGTAAATGTTGTAAGATCAGAGAGACAGAGGAACAAGCTATGTGAGAAATTTACCAACACTCTGAGACTTCAGGCCAAATGGGAATATACTGTCTCTATGAGTAGTCAGGACGAATGCCTCTGAATTGTCAGTTTCAGGGGAAAAGGATGAGGGTCAAAATCCTGTCTCATCCTGCTTTCTATCCGTTTTCTGCCCTGTCATATCACTTCCTGTCTTAAACTTTGTAGTTCTGGGTTTGAAGATATGTGCCACCTCTGCCTGGCTTTGTTTCATTTTTAGACTGGATTAATGTCACATAATCCAGGGTGGCCTTGAACTTACAGAGATATAGCCTGATCTCTGCCATGACCTCCAGAGTTCTAGGATTAAAGTTGTGTGACACCACTGCCTGGCCTCTATGGCTAACTGTGTGGCTGGCTCTGTCCTCTGATCTTCTGGTAAGCTTTATTTTTTAGAGAGTACATATCACATCACCACACTAAGTGTATTATGATCCCAGGTATTACAGAAACATACAATTTTCCCAAATAGAACACAAGACACTTTCATTTTCTTTTCCAAACTTAAGTTCTGAAATGTAAATGCATTTTTAAATGCTGAATACAAGTTAGCTGAGATAATAAATTGTAAACAAAGTGCTCCAATAAATATTTAAAATACTTTCACACTGACAGTCACATGAGGATTTTCAACAGTCATACATATCAGTTATATAAGCTCCTGTGAATAGAATCACTGGGAAACAAGCAGTTAATTCTGTATAGCTAAAAAATAAATAGAAGAAAAATAAAAGGTTACTGAAAAGCAGATGATCCATTCTGTCAAAATGTCAAATGCCTCTTCCTCCATGCTTGGAGATATTATTAAAGGTGTCTTCAAGGCTTTTCTGTCTGTCTTGGTTGTGGTTTATTTCTCCTTTTCCCAATCAACACCCAAGCCACATTGTTCAATCACTGAGCAAATGTTTCTTCCTGTCTTCTGCTCAGCCACTTTTATAGCAGCAATAACAGACACTGTGATTAAGACAGTGAACAAGAAATCTTGAACAAACTGCCTTCACTGCCCTCTGTGCTTTCTTAGTTTCTTTAAAAAGACCAGCCATCTGTGTTAGCATCTTAGAATTATGTGTCTTTGTTCTGCTAGTTGTGTAAATGTCTTAATATATATAAACCCCAACCGTGGAGTTTAATTTTGTATATCTGTTTATTGCTGTGAAAATAATTTAAATCTTTCATCAAAGAATGGATCTCTTTTGTTCTGGTAAAAAATTATAATTTAATTATGAATCTAGACTGTACAGAATATAATAATTTACTAGATTTTAGAGCAGACAATTTTAGCAATAAAAAATTTATATTAAAATATTTTATAAAAATTAAAACATTAGGTAACTCTGATACTATTAAACATTTAGAAAAATATTAATTGAGAACTAAAATGGTAATCTTACAGTGGTATATGTAGGCATATGTCAGAACATAAAATATTGTCAGGACTACTCATTGAAATTAAGATAAAACTGAACAGAATTAGAGACATAGATTCTAAAGAGCTTATTAAGAAATTAAATAAAGAAGTACTAATTTGAAGTATTTGTCATATCAACACAGATATATTCATTCTGTGAAGGCCATTGTTATTGCACATTAATGTTAAATAAAATGTATAATTGTTTACAAATGAAAAGTTTTACTTTTAAACAAAAAATGACTAAGAGAATTATGATTTGTTTTTGCTTAAGGACAGGAGTTTATTTTGCATATTAACATCCTTTCAAATTTATTATTATCCTTTTTAGGTTAGAATTAGAATTAAGAGCAAAATAGAAAAAAATGATTGCGACTGTTTGTAAATTTCTGTTATGGCATCCAAACACGCTACCATTGCAACAAAATAATAAATTCTGCCATTTATTTTACAGCATTTCACTAATAAGGGACAATTTCATTTATATTTTGCAATTATTTTGACATGACTATGCTTCTCTATGTACCTCTCCTCTCACAAACTATAATTTTCTTATAAATGCAATATTGCTACCAATGTGTTTTAAAAAAGGAAATAAGTAAAAAAAATAATAAAAAAATTTCTATAATTTTCAAGCTGTGATAAAAGTGGAATTTTATGTTCCTATTCATAATCTATGACAATGGAATTTACTATGCTGTTAGCTTTATAAATTTTAGTGTTCTATAAGACAGTTTTGGTGGCATTTGACTACTCTCTACACTTGCAAGGCAGATCTCTGTGAGATTGAGGGCAACCTGGTCTACAGAGTAAATTCCAAGACAGTGCAAGCTGTATACACAGAGAAATCCTGTTTGAAAACATTAACAAACTAAATAAAATTAATCAAGCAATCAAACTAACCAAAACCAAATTTAAAGGAAGAAAGAAATTACCGATTCACATAAAGTAGAATTTATATCCAAGTTCTTTCCTAATTAAACAATTCTATTTTAATATCTGTTAAATAAGTTGTTTCTTAAGTCTCATTGTTTCTGCTCATATTTGATCCACAAATGATTTAGAATATGTAATGTCTTCTCATTACTGAATATTTTGTGTTCTTTAGAAACTGTTTAACTAGAAATATCATCAAATATATAAGAATGAGTAGTCTTTTTATATACTCAGGGAAACCCACTATAAAAGAGATAAAAACAAAACCCTACAATGCACAACTGCTTCAAATAAATATAACATCTAGGTTAGGGTGTCTACCTAAGGATGTAAAAGAAATCTAGGGAAGCTTTACCCATTTTCAAGATATTAAGAAAGTAGCTAATGACTGAAAGGTCTCCAATGCTCATAGATTCATAAAATTAATATTATAAAAATGATTGTTGCCATTAATTTACAGATTATCAAAGATGAAGCAACCACTGCTACTTTCTTAAACCAGTATAATTTCTAGTTGCATACTAAATACGTATCCTCATATACCCAGATATGTATAGCTGAAACCATTCATCAAAGAAAATATCACTGTAGTAGATGGAGACAATTACTAAAATGTACAATTATTGAATGTAGACAGAAAGTTATGGAGACATATTCAACTATAATTGGTGCATCTACACTCAACCTGTACACCAAATTTTCAAGGAATTTCACAGAAGTGGAAATAAAACTGTAAAATAAAGAGAATAAAATATGTGTTGGAAGATAATATATTTTAAACATAACAGAAAAGCCAGGAAATCTCATCAATATAATTGCTCTAATAAGACCTGCATTAAAAAATTATAAAAAAAAAACAGTTCCCAAAATCAATGGAAGAAATTTTATAAGGTTTTTTTCCTAGATGAAGGGCACAAAGCTTGCTTACTGCCTGACTATTGTAATGATAGAATCAATATAAATGCATGAACATGAACCTTCATAGATCCGTTGCCTATATTCCCAATAATGGTATATTTCTAAGTCAATGTTTTTAGTTTACTCCATAAATCCAAACCAAAAACATTATTTATTGAAGATACTGTGTACTTTGGATCATAGCAAATGGAAAAACCAAGACTATATTTACATTTAAACTTCTGCTGGTTAGCTTACATGATGATGGAAGATGCTATTAATCCAGAGAGCTAGAACAATTACCAGACTATTATTGAAGACATGTCCACTAATGTAATAATAATTTTAATGCCATGGGAGCAACCAGCCATTTTCTGATTGGATTTAATTTTCACTCTATCAGATGAGCCATATATTATTGTTATGGCCAAAAATCTGTGACTACATATGTCACATGCTCTTAAGAAAAACATACAAATATTAATCTGTTAAATTCTCACAATGTTAAAGTAATTTCTAATGACTCATGTTGAGACAAATAAATTACCATGGAATGGTTTCCTGGATAAGCAGGCAATTGAAGATATGAGCACACAGTAGTTAGGATAGAATGCATAACACATGCTTTTCTTAATTTTGACACAATCTTGTTACGAAGCATTAAAATAGGCAAGAAGTGCCACCTCAAATAGATTTTCTTAATTTATAGATGCTGGGCCATTTAGTTTTCTTTATTGTGTAGATAATACTAGATTGACTGTGTTCCAGGAGAAGACATCACATTATAAAATATTTAAGCAGAAAAAATCAACTTTATGGGGATTTTGTGTGTAGGTTGTATTTATTTTTTTCTGAATTAAGAGACTCCCTCCATCAACTGGGCAAGGATCTGAGGGAAGACTTCAGAGGTAAGCAATTTTTAGGTGTCTGGGAAAGCAGAAATTTACTAGATTCTAGAAGGCCATTTCACTGATGTCCTAATAGGACATCGTAAAGAAGTACTTGTTAGCATTCAGACTTGCCCAACTAGCATCCGTGATGAGATGTCATCTTAGTAAAGTCCCCTGTAAGACCTCCCGTCTCTACCTCTATCTAGCCATGAGGTAGCACACACCTCCTATCTTTTTTTTTTCAAATTTCTTTCCCACATTCTACTACTCCTATTCCTCCCCTTTCCTCCTCCTCCTTCTCCTCCTCTTTCTCTCTGTCCCTGCATGTGTCCTTCCTTCCCTTATCCTCCCTTTTAATAGTAAATCTTCAAATCTTCTCAGATTGGTACCTCCTACTTAATGAATCTTTCCCATGGCACCCATACAGAGTATCTTGGACACGCCTTGACTTCAGCCTTCTAAGTTTTCTCTCTTGGAATATAAGAACGTTTATGGGAGATTGACCAGCAGAGATACTGGAAAGAGATCTTGAAGATGTTGAGTTGCTTCAGGTTATGCAGAGTGATCTAGAAAAATGGCTTTTGTGATTCCTCACCTGTTTGGCTTCTCAGTGATGCGACTGTTTCTGAGTGATTCTTACTCTGTAGGTAGCCTCAATAAAATGTCATTTATTCATATCAGACTTTGGTACAATCATTATTTGGTATGTCTTAGGTTTCCTTTGTGAGATGAGCAGACATATGTTACTTCTCTACATTAACAATAGTAGGTGAAATTCTACAGACTTTTATTCTAACCCTTTAGTTTATAGCACACTGAAACTTTATTCATGTACGAAGTAAGTACAAACAAAAAGAAAGAAAACAGTAAAAATTTTAGGCACTAAAGTTGAAAAATATGCTTATTTTTAACTCTTGTTTTTGTTTATTTGATTATCTCAGAAGTTTGTGATAATAAAGCAAAATTTAGGATATAAGGCTATTTCAAATAAAAATCACTTTCACAACAAAAGAAATCAAACTTTAATAGACCATTGACAGGATGAAAGGAAATATTTTAAAATGACGTTATTTTAAGATAACATCAATAACATGCAATGAACTTCACACAAATCAACAGAAAAAAAATCTAAAGATCATAAAGCTTTAAATTGATAAGAAATTAAGTAGATATACTCTTAAAAAGACATGGAGATGATTATATTCTTATGGACAGATAAATCACTATAAATGACTGATAGTATTTTACATATAGTTTGGATTTGTGATTCTGTAAAGATTTATATAAACTTAGCTTTTGAGATAAATAATAAAATGTTTATTCTCTTCTTTGTAACCAAAAACAACTGTCTTTGAGTACAAAATGAATGTGTAGAAATACACTTGGCTTACTTAAAACTTTGTTAATGTGTGATAGGAAAAAATCTTTGCTTTTGACGAAAGATGCTATGGTGAGAAATTTAATACAATATGTTTAATTTCTTGTGGGGTTTAAAGAATATATAAAGCTTCTGATTTTATGTGATTTATGCCTGTTTAAGATGTGGATTTGTTTTTTAGAAAAAAATGTAATGAACTGGAGAGATGACTGAGCAGTTGAGAGCACTGACTGTTCTTCCAAAGGTTCTGAGATAAATTTTCAGCAACCGAATGTTGATTCACAACCATCTGTAACTGGATATGGTTCCCTCTTCTGGCCATCAGGCCTATAAACAGGCAGACTACTTTATATATAATAAAAAAAATTAAAAATAATTTTTAAAGTAACTTATGTTTGTTAGGTAAATGCTTCTTGCGAATTTTTGCTTTTTTTTTTTTTTTTTTTTTCGTGAGGAGTAAAAGGAATAAGATAAATATAAAATAGAAGTAAAGCCTCAGGAAATATTTAGAAGGTAAACATAAGAAAAAATATAGAGAGAAATCAATGGGGAAGAAGTAGGCAATAAAAGAGATGATTAAGAAGATAAAAACGTCAAAGAGAAAGGAAAACACCTTGGAAGATCTGAACAGAGAAACAATAAGCAGCACAAAGAGAATAATAAAATGAAGAATTAAATCTGGATCATTCAGATAAAGTTTCAATGTGTCTGTGCATTAGTCTAATAGTGTGAAAATCTCAACTACTCTTTCTCAGCTTCTGACTTTCTGAAGGCTGGTTCTTTGGTATTTGAAATCATAAATCTAAGAAAGAATACAGTTTTTAGTAAAGCAGAAAAAAACTAAAAGATAAATTTAAGGTAATCTGAATTATTCAAAATAATTATATGAAAATAATACTTTCTTAAAAGAAAATAGCTTGTATGAATGCTTTGAAAAAAATTGAGCTTAGTAATATGATATTCCCTCTAGCCTTTAGTAACACAATTGTAATTTTTTTGAGTTTTCAAAATGAAAAAATAATACTCGAAATAGACATAAATTAGTATAAAAGTATACATATATAGTTTAAGTAAAATTTTCTTCTTTGTGTTAACACTTCTCCTAAAGAGCCTAAGGTTCCAAAAACAGAAATTACAAATACATTTTTCAGTTAATTTTTTATGGTTGTTATATCTTTTTTATGACTTGTTGTGATATGGTCTTGTTATCATCCTTGTTTACACACAGAGGTGGAATTTAAGTCCCCATGGCAAAAAATATCATGCACTACAAAAACTGGTCCTGGAGTTTCCTGAACTTTAACTAGCTTTCGAGATATTAAAAGATACCATGAATGCTTCAAAAGTAGGTAAATTGCCAACATCTGTACCCAGGTATGAGTCCTGTGTACCATAACAACTACCAACATGGTATAATAAGGCTAAGCATACAGTAGTGACTAAAAAACTTGTTGTAACCAACAACTTTCTAATTGTGGTTTAGACCTGTTGTTAGCTCTAGATGAGAGTCATCACTCTAGAAACCAGCCAGTGCTAGTGAGTAATGGATCTTTGGGGTCACTTACTAAACTACCATAACCCTTACCTACATTCTAAACATTTGTTTTTATACCCACAGATGAATATAGTCTACATTATGCATTAAGAAAATGTCTCTTTTCAGCAAATTAAAAATACTACAGAAAACCACAATTAATCAAAAAACAGAGTGGTCATCTAGGTTCCAATGTATACGTCGACAATATAAACACCAATATCAAGGAATATTGTCAACTAAGGGTAGGATGGTGGCTTTGTAGGAGCCAGAGGAACATTGAGTTGACCATAATATATGTCTCCTAGGAATTTCAGAGATGTACATGTCTGATCTTACCAACAAAACTGTCCAAACTTGAACTAAACAAAGACAACAATAATAGATATTAACAACTGAATAGGAGAAACACCAGAAGCTTAAACTACTTAAAGAACTACCAAAAAATAAGAATTTCTAAGAGTAGGGAAACAGTTTTCATGGAGAAAAACACACCAATTTGTTATTTAATACCAAGTGATCAGTCCTGAAAACATAGGAGGAACGTTGTACAGACTGAACAGATTAAACTTATGTTTTAATAAGTATATGCATTTGTGAAAATATGTTTATGTATACATATATATGTAGAGAGAGAAATATTTTGTAAAAAAAATAATTACACAAGTTGTCTGATATGGTATCACATACCTTAACCAACATTACTTACATTTCATAATATATTCACTGAAAGTTTTCAATATGCTAACTTTTTATTTTTATTATAGTTAGTTTTATTATTAAAATAATTACTAATATGCATTATTACCAGACATATCCACCCAATGCCTGGGATGTGCAAGAATAGAGGGGGTTTTATTATGGATTTATGTTTCTGGAAATTGTTCTCAAGAATGAATAAATATATGGCGCATAACTAAAGGATACCATAGGGAGGAAAAGGAGAAAGACATGGTGACAACATCCACATGAAAATTTAGGTTCCTCCTGAGAGGTCCGCCTTCCAGAACTGTGAGGGACACACCATGTGACTGCACAGCAAAGAAGTCAGCCAAAGTCTGTTACTGATCAGCCCTGAAATGACGACTGCTTAGGATCTCTCAGCTCACCATTGGGGGTGCTGAGGCATGAAGATCACTAGTTTTTCAGGCTGGCCTAGATAATAACCATGCGATCCAAACCAACTTGAGCTGAACAGGGATATCCTCTCAGAAACCTGAATCCACTAACAGCATATTCCAAATTATTAATTTTTAAACTGTGAAAGAATGAATTAAATTGATGATTTTCTTTTTATTCCCCCAAGGATATTTAAGGAAGCACATACTCTTACATAATTTGTTTTGATCATTTCTTTTATTAAAATGTAAAAATAACATGGAATAACCTCATTTTATATCCACCAAATGATGAGGAGTTAAGAAATATGTGATAGATTTTCTCTTGTCAAATTTACTCTAGAATTTTTCTAAATTTATAGAAAAAGAAATACTTTTCTTTCAAGTCAATAATAACCTGGAAAACAGACTTTATCAAACTCAAGATTCTTTAATCACATCTACTTTGGGCTCCTGTTCTCACATTCTGTCTGATCTACATTATTATAATTACAAAATTGTCTATTCAGAGATGATTGGGTGGTGGTGGTGATGGTGTGTGTGTGTGTGTGTGTGTGTGTGTGTGTGTGTGTGTGTGTGTGTGTTTTATATCATACAATTCCCCAAAATAACTGTTTAAGCCTTAGATATTTTCACATACTTTTCTGTCTAGATATTTTTTTATAGGTTGCATCAAAATTAACTCATATTTTGTCCCTATACTCTCCTGAATGCCATTTTGTGATATAAAAAGCAATGTGACACTCCAAACCAGTAATTCCAAAGCATTCACAGCATGAACTAGCATCATTACTCTCATTAACCTTTCATCTGTAAATTTTGCATCTCCACCAAAAAAGAAATGTTTATAATCCTACCATATCCTACTGATGATGCTCTAAATGCCTGTAAATTGACTTTGCATTCTCCCTTCCTAGAGAAAGTTTGAACTGATCAGACTGATTGCCTGTTCTCCTGGGTAGTTATTACTGCTAGCCTGTCTCCCTGATGAGTTTCTATCCTATTTTTCAAATCACAGTAGCATAATATCTATGATGCATACACCTTTCCCCCTCCTCCTCTTTTATCTCCATGGTCTTATAGATGAATTGGAATTTTATTTATTACTCTGAAAAATTAATCTTTACAGACCTTAAGAGACTTAAATTGCAAATTATTTTATAATCCTAGTCATTCCAAAATATATATTCATGCTTCAAAGAAAAGCTGATATATTTATTTTATTCTTAATAAAAAATTTACTAAACTATTTCAGAATATTTTATTACTAAATTTTTCTAGCTATTTTGGGGTAAATTGATGTTTCCAAAAGGCTGCTGCTGGTCAAAACATTTTATAGAGTATTTTTTAAAATACAATAATCAGTCTTTTTTTTATAATTGGTGTTTCTGAGCCATATGGATGTTTGAAAAATGTCAACTTTATTACCATTGAGTTTTATTAATACAAAAGTCAAGTGGACTTTGTTTTAACATGGGATGCACAAATTATCATATAATTTTTATTACAGTGACAACCTAGGCTACTAAAGCATTTGGTTTTGAAAAGGAAAGAGAGTTAAAAACACAAAAGAAATAATGCAAATTAATTAGGAATCATTTTAATGCCTAAACTATATAAAGATACAGGCAACAAATGGAGGAGACATAGCTATCACATATGATTTGCCATCATTCAGAACAGGTGTTTCAATGCAGCATAAGCACGCATTTGTATGCTTACAACCTTAGATGGATAATGAATCAATGATTATCTTAGAATTCTAGAGGGTCATGGAAGAGACAGAAGGCAGAAAGAAAAAAGGAAGAAAAATGATCTCAAACTGAATATGTTCTATAAAAACCAGTATCTATATACCTGAAGATAGCGAAGTTAAGGGAACCGCTTGGGAAAGGGAGCCTGGCACCAGGTTTTAAGGATACACTTCAAAAGAGAAAGGGGGCAGAAGATTCTGTTCATTATCTTTCTTACAGGACTCTAAAATATAAGGTTTTGTTTTATTTTTACACTTAGTTACATAGCAAATAAGTTTATGAGGGTGAGCTAATGTTGACTAGGTCTCTGAAAAGGAAGGAGCTTTCCATAAAACCTGATCCTTCTATGTGTGGCTTTCATTAAGGAAAGTTTCTGGAACCAAGCCTCAAAGACTCATTAACTGATTGGAATTAGTACTGAAGAGAGACTGGAAGAGTGAAGGTCTGAAATCTATTGAGCTTATGTTACCAAATAATAACTCTACAAAACAGTAGTTTTTGAAAATGCTGTTTCTAAATATCTTCAGACACATAAATAGAATGTTTTCAAACTGTAAGGCCCCCTCCCCAAGAAGTAGAGTTAACAGCAGCACGTTGCAAGTAAACCTCCCTAAGACATATTAACAAGACAGTAAAGATTAACTCCGTAAGATGCTTGAGATAAAGACAAAGGAATGTAGTCAGGTAACTTTCACAATATATGTCAACAGGGCAGAGGGGGGGAAGGGAAGAAAAGCAGTTACTTAGCTATGGGATCAGGCCCAGCCTGATCAGGGAAAGAATTCCAAAAAGAAGATAAAGAACAAAAGAAACAGCAGGCCTGGGGGCGGGTGATAACCAGGTTGCTTGGTCAGGCCGGATGGCAACCTGGAGGCCCTCACCCCTCACCCCTCAACGGGCGATTTCATTCAAACCAGCCAATGGAAACTTTGTAACTTCGCCTTTGCCTCTGTACGCACGTTTTTTTTTTCCTAAACCCTATAAAAAGGCCCCAAACAGAGGGCTGGGCGCGCCAACCATCCCAAATGGCTCGGTAGCCCGCAGGTCCTGCGTTATTCAATAAACCTCGTGCTGTTTGCAGCTGATCTGTGGCTCGGTCCTCCTTGGGTCATGGGGTCTCCTTCCGAGGAAAGGTCCGTTTCGGGGGTCCCTAACCCCCGGGGGTCTTTCAAAACCTATCAGCATGCCAATAGCTTCCTCCAACTCAAAAGCTAAGAATTTCATCAGGTGGCACCTTGGCCACAGAGAAAAAGCTTTTCTCATTTTGTTGTAATGATCTATATGATGCGCCCCATAGCCCAATTAATTTATAATTTAATTTTGTCTTTTCTTGTGACATTCTTTGTTCTGTATAAATATAAATTTTCATTAAACTTTCTAGATGCTGGAACATGGAGTTTGGGGTAGCTGTTAATTTTTCCTATTGTTAATAACATCACTACCAAAATTTATGGCCACTTTTGAAGCAAGCTTTAATCAATTACTAGCCAGGACTTTGTCAAAGTCCATAGCTAGAATCCCAGGAAATGGTCCTCAGTTACAATTTGCAGCAGTTTAAGAAGAAAAACCCATAGCATACATCCTGACATACCTCCTGCCCACATCCAATCAAGAGCAGGTGCAGATCCTTACATATTTCCTATTAACTTCCAACTCACAAGTAATTAAGCACATCTGATATAGATAGGTCAAACTAATGTGTTTTCTGGAGTAAAAAGCTATGGTTTGTTATCTGCTATTAATAATAGCCTCCAGTATTTCAGGAACTATTTTTCCTTAAGCAAAAGGCTTGCAGATCAGAGGCAGTTTTCATTTCATAGATCTGTTAGGTATAGTAACTAAAAATTAAAATGTAAGCTTGATGGTAACAGTATTTCAATCTGTATTTCTGAACCATGGTCACTTAAACTGGCTCTAAAACTTACTAACATTTATTCCCCTTAAGATGAGAGCTGCACTATTCATTCCAACACTCTTCTGTTCTTAATTTGGTATATTTAGAAATTTTCAGTCTATTTCTCTATTTCTTTCCCTGTAACTCTTACTTTTGAAAAGCTTTAAAAATGTTCTAAGATTGAAAACAATACACTAGATTTGAGGGTTTTTTTTTTTTTGAGAATGTGTATGTATATATTTTTTAAATATTTTGTTTCCATTTTTATAATTTTAAAGACAATACGTTCATTTGTTTCCCATTGAATTCTGGAGAAACTCATAAATTCATTACACACACACACACACACACACACACACACACACACACACGGGGGGGGGGAGAAATAAAAATGAATAAACTAAATCAGTATATTCTAGTAGGAACTAAAATGCATATTATTTTAGAGTTAAACGTTGGAATTTAATGTTTCTGGCATATTTAGTCTATAATGTGTATGTTTAAATTAAACAATACTGTACTTTGCTCATAAATAGGGCCATATAGTAGAAATTTTATCAAAACTAAAAGACAGAAACAGGCCCCCCAATATAATATACTTTTAAGACTTTTATATAACTTTTATATCTTTCAATATTTATCTTATTTTTGCTTATAAGAAATACTTGAATAAAACAAATTATATAAAACAACAAATTTTATGTGATGATAGTTTTAGGTTATGAGTTTTAAGTTTTATCAGTATATACGCATTAGATAGTTATAAGTAGAGAGTTACCATCGTTCTAACATATTGGGAATTTCTCATTCAACTCTGATGTTGTGAATGTTGCTTTTCTTTTCCCCACCACACTCTTTTGTGCCAGCAACATTTCTACTTCTAAAGCCTAAGAGACACTTCCTTTTCCTTTGTAGTCTTTGTTTAAAAGCCTTTATAATGGAAAATACCTTTTTTTGCATTTTGCATTTCCCTTATCTGAAAAGAGGGCTGCCTATAGGCAGTTTCTTTGAAATATAGGAGGTTGCAGTAACCTTGTTTGTGCTTAGATTACCAGCACTCTGCTACTCTCCTGCCCTGCATTCATAACATGTTAATAAAAGAAAAAGGATCCAAATAATGATGTGCCTTTAGCTGGTGTGGTGAGCAGGAAGTATATTATTGTTCTTTGTATAGAACTATAATGTCTCTCACTTTCATTTTAATATTAAGGAATGTCATAAGTTTTAGCTGTTCTTCCTTCTAATTTTAAAAATGCACAATATTCTAAAAAGAAAACTTGCTTAACACTAAAAATTTCCAAATCATTAAAGCTAATTATTTCAGTCTTCTGAGTTTAATATTTAGTTTATGTATTCTCTTTAGTATATGAATCCTCTATGTTAACTTTTAAATAAGACATAAATAACGAAGTTGCATAAAATACAGAAAAAATTGCATTAAAATGCCAAAATACAAGTCACTGGCTTGAAGCCTATCAAACTTATGAGATGACAGTTTTTCAGATGATTCATTAACATAGACATTTTTATTTAAAAAATGGTAAGCAAATGCTGTGGTGCTGCTTTTGGAATGTGATTTAAGAAGTTATGATAATACCCAGAATCACTCAATACACAGTAAGGAAAATTGATAATTTATATGTTGGATAATCAATATTATTCATATATTTCCCTGTGTTCTATTACATCTTGCCCTCTGGAGGGCCTCCTGCAGTGTCTCTGGAATCTGCCATCCTTTGTTTTCCTGCTTGGGTTTCCCATCTGTCTCTAAGCTGCTATGCCATGGGACAAGAGAGTCTCTATATTAACAAATGGTAATAAGGTCATTCACAGAATACAGAACATGACATATTATTTCCCCTCTTCGGTCTAATCAAAAGGATGGTTTCAATTTCAACATAGAAAAATTACATATAACAAAAAAGTTATCAAACAAGAATTATAGTTAAAATATCTTGTATAACAAAATTTTTTTTAAAAACTATCCTTGTGAGTGCAACATTTCATATCAAATTTACCTTTATTATAAGAAAAAAATATAGCTATCAAATCTTCAATTTCATCAAAGACCATAGAACGATATAATATTACCTGAGTAAATAGGAAGTTCATTGGAAGCAATCTCCAAATTCTAGAAATGACAGAGACATAAGTGGATACTCACCCAAAGTTATGTTTTAATGTTGGGATATCCATTTTTAGCCTACAGGCCTAGAATTTCAGGCAGACATTTTAGTGAAATAAAAATTGAAGTACTACCCTGCCTACTCTGGCATAGTTTATCAATCTTGTCTTCCTGTGTCCGAAAGAATATCTGGTAATCTCTGTGAATGAACATGAAGGAACATCTCTGCTCATTCTGGAAAAGCCCCAGAGGTCACTTTCCTAATTATCCTGCATATTTAGTTTATATAACACACTGCCAAGCAGTTGAAGCAAGAGTAATTTCTTGCCTAGTGACTAAGTTTTGCCACAAACAAAGTAAATCCCATATGGAGTTTCTTTGATGCCCATTAGTCTCTTAAAGTAGACTGGTGCTGCCCAGTACAAATATGACTTATTGTCCAGAAAAGTCTACATTTGTAAAATATTTTAAATGACATATTCTGAAGGTATTTGAAGTGTTTAAAGATTATCTAGCTAACTGAAATATATTTTTGTATATCTAAACAAAACTGACAGTAGTATGGCATTATCATAGATGACAATTAATCTGTATCCTTAATTGTATATTACAATTTTAAATGAGTTACTTAAATATAATAACTTAAATAAGAGTAGAGATACACATACATTATTACAAAATTAACCTTAAGTCAGTATCAATGAACCAAATTGAATAGCCAATGTAAAATATTTTAAATATTTCTGTAACAGTGAGATTTCTTGGTCCCGAGTAGCCAGAGGTCCAGACCCACAGACCTGCAGTCAATCCCAGACCCTTTAGCCACCCACTGCTGCTCAGGCCCCCAAAATGATTCAGACACTTATATTAAATTCATGTTGTTTGGACTATTGCTCAGGCACATTGCTAGCTAGATCTTATATCTAACTCAACCCATTTCCATTGATCTGTCTCCCACGTGGTCCATGGCTTACCTGTGTTCCTTACATGTTGTTCCTTTGGGCTTCTGGCTCGGTTTCCCTGACTACATCCTGCTTCTCCTACCTATGCTCTGATTTCCCCTCCTACTTCTTCTATGGTGCCTGTCATGGGCCCAAACAGCTCCTTTATTTAAAGATTGATATTCACAGAATACAGAAATAAATTCCCACATCATATTTCTATACCACATTCTTCCTTTTTTCCTAGAAAGAGATTAACTATGACCAATAACTATCTATAAGAAAAACAAACATTTATAAAAAATATTTTGGGAATTTAGGTGTAGCTTTCTATAAACTACTTCCAGATAATTGGGGGCATTGGCCGCCTTGTGGGGATGCTGAGAGAATTCAGAATCATGATTAAATATTTGACATAATAGTCTGGAAGTCTTCATCATCTCAGTCAGTTGCCTTCAGGAGGTCATTGTCAATCAAACCATACTCTTCTGGAAGAAATTTATAGTTTCTTATCTTCTGTGGAAACAAAAAGAGGGCCTTCTTTCCCCCCAACATATTTTTAGAGCCGCATTTCAAACTCTTTCAAAGTCAAGATACCTTTGATATATATGTGTTGGTTTAGCATATTCTCCTTTGCAATCAAATATCATTCTACAGTTAGTACATGAAGAGTTAATAAATGTAAGAGCACATAGTTGAGCTAATGCCCATGGGGTAAGAATGTTCATGCTTTGGGTATATGTCTGATAGTGGTACTGCTGGGTTATTGGGTAGATTGATTCCCGTTTTTTCGAAAATAACCATACTGATTTCCAATATGGCTGTACAAGTTTACATTTCCACTCACAATAAAGGAGTCTTTCCCTTGTTCCACATCTACTCCAGTATAGGCTGTCATCTATACAGATGTTCTTAGTCATTCTGACAGGGGTAAGGTAATATCTCAGAGTTGTTTTGCTATGCATTTCTCTGATGGTTAAGGAAGTTGAGCAGTTCTTTAAGTGCCTTTCAGCAATTTAAAATTATTCTGTTGAAAATTTTCTATTTATCTCTGAATCCTATTTTGAATTGGATTATTTGGTTTTTGAGCCTCTAGTTTTTTGAGTTCTCTGTATATTTTAAAGATCAATCCTCTGCCAGATGTAGGGTTGGTGAAGATCTTTGTATATTCTATAAGCTGATGCTTTGTCTTATTGACCATATCCTTTGCCTTACAGTAATTTATCAGTTTCAAGAGGTCTAATTTATTAATTGTTGCTTTTAATGTCTCTGCTACTGCAGTTATATTTAGGAAGTTCTTTCTTTGTAATAGCCAGAACCCGGAAACAACCTAGATGGCCCTTAATTGAAAAATAGATTAAAAAATTGTGGTACATTTACACAATGGAATACTACTCAGAAGTAGAAATTAATGATATCCTGAACTTTGAAGGAAAATGGATGAATCTGGAGAGTATCATTCTGAGTAAAGTTTAACAGACGCAGAAAGATAGACATGATATATACTCATAAGTGGATTTTAGACATAAAGCAAAGGATAACCAGGCTACAATCAACAAACTCAAAGCAGCTAGAAAACAGGATGAATTTAAGAGTGACTCCTGTTCATCTCCCTGGGAATGGAAAATAGGAAACACCTTTGACGAAATTGGGATTATACAGAGGGATAGTGAAGGTCATGAACAAATGAGATGTCTGAATGTGAGGATTATCATAGAGGGAGAACAAAGAAATAGCTTGGTAGAAGGAGCCATTGTAGGGATAAAGAGCAATTTGGTTCTAGGGAAATCTCCAAGAACCCACAAGATGTCCCCGTCTAGGACTCTAAGCAATAGTAGAGAGGGTGCAGGAATTTCCCTATAATCAAATGAATGAATGTCATTATAGAACCTTCCACCAGCAACTGATGGAGGCAGAAGCAGAGATCCATAACTAAGTACTGAGTCAAGTTCTAAGTCTATCTGAAAAGAGAAAGGAGAGAGTATATGAGCAAAGGGATAGGATCATGAGGAGGACACCCACAGAGATATCTGACGCAAATGAATGGGAGCTCACTGACTCTGAAATAACAGCCAAGGAACCTTCATGGAAAAGAACTAAACCATCCAAATGTAGATAACAGTTGAAAGATGTGGACTGCTATTGGAGGCATATTAGAAGTAGATGGAGAAATCAGAGTATGATAATGAAACAATTGCAGAGGCAAATGAGATACCATCAGCTGCCCAAGAATCAACATGTAAAGTAACAAGGAGAAGCCATGAGCCATGTGGTAAGACAGTTAATGGAAACAGATTGAATTAAGATGAAAGAGCTACCTAGCAATATGCCTAACCCATAGACCAATCAGCATGAAATTAATATAAGCCTTTGTGTGATTATTTGGGCCTAGTCGGTATGGGGTTGAGGTCTGTGGGTCTGGACCACCAGGTAGACAGTGCAGAAATCTTCTATTGCACCACTTAACAGGTTTCTACATTTGATTCTGTTTTTGTTGAGTATCTTTAATCATTTTTTAAACTATGTGGCTAAGAACCCTTGACTGGATCTACCCTGTTTGGCTTCTCAGTTTGGCAGAACCAAACATACCTATTCAATTCTTGAAAGCAATAATAAGTAGCCTGGGGCTATCTTTTTAAGACCACAGATGTGTGACAAACTTGGAAAGCAGTAGCTAGGAGAAACCTCTTAATGCCACAGCCCATGAGAAGAACTTCAGAAATTGGCCTGCTTAGCTCATGGCAGCTTGCTTCTGACTACATCTCTTAGGCAGCTGCTTAGAGACATGTCTGTGTACTGCTGCTGGCCTAAGACTGTGAAACTAGAAAGCCCAGTGTGGCTCCATTTCTGTGCATGAAAAATCTAAATTTAAAGCTTTTACAGTGATCAATGGTGGGTGCCATTTGTAGCCAAAAGTTTCTTTCCCAGCTTATCCTGAGTTCTAGACCTGCAGTCCCAAAGCTGCTTAGTACAGAAGAAAATAATCACACAAAGGCTTATATTAATTTCAAATTGTTTAACCTGCAGCTTGATTCCTATAACTGGGGCCAAGAAAAAGAAAATGTGATTTAAGAGTTGTAGTCTATGTCATTCCAAAGATCAAGAGAGGGTTGAGAACAAGTATGGTACAAGCTGCCTGAAGATCTGCCGACAAAGTAATGAGCAGGGTCCAGCATGTAGTCTAATCCAACGTACACAAAAGGTCCAAGAGAAGGCCTCAAATCTCAATCCTGGGGAAAGGCCAGAGAAGAAAGTTGGCAAATACGACATAGACATTAAACCCATGGCTGAGGGTACCCCTCTGTAGTCTGAATGTGCTAATAAGGTGATGATGGACCATCAGTGGTCATTTCCATTAATATGAAGTCACGTTTACACAAAAGGGAAGGGAGAACTCATCCAATAGAAGATAGTCCTACATGGAGGTATTTTGTGGCCGAGCAGATGAAAAGAGGGTAGTTACAGAACCTGGTGCAGAGTCCCAGCCCTGTATGGTCACAATACCAGTGTTGTTATGAGTAGAAGAGAAATGATCACCAGAAAATATAAAGTCCATTTTAAGAGTTTATTAGGGAAGAGAATGAAAGGAGTGTGGTGAGCAAGGCTTGTCAAAAGGAATGTGCTGGAGATAAAGCATAGAAACCAATGCTCTTAAGGGTGGCTTTGTTGGTGCACATAGGGGACTTATGCAGTTATGTTATACTTGTATATAGATTGTAAGCCATACTGCCCATGTGCATGATATAAGGCTTTCAGAACAATGCTGAAAGACATGTGCAGCAATAGCTACCAAGGAGTGGCCAGGAGATATGGGAATGCTAGCACCTGAAAAGACCTTGAATTCTTCTTGAGTGATAGCAGTTCATAAGTAGCTAAAAGATGTGAGAAATCTTAATGTTCTGTGATACAGAAAACATGTAAGTGAATGGAGTTAAAATATGCTTACTGTTTAACAATTACCTTAGACTTTAAAACAATATAGTTAAGAAAAAGGTAAAGATAGATTTAACGTGATATATATCTATCAGTGAGAAAGCAAAGTACATAAAAGGCACCTACTACCAAGTCTGATAATGTGAGTGTCATTACTGACTTCCATATTATGGAAGGATGGTCCTGACCTCATATAATGACAAAGTGAAAACTTTGGGATCAATGATAAATTTCATATTTTCATTTCTCTTGTGTTGTACATATACTTCAAGGAACCAAAAAAAGAATAGGAAACAATGAATTGTGAAGATTCTCTTTTCATTAATGATTATCTATTTGATCTATAGCTCAGATTTATAAAATGGAAAAATGAAAAAGCTAAAGGGAAGCTAGTAACATGCAGGCACAAAGTACCAGCCTACAATTAATGACATCAGTTTTATTATTTAAAATACTCTGGGGAAGTTATTTTGTTTTGGTTTTTAATCTTGACTCTTTGGTTCAAAAATTGCAGGAACATTTTTACCCTAAAGGATATAGAAAAAGAGAAAGTGATTTCAACCATTTTTATTAGCACTGCTTAGAAGTTTGTGTACTCTATTACATTAGAGATGTTCACATGTTTTTGTATATAAATGACAGAATCAATTTCAGATTATTATTTTGGTTCTGTCCAGTATATATTCTTAAATGTGTCAATATTATTTGGAATTTTACTGTTGTACCTATACATATACTTCAGAACCTCAGATTTTTTTTGATATTATTCAGCTTTAATTACTTAATAATAGATTACTTGAGTAACTATATAAGTAATTGCATATCGAAATGCCATAGTAATAAAATTATACTAACCCACAGAGACAAAAAATAACTATTCTCCCCCTTACTATCTGAAAAGAAATGAGAAATAATAATAAAAGCGAACACTTTAGAACAATTCAGAGCTCTGACAAAGTAAACAAGTTGTGTGAACTATTGTCTATGTCTTGCAACAGTCCAAGCTTTCAAATTGGGAGAGCATATGAAATCAGACATAAACAATTATATTACAAAGTGCTTAAGTACCAGAGGAAAATACAAAAGGACGTAGGACCAGAACTCAGACAATTACCTTGCTTTACAGTGGCGAGATTAAGGGAACAAATAGGTTAAGATAATTTGGCAAAAAATGGTCAATGTCTATTTCTAAAGTTCTGTGAGTAAATATGGATGGTATACTAAATAATTAATATTTAAATAAATTTTTAATCACGTGAGAATAGAAGAACAATTAAAATGCAAATGTATAAGAAGAAAAAACCTTATTGCCCTATAAACAAAAGAGTCCAGATTTTCAGAAAAGTCAGGTTTCCTAAAGAAAACACAGCATTTTTAGTATGAAAACAAAGATTAAAAGGCCTGGGGCAAAAAAATGTGAGGATTTAGTAATTGTCCACAAGCAAAAGGTCATAGAGGTTCTTTTTCCTTATAAAAATTCTAATTCTAAAAAGATTTAATGTTGAAGTTGCCTTACTAAATGGTAGTTAAATCTTTATGTTTACATTTTAGAAATATAGTAAATTAGGAACTGCAGGAAATATACTGTTACTAGTTCTGTAGCACATTCAAACATTGATATATAAAGAATCTCTAATGTCTAATTGTAGATTGACAGGACTTTTATGTTCTTGATCTCTCTCTGTTCTGTATCTGTCCATTTCCTTGTTTCCATCTATTTTTTATTCCTCCTTTTCTTTATTTCTCTCTACTATTTGTGATAAGGACACATTTCTCAGACTCACTTGGAATTTTTACATACTTAATACTAGACAAAAATTCCTGGGTCCTCCAGCCTTTCCCCTTCACCCAAAAAAATTCAAATAATCAGAACATTCAACCATACAATGTTTAAGGTTTTCTAAAGACATTTACAACCTTAAGTAAATACACCTAAAAAATTTGATAGTACCCCCCCAAAATGTAGAATATATATGAAAGAATCTCACAGTGCCCCAAGACTAAATGATAAAATGCATTGATATAAAGGTTACTAAGAGAGAATTACTCTTCCCCAAAGATGAGGCTTTTAATTATTTGTCCAATACTAAGGAATCATTCTAAAATCTTGTGTGTGTATGTGTATAAAAAAACAATTAAAGAAAATGAGGCTATGAATTTTAGGAAACAGAAGGAGACACTGAAAAGGGTCGAGAACAATAGAGCGGCAGGTGGATTAATGTATACACATATACACAATACATATTACACATACATAAATAAAAATAATGTTTAATATGTGAGTTAAGGTAGTTTCCATGAAAATGTGGCTTGTACTGTACCCTGTTTCAAGAACTAATTATTTAGAGAGGCGTTTTTAAGGTAACCAAGAATTTTACAAATTTTGTCATAAATTTTATGATTTTGGGAGCTTTGAGATTTTTAATTTTACAAAAAATAATCAAAGTTTAGGTGTAAAAAAGATTTATTTCTATTCTCGAGGTATTTTTATTTTATGAATGAGAGAACACACACATCTTTTATTGTTTTCTAAACAGAGAAAGAAAAGAAGTTGGCTGAGTGCAGTAAAGGAAATTGTATTGAAGAGTAGGGGAGGGTAAGCAGTTTACTATATTAGAAAAGCTTCATTAAAAAGTTCTCAAATAGCAAAAATATAGAGAAGTTCCATTAGTTTGAAAGTCATATAGACAGTAACATTTAAAAAAGTAAATTAGAATTTGTTTTTTTTCTAAAATTTAAAATATTAGGTGTATAGCTATTTGAATAAGAATGCCACCCAAAATCTCACATTTTAAAAAGTATAGTAATTAGGAGTGGCACTACTTGGGGGAGATTAGAAGGTTTTGCCTTGTTAGAGGAAGCGTGTCCCTGAGTGTAGGCTTTGAGGTTTTCAATACTCAAACTGTGCCTAATGGTGTTCCTTTCCCCTGAAAGCAGATCCTGATGCAGAATTCTCAGCTACATCTCGTACATTATGTCTGCCTGCTTGTCACCATGTTCCGTTCCATGTTTACAACGGACTAACCTACTGAAATTGTAAGCAAGCACCAATTAAATGTTCTATTTTTATTAGGGTTGCTTAGGTCATAGTATTTCTTCACAACAATTGAAGATCAACTAAGAAAATATGTTTCTTAGTTAATAAATACTTTCATTAAAAAATAAGAATAAGTTTACATAGAAATTTATGTGATATTATTATAAATATTAAAATAAAATAAAAAACACAACAAACCTATAAAACTAGGGTCCAGCAAGATGACTTAATTGATCATGTTACTTGTGCATAAGATCTTGAGCTTGGTTCCCATGAACTTTCATTCTAGAAAGAGAGAACCAGCTAACTCTGCAAGATGTCCTCAAATCTTCACATGCGTCATGGCATAAATTTACATACTCACAATAATTTAATTGTCTTTTTTATGTTTTTATTAGTCAACATTTTTGACTCTGTGTAAAAATACCTACAAAATTAAAAAGTGGACATAAGATCTTCTTGAATTATAGTTACATTTTTTTTTTATTTTAAAAAGTCTTTTTGTTTTTTTTACCATATATCTCCAATTGCCTTTTGTTCCTTCCTCCCGATCTTTTCCAGTCTGCATTCAGCATCCTCCTCACCATACCGTCTGCTATCCCCTCCCCACAAAGGGCAAGAAGTCCCAAAATGGGTTATTTCAGCTTGGTACATCCACTCCAGGAAAGTCCGATTTCCTCCTCTCAATATCAAGAGTGATTTAAGTGTTCCTCTGAAGGGAATGGTCTCCAAGGTACAGGAACATCATCTTATCCCATCCCTCGAGGCTCTACATACTGCCCTTGCCTACTGTTGGAGTGCCAAGCTCCTTTTCCTGATGGTTTCCTAGTGGCTGTTCTTGATTCAATGAGCTCCCCAGAGCTTCAGACAGCCATCTCTGTGCAACATAATCTCTATCTCTTTGCTCATACGAACTCTCCTCCCCCTCTCTCAGCTGTAACAGGAGCTCAGCCCAGTGTTCAGCCATGGATTTTTGCCTCCACCTCTATTCAATTTTAGATGTAGGATCTGTGATGACACTTAGGGTGGTTATTCATTTGATTATAGGAAAGTTCTGTTTAGCCACTCCCTCCACTATTGATTGAAGAACTAGCCAGGAATATCCTTTGAGTTCTTGGAGGTTTCCCTAGTACCTAGTCCCTTTCCAACCCCACATTAGCTTCTTCTATCAAGAGATCCATCTTTTCTTTCTCCCTCTTTGTTGTGTCAATCACTCAACAATATTGCCCTTCTTATATTTATGTATTCTTACTGTATTCCTAATCTCTCCAGGACTTTTGTCATGGACTGTTGGATTTTGTCAAAGGCATTTTCAGCATCTAAGGAGATGCTCATATGATTTTTTCTTTAATTTTGTTTGTATGACTGATGGCATTCACAGTATTTCATATGTTGAACTATCCCTGCATCTCTGGAATGAAGTCTATTTGATCGTGGTTGTTGTTGGATTCCATTTGCCAGAATTTTATTGAGTATTTTTGCATCAATGTTCATGAAGATGATTGACCTATAATTCTCTTTGCTGCATCTTTGAGTGGCTTGCATATGAGGATGATTGTAGCCTCATATAAAAAGTTCAGTAATATTCCCTCAGTTTCTACTGTATAGGTTTGAGGAGTATTGGTATTACTTTTTCTTTGAATGTCTGGTGAATTCTTCAATGAAACCATCTGGTCCTGAGCTTATTATTATTATTATTATTATTATTATTATTATTATTATTATTATTTTTACTTTGGAGACTTAATAACAGCTTCAATGTCATATGGGGTTAGGGGTTAGGTCATTCGTCTGATCTTGATTAATTTTGGTGAGTGGTACCTGTCCAGAAAGCTATCCATTTTCTTTAGATTTCCCATTTGGTAGAGTTTAGATTTTCAAAGTGTGACATGACAATTCCCTTGATTCTGTTAAGTTGAATTCTCTCTCTCTCTCTCTCTTTCCTCTCTCTCTCTCTCTCTCTCTCTCTCTCTCTCTCTCTCTCTCTCTGCTTTTTGGTTAGTTTGGATAAGGGTTTATCTATGTAGTTGATTTTTTCAAAGAAACAACTCTGATTCATTGATTCTTTCTATTGCTCTTTTTGTTTCTATTATATTTATTTCAGCCCTAAGTTTGATTATTTCCTGCATTCTGAGTTTGCTTCTAATTGTTCTATAGCCTTCAGCTGAACAGTTAGGCCTTTTGTGTGAGATTTCTCTAGGTTTTTCATATAGGCATCTATTGCTATGAGTTTTTCTCTTAACACTGCTTTTATTGTGTCCCATGACTTTGGATATATTATGGATTCATTCTCATTAAATTTTAGGAAGTCTTTGATTTTTCTCTTAACTTATTCATTGACCCAGAGGTGGTTCAATTTAGAGATGTTCAGTTTCCATGAATTTGTAGGTTTTCTGTGATTTTTTTTGTTGTTGAACTCTAGCTTTAGACCATGGTGGTCTGATAAGACACATGGAATTATTCCTATTTTTCTTGTACCTATTGATATTTGTTTTAAGACTGAGTATATGGTCTATTTTAGAGAAAGTTAAATTGAATGATGAGAAATAAGTATATTCCTTTGTGTTAGGGTGGAAGGTTCTGTACATCTCTATTAAATACAATTGGGTCATAACATCTGTTAGATACCTTATGTCTGATGAATTTCTGTCTGTTTGACCTGTCCATTGGTGAGAGTGGGATATTGAAGACTCCCACTATTATTGTATGGTGCTTGATATAAGGTTTAAGCTTTAGTAGTATTTCTTTTACATATACAGGTGCCCTTTGTTGGGGGGCATAATTATTTAGGATTGAGACTTCATGTTGGTGAATTTTTTTTTTCTGAGATGAGTAAGTAATGTCTGCCATGGTCTCTTTTGATTGATTTTAATTTGAAGTCTATTTCGTTAGATATTAGGATGGCTACACTAGCTTGTTTCTTATGACCATTTGATTGGAAAGTTTTTTCCCAACCCTTTACTCTGACCCTGGGTCTGTCTTTGAAGTTGAGGTGTGTTTCTTGTATGTAGCAGAAAGATGGTTTTTCTTTTTATATTCATCATGTTATGGTGTGTCTTTTTATAGGTGAACTGAGTCTATTGCTATTAAGGGATATTAATGACAAATTATTATTTCTGGTTATTTTTCATGGTAGCATATGTATATTTCTCTTCTTTTTTGGGGGAGGTTATTGATTGTTTGTGGTTTTATGGGTGTATCTGGTTTCCTTAGGTTGAAGTTTTCCCTCTAGTGCTTTCTGTAGGGTTGGATTTGTAGATAGCTGTTGTATAATCTGTTTTTGATTTTTTGTTTTGTTTTGTTTTGTTTTGTTTTGGCTTTTTTGGGTGGAAGATCTTATTTACTTCATCTATGGTGAATGATAATTTTGCTCAGTATAGTAGTCTAGGTTGACAGCCATGATTATAGAGTATGTGCTTCCACTTATATTGGACAATTAACGAACCACTAAAGGATTTCATCCTGTCATTATTTCTAAAGTCTGTTGTTTATGTTTATTAAAGTGTGTTTTGGCTTTATGGTATCAAGATATATTTTAAAATTTTAGTTTATATTTGGACAGTTTTCACAACTTTTTGTGTTGCTAATGAGGATAATTTAAGCCTCATAATTATTTAATTTAGTAATAAGCTGTTAGAATGACTATAGAGTTCTACGTTTTCTAATGTTTTTCACAGAAACCTTTATAATCATTTGTTTACTTCCTTATATAGCAATATGCGTGCTCCAATTTGGTTAGGACATATCTGTCTTCTAGGAACATACTGCTCTCATCTAATTTATATAATGTTATCTCTTAGTTACAAGAAATTATCTTATTTTTTTAAATTCTTCTTAAATTCTTCTTGTTTCTTCACTTCTTCCCATTCCCATTTTCTAAATTTATTTTTCCTATTTGTCTTTTTCTGGGGCATTAATTTTTTGCTTGGCTACAAATTCACTATATGGCCTGGAATTTATAATTGTCTTATTTCTGTCTGCAATGAGTGCTTATTGTGTAGCTGTGACCTACCATGTTTAGCTTACGTTACTGTAATTGCTGTTGCTTGGCTTTTTTTTTTTTTTAACTTAGATATTTTTTATATTACTTTTGTTTTCATGGCTACTTATTTTATATAGGGAGGTTTTAATAATTTGTAGGTTTCACTTAAAATTATATGTTACAAGACATGCACTCACAGGTATAACTGTGACAGAAAGTTTACTGACACTCTGAAGCACTGAGGGGAAAGGTCACTGTTGTCACAATATAAACTCAGATGATTTCTTCCGCCTGAAGTTTCTGACCTCTCTGGCCTGAGGTACAAACCTGCAATCTCACAGTAGCTTAGCCCCACAAAGGCTTATAACACTCTTACAAAAGCACATATTAATCACAAGCTGTTTGGCTTAGGCTACATTTTTCAACTTAACTCAACCAATTTTCATTAATCTGTATATCACCACACTGCTTATGACTTACCTGTGTTTCTAAACACTTTTCTTCCTCAAATGGCAGCTGTCAGTGTCTCCCAAGACTCTGCCTTTCTTTCTTATCTAAACTTAAAATTCCTGCCTGCCAATAAGTTGCATTGTCATAGGCTAAAACAGTTCCTTTATTATCCAATGGTAATTTAGATCACACAGAAAGACATCCCACATCACATTTCTTTACTTATAATTTCTCCTCAGTTATCTTAGTAACATTGATCAAGAAGAAATTAACCCAGACTTAGGGATTTATCTCTATACTGGTACTACAAGTGCAGAGCTGGGTAAAAATAAAAAATATAGAAAATATATGCTAAGAATAAAAATATCTACACTAATTTTAAAAGTTTTATACTATTGTGATTGAAAGCAGAGTTAATTGTAATCTACAATATCTTGCATTATAGTATATTAGATATAAAGCTGGTCTTTAAAACTTTATAGGTTGTGAGGTATTCAGAAATTAAGAGGGGTAAATGGAGGAAATAAACAGAAATAATGAGAGTTAACAAAAAATGATGAATAAGTCTAAGGTTTGATCAATAAGGACAAGTTAAAAGGTGAGTAATTTTTGAAAGTAAGTCCACAGTTACGACTTTTTAGGGAATGGGAGGAGCTCACTGGTAGACACCATGATCACACAGATTATATCCACAGTGAAGATGTGTATTTCTAGATCTATTTTTGTCTCTTGTGCTTATTATTGTGGTCTCTTTTTCTTTCATTTGTTTATTTTATTCTATTCAGTTTAATTTGTTTTCTTTAATTTAATTAAATTTAATTATTATTCTTTGGATACATGATTATTTTCTAAGGAGAGACAGCGGGGATGTGGGTGGATCTTTGAGAAGTGTGGAAGAGGATATTGTAATCAGAATAAATAATATAACCCCCCATTTTTGACAAAGAAAAATATGAAAAACATTAATCATATCTCAAGTTAGTTAAAATTATAAAATATTTCTAAATTTTTATATTCCTCTTTTTCTTTTAAAATCAACCCCATTGTAAGTGTCCATGTTTGAGATTATGTACGTAAGTTTGTGTCACCATGTTGCCATGTGTTAAAGGTAGAGATAGATATTATATATCTTTTCTATTCTTTATCTTGTTTTTGAAGATAGTGACTGGATGTTTTCCATTTATGCTGGAGTAAGTGCCAAGTGAAATCTTGGAATCCAATATCCCTATGTGTTATTGCTAGGATGGGAGCAACTATGCTTTCCTTCCTTCCTTCCTTCCTTCCCTCCTTCCTTCCTTCCTTCCTTCCTTCCTTCCTTCCTTCCTTCCTTCCTTCCACTGGTCATTTTTTCTTATTTCTTCTTCAACTTCTCCTCCTCCAGAAGATCATGTTCCTTATTTGATAAAAAACTTTATTCACTGAGCCATGTCCATATTTCAATGTTTATTTTTTTTAACTTACATCATACCCTCATCCTTTCTCTCCCTTTAATACCTCTCTTTTAAGTCTATTTTCTCCCACATGTGTGCTGTGCATGTGTAGATTTCATTTCTAAATAAATAAATAAATATAACCTTCTCTGTCATATACTCTACAATGTTATCTGCATGTATGATCTCATGTCTGACAAGTTAGTATTGAAAAATAAATTTTGGGGCTCTTCCTTGGGAGAAGACCATATATTTTACTCTCAGCATTCTCCAGTTGAATACAGCTATTTATCTAGAGTCAAAGGCTTCAAGATATTTCTTCTTCTTTTTTTTTAATGTTAGAATGCCCATTGTGGATAATACCATTTAGGTTTGTTCAGGTGGACATGATGCTGAGTCCTCATGGGTATGACCTTCATAATATTTCTGGGAGAGAGAAACACAAATTTATCTTCATATTATTTTGTCTCTTGCAGTGTTTTTCTTCTTCCTGAAGCCTAGACATAAAATTGTTACTCTAGATAAATCAGCTGTAATTGGATATAGCACATTATCATTTTTTTCTCTGCATTTTTAAGAAAAAAGGTGCCTTTCTATAATGGTCTCAGTTGCAATAAAACTTTTTTTGATGATAGGTAAGAAAGGTAAATTATTTTATAAATATAACTATAGCTAGAATACATTCTGATTTAGTAAAGTGGCAGTTACAATTTCTCTTCAAAGATATAACACTTAACTAGCAAAGTTAAGTATTCCATTAGCAGGTATTATGGTGTTCTCTGCAACCACTATAAACAGGAGAATGACGATCCAATGAAGTCAAGAAGATAGTTTGGTTCAAACATTGTTCAGTGCTCATACTAACTTAGAGTCTGACTGTAATTAGTGTATTATAGGTATTTTTAGGGACAGTACAGTTTGGTGGAAAAATGCCTTGATGAAAAACAACCCAGTTCTACATATACAATAAAGCTTAAGGCATGACTACATAAAAAGTAGTCCTTTTATAAAGATAGTATTTGTAGAAAATTTACCTATTATTAAGATATTTTCTATAAATTGGCACACTTACAATAAGGGTCTGAGAGGGGATCTAGTACAGTCTCTGCTACATAGTGGTGTTAGAGAACCCTGTAATGCCTAGTAATTTAAACCCAGCCAAGCATTTGTGTCTAGCAAGTGTTACCAGGCTATAGTTTAATGAGCAGTAAAAAGGTTATACATTCCTCTCTTTGAAGGAACAATCTTGTGTACTTAACACTCCCATTTCCTCTACTGCTTATCTCTGACACAAGCATCTTCATGCCTTTGAAAATGCATTATTTCCATTTCATTGAGCCAGCCTTAAGTCCAATTAGAAAGCTCTTTTTAATAAACTTAACATGCAAAAATTAGTACTTTTCTCATGTACTATGAAAATGTAAAAAGATAGTGAACATATTTATGTTTATAATTGCCTTAAATAAAATAAAATATTTAGAAATGAGTCTAATCAGGGAAGTAAAAATTTCTAAAATAAAAACATTAAATCTCTGAAAAAGGAGATAAAGAGAAGAGAAATTTGAAAGAAATTTCATTAATGTGAAGATGACCAGGGAATCAAAATCCATTTACAGCATCAACAATATCCCAGTTTAAATTTTTGTCTCATTCTTCTCAGAAATGGAAAATAAAAATCTACTGAAATAGAAAACACCTGAGGTAACCTAAATAATTATAAACTAAATGACCAATGTCGATGGACTCATCATTGATGATCTAAAATTATATTACAAACAAACAGTGATAAATATATTATGGAATTGATATTTAGAGATGGAGAAGAAAATTGAAGACCCAAACATAAATGCATGAAACTATAGCTATCTTATACTTGGAAAATATGATAATGATACACATTGGCAAAAAAAGCAGATTCCTGGAAAAATTGGATGTCTACATGTCAAAAATGAATGTATACTCATATTTATAATCTTGCATAATACCTAACTAAAAATGGTTCAGGAACATAAACATAAAACCTGAAACATCGAAACTACTACAAGCAAACATGTTCAGTATCTTACATGTTCTTGGTGTTGCAAAGCACTTTTTGAATTGGACCATATTTTTCCTGAAATTGAAGTTAACCATTTACAAGTGGGACCTCATAAAATTAAAACTGTTCTTCAAAGGTAGGGATATAACCAATTGAGTTAAATAAAAGTCCAAAGAATGGGAGAAATAATATAAAACATATAAATAACAAAAAAGAGTCAGAGATCAAAATCCATAGGTGCTTTCAAAGCAAAGGGAGTGAGTTAAAAATTGGAGCACTGAGTTCTCTAATAAAAAATAAAAATTGTAAGAAATTTCCCTCAAATTATTCATTACCCTTAGTAATTAAGGAACTATAAATCAAAACACCTTGGAGATTTCATCTCACTTCACTCAGAATAAAAAAGTTAGATGAAGCTACAGGTTTCAGATAGAGAAGAGAATATGGTAGAAAGATTGTTAACTCAACTTTAGTGGGATTGCAATTGGTAGAGGGCATACATGATAACACATTCACACTGGCTAAACTAAGGATGTTACTCCTGGAGACTTGTCTCCTCAGTGAATGGATATACATCTGTTTTTCATCCCGAAGACTGGGAGTACATGCTCTTAACAACCTGATGAACTTTGCATTGTGTAGGTCCAGATTCACTCATATTACCCAGAATGTTTATATTGGTATTTCCTTTGCTACACCTTTAATTATCTGTCAAAGGAACTTGTGCTAAGAGTGATGTCACGTGTACTTTACAAAAGAGTTTGCTATAGTAAAGCTTTCAGATTTATTGTGCACATGATATTGAGTAGTTGCTACCAGAATAAATTTTTTTCAAAATTGAAATGTACTTAAATATGTTAAAAAAAAATAAACCCTACCGTAATGTTAGTCTCTAGAAGTTTGAGCCAACACTAGCTAACCAAGTTGTGATAAACCAAGTTTCCTTCTTACCTCATGCAGGTTACTTACTTTTTAGTCATGATGCTTTCAGGAAACCCACCTCCAAAATTGGTTTAGTCATTCTTAAAATTAGTTTGTGAGATATTCAAAATGGAAAATATAAATCTACCTTTTGATGGAGTAATACCACTCCTCAGTACATTTTCAAAGAACTTAAGATCCTACCCCAAAAATATTGACTTGTGCATATCCATTGCTATTCCCAGTTCATAGAAAACAGAAACAACCTAGATATCATTCAACTGAAATGTGGATAATGAAAATAAAGTACAAACACATTATGAAATCTTACTTGGCCAAAAAAAAAAAAAAAAAAAAAAAAAAAACCACTAACTTCATAGTAAGGTAATGGATAAGGTTAGTAATGATCATAATGTGTGAAATAGCCCAGAAACAAATGTACAAATGTTACAAATTTGTTTCTGTACTTCCTAAACTTAGTCTTTAGACTCAAATACATAACATTTATTAATTATAGAAATCAAGATTCTAAAAGATTTTACTCTGAGAAGCAGCATCAGAGAAAAAATTATCTTGTAGTCAGATGTTTCTGCCCCATCAAGTCTGAGGTCCAGACCTACAGCCCCACCAATGTTAGCCCCAAATAATCACACAAAGGTCTATATTCATTACAAGCTGGTTGGTCTTTGGCTTAGGCACATTATCAGCTAGCTCTTAAAACTTAACCCTATCCATTCTGTTAATTTATGTCTTGCCATGTGGCTAATGGCCTTACTTGTGTTCCATTACATCTTGTTCATTAAGACAGCAGCTAGCAGCATCTAGTTGCTTGTCTCCACCCTTCTTTATCTATTCTTGGAATTTCCACCTTCCATAGGTTAAAACAATTCCTTTATTATCTAATGGAAATTCATAGTGTACAGAAAGACATTCCACATCATTACATCTGAAAAGTGATTTGCAAGGGAATATGATTTTTCAAAAAAGAAGCCTTTAGTTAGGAAGTTTTGGACAAAGATAACTACAGAAGAAAAAGCAAGAATATTCAATAGCAACAAGGATTTCTGAAAAAATATGATTAACTATATTAGTTTCCACCTAGATTTAATATGATACATGTAAGTTTTCTATACATTTATAAAAAGTTAAAGTACAATTTATCATTCTGGGTTGAAAATGCTCTTCACAAGTTCCAAAGCCATCATCAGGCATAAATTACCTCTTTCTGAGATTTTAGTCTGAGTTTCCTAAGTTCTATTACTCATTTTTTAAAAAGAGAAACAGTGATGGAAGGTTGAATGTGTTGGGACGTAAATATGATAACATCTTAATCAGCATTAAATGGAAGCATACTCTCTCAGTTACATAACGTTGTGATTAGAGATTTGAATAAGTTATATTAGACACATTTTAATGAAGTTATTTTTTTATAATTTATATAGCTCCGCATTACAAAATCCTGAGGGTAGAGGTAATATAATTCTATTTAAATTAAAGAAATATTGTAAAAAAAAACATAAATTCTAAATTCAATAAATCATTTCCTCATAGCACAGAAACCACAGAATAACAGATATTCAGACAAAAAAATGTGTCATCTCTTAAGCTTCTAATTGTAAGTATAAGTAAAACAACTAACATTAAGCTGAAAATACAACACTTTTCATAATCTTGCTTTGCTTTTCATTTTAAATTCCAAAAGTTCTATTGACAGGCTATAAACAATTCAAGTAAGTTTGGAATCATTGCAAGATTCTTAAAATTATGTTTTACCATTGTATATTTACCATATAGGAGCTTTAGATTTTACATTATGTAGTTTATTTATTTTAACACATTAACATTATTTTCCTAACTATACTTTTGGTCTAGAGTGGCCATCTAAAATATTTTCATAATATTCTTAGTTAATGTTCTAGAGAGAAAAATTAGATAATAATTCAAATGATATAACATTGATAAAATCAGAAACAAAGAAATATAGTTGTTAACATTCTATTGGCTTACTGCACTAAAAAAATTCATCTGGAGAGTTTGAGAATATACACACATTGCCATTTCAGAACCAATGTCATATGGTGTTTCTTGGGCTAATCAAATAAGATTTTTCAATTTTCATCCTCCTACTGTTTATTCCATCTGTTTGCTTGAATCTTGCCATATATTTTAACATATGAAAGCCACTTTTTCAGTCTTCAAGTTTTAAAATGTATTTCTATGTATATCTTTGCAATGTAAGCTTGAGGGAAGGTTACTGAAAACATAAAACCTTGGTCTACAGTGAGTGCAAATTTACAGACTAACATTTTATACTATGCATATGGAAATACACTTCTGAGTGATACTGCACTCTGACTGTCCTGCTGGTGACAGCCTATTGCAAGCTATATCCACCTGTGGGGAATCTGATAATCCAGATCACATGATTGCACATGATTTTGAGATATATACAGCTTGAAAAGAGTTCGAGAAAGGAGAGGTATAATTAGAGTCATTTCAAAATTTTATGGAGAAATATTTAATTTATGCCTGATTTTCCTTCTTAATTTCATTGCATCTATCTTGAAATTTTGGTATAATTACAGTTATTCCTGCTGAGTACCTGAGATTGACAGTCTTCTGTGTGTGTACGTGTGTGTGTGTGTGTGTGTGTGTGTGTGTGTGTGTGTGTGTGTGTGTGTTTATGTGTGTGTGGGGGGGAGTTTTGCAAGATCTATCTTTTATAAGAAAGATTGTTAATTCTTATTCATATTTTAGTGTGTTCTTGATGTATATATACACACACATATATATAATGAATAATGCTATTTATACATTTAGTCATTTCATATGTGACTATGTTCTCCTCTAGCAATTTATCATTTTCTAGGCTCATGACTTACATACTTAATTATATGGGAAATCCATTAACAGCAAAGTTAATTTAGGTAATCAATTTCTGCATGTTTTGACACCTATTCCATAGTCTATGGATATTTTTCCCCTCAAGCTTAAAAATAATAATATTACATTTTAAGTAATTTATTTGCTATTGCATTGGTTGAAAGTAAGTATATTAATAGAGATTCTATTACCCTATGATGAATTAGCATAATAATCTCCAACCTGAACCTCTTTCTCTGAAGTTATTTTCTTTAAAGGTTAAATTTGTATATATTTATACATACAGATGCTTTTCACTTAACTTTTTAAAGAACTTTAAATGTGAATAAATATAACCAAATTTTTACAAACATAAGTTAAAACCTGTAGTTGATTTAATATTGACCTAGTTGACACAGTACGCATTAGAAATTTTCCTCTAAGTCAATAGGCATCTTTCTGGTTATCAATCTCCTTATCGGTCATTTATTTGTTCTTTTTAAATATTTAAAACAGTACACTTAGGAAATGTAATCTGTTCATTTAACATTTGTGTATGGCATATTTTCTAATAAACTTTACTTAGATAATAAAATTGCAAGACTGAAGTCTGACATTTATCATGTAATTAGAGTCACACTTTTGTAGAATCTTACTTCAAAAAGTAAAATTATAGAAACTCTCAATTTTTATATTTACAAAACCATAACTGAGTATAAATTATGACTTTTATCTGTGTTTAATAAACTTAAAACATGGATCTATGTAAAGATAAAGTAAGAGTTTACATTCTAACTTTTGCATTACTCTCTCATGATTCTTGAACTGTTTGTTCCTAATTTAATTTTTTTTATTTATAAAATGAGTGAAGACATAAATACATAAGTGATTGCAAGCTACAGGAAAGCATGCTCCACCTTATTCACATGATAGAATTATAAACACAGTAGATATTAATCATACTTTATTTTTATTATATTTTGTATAATACAATTGGTGTTACATTGTGTAAAAGAGAATAAAAATACATAAGCAGGATTTTAGAATATATTCACTCATTTGTGGGTTATTGTAGTGAAACTGAAAGTCAGTATTGTAATAAACAACCAAAATAACTTATGATAGAAAATTAAACTAAATTCATTGTCACTGACTTATATTCTTCTTTGATATAGTAATTGCATATGCCTTGCTTATACAAAAAAAAATATTTAACAGTGTTTCATAAAGAAGACAATAAACATGGAATATTTGTAAAATTAGGACCTAAGATAATTTAGAATATTACAATTTATGTCCCTGACTGTATGAATAATGTATTAGTCAAGGTTCTAAAATGTAACAGGACTGATCAAATTGCTACATATTACAAAGATTTTTGGATTAGCAAACACATTATTGTCTAGATGTCTAACAACAGCCATTTTTACACAATAAATGCTGAGAACAAAAAAGCTGCTGTGGGAGACCACAAAGATTCAGGCTTGTTACTTGTTTCCATCTTGTTTGATCTTTGACCAAAGGTTGGCTTACCAGATATCTAACTCCTCAAGGCTGTATAGCAAGATGCTTTCTTGTAAGGAGTGGCTACTGAGATCTTTTTGCCTCTCTTGTAAACAGCCCATGGTAGAGGTGGAAAACAAAACAAACAAACAAAAATACTGAGGTCTTGTTGTGGGATTCAGGTGACAGCTGATGAGGTCAAAAGACACTTATCCAGAGTCCCGGGCCCCTGAAGGGGGTGGGGAAAGCCCATTGAAAAGGAGCTTCTGGAACACGAGACACTTTCTTCCTGGTTCCTGGCTGTTGGGGAGATAGCATCAGAATCCATCATCTGTCCATCACTCTTCCACTGTTCCAGACTCCAGTCCCTGTTCAGGTGCTACTGTAATCTGTTACCTGTACCATGAGTGTTGGTTTATATTTTAATAAATATCTATTCTGTATTGATGCCTTTTGAGTACACTCTGCCCACATCTGGTGCCCAAATGCTTTGCATCTTGCATCTACATCTCGGAAAAAAAAAAAAAAAAAGTGGTCCTGATTTGACTATTAATAGGGCTGGATTTGGATTGGGAGCAAGTGGCTTTCTCCCTCTCTAAACCCAAGCATATTGGTAAAGAAAATGTGAAAAATTCCATCTCATATCAGAAAATCCACCTGGTGTGAGACAGAAGACAGAATATTTAGGGACCAATATTATTGTGACTTCATCTTAAACCTTGTTCCTCTCTGTTTCTGTACCTCTCAAACATCTCATTCTGTCTGCATACAATCTCCTAAAGTCATAAAGGATATAAATATCTTTTGAGTATCAACAATGCTTAAGTTTTCCATTGTAAATAACATTTCCTCCTATTAGCTATCCACAAAGAATCTGGAACCAAGACGGGGTCCCCACCACAACAACTCCTCCTAGTAAAACAAAAATAAAAGGAAGAGTATGAGAGAGAGAATAAGAGACAGGTAGACAGACAGACAAAGACAAAAATAGAAAAATCAAGAACCTGGTGCACACCAATAAATAATTGTTTTCAGGAAATAGATTATTCAAAAACAGCTGCAAGATAGCTCTTTATGATTATCCTTCCTATCACACTGCTAATTAGGTTTCCAGATGGAGTTAACCACTATTCTAAGAATGGTTATAGATGTATGTGGTCAGTCCATTAAGAACTAACCATTGTTTTAGCTTTTACAGGATCCAAAAGAGATGCCATCGCCCTTAAGTCAGCAGGAAGCAACCTTATAAAAGACTATGCCCCCTTTCCCAATAAGTTTTATGCTCTGAAGGTTGTGGGTAACTATTATTCTAATAGAATAGTTATAAGTTAAAACTGGGTAAAGGACAAAACTAAAATATAGCATCAAAGATCTCCTTTGAAGAAGAGAGGGGGGGATAGATAGGATAGATAAAGGTAGACTGTTCTACCTACCTATACAACATTCCAGCTGAATGTATGGGCTAAGCTAAAGACAATTTGCACTGGCATAGATATTTGTATATTGATACAAATGTGAAATCATTTTATATGTTTAATTGTAATAATTTGTACATTGGTACAAAGTTTAATTTGAGAATGCTTTATATAACCAAAGCAACTTGTACTTCGATATAAATCTGAATCTGTAACTATTATGTAAAACTGAATCTACAATTGCTATATTTTATATATGCTTCTACCTTTGTTTAAAATATTTGCACATCATTGTCATGTATACTATGCAATTACTACCTCCATTTAACTATACTAGATACAATGTATGATTGCACTAGTTATGATATATGCACAAGATGTTTTATATACCTCTGTTTAGATGATATATATGTATTTACATATCTAAAATGCTGTGGCCACTTTACCTGGTAATATACCCCTGGCTAATGTTCGATAGTTCTACTAAAGTTCATTGTTCAGGGATTGTACACCCCTTATATAGGTATTTTAATTTTTAGTACAGGGTTTATTCCTTAAGATGATAAGATCTGCAGTCAACATTATTTAAGGTATCATATCCCAGTCATATCGGATACAGGTTATAATATCATAGATAGACAGGAATCTTCACCCATTTCATAGACCCAGAGAATATGGCATTTAACATTTGAAATTCGGCCATGAGAGACACGATGACTCCTGGTGTCACTCCTCCCTTCAGGAGATAGTGTTGAACATCGAGGATACTCCATTGGAGTTTGTCCTTTTGGCAGAGTAAGGAACTGTCCTTACCTTGATTGCTGACAGTACACACATGGTGTCAAGCTGGATGAACAAGTTGATGGATGGAGACTGATGACACCTGCCTGGAAAGGATAAGACAGTCCCTCCAAAATTGCCCTGCTTGTGAAAAGATCTGTCAGATACCATATGCCTGTAGCCAATATGATAAATGTTCTAATGGTGTACAAATCCAGAAGTGATTGTAGGTAGCTGTGTTGCTGTCCTCTCCAAAATTTTGGAAGCCACGACTTCCATGTACTTCTGACTTTCAGGTGATTCACCTTCCTTCTCTAGTCTTGAAGAGGTTGAAGAATGGGTATTTAAGGTTATCACCCTATTATCCCTTAGATAAGAACACAGGTGTTGAATTTTCACTTTCCCAGATTAACCCTTTGAAGTAATCTATATACCCTACTATCTACCAAAATTCTAGAACTATTTGATGTACCTTATGTAGGTTAGGCTTTGATTAGAATATATACCTCATAGTAATTCCTATTGTACATAGTCTTAGTTTAGAACCTTCTTAGTTAGACAAAAGGGGGAGATGTTGTGAGATTCAGGTGTCAGCTGATAAGGTCAAAAGAGACTTATCCAGGGGCCCGGGCCCTTGAAGGGGGCAGGGAAAGCCCATTGAAATGGGCTTCTGGAACACAAGATGCTCTCTTCCGGGTTCCTGGCTGTTGGGGAGATAGGATGGGAATCCATCATCCGTCCATCACTCTTCCACCGTTCCAGACTCCAGTCCCTGTGTAGGTGCTACTATAAACTGTTACCTGTACCATGAGTGTTGGTTTATATTTTAATAAATATATTGGTGCCTTTTTAGTACACTCTGCCCACAAGGTCTACTTTGGTATTGACTGAGAGCCCTTCTGACTACTATTTTTGTCTCCATCTATTCTTCTGTCTTTGAATTTTCAGTTTGAAAGGTTAGAGGGGACCTGACATTCTGCTCAGTCTGTAAGTCTTGATACCTAAAATTCCCCAGTCTGAAAATGAGGGTCTAGAAAATTTCTGGTGAGCTGTGGGAATTCAGTCCACACTAGCTGTGAAGAATGACAACCAACTTGTCAATAGAGGAGTAGATGCACTTTCCATCTGTGAGAGACTTAGGCAGGCATTAAGAATTAGGTTGTCCCTTGCAACTATTTATTTGTGAGCAAAGACTGAAAGTGCCATTCCAATTCCAGTATGGATCTTCTCTTATCTTCTCCCCTCACCTCCCCTCCCCTCCCCTCCCCTCCCCTCCCCTTCCCTCCCCTCCCCTCCCCTCCCCTCCCCTCCCCTCCCCTCCCTTCCCCTCCCCTGCCCTCCCTCATCTCTCCTTACCCTCTTCTTTTCTCTATCATGCCCTTCAAGATGTAACCTAACAGACCTCTTAGGATTTCAATCTCTATTATCCTCTCTCTCTCTCTCTCTCTCTCTCTCTCTCTCTCTCTCTCTCTCTCTCTCTCTCTCATTTTGGTTTGTAGATAGAATGTGACACATATGGCTGTCTTGGAAATCATTCTGTATGCCAGATTGGATTCAAATTCACAAAGATCTGAAAGACTCTGTGACCCCTCTCCAAGTGCATGGGTTAAAGGCCTGTGCCACCAAAGGCTGCCTCAAATTTCTCTCATTTGAATCCTGATCTACTCAAGCTGATCACCGAGTAATTATCATTAAGTTTACAATATAAATATTTAAATTTTAAATGGTGGCACAAGAGTAAAATGTGATGGGTTTAGGGAATCTTTAAAAGAAACATTTGTTCTATATTAATTATTTTAGTGTTGAAAAGTTTTATGTCTATTTGAGGGAAGTAAAGATTATTTTCTGAAATAAATAAGAAATTTCTCCTTTACCCCCCACCAGAAATAAAACTTCCATTTCATTAGAATATAATGTTCATTGGAGCGGTGTCAAACAATGTCTTATTAATGCTCAGTGAGGCCTTTTGTTTCATGTGAACTTAGATATTATTATCTTCTGTCTGATGTCTGATCCAATTAGTACGTGATCGGTAAATAGGAACATAGATAATTTATGTCAAAACAACTGGTGGTGTCAGGCTACACTTTGAGCCTTTGGTATGAAACACTATATGTAAAAAAAAAAAAAATGTTCTTATTCTCAATTTTACCATGTAAGAAATATGAAGCATACAGTGCAACTCTATCTTACCCTACACTATGCATGCACACACACACACACACACACACACACACACACACACACACACACACACACACGTTTAACTGTATACCTTTTTGCAAATTTACATGGCACATCCACTAATAGACAAAAGTGACAAATCAGAAAACTGCATTGAAAAAGTTCAAAAACTTTAATATAGAAAGAAACTGAGAGACTGTTTCCCAAACTTTTGTAGGTACCAAGAGTACCTAAATTAGACCAAGAATACGGTTTTTTATAACCTAAATTGGATTTTAGTGTTGTGTGGTATAAATGTAATGTGCTACATGCTATAATATGTTCTAAACTGTTTTATTTTCGTAGAGGCATATGCTGGATCATTGTCAATTTTAATTTGCATGAGTGGGTATCCCCATAATAATCATAACTTCTAATAAATGTGTAATTTCAGGATCAGGTTTTTCATAATTTAAAGCAAATTCCCATTGCTACATGTATGGTATGCTAAATATACTTTAATTTTCCAAATTCTATAAAATAAAGCACATTTGTTTGCCCAATTTTATTCATTTTGGTACATTTGATGTCACTTCTTACAGGTAATTAAGTTTATTCATACCAAAAAAAAAAAAAACCCAATTAAGATATGTCCTTATGATTTCCTTGGCTTGTTGCCAAGTGATAGAAAAAAAAAAATCTTTCCACAGACCTCTGCTGTTAACATGGTGCTTCTAAGTCTTCTAGTATATTTCTTACCAATAGCAGATCAATTTTTATCATTATCTTCTGCTATATGACTTGATAGACTCATATGACATTTGATATGTGTTATATGGAATGGATAATATCTATTTCTGATTACTTGTTTAGTTGAATAAATAGTAAATTATGAATTATCCAGAATAAGCTCACTTGTTTCAATATTTTAAAAAATCTTTGCATATTCATAGTCAGTAACTGAATTAAGATATTCAGAAAAATTTGATTATACAATAAAATGGGACATAACTCTGATTTTTAAACTGAATCATATGGGCTTTAAGACAATGTTTTTTTCTGACTTTTATATCCTGCCATTCCTGATTATTTCTAAAATTTTTATATAGGAGCTTCAAAAATTTGTCCCCTTTACTATATGAGAGAATACCCAATTAATTCTTTTTATAAAATAAAATTTCTATATTTGCAAGGATTTGTTGCTAATCCCCTCACCCAAAAATGTTAAAGGCTCTTTGTAGGGAGCCAGCCGCACCCTAAAGACGGCGCCTGTATCCGGCCCATGACTAAGCGGTTTAAGGAAGCTCCTTAGTAAACAAGTCACTGCGCATGACACCTTGTAATTTTCCAGCAAGAAGCCTGGCCCCCAGACAGATACATCATATCGGGTGAGGGTGTGCTGACCAATGGGGAAGGCCCACGTCAGAGATAAACTATGTTGCCTATAAAAGCGGCCTGCCTGGGAGGCTCGGGGTCTTCCGTTCTTTGCCCTAGTGTGTGAAGCTTCAATAAATCTGCTGCAGAAGGATCCTGTTGTACTGCGTCTTGTTTGCGGGCAAAGAAGGCGCGGGACAAGTGGTGCCGAAAACCCGGGAAAGACAACATCAGCTGCACCAGCGGAGACCCCTCGGTGACGAGGAGGATTCAGAACTGCAGAGTGTTTGCTCGGAGAGGTATGGTCCCTGACTGAGGTTTGGTTTTTAGTGCTTACTGGCAGGAGGTTTTGGCAGGATTAGGTTTGGTTCTAGTCACCCTGATCATCTTTCTTGTGGTTGCCTTTCTTTTTCATTGATTTCGGTGCTGAGTGCCTAAGACCGACGTAGGTAAGCGGCAGCGCTCTTTGGTTTCGTTTTGCGGATAAGCCGGACGCGAATAAGCCGCGCTGCTAACGGTATCATGGGTACTTCGCAGTCGATGATCTCAGATTTAAGGATGGGCACCAAAGCTATATGGAAGATGATCAAGAATTGTTTAAAGGATGAGTCCTGCTTGCCAGTGGTCATGGAAGGACAGATAATGTTGAGAGAGGTTCAGGATAGCCTATCAGAAACCGAGCGGGATGAGAGATTGGGAGCGCGCCCCAAGGAAACTGTACATAAGGAAAAAGGACCCCCCGGTACTGGTATGGGGGAGAAAAGTTTCAAGAAAAATTATGAGAAAAATTCAGAGAAAAATTCAGAGAAAAATTCAGAGGTTAGAAGAAGGAAAGAGACCAAACTTACCTACCCCTGGAAAGAATTGGCTAATTTAGAGATCAGGGATGAAATAGAATCCTCTATTTCTTCCTCTAAATCCAGCCATGTAGATGAGGAAGACCCACTAGACCCAGGAGATGAATTTGATTTGGAAGAGGAGGCAGACAAATATGAGGCAGAGAGATACTACCTTGATGATCCTCCTCGTAACCAAATCAGAAAGAACAGGCACAAGGCAGAAAGCCAGCAAATGCACAGACCTCTGCCTACAGCTCCTCCTCCTTATGGTGTGAGCGGTGCTACAAACTTTTCTTTTCTGCCGGAGGCCACGAGGCGACAACTTAGTTTAGCATTTCCGGTATATGAGGGCCAAAATAATGATCGGGTCTATGCCCCAGTAGAATTTAGTCAGATTAAAGAGCTTGCAGAATCTGTCCGCAAGTTTGGTGTAAATGCCAACTTCACTGTTACACAACTTGATCGGCTTGCCTTGTGGAACCTGACTCCATCAGACTGGCAGACGGTGGCTAAAGCTTCCCTGTCAAGCATGGGTCAGTATCTAGAATGGAAGGCTCTATGGCATGAGATAGCTCAAGAACAGGCTAGAGTAAATGCTGCGGCCATAACCCCTGAACAGAGGGAATGGACCTTTGAGATGCTGACTGGGCAAGGACAGTATGCTACACAGCAGACCCAATTTCCTTGGGGGATTTACCCTCAAATTTCAGCCACGGCCATTCGTGCTTGGAAAGCACTCTCTAAAAAAAGAGAGGGTAGCAATCAGCTTACTAAGATTATCCAGGGACCAAATGAACCATTTGCAGACTTTGTGGCACGCATGACGGAGGCAGCAGGAAGGATCTTTAGAGACCCTGACTCCGTCGCTCCTTTTATAGAGCAACTTGTCTTTGAACAAGCAATATCGGCTGCCCCCGTGTGTGTATGGCCACCCTTTATTTGGATTGTAAGTAATGTTTCTATAGATAAAGATGTTTTAGAGTGTGCCCAGAGCACCTGCTTTTATACCCTTTGTTGGGATGCTCAGAAGTATTCCTTTGCGATGGTGACTCGCATGCCACGATTTGTGCCTATGCCGGTTGAGGCTCCTAGCAGCATGAGTTTGTTTCGACCTAAAAGAGATTTTGGCATTTCTGCTATAATTGTTGGGATTGTTGCGGTCGTGGCTGTAGGGGCCACGGCAACCACTTCAGCCCTCGCCCTTTCCAACACTGTGCAAACTGCTCGGGCTATTAATAATTTATCAGCCTCCATAACCATGGCCTTAGATAAGCAAGCATCCGCTAATACCCAAGTTCAAGAAGGACTTATGCTGGTTAACCAGCGTATTGATTTGGTACAAGAACAATTAGACATTTTATGGCAAATGGCCCAATTGAGATGTGAACAAAAGCTTCCTGGACTTTGTGTTACCTCCATTCAGTATGAAAAATTTTCTAGGGCAGCTAACTTGTCGAAAAGCCTTTCTCAGTTTATCTTACAGAATTGGTCTTCAGAGTTTGAGCAGACTCTACGAGAGCTCCGCGTTGCCATCGTTCAGATTAATTCCACCCGTCTAGACCTGTCCTTAACAGAGGGCCTTTCCACCTGGATTTCCTCAGCCGTTTCGTACCTGAAAGAATGGGCCGGCATGGGAACCCTCGGGATCCTCATGGTCGTGGGATTCGGAGGCAGTCTTTGGCTGATTTGCCAGATGCGAGCATCCAGAAAGAGAGAAAGGACAATTTTGACCCAAGCCTTAATGGCTATTAAAAATGGACAATCCCCTACAATTTGGCTGGCAGCTCTGAATGAGCAAAAATTTTAAGCTTGACTGATTGTGGTCACCTAACCTTGCGGAAGGTATGCCTCTCCCTGATTGGTGAGGAAGTTTGGGCAGGCTTTGGCCTATTGCTTGGAATTGAGCAGGGTTGATTGTGTATACTGTATAGGTATGGCTCTTGCACTGAGAGGCTTAATTGCCATTGCACCTCATTAGAGCATACCTGTTATAGTTTCCATGTGGATTGTAAGGCTAAGCACTGCAATGGTTCCACCTTAGAGTTTGAGGGGATCCATGAAACATGTTTGTCTGCATATGGGCAAGGCACACAAATCCCATCTCCCACAAAGGTGCCGGGCTGGTCGGGAGGTGTACCTGGTGGACGCATCAGGAATGTCTCCTTTGTACATAGTTCCCAGAAGTTTTGGGAGGACAAACCTCTGTTTCCATCCACTGGATAGCCTCCCTCATTTTAAATATAAGAAAAGGGGGAGATGTAGGGAGCCAGCCGCACCCTAAAGACGGCGCCTGTATCCGGCCCATGACTAAGCGGTTTAAGGAAGCTCCTTAGTAAACAAGTCACTGCGCATGACACCTTGTAATTTTCCAGCAAGAAGCCTGGCCCCCAGACAGATACATCATATCGGGTGAGGGTGTGCTGACCAATGGGGAAGGCCCACGTCAGAGATAAACTATGTTGCCTATAAAAGCGGCCTGCCTGGGAGGCTCGGGGTCTTCCGTTCTTTGCCCTAGTGTGTGAAGCTTCAATAAATCTGCTGCAGAAGGATCCTGTTGTACTGCGTCTTGTTTGCGGGCAAAGAAGGCGCGGGACAGCTCTTTGCCAGTGTTTATTAGTTTTCTGATAATGAAGCTATTTCAGCATGAGTAAAATATACCACAGCTTCTATTTCTGCCAATGGATGAAGACTCAATTTTCTTTTCAGAATCAATTCAGTAAAACTTTCTGTATAGGTCTTTAATATCTTTTAGTTGTTGTGTTTTAAATGTATTCATTGTAACATATTACTTTCTCTGAATAAAGTATCTATAGGAGAATAAGTAGAAGGTAGAATGGCAAGGAGACAATTAGATTCAAGCAATTTACATGATTATTCTGTAATTTCTTTTCTAATACAGCCACATTGTGTCAGCATCATCTAATGTTTTTTATTAAACTATTTAAATTTTTGTAAGGTTTGAAACAAATTGCTTAACTCTTCAGTCATTAATCTACTTGTGGGTCATATTCAGTTAATATCTCCCATCAAATTTTAAAAAAATACTATGTTTGTAATTGATCTTTCTACATTTGTACTTTCTGTGGCTAAATTTTCTATAAACCTAAATTATATCCTGAGTAATTAATGCATTCTTCTGTTTGTATGTTTTTTTTTAAACAATTTGTAAACAACAAGAAGAAAATCTTATTTCATCAAACATTTCTAATAAAATATCTGCATCTGAATCATCCAGTAAAATATCATTCATATAATGATTAAATAGAGATTGAAGATTCTTTTTTTGAATTATTTCTTATGACAGTAGTACAAAATATCAACACAGGACATTTCTTATGGCAAGGCCCTGCAATGGTATTATCTAATAAGTTGAGCATTATTAAAGTTCGGCACTGTGAAGTCAATTTTTTCCCTGTTCTTATAAATGTATAGGAAATTTTTTTAAAGTTTTTTTAAACAATCTATGTAAAAACCTTTTTAGATAATGAATAAGGAAAAGAAATTCCAGGCTACAAAGGCGCCCATTGCCTGAATCATCTTATGTGGGGCTCTCAAATATATTACCATTCTCCTTTATTCTGGATTTCTGACCTACATTAATAAAGAGAAATATAGAACTTATAGCATTTGTCAATTTTTCAATAAGTTGAGCATTTAGCATCTCCTGTATCTACTTTTCAAGTGTTTGTAATATTTATAAAATCACGGCTAACTTCCCATTCATAGTTTTGTCATCTAAAAATTTACAGATAGGGTGTTTGGTAACTTTGAAAGGCAGACAGGTGTTGTGCCGTGCCAACATATATCCTGACAGTTTCTGCTTATACCATTTGGTATTTTTCTCAGAAGTATTATTTTTATGGTTTGGTTTGAAATTGGAAAAATGTTCATCTTTGTTTTTTACTGCAACAAATCACATCTACATATATTCATAATCATATTAGCCACATTGTATTTTAATTTTTCTTTCTGACATTATGGTTCTATACATTAGATTCATATTGTTATTTGCTTTACCTGTTATATAGGTACAACTTAAAGAACCAGAATATTTACCTCCTGAAGTGGCAAATCTGGATGCCAAGATCCTGATGTAATTATTGTTACATCTGTACCAAACTCTCAATTTCAATGTCATTTATTTATGTTTTTAGATTTGTACTCTGATCATTAATTGTAGTTTGTTAATGCTTCTGTGTAGTAGAAGAGTTTCTATGGTCACGGGCAGCCAGGTGGCCAGAAGTCTGGACCCACAGATTTGCCAGACCAGACCCCTTAGCAGCCTGCCGCCAGCCACTCAGGTCCCCAGAAATGACTCAGAAGCTCATATTAACTTTATGCTGTTTGGCCTATGGCTCAGGCACATTGCTAGCTAGCTCTTACATCTTAAATCAACCCATTTCTATTAATCTGTCTGCCACGTGGCTCGTGGCTCACCTGTGTTCCTTACATGTTTTTTTTTTGGGGGGGGGCGGCTTACTCGATCTGCCTCTGACTCTGCCCTTTCTTTCCTACCTTTTCTGATTCCTCCTCCTACTTCTTCTATGGTGCCTGTCATGGACCAAAAAAGCTCCTTTATTTAAAGATTGAGATTCACAGCATACAGAAAGGCATTCCCACATCACACCTGTATTCTGGTCTCCACTGAAATTTTTCATTTATCTACTACAGCAGATGTATCCTTGATTACACTGTAAAACATGCTGTTTTTCACAATAGACATTAATTCATTTATTTGTTCTGTGAATGACTTTCTCCGATGCTGACAGGGAACAATAGAAACAAATTTGATTGGGGGGGGGTTTAGTCAGCCCCCTGAGTTGTTTGTCAATGGCAAATGGTTTTATTACCCTTTTTGAACTGGATTTATTAGTTCAATGCATGCCTTTGCCACATCTTCTAACATACTCTAGAAGGCTAGGTCTTTTTTTTAATCTCTAGAAAAAAAATTGTTCTTACAAATGTTTTATGTATAACTAGGTCTTTTTTTTTTTTTAATCCCTAGAAAAAACATTGTTCTTACAAATGTTTTATGTATAACTTCCTTTCAGAGGAACTTTCTTACCACAATGAAAACATCTGATTCTTGCTTACTACCCACTACTCCTATGATCCCTGGAACAGGAGATGAGAGACATGTAAGCCATGACACAGACTTCAGGAGTATGGAAGTAACCAGGCTCATTTATTTCAAGAAAGGTACTGGCTTATATTGTGTAAAGGCTTGGGCTTAAGTTCTGAAATTGATTGTTTTCCTTCCTCCACTGTGTTGGTGTTTCTTGATTAACTCTGCAGTTTTATCATTCACTGCTAGATTTAGAACATTATTTTAGTTTAGGATTGCTTCGTTATTTTGGAAGTACCTTTTGCACATGTGTTAGAACTTTGCACTTGATACATGCTCCTCAGGTACACATGTGGTCTTTGGCTTTACCACTAGCCACATCTACCCCTTTCTATTTCTTTTTAGCAGCTCAGTAGAAATTAGAGTGTAGTGTCTGACCTCATTCACTCCACCTCAGAGACCCCCAGCTTATAGACTGTGTCTGTCTTAGTTTAGCCTGCCTGTGTTAACCATTTTTTATTACCATCCCTTGAAGGATGCTGTTCTTGGAGGGGGGCTGGGGTGAGGGAGCATCAGGTTGAGGCTTCACTGATTTCAGTGAGCCATGCTCTAATCACAACCGTAGGTGAGCCATAACTGTAACAACCCAAAGCTGCCCACACCTGCAGAGTTGTTCTAGTATATCTCCATTATCTGGCCTCATGCTAAAGGAAACAATTAAAGATAAGAGTATTAGAAGTAACAACTTTCTGAATTAATAACCCCCAGGCTATCAGTCTAGAAGGATCAAAAAGGGATTGTCTAGTGTCCCTTACTTTAAAAATTGATAATTGTAAATTTTATTGGCTTTATTTGAGTGGAATTCATTTGTCCTTGTGTTTTATTTGGCAAAGGAGCAGAAAGGTACAAATCCCAAGTTAAGAACAATTCCATTTCAATGGAATATTCTTGCATTTTTGGCAATAAGCATCAAGTGGCTTTTTAGCAGCCTGTATTCCACTGGTTTTAAAGGTACTGATTGCAAGCCCTCTTATATCAAAGTCCCACATTGATCCCTGTCTTTTATTGCTTTTAAAATCTCCTATTGAGTATTGATATAAGGATATGTAGTCCATAGAAATATGGGGGCACAAACCAAATCATGCAATGTTAGTCAAATATATGACACCCACTTGGGGGAGCTAAATTGGAGTCTCAGACTCATATCGATGTGAAAAACTCTTGGAAGGGAAGGAACAGTAGTTGCTGAGACCAGGAATGTAATTGGAGGGGCCAGAACCAGGGCCCACAAATCTTCCTTACTCATTGCAGACAATGTCTGGAGTATTATAAACATCATGAAAGAGGCATGTCTTTCTTGATTTTTTTGGTCTATAACAGGTATCTCAGCCCTAGTTGGTACCCATATTGGCTTGGTTTTTCCTCGCAAAAACACACAAACGTAACCTCACCTATGGATCCTCAAGAGGGCAGGAGTTAGCCAGATATTAGACATTGAATCCTTCCATCTTACTAATGGGAGCAGAGTCTCCCTGGGGAGAGTTACCTGATGCTCATAAGTGGTGCTGAGTCCTTTATCATCAAGTGACGGAAAGTTCTTATTAAATAGAACATCTATCAAAGCCAAATGGGGACTCCTTTTTTATTGAAAGCTTTTTAGTTGGTGATTTTTCTTTTAATCAACAATATGTTCTTCCCACTATTGTTTGACCTTGAGGGATGTATAAAATGATGTAATATGATCTAAATTCCATTCTTTGAGGAACTCTCCAATTTGCTGAGAATCCAAGCAGGCCCATTGTCTGTCTTCGAAGCCCCATGTATTCTCATCACCATCATAGCAGTTTTTCATGCTTTAATGGCATGATGTGCTCTTTTACCACTCTGTAACATAGCAAAGCTAACTAATGAATAGGTGTCAACTATCACATGAATATATTTTAGATACCTAAATGGGAATAATGGGTAACAACCATCTGCCAAAATACGTTAAGGGATAGAAACTCTGGATTAACTCCTTCTCTATTTAGTGGCCCCAATGGTGCTAAGAAGGCATAAGAGATACAAGTACAGGCAAGATGTCTGCATTATGTCATAGGTCATATCAGGCATCAACTTGTGGGACAGATGAAACTGCTAATGAGTAACCAAGCTTGTTCCAAATGTGGCATTTCTACTGATATAAGAAGCTTATCTACCTTGTCATTATGAGAGGTCAGTAGTCCAGGCAATTCTGAGTGTGGGGTATATATGAAAGATGACCTCATTCTTTGATAACATCTTGAATTGCACTCATTATTAAAGAAATGGAATCTTTCAGAGATGTTAACTTGGCGAAAGCCAGCTATTTGCGTACTTGAGTAGAATAGTGACTATCAGAAAAAACATTAACAGGAAGAGACTGACTCAATATCATTGACAATAACACCGCAAAAAGTTTCCCCAATTGCACAGAGTCGGGATTGGATTGTACATATGAAAGTTTCTTTTTATTGGGCAATATCATTATTAACCCATTATTAACCTGAATTATACCGTGTCAAACTGGCAGCAAAAACTAACTTCTCCAGCTTCTTCAAGAGGGTCTTTGCTCCTTCCATCAGGTTTACATTTGCCAATGGAGAAGAGTTCAGTTTCAGCGAGGAAATACAAATTTTGCATCTCCTTATCAGGGACAAGGAGAAATTATTTGAACCAACTAAAGATGCCATAGAGTTCTTGAAAACTTGCTAGCCCCAGGATTTGATAGCATACATCTTTAGTCCCAGCACTTGGGTGACAGAAGCAGGTGAATCACTATGAGTTTGAGGTCAGCCTGGGCTACAGAATGAGTTCTAGGACAAGCTTCAAAGCTACACAAAGATGCTCTGTCTTAAAAAAAAGAAAGAAAATGAAAAGAAAAACTTGCTAGCATATAAGTCTCTTTTTTTAAAAAAAAAATGAGGCACTAATTCATTGGGTTATTTGATAACCCAAGAATGCAAAGAGTGACAACAATTGTACTTTTTCTGAGGTAACCTTAAGATTATGAGTTCCCAAATCTCTTATGAGTTGTGGAAGCATGCCTTAAGGATTTTTCTCTCCACATGAGCTCAAAGAATATCATTTATGTAATGAATAAGCAATATGTAATTGGGAATATAATTTGGAGCTTGCTGGACATATTTTTGACAGGTAACTGGGCTGTTTTTATGCTTTGTACAACACCTTTCATTGATATCAAGAGGTAGGTTTTTGTAAATTGGTTTCTTGTGAGCAAGGACACTGAAGCCTGCCCATGAACTTCAAAGAACTCGTGCTCTAGAGGCCATGTCACTGGGTTAGACCAGAACAAATGTCAAAGAAGACAAAAAGTACCAGTTTCATATCCTGAGTCAGGGCCAACCCAGAGGACAGGGAGACTTTTAGTCAATCCCAGAGAGTATCCCTAAGCCAAAGAAGTCAGTAAGCCCAAAATTGTGCAAGCTTTTCTCGAGGAGGTTAAGGCTTGAAGAAGAAAGATAAAGAAGTTAAGAGACAAGACAAAAAACGATAAAGGACAGGAAAGAGAACCTCAAGACTTAGCACTTGCGGGGGGGGGGGGCACAAAATAGAGAGGGGTCCATCACCAAATGACAGCCAAAGAGGGCAATACACTGAGTAGAAGAGAGAGTGGTCAGTGGCAAAAAAAAAGGACCCCAATGGCAAGAACCAATTCAAAGTCTATCCATGCTGGGTGTCAGATGTTGCTCCTCATCCAATACTTCCCTGTTCCTCCTGGGTAGAGGAGAAGAGACACTGAGGCAATGACATAGAATACAGGAATGTGGAAGCAAAAAAGTTCATTTATTTTAAGAAAGATACTTCCTTATATAGAGAAAAGACTTGAGTCTGAGGTCTGTGACTGGTGGATTTCTCTCCTTCATTGTGTTGGTGCTTCTTGATTGGCTCTGGTGTCTAGGGGACACAATAAAATGTCAAGTCCCAAATACCACAGTTTGTATGATTTGACATATATATTTTCCATAACATACATAGCCATATAGAGTAAAATAACTTCTATGGTTTGTGGTGCATCACAGAAAAAATAATAATTTTGTAATATTTAACTTATTGTGTATAATTTTCACAAACAAAAGTTTTGTTATTTTAATATGTTTAATACTATCTTTCAATGCAACACAGTTCCTGTAGATAAATTAAAAATCACTGACTGTATATTATTAGCACTTTTCAAGTTATATGAAACATGTAACTACAAAACCTTTCAGAGCTTCTCAGATACTTGTGTTTCATCTTGTGAAAACTACCTGTGTAGTTATACACCTCCTCATTTTTAAATACATTGTTTGCTTTCTTGATTGTGAAATGTGTGCATTTTTCTTTCACTTTTTCTTTCTTTGTATATTTTTGATATTATTATGCAAGATATATGCTTATTGTAGATGATTTAAATTTTACATTGTTTCTTGTTTAAACAAAGTTCTACTTTGATGTGTAGAAGTTTCTTAACTTTATAAGTTGTACTTTGTGAGTTGTTTTTATTGCCGATATTTGGATTATAATATGTTTATAGTTATAATATCCTCTTGATGAAGATTTTTTTAATGAATTTGTAGTATTTTTTCTTATATATTCTTAAATTTTAGTCTGAATTCTATTTTGTCAGATAATAAATACCAATACCTGCTTTCTACGTGGCTCTGTTTACTTGAATTCTCTTTTCCATCATTTGACTTTAAGGTTACATCTATCCTTTAATGAAGTGAGTATCTTGGATGCAGCAAAAGCTACTGTTTTCTTTTTTTTTAATTTTAAATTTTATTTTGCACACCAAATACAGGTTTTCTTCTCTCCTCTTCTCCAGTTTCTTTTTCTCTCCTTTCTACTCTCACATCCACACCATCTCCTCTATTCACAAAGGGTAAGCCCCCTCCCCATGAAATTCAGCAAATCATGGCATATCAAGTTGAGGCAGGACCAAGCTCCTCCTCCCTGCATCAAGCTGAGCAAGGTATCACACTATAGAGAATATGTTCAAAAAAACCCAGCTCATGTACAAGAAACTGGTCCTGTTTCCACTACTATAGATCCCACGAACTGACCAAGCTTCACAACTGTTACCCACATACAGAGGTGCAGTAGATAGGTTTCTTATCTAATATGTTAGTCTGTATCTTTTTACTGTGAAATTTTTATCATGGTTTTTAAATCAATGTTTATTTCTGTCATTTTGTTGGAATGATGTTCTCCATACTTGGATTAAATCTTTTGAAAATATTTATTATTTGTGCTCTTTTGAATTGACATTTTTTAAAATTAGACTAAAATTTTCTTTCTATTGTCTTTTTTTAATCTTAGATAGGAATTGCTTAAAGTTGTCTTTATTATAAAGTATTATTTTTTGCTCCATTTACTGTAATTAATAAGTATGTTTGGTATAGTAGCTAGAGTAGAAATATGTGATCTTTCAAGAGAAAATTAATACATGCCCACTTGATGTTCAGATTATCATTTGAAGAGTAATTTAACAATATGTGCCTTGGTATCCTTGAAAAATTTATTGTTTTCTTTTTCTGTACTTTTAAAGTTTTAATTGTAATATAATATGAAAAATTTCTTTTCTCATTCATTCTTTATGATGCTTTGTAGTTTCTTACAACTTATGAACATCTTTTTCCGGAGACTTAACATTTACTTTATGATACAATAATAATAATAATGATAATAATAATAATAATAATAATAATTTCTCCATCTTGGACATTAGTGTCTTTCCCTTCCTGTATAGCTCTGTATACCATTTATTTTTTTTTTTGATAGGTTTGGTCTTTACACAGTATGCCATACTTTCGGATTTCTGGGTATTTTTTGCCTTTTAAAAAAACTAATATTTTCTTTGATTTGTCCATTTCTTCTATCTTGTCATAAAAATCTAATACTCCTTTCCCATATATTTTAATTTGCTGATGAGGCTTACCTATTAATTTTTTAAAAGTTTTTCTTTGATTTACTGAGTGTGTCAAAATTTATCTCACATGGCTTTTCTTTGAGATTATATTAATATTTAAAATTCTACTTTCATGTATTCAATTGTTTTCCATATCTTATTTATTTGTCTGTTTCTTTGTATTTTTATAGTTCTTCATTAGTATCTTTATTCATTTACCATTTTAAATCCTAGAATATATTGAAAATTACTAATTTGAAGTACTTGTCTTGTGCATTAGCTGAAACATTTTTGGGGGACTATTGCCAAAGATTGACTGGTTACTAGAAGATGCATAGTCTCTATGTGGTTTATGTTTGTGAGGTTTTGTCTGTCTTTGTTTTTCTGGAAAGGCAAAATCAAATTAGAGCTTTTTTTTTTATACAGTTTGTTCATGTGACTGACATTTGTTGGACTGGTGTTTTATACCGTTTTCTGCCCCAATCAGAGTGCCAGTCAACTATGTGTCATTGGAGTCTGCTAAAGTGTTGTTCTGGTCCAAACCCAGTGGACCTATGCACAGCTTCTAGGAAAGCCAAGTGTACCTACTTAGAGCTTCTGGCAAATAGTTGGTTTTGAGTCAGTGGGGAGTCACATCAAAAAGAAACAGAATTGGGTTAGGAAAATCGGCTGAAAGACTGACAGGGAAGAACCAGAGAGACACTAGTTCATGCCTCAATTCATTTTATTGATGTTGCCGTTGAAAGCAGAGAAGTTGTGTGTCTGTATATGGTGTGCCTATGTGTTTGTTTTCAAGTCTGGGTATATGTGTATATATGTTTTGCTTGCATGTATTTTTGTTCATCACATCATATGTGTCCACAGATAACAAAAGAGTGTGTTGGCTATCCTGGAAATGGAGTTATATTGAGTTGTTATCAAGTTATCTTGCAGTTGTGAAAAATTAAAGCCTGGTTTTCTAGAAGAACAACTCTTGTTTTAACTGACAACCAATTGTTCAAATATTAAGTAATGTTTTACAAAATCAAACACAAAGTATATACAAAGAGACAATTTTATTGTAATCTAAAAATCAAAGCCTCAGGTTATGAATCTGTCTTCTCAGAAGCTTTCAGAAGAATGCAGATGAAAAATTTAAATAAAACCATGTTTTTTTTTTTTGTTTTTTTTTTTTTTTTAAGAGAAGTCAGCAAGGAGCTCAAAAAGAAAACAAAGAAATTTTGAAAACAATTAAGAAGCTCAAAGTTCTGCAACAAAGCATACTTAGATTTCTGTCAGTATCAAAAAGAAGGCAGAAAAAGATACCAACCAAAAAGCTTGCATGGGACTGAGCTGGTCCATCTTCCCATGCTTTGCAATTATGTGCTTGATCTTATTGTGGGACTTCTGGCAGTGAGAGCATGGTAGCTTTCTCTATGTTGAATGATCCTGGGACACGTTCCTCCCATTGAGTTATATTATTCAACCTTAATAGGAGAGAAGGTCCCTATTCATGCTACAACTTAATATTTTATAGCTGGCTAAAATGAATGAAAGGCCTGTACTTGTTTAAAAGAAAGCAAAAGGAAGTGAATGGGGAGAAAGTTGTGGGGAGGGACTAGGAGGTAAGAAGAAAAAGAGAAAAAACTGTGATTTGGCTGGGGAAAATTAATTGTAGATTAATTATTAAAATTAATTCAGAAGTTGTTTTACTTCTTTGACTGATGTAACTTAGTATTATAATCAAGAGGCTATGGCCTAAACTAGTTATAATTTTTTATTTTTTACATTTACATCAGTTTTTGATTTTAAATTAATATTGGGTTATAATGTGTTAAAAGGTTTTGGGTTTCTGTGGTAATATGTTGCGTTTCTAATGAAGCCTATCTGAAGATCAGAAGATGGAGCCAGTTACAGATTTAGCCATAGAAATCAGGGAGTGGTGAAACATACCTTTAATTATAGCACTTGGGAGGAAGAGGCAGAGGTCCATCTGGATATCTATGAATTCAAGGCTAAACAGAGCCAGGCAGTGGTTGCACACATCTTTAATCATAGAACTTGAGAGCCCATGCTTGGGATCCCACTACTTGGGAAACATACATACCTTCAATAGCAACACTAGGATATTGAACCAGGAAGTAATATTGCAGGGCAATGAGAGGTATATAAGGTGAGAGGAGAGAGTTTGCCCTTTCCTTTTAGCTAAGGACTCAGAAGCATTCAGTCTGAGGATTCATTCAGACAGAATCTTACCCTTTTGGCCTGTTATGTTTGGCTAGGGTGATAAGTGGTTATAGATTATTCATCTGTCTCTCTGATCTTTCAGTTTTTGCCGATTATCTGGTTCCAGCTTTTTATTATAAGATCAATTAGGATTCATGCAGAAGTTTACAATATGTTTCTTTATTATTACTCTTCTAGAATGCTATACAGTTCAATCCTATGAAATAGGATAAATGGTGATTTGTTCCTTGAAATGACTTGATATGATGTTAAAAATGATTACCACGTTTCTAGATAAAACTAAACAATAGTTCTAGTTCACTAAGCTTCTTGTCTTTGGGCATAAAGAAAATTGTTGATCCAAGGACTGAAATTTTATTGTATATTTTAAAACTGAAATATCAATACTTCAATTTTAATATTTATATATGTTTGTGTGTTTCACTCTTTTGTAACCCTTAATATATAAACTGCAATATCAGCATGTTAATTTCTCTAAGAAACAAAGGTTTGAGTAGAATTGAGTGAGCAAATATATCTAGGTAGAATTTGTGATCATAAAAATATTGATTCATCTAACCTAATATATATATAATTAATTTCATTTCCTCAATTTTATCTGTTATTTTCATTATTATTTTGTAATTTTTAGTTAAAAAATTTATGTAACTTTCTATAAACGCATTTTTAATGTTACGGTAATTGACTGTAAACATAAATTATTTCCCTAAATTTCTTTTGAACTTTTGTTGGTAGTTAAAGTAATGAATGCTATGCATTGCCTTACTATTTAGTTATTTTAATGCCTTTGACATATTCCTAATGGATGTCAATTAATTATGTCATTAAATATAAACATACAGTTTATTTTTTCTTTTCATTAATTACAGTTTTTGCTCTTGTTCTTGAATTACTACTATACTAAGAGTTTCTATGACCTTGTGTTTTGTGTCCATTTAACCCATCAGCATTAACTATGATGTTAGTTGTGTTTTATATATAGATGCTGTTGATCAAGCTAGCTGAGTTGCATCATGTCAGTTCACAGGCTATTAAATATGTCTTTTAAGTCATCAAAGTACTTTGAATTTGAATCAATTTTCCATGTCTGCTGTTATTACCATTTTTATGAAACCTAAATATTAACTGTAACTTTAACTACAAAAGAATTCCACTTATTATTTTGTGAATTACTTTAAATTGTTGAAGGAGCAAGTTTTCTGTATACTTTTCAATTTTAATCTCCTTTTCTTTTCCTGTTTTCACTTTAGGCGAAAACATAATTTACTTACATTCTTCTTGAAATTGTTCATAAATTTTAATGTTAAAAGTCTTTGTATTTTAATTAATTAAAGGTTATCAAAGTAATATATGTAACATGTTACAACCATATGAAATAAAGTAAAATAAAACAGAAGTTAGTATATTTCAAAATTATGGAAGTATTGCAAACATTTTGGTAAAATATCTAATACTTTAATGGAGAAAACACAAAGAAAAATACAAGGTATTTTAATGTGAAGAAAAATGAAAGTAAAAAAAAAAAATTCTGTGAGCCATGCAGTTTAATAGCCTCAATATTCACATAGCAAATTGCAACTGGACATCATGTCTACATTCAAAAGGAGGAAAATTTTAAAATTATTTATAAGTTAGAGAGAGTCATATCCTGCCCTTCTGTCTGCTCTTCTTGGGGTTTTCTTGGACATTTATAAAGCTTTTTTTTTTTTTTTTTTTTTTTTTTTTTTTTTTTTTTTTTTTTTTTTTTAATTCCTGGATATATCAGAACTTCTTAAAGTTTTATTTATTTTTCATTGCTGAAACCATAGCCTTTTCTCTACATCTTTCTTCATATTTCTTGTCACATATATTGATAATAGACATTTTGAATTTCTTCTAAAAGTTTTAATGCTTTTGCATTTAAATTAAGGTATTTAGCCCATTTTGAATTGAATTGTACAATGTGAGATACATAAATGTAACTAGATTTTTCTGTAGGAAGTACTAGCACCAGATTTTAATTAGCCTGTCATTTTCCCCTAAAGTATAATTTAGCCTCATTTTTCAAAACTCAAGTTAACGGAGCTTTACTGTTTTATTTGTTTGTCCTCATTTCTATTCCATTGTTCTGTCTATTTTTATGCTAGTTGAAAGGCTTTTGGCCAGCTTGAGCATGGCAAGAGCGGCTTAGTTAGGCCTTTTTCTTCTATCTCATTTCCTCTGCCTTGCTCAAAACCATTGGATTATATACCTAAAGCTAACCACTAAGATATATTCTCTTATATGCTCACTCCTTCTCCTAAGACTAACTACCAAAGTCCAGCAGTCAAAACTCCCTTTGGTTCACCTAATTGACATGTCCAGTTAAAATTAAACACATTATTTTAACCCAGAGTTCCCCCACTTACCTGTATAAGCCACTATTTGCCCATGTGCCACATCTGTTTCCCTGCTCTATCCAGAGACAGTCCTTTCCTCTGGCTCTTTCCCTTCTTCCTCGTTCTCCCTTTCCCACCAAATCCCATAATAACAGACCTCCCAATTTGTCTGCTTAAAAATATGTTCAAATTCTCCGACTGCTGTTTTTCTGCCCGAGTCAGAAAGCAGCCATATCAACTTTTCCCCCCATAAATAAAGTATTTCTTGGTGAAAACAAATGCTTAGTTATGCTAATGCCTATCTTGGGTCCAGGAAGAGGCATCCATTGTGTGGGTGGTCTGACTATTATTATTAAAAAGCAAAAACCTTATAGTATATTTGAGCTTGTACATTGTAATACTTCTCACATTGTTCCTTATCCTGGACAATGTTTGGTTATTTGTTGTTCTATATGAACTCATATTTTTTTCTGAAATAGTGCCATATGACATGAGGATTTTGACAGGTATTACATTGTTGTCAGAAAATTTTATAGTATACACATTTGTACAATATTAATTCTGTCTATCATGGAACTCAGATATTTTCACATGTAATGTGTTCTGTGATTTTCTTTGTTAATACTTTGTAATATTTGTTGGAGATGCCATTCACTTTAATCATACATATTCTTTAATACTTTATTTTAAGGGAAGCTATTATGAGCAGAGTACACTTCCTCCTTTTCTCTAAGGAATAAACTGTTGGTAAAGTAAAATAAAAATTATTTGCTTTTCTTTAAACATGTTTTGAGACATAATACCATGAACATAATAAAAAGAGGTAATTAGAATGTTCAACTTATGGTTACTAGCAAAAGGACACTACAGTTGGAATGGCATAGGAAAGGGGAGGAAGAAGATAAGCTAATGTTAGGATAGAGACAGAGTAGAGGGAAGATGTGAGAGTGAGATGGGAAAATCAGAAGACATGTAATGCAACAATTAGGTCAAATCTAACCAAAGAGGAGCTACAACAGAACTTAGCTGCTCATTTTGGGGGATACAATTTTTATACATTTCATAATCAGACAAACAATGGATTAGAAAAATTTTATTAAGGGTTTAACAAGATGATTTAGCTTTTTTTTGTGTGTGTGTGTGTGTTTATTGCTGTTACATTTACTGCTCTAGGGAGATCTAATGCCCATTGTCCTCTGCAGAAAACTGCACTCAAGTGCACATTCCCACATACTAACACACACATGTGCACACAGCTAAAATAAAACAAACCTTTAAAAAAAGTTATTCTAAATCTTATACGTACTACTGGCCCTTCCATGACAAAGGGGCTTAATATAAATCACTTTCTACTAAATGACTTATGTGTCAGATCTGTTTAATCAAATATGGTGGTCATTCCTCCCACAGGAACATGGGGCATCTATGGTGAGACTCCCTCCACTATAGTGAGTCTACACATAGCCTTATCCTTTAACCAAATAGTAGCATGCTTCAAAACAGCCCTCCAATCTTATGTATTCCACATTGCTCTCTCTTCGCACCATCAGATACTGCTAATTTATTAAATACTGTATATTTCATTCAGAAAATAACAATAAAATATTGAGCTTAAATTTATGGAAATTTTTATCTTTGAATCACATTTGACATATTTTCTGCTAATTTTCTTCAATATATCAGAACCAACCATCTGCCAAATGGGGTCTAACTCAGGTTTTGAAACTATATACAGAATAAGGATATGGCTCCTGTGACATAAATATTAATTGTATGTCAGAATAAATTTAGATCATTTAAGGTTTAGGAGATACAACTTGTACTGTTCACATAGATTATTTTTGTTTTAAGAACAGAGTCTCAGGATGAAGCACAAAACAGCCTTAGACATGTAATTTTTCTATATCAGCCACATAAGAGCTGGACTTTGGAGTAACAATAACACACTGGACACAAAAACAGATTTACTAAAGGAAAAGTTATTTTCTAAATATCTTGGTTCCCAAACAAAGTGAATACCTTTGCACTTCTGTTATCAAGAATATATAGAATGTCCCTCCAACAACCCCATTCATCACAGATATTTTGATAATCTGAACTATAAATTCTGAGTGGTAATACTGCTTACTCTGCAGATGAAAACAGCTAAAAAAAAATAAACCCTGCCTTGCTTTAAAAACTGCTCAAAGTTGCCAACATTTCGGTCACATAGAGGATAAATGTGACTACTATGCTTTGCTTTCAAAAATTCAGCAAAGTCATTTTCTACATTTCATCTTTTTAGTAGTATAGTGTGCATTGGATAAAATTGTTCACTCTAGAGGGAATAGATTACCTTTCTTAAGCAAATAAACAGTAAGAAAACACATCATCTTGTTAAGAGTCTCGGTTTTCATTGGAAGAGTTATAGCATCATCTTTATTATATATTTTACACCAAATAGGAACTAATAATATATGTGTGTGTATGTATATATATGTATGTATATATATATATATATATATATATATATGTTGCATTATGTACTTTAAATAATTAGAGAGGTAACTTATGTAATCTCTGTATGAATTATTTTGAGTTTTTAATAATACCAGGTGGCCATTTAGTTCAGGTAGTAAATATTATGTGTTGCTCATGAAGTAGCAGACTGTGATGTGTTCAGTTCCTTGGACTATAAGTTAGATTATTTTGTTTCCCAATAATTGTGTTCCAACAATAATTACCAAAATAGTTTAATTTTGTCAAGCAATAATTTAACCTTCCAAAAGAGCATTGTAGATAATTAATCTTAATCTAATACACTGCCATTTTGAAATACAATTTAGCTCTTATGCTAAAGAAGGTCTCCTTGATTTAAAGTCAATATTCTTAAATGTGATAGATCTTCAACATGACATTAGTTGGTGTAATATTTACCTTATGGGGTTGGGAGATATTTTTATTTTTATTTTAGTATAAAATGACAAGTCAAAATATTTTCACATAAATGATTTTGAACCAGCATTACCTATACTGTTATGGAAGTATGGTGATGTGTTGAGGTATTTACAGTTTGGCTCATTATATTTATTTATAAAATAAATGCAATGAGAAAATAAGTACAATATGAAAGACAAGCATGAGTAAATATATGATAAACTATATCAAATATACTGTTAATTATTATTATGTAATCTAGTAAGTTTATTTGAACCCAGAGATTATGGGCACAATTAAAATACACATATTTTAATTATATTTTATTTAGAATAATTCTCCAGTAATGCTTCAAATATCTGAGTTTAATTGCTGGTACATGGTATGAATGATTTTTCTGAAGGGTCTGTAAGTGGCCACAGAATTTTTATTTGTTCATGTCTTCTTTGTGTTTTTTAGAAAATATCACCTATAGATTATATATGTTTCAGCCTAAATCATATTATTTCTGAGATTATAAATTATTACACTTTGTCTTAAAATCTCTTTTAATATGCAATTATCCATGCCATTTCAAATCAAGAAGGATTGATTTTTAAAGTCAGCTAAAAATCACTTTGGTTTCTGAATTCTTTACAAACATTGGTTACTCAAACCTACCAAAACATAATTTACTCTGCACCAGTTTTAGGCTAGTGAAAGGCTCTTGTTGTACAAGTCCCATGACCAAAGTTCAGTCCTCAGTACTCAAAGGAAAGAAGGAAAGAATTCATTCACAGCAATTGTCCTGAATCCACAAATGTACCACACAGCTCAGAGGAAGATACACCCTCATATACACGCTCACACCAGCATTCACATGTGCACAGTATCAGAAAACAGTAGTTATAAAATAAAATTTAAACTTGAGCCTTCTAAAACAGGAGGATTCGGCAAACACATTTATTTTGTTTTAAGTAATTATGTTGATTTTCTTTAATTTCTACAAAATTGAAAAGCCATCTCTATATTTCAGAAGACAGTGAAATTTACTACAATTTTCAGAAATCTGAGGAAATATTTTCTGTTTTAAATGATACATTTTTCCATGTGTGTATGTCAACTGCTTTGAAACATTAAGATATATATATATTTAAATATATATTTAAGTTGAGGAATCTCTAGAGTAATTGCAATTAGGGATTAAGTGGTATAATTAACAACATAGAAACTTTTGTCAGATTTATTAGTAAATAGCCTTTAATTGTAAATAGCTTACCCAAATTAATATTTTAAAGTATTATTATACTATTACTTATGCATCCAATACATGTACCATAGTTTCAAAATGAGTAATATATATATAGCCTAAATTAAGACTTAGGAATTAATATACTTAAAGGGAAATTACTTTAGGATGAAACTACATTCCTATTATTAAAATATTAAAATTACATGTTTCAAAAAATATTTTTGTCTTTCTTCTAATTTGATGTATCACCTTATTTAACAATTGTATCATCAAAGACACAGTTCTGATATAAAGCATCAAATGAAGCTTAAGTGTGTTTCTACTTGTGTGATTAGTGCTGGAAACACACACTGAATAAAATAGAGAAGTATTCTGTTGTGGAGTTATCTACAAAACTTTTTTTTTTTTTTTTGATGCTCCTATTTAAACTATTTTTAATCGCTTTTTTCTATTGTATATTCCCTTACAAGTCACTTTTAAACATTGACCCCTACAATATTTTCTAAGTTTACATGCTAATATGTGTGGCATAAATATATTTTCTCCTAGCATTTTATGACTATAAATTGTCCATTGTGGAAACTCTCTTGTATTTTCTGAAAGTATATTAATTATTATTTTCTAGCTTTTAAACACAATGTAGCATAGATTCCTGTTTTTATTTGAGTTACTTTTCCTTTAAATGGTTATTCTGTTCTTTTCAGTATTTGTATTGTTTCTAGTCGTTTGTGGATGCACATGTATTGTCCTAATTTTAAATTTACAAATGGAGAGAAAATTTGAGAAAAAAGGTTAAGCACACAAACAGAAGTCAATTTTGTTAATTAGTGAGAGCTTTTACATATAGGCTTATAATAAGAAAAACATACTACTCTTTTAATGATGAGATATAGCTTCAAATATATCTTTACCAGCATATAGAGGGTAGGTACTGTAAAGTGATTCTTTGAACAAATTTTGTATGTGCTTGTTAAACTAAAGCAAGAATATCTTTTGAGGAATAAAACAGAGATATAAGCAGACAAGCTGGACACATACAGTATTGGCTTAGGGCACCTGGGGATTATCAATCAAAGAGAGCTTAAACTCTAAAAGCAGCAAAAGACATTTTACTACGTATGTTGTTACAGTTGAAAAGACGTTATGATTGCTAATTTTGTTGCACAATTGGAAATTTTACAAAATGACTATATGTTTAAATTTTATCTATACTTTTTGTTGAATCTTTGAATATCTGCACTTTTTTTCCTTCTTATTAAATGGTGCAGATTTGGGAAGACTTATGTGATAATTTTTAAAACTAGTAAAATGATGTCTTCCTTAATTCTCCTTCCTGGTGATCTACATATAAAGAAAGATAACTCATCCCATATAGGGTCATGACCACTTTTCATGTCAAAGTTTCCACTCACTTTTATAACAGTTTCATTATTAGTCACCATATTATGTACCTTTGAATCTAATGTTTTCTTTCTTATTTTAACAATTTGAACACATAGTCAATTATCAGTGCAGTTCAGAACATTACCATCTACAAAATTTTGTTAGTCCATACGATGATATCATGACTCCAAGTTTTCTTATAATAAAATGAAATCTGATGCAGTAGACATATAGCTTCTTAGTGTGCATAGAACTTCCTTGTGTCTGTAACATTTGTGTGTACTCTACTTTCCTTTGAACACTCTTTTTTCTATTGTGGTTGTTTTTGTTTTTTGTTTTTTGTTTTTTGTAAAGGACTTACTCATGTTCTGGCTCTCCAGTGCTCTTCTGGGCTTAAGCAATTGTTCTGAGTATTGGCTCTATCAGATAGTCGATTTTTTTTTTTGTCTTAATTTTGCAAATGCGTTATGTAATCACAAAGACTTCAGATGTCTCTAACTGCCAAATTATTTTTCTTCTTAACTTTTCACATTTTATCACTCTAGTATGTACTTTATAAAGGCTATATAAGCTTAAGTTGACTTTAAATATTTATTTTCTATTCCACATAAACCCATGACGCAAAACATATTAACATACTTTTACTTAATTCATTCCATAGAATACAAAACAATGCTAATTTAATCATTGAATAATTAATTTGATAAATTGATGCATATAAAAAAGCATAAGAAAATAATATTAGGTTAACTATCATTTCTTAGGACATAGCCCCAACATTATCATAGCTTTAAGTCTTTGATCCATCCTCAGTAAATTATTGTGGTTTAACAACTTATATTTATAAGTTTACATTATAAATATAATGAGGTAAAGAGATTCATTCTGTAAAATTATTTTTATCATTTATATAAACATTGACTTTACTTGAGATTCTATAACATAATATATATGATGTGTCAATATTTTCCGTTTATAGTTAGAGTTTAAGCAGTTATATATTTTATGTATTGGGTGATAATATGCATATACACAGATGTATTTTGGTTTGTTATACTGTGTCACTTTAAAAACAAGAAAAAAAAAAACTATTGTAATACTTTGGTTTGGGGTAGTCAATAACTTTTGATTGGATTTGAGGCCCATTCCAATCAAGAAAATTTATCCCTGGTAATGGCAATCTACTCAAAAGCCCATTAATTAAAGTTATGTTCTTTGGAATATATTTTTTGTGTAACTAACTACTAATGTACCTTTTCACTGGACATGTTGTTAAATTAGCCTCTAAACATGTTTTTGTATATACATCAATGTAGCCTTGTTAACTAAAGTGTCTTTTTACAATAGATTTTTGTGTAACAAGAATTTCATAAGGGACAAAATCATCAGAATATGTGTTGTTGAATGAATATTCCAAATATATAAATAGAATATCAGCCATGTAGGAGGCAGGGAACATCATTGATGAAGGGCAGAAGGCATGTAAGAAGTGTAGTATAGAGAAGCACTTTGTAAACCTTTGCCTTCTGACTTTGTCATGGCTGACACACAGTGGTTTTGTCAAAAATACATGATCATGATTGGCCCTATAAAAATTCCATCATACAAAGAAGAAACTAATGTGGATTTCATTTTTCAGAAGATCTATAGCTAATAGTTAATAAATGGCAACTGGAAAATGGTGAGTTGTATTGTTCAGTGATGTCACTGGTAAGATGTTATTATACATGTAAAAAGCCTTCTACTGGTGTTAATACGAGCATTCTTAATTAAGCATAGTGAGTCACAAACAAACATTTTTGGTAGTTAGGTACTTGATTATAGAAAAATAGTTGTTAAAGTGAACAAATATGGAAATAAATGGTGAGTAGTGACAATATTATGAAGAGTTTAGTATATATGTAATTAAAATTATGAAAATGTGATTTAAAAACAAACAGAAAATACTAACTTCTAACTAGTTAATTCTGTCATGAATATAGTCTTCTAGAGATTGTATATGAATTCAGTGCAACTCAATTTTTTTGTGAAAATACAATTACTTAAAAGCCACACAAATGTAAATTGTGATAAAGTACATTACTATTGGAAAAATAAAAGGTAAAAATAAAAATAATTGTTTGTATTGATGTATGCTTGAACAGACATAAAATATCTTAATTGATAATCACACTCTAATTAAATAATGCAATAAAAGATGGAAGTATAATTTAATTAGGAGGTTTCTTTAGTTCTGAAAATTTTATACTTTTTTATTGGTCTATTTCTAGATATTCTGCATTGTGAATGACACACTAGATAATAAAATTCGTCAGAGTAGTAAATCCCACCCCATATTAAATGGTTCCATATAAATACTATGAGAAAACAAATATTTCTTTGAAAATACATTTGTACTATTTTATCTTGATATATCAATAGTATAACAATTGCTGTGGGATATTGCTCTTGTACACTGTAAAGATTCATTGCTCATGTTGATTTAATAAAATGCTAATTGATCAGTAGCAAGCATAGATGGGGTTACAGGCTAGGAGAATTATGGGAAGCAGAAGAACAGAGCATCAGATGCAGCCAGATACAGAGGAAAGAAGATGAGAACACCGTACTGAGAAAAAAGGTACCAAGCCATGTGGCAAAACATAAAGAGAAATATGGATTAACTTAAATTACAAGGAAAACCAGGTAATTCTAACCAGTTCAAACCAAGATCTAGAACTATAGTTCTGCATCCACTTTGTCCCAAATAATCCAACAAATATTTATATTATTTAGAAGCTTTTTGCCCTAAGGATCATACTAATTACCAACTGACTTTTACAACTTAACCCCATTTCCATTGATCAATTGTATTGCCATGTGGCTTGTGGCTTTATGTATACTTTTATATCTTGATTCTTCTGCGGCTGGACCACATATTCTTTGACTTCAACTTCCTCCTTTATCTATGCTTGGAATTCCTGCCTACCTCTAAGCTTCTTTAAAACAGACCAAAATATTTTTTTTATTATCTAATGATAATTCACAGCTTATGGAAAGACAGAGCACATCACTTTCCCTGTTCTAATAAAAAAGGAAGGTTTAAATTCTATGTAGCAAAATTATATATAAAAAACAGCTATCAGGCAATAATTATAATATCTAGCCTATTTGTATTTAACAAATTAAAGAAAATATTCTAGCACCTATTTTATCCTTGTCAGTCCAAAGAATTATGTATAATATCTTTTATTATAACTCAGAAAAGCTATAATTATAAGTATCTAATGCTCAACTCCCTCAAAGACCACAAAAATATAATATTACTGAGTAAACAGGATGTATATAAAATGTACTCTCAAAATTCTTGAGATGACAGAGATGTCTGGCTACCTGAACAGTCATCCAAATTTTCTCTGTAATTTTAAGGCATTTATCTTCAGCTTACAGGCCTAGAGCCTCTGGCAGACTTATAGTGAAACAAAATTTGAAGGTCTACTCCATCCATTTTGGCAAGTTTTGTAGTCACATCTCTCTGTGTCCTGCAGAATGTCTGGCTATCTCTGTGAAACTGAAACCTGAGAGACCATCACCATTTGTTCTGGCAAAGTTCCAGAGGCCACTTTCCTATGAATCCTTCATGTTCAGTTTATACAGTATACTGTCAAGCAGTTGAGGCAAGTACAGTTTCTTACCAAGTGGTTAACTTTGGCCACATGGACCAGTTTAGCTTTCAAGGAATTTCTCAGTTGCTCAATCTCTTGTATCAGTATTTCATATATTAAATATTAACCTTTTAATCTGATGATAGTGATTAATACCAACCATATATGAGTTAACAAGTAATCAACCTGAGTCATAAACCAATCTGCTTGTATTTGGGGGGGGGGGCAGTTTATAGAACTGCAGGTCAGGACTTTGGAGCTAGACAAGGCCATAAATTTCTCACTACAAACAATCTTAACAATTAACTTTTACCAGAATATTGGAAGTAATTTATTACGTACATCTATTATTTTGTCATAATTTCACAATACTCAATGGATATGTTTATTCTTTGTACATTCTATTAAAAATGAACATATAGAACAAGAGGCTTTAGTAATTTAATAGGAGGAACTCATCTATCAATTTGAAGCTCATAATTTTAGGAAATGCAGGTGTGGGGAAAAAGTTAGTGATTGAATATAAAATGATATGAATTCAAGGACTTGTGCATAAAACACTACTAAAGAGAATGAATGGTAATACAGTTCACATTATAAAATAAATGTTTACTATTTGGATATATATATATATATATATATATATATATATATATATACACACACACATATATATTGCTTTTTCTGTATATTTAAATCACAACAAACCACTGACATTAAAACTTTCACTTTTATTATTCAAACTGAATTTTAATAAATACTTGAGGAAACACTGGCAAAGAGCCTTTAAAAATTTTGGGTGATGGGATTAGCAACAAATCCCTGCAAATATAGAAACTTTATTTTATAAAAAGAAGTAATTGGGTTTTCTCTCATATAATAAAGGGGACAAATTTCTGGAGCTCCTATATAAAACTTTTAGAAATAATCAAGAATGGCAGGATATATAAGTCAGAAAAAACATTGTCTTAAAGCCCATATGATTCAGTTTAAAACTCAGAGTTATGTCCCATTTTATCGTATAATCAGATTTTTCTGAATATCTTAATTTAGTTACTGACTATGAATATGCAAAGATTTTTAAAAATATTGAAACAAGTGAGCTTATTTTGTATAATTCATAATTTACTATTTATTCAACTAAACAAGTAATCAGAAATAGATATTATCCATTCCATATAACACATATCAAATGTCATATGAGTCTATCAGGTCATATAGCAGAAGATAATGATAAAAATTGATCTGCTATTGGTAAGAAATATGCTAGAAGACTTAGAAGCACCATGTTAACAACAGAGGTCTGTGGTAAGATTTTTTTTTTCTATCACTTGGCAACAAGCCAAGGAAATTATAAGGAAGTATCCTAATTTGTTTTTTTTTGTATGAATAAACTTAATTACCTGTAAGAAGTGACATCAAATGTACCAAAATAAACAAGATTGGGTAAATAAATGTGCTATATTTTATAGAATTTGGAAAATTAAAGTATATTTAGCATATCATACATGTAGCAATGGGAATTTGCTTTAAATTATGAAAACCCTGATCCTGAATTTACACATTTATTAGAAGTTATGGTTATTATGGGGATATCCACTCATCCAAATTAAAATTGACAATGATCCAGCATATGCCTCTAGTAAAACAAAACAATTTAGAACATATTACAGCATGTAGCACATTACATGTATACCACACAACATTCTAATCATAAAATTTTATTAGAACAGTTAAAACATTAAAACTTGCATTAGGAATACGTATATACAGAGAAATGGGAATGGAATAATTAGGATATGGCAATGCCTGCTCTGTTTTACCAGTGCTCAGCTCAGGCTCCCTCAGGCATTCTGTTTGAGTATTTAGAAAGACAGTCCTTCTCATCAGTTTTTTGAGGTTCTTAAGCTATAGAATTGGGATTGAAGGGAATGATTGTTAGAAATAATCAAATCCAAAGTTTCTGGTTTCCCACGGACAAATGTTCCATCTTTTGAAGGTGGAACATGTATAAAAGAATCAAGATCGAAAATTTGGCAGGCTAGACACCCAGACAAAAAGGTGAATGTTCACTATGAAGGAGTAAAGTGAATTTCAGGATTTTAAATTTTTATGTTTTTTGAGATCCCTATTCTGAAGAACTCCATATCAAAATAGTAGGAGTATCTATGAAGTACACTTTTAAATTCATTTAATTTGAATAAATCTATGCAGATTGGAATACACACATTCATGTTTTCTTGTAATGTCTTCTGAGGTATTTTTTATAAATTTTGATGTTTTTGTATTTTTCAAAGCCAAAGTATAAAATTCAATTATCATTCTCACATGACTCTGTTGTTCAATAATTTACTACTTCAATTACTGCTACTACTACTACTGCTCTGTAGGGCCCAGAGAGACTTCATATTTGGCCTGATTCCATCATGACTCAAGGTTAGCAAGTCGGATCTTGTTTTGCCCAGAAAGGCTGCTGCCTAACAGGATGCTTTGGCCAAAGGTGTAGGTACCAGGTATCTTAAGTTTTGGAAACTGAAGAAGGATTTACATCTGTCTGTATGTACTTGCACCTTCCTTTTGCCTTATGGAAAAGGCCCAGGTAAAATAATAAAAGGGCATCTGAGCATTCATTCGGTATATTCCCTACTTATTTTTCTGTTTTTTTTTTTTTGTCTAATTCTTTCTGTCTCTGCAATTTCTCATCCACACATCCTTACAACAAGAACCATCTTGAAGGTTAAGCTAGATGAATAATAATAAAAAACAAAAGGTTAAAATTATTATTGGACTTATGGGACATATATGATTCATCAAACCACATTATAATACTAAGTATAAAATATCCAATATAAGTAAATACTTTTTAATAATTGAGTTTTGTTCTGAGCTGTAAAGTTACCTTATCAAACACTATAGTTGTCATTTTCCTTGTCAACTTCAGTTATATATAGTTTTTACAACATTTAATGAGAGACAATGTGTATAACCAGTGAAATAAGTTTCAAATTTAATCATACTTAGCAGTATAAAAGCAGCGTAAATTATCAGAGAATCATTCTCTTTTAATCTAAACATCAAATAGACATCTTATTATATATTATTCACATTATAGCTATCAATGTCACTAATAATCAGCATTATAATTAATACAAGAAAATTTATTTTAATATTGGTTTATACTTGACCATTTTATTATACTATGCTGCTTTGTTACAATTAGGGAAGAAAGTTTTTCAAATGTATGTAATGACACTGTTTGATACCTTCATACTTTGGTAGACATAGACATTCATCTTGCAGATCACTGAGAACTTGTAATTTAAATTATATTAAATAACTAAATTAAATAGAAGAAATTATTTATATATGTAAATATGTAATTGACTTCTTTGCTTTGGTTAGTATTTGGTTATTCAAGCTATACCTCACTAATTTCCAATGCACTCAAATATTCATATTTATCACTGATATATTTTAGTCCATTATTATCATCATTTAGAAAAGCATGGAAGCAGACATGGGTCTAAAGAGGTAGCTGGGATTTCTTATATTTTGACTCACAAGCAGCAGGAATTTGTCTTTCTCACTGGGCATTGCTTGAGTATATCAGTGAGATTTCAAATCTCACCTCCAAAGTGACACACTTCTAACAAGAACGTATCTACTTTAAAGACTATAGCTTCTAACAGTGCCACTCCCTTTAGGATTCATTTCCTTTTAATCCACCACATCCAAGAACCAGACTGGGTAGCCCAGGGACCTGGAGTAAAATCAAACATCACTGGCATCAATACAAAGACAACAAAAAGAAATTATTCCGAATGATATTTTGCAATACCCGGGCTGGTGTTTTGTCCAGTCATGATCAGAAAATCTTCCGGTGGCAGTAGATGGGAGAAGGTGCCAGAAATCATGGAAGAAACAATCCAACTAAGGAGTCACCACCAGATTTCCCCTCACAGCTGGGGGAATCGCATGAGATCTGTGGCAGAAAGATTTTAGGAGCAAAAAGTGATGAAGGAGACTAAGCTGCAAGTAGGAGGACGTGGGTCTGCATCCTCTGCACGTCTGTTATAGCTGTGAGCTAGGTGTTTACTTATGGGACCCTAACAGTGGGAGTACGTGTTCTCTAACGCTTTTGCTTGTTCTTGAGACTCCTCCAATGGTGACATCATTCCATCTCTACATAAGGGCTTTTGCCTTGCCTTATTTATTTATTGTTTTATATTCTTTCGTTGTTACTATTGCAGGCCTGATTTTTTCTGAATGAAAATGAAGAAAGGAAACATTGAAGGAAGCTGGGAGGAGAAGAGATGTACTTGGGATTTACTGTATGAACGAAGAATTAATTTTCAATAAAAAGGAAATAATCAAATCTCTTCTCAGGTGGAAAAAAGAAAAGGAAAGAAAATCTTGAAACCTAATTTTTCTATAATACATCTGTAAATTATTTTTCTCCTTTTAGCATATGCTTTATAGCCTTAAAAAGTTACATATTTATTGTATGAATTAAATTTGGAAATAATGCATACATCTAAAGTCTCTAGTTTCATATACCTATAAATTGTATAATAAAAATTTTGAACTTAACTAAATTAAGGAAAATTACTAATTATCATTCTACTGTTACTATGACAAATATAAGTTCTTTACACAACAATATTAAGGCATCGACAATTTGAGTATGCTTACTTTTTTATTTGTTAATGAAACACCCATATTATAAACTTCAAGATTTTTACCTTGTATGAAAAATCTTTTTGGTGTGCTTAGTATTGTTACTACCTTTTAATAAGTGGGATTGAACGTAATATTTGTAGTCTGGTGAAAGTCACAGCACAGATAAGTCACACGTTCTATTTGTTACTTTAACTCTCTAATTTGTTTCTCTTCTGTATATAAACAGATCTTTTTCAATTTGTAGTGACTAAAATGTGTGACAACTATTGGAATTTTTTCAACAGTGAAATAGAATATTAATAAATTTAGACAATATTTCTGCCTCAATGTAGCAATACTATTTATGATTATTTTGATAACTTTACAGTTTTCTTGGTTCTGATATGTTTAACTTTGGAGATAAAATCTTAAACTCACCATATCTGAAGTTGTCAAACACTAAAGGTAAAAGGTGATCCCACTAAGCTCTTCTGAAAAATAGAATATATGCTTTTTGTACTTCAAATAATGTGAATTTATATGTATAATTCTTTTCATTAACAATGCCACTTGTCCAAAATTAAATTAAAAGTACAGATAAATTTATGCTTAAAGATATTTATTCTATTAGCTTTTCTTAACATTTTGTGAGTTTATTTATAAAATAATCCAGATTTATTTTAGTATTGAACCGACAGTGGTCAATTAATGATGTTTTGCACTACTTTCTAAGCTTGTGTTTGTTTGTTTAATTAATGAATCAAAAATTTTGTTTTGCTTTTTATAAGAAAAATTATTTAAAAAAATTATTTTTTATTTTTTAAAGACTGAAAATATGAAATGAATCTTAATATTTATGAAAAATGACTGTGATGGAATTTGAAGAAATAAAATATCTATATTTTCATACTTAGGTACAGTCCTTCCTTCCCCCAATGACAACTATAATATGTAACTATAAATTATTATTCATTTATTTCTCCATTAAATAAGGAAAATGGTGTGAGCCTGTTCATTCATTTGGGAAATCAAAATGACTTTATAATACTACAGTGATATACTGGGAAATGCTAGATATTTGGTGTTTTGAAAATATATTTAAATTTATGTATGCATTTCTAGAAATACTCATCTCATCTCTACATATATAATAAAAGTAATTTATTCCAATATCAATCATTTTCTGTCATTCTGAAAGCCTCAGGTGATTCTCAAAATTTCACGATTTTCAAATGAGGAAAACTGAGGCATCAGAAAATCATGGCATGAGTTCAGTTTTGCCTTTCACATTTACTATGTTGGTCATGTTTTTCTGCATAAAAAATAAATATTTTTTGTAATCTTATTATGTTTTGTTTAAATCCATTTTGCATAAGTTTATGTATAATTTGCATTTGTGGTTTTAAGTGTTAAGTGTATAAGACACAGTTTAAACTATTGCAGTAGATATGCTGAAAATGGTGTAAAATCAAGTCCATTGAGGTTTTTCCATGTCAATTAAAAACAGATGAATCTTGTCAGCTTTGGAGAAAAACATACTAGAAATCATGCTGATTTCACCGTTCCTCTTAAAGGCAATATATTTAAAGTCATTATTGTTGATTTTACATTTAATATATGTCAAGAGCCAACTATTTTCATAAACTCTTGGCTTATATACATCATTCTCTGCAACTCAATAAATAAGCTATGGAAAGGTGAGATGAGAAAATGTTGAAATCAGGAATAAGGAAGCTGGAAGCAAGAAAAAGATTCAGCGTAAGCTATAAAAATTTCTAATGTATTATCATGTAGAAAATACAGAGCTGGCTAATTTAAAATTTTTTATTTTTTACTTTATACTCTAAGTAAAATTATAACTGAAATAGAAAAATATTTTTATCACAATTATGTATGCAATAAACATATAACTGAATTGTATTAGTTATGTGCTCTTTTCATAGTATGTTTTATTTTATTATTTGAAAATACAGAATATTTAAATATGCAGTAATATTGGTACCAGAATATTTAAGTATAATGCCAGTCTTTCTCAAAAAAGGAAAAATCCAAAAACCTACAAGTATACACTGTAATTAATTCATATATATATATATATATATACACAAAATGTAGTTATTAAATATAAATGTATAATTACTTTTTATTGCAGTAAATAGAATTCATGACATGGCACTGCTTACAAGGAAAAACATTTAATTGGAATGACTAATAGTTTCTGAGTTTAGGCCGTTATCATCATAGAGAAATAAAGAAGATTGAAGGCAGACATGGAGAAGGAGCTAAGAGATTTATTCTTGATCCAAAAAAAAAAAAAAGTGAACTTTCTACCACAGTTTAGTCTGAGCAGGGGAAAGTTCAAAGCCCACAATGAGCAGGGGAAAGTTCAAAGTCCACAACAACAGTTGCACAGGTCCTCTATAAGACAACTCCTCCTCTGTAGACGGAGTTTTACTTTCAAGGCGCCAGTCCAAAATTAATATTTATTAGAATATAAATTAACACTCACGATATTAGCTTATAGTGGCACCTGAACAAGGACTGGCTTATCCAAGCGATGGACGAGCGATGGATGCATGATGGAAGGACGATGGATTCCGATATTGTCCCTCCAGCAGCCAGCAGCCAAGAACCAGGAAGAGAGTGTCCTCGTGTCCCAGCAGCCACTTATCAATGGGGTTGGCCACACCCCCTCCAAGTTGGCCACACCCCCTCCAGGGTCCCAGAAGCATCTTCTGACCTTATGGGCTGACACCTTAATCCTGCCACACTCCTCATATAAACCACACCTAATAGCTCATACTCACAATGAGCTTATGAATTCAAACTACTACAATAATAAAAATACCTTTTTTCATAAAATATATTTTTATTATGGTTTGCTCTCTCCCAATCTCCTCTGAAATTCTTTTCATACTACTGCTTTCTCAACTTACAATTCTTCTTTTTCTCTTTTGAATACAAACAGACAAACAAATATATAAAAATAAAAATGGAAATTAAAAAAAATCAAAGAAAAACAACAACCTACCCACACACAGACACAGATACATGAACAAAATCTGTAAAAATATGGACTAATAGAATAGAATCTTTCCAAACAAAACAATCTAAAAAAATCTACAAAGATAAACTTGCCTTCATGTTGTTTTGTTACTTTTAACTGGATACACTCTTATGTACAGTTAATGGCTTCAGTGAGTCTCTAATTGATAAAAACTATTTTTGCATTACAAGAATATATTAACAGGAGATATCATCTTTTTAAGGACAGCTATAACCAAAGACTTGTTTTTACAAAACCTTAAAGTCATTAAAGAAAGAAATTGAAGAATGTACCAGAAAATAGAAAGATCGTCCACGCTCCTGGATAGGTAGAATCAAGAGTAAAAATGTCAATATTACCAAAAGCACTCTAGATATTTAATGCTATCCCTATCAAAATCCCAATACAATTTTTTTACTGACCTTAAAAGAACAATAAACAAATTCACATGGAATAAACCCAGGATTGCCGAAATTATCCTGTTAAATAATCAAACTACAAGAGGTAACATCATCTTTGACTTCCAGCTATGCTATAAATCTACAGTAATAAAAACACCCTGGTATCTCATTAAAAAGTGATTTGTGGAACAATAGGATCAAACTGCAGACCCCAACCTTAATTCACACACCAAGCAACACCTGAGTTTTGACAAAGAGGCCAAAAATATTCAATGAAAAAATAGAATTTACAACAAATGGTCGATAGCAGTATGGATAAGAATGTAAATAGATCATTATCCATTACCCTGCACAAAACTCAAATCCAAGTTGATCAAAAACCTCAACATAAACCCAGCTACACTGGACTTGATAGAAAAGACAGTGGGAAATATCTTTGAATGCATTGGCACAGGTGACCACTTCCTAAATAGAACTCCAATATCACAGGCAATACGAACAACAATTAGCAAGCAAGAGCTCCTGAAACTGACAAACTTTTGTAAGCAAAGAACACAGGCAATAAAAAAAAAAAAAATGACAGCCTACAGGATACAACCCTACATCTGAATGAGGACTGACCTCTAAAATATATAGAGAACTCAATAAACTAGAGGCCAAAACCCAAAATAATCTAATTAAAAGTGGGGTTTAATGCTAAAAGGGGAATTCTCAATAGAAGAATTTCAAATGGCTGAAAGACCCTTAAAGAATTGCTCAATATCCTTAGTCATCAGAGAAATGCAAATTAAATCAACTCTGAGATACTACCATCTTATACCTGTTAGAATGGCAAAGATCAAAAATACAGATGACAGCCTATGTGGGCAGGGATGTGGAAAAAGGGAAACACTCCTCCAATGCTGGTGGGAATGAAAATGTGTACAGCCACTTTGGAAAGCAGTATGGGGAATACTCAGAAAACTGGGAATAAATCTCCCAAATCATCCAGCAATATTGCAATTGGGCAAATAGTCAAAAAATGCATATTCTTACCCATAGGGCATTAGGTTCATAAGGCATTCAGAGCATCATTAATTTAATAGCCAGAACCTGGAAGCAACCTAGATGCCCCTCAAATAAAAAATGGATTAACAAACTGGTACATCTACACAATGAAGTATTACTCAGCAGTTAAAAACAATCACATGCTAAAAGTTTCAGGCAAATGGATGGACTTGGAGAATATCCTCCTGAGTGAGGTATCTCAGACCCAGAAAGATAGACATGGGATGTGCTCACTCATAAGTGGATTTTAGACAAAACCAAACAATACCCAAGCTGCAAACTGCAACCCCTGAAAAGCTCAGGATTAGAAGGAATTTAAGAGAGACATCCAGAGATTCCCCTAAGAAGAGAAATTAGAAAAAGATCCTCTTAGCAAATTGGGGTCATAACAGGTTGCAACCAAGAAGAGTTGGGAACAAATCTTGAAAGAAGGAGATGATTGAGTGAGAGGAGCAAAGAGGGAGATAGAGAGAGATGAATATCTCTATAGAGGAAGCTAATGTGGGGTTGAAAACAGACTGGGTACTAGGGAAATGTCCAGGAACTCATAGGATGTCCCTGGCCAAGTCTCCAAACAATGGTTGAGAGGTGAAAGGTGCCTAAATAAGATGTCCCCTATAATCAAATCAGTAAACACCCTAGGTGTTATCTCAGAACTTTCATCCAACAGGGAATGGAGGTGTAGGTGGAGATCCATGGATGAGCACTGGCAGAGCTCCTGGTCCAGCTGAGAGCAGGAGTGGAGAGTCTGTATGAACAGGGAGAGAGGGATTATGAGCAAGTTTCCCACAGTGCTGGCTGGCTGGAGCTCTAGGGAGTTCACTGGATCAGAAATTCTCACTAGAGATCTATCAGGAAGAAGAGCTGGGCCCTCTTGGGGAGGGCAGATTTTGACTGACATGAGTGTGTAGAGTCACAAAGGATGGCATCAGACTGTGTTCCTGTTTATGGTCTGGCACCTTTGAGCCCATTCTGTGTAGCGGAACACCCAGCCCAACATTGACTTAGGGATGAGTGAATTGGGTGTGCCTGGAGTGGATGTGCCTTTCTGGGCTGGTCCAATTTGGGATTTCTCGCTTTTGGGGGGGGGGGGTAAGGGATGCGTAGATGGGGATGAGACAGGCTGAGGGCTGTCTGGGAGGGTTTGAGGGGAGGGGGAGTAGCATGATTCAATGATGAAGATGACATATATTAATGAAAATTTTAAAAATGGGGCCCTGCTATCAAATACTTGAATAGAGAGCAGAAGGCAGTGCTTTACTTGGTGGTTATATAGATCTTAAAATTCCCCAGAGTGGCAATTGTAGCTTCTACCAGTACCTCTGCTAAAAAGATAAATCTTATGAAACTAGACTAAGGGCTGGGTAGAACCAGTCAACCACCCTAGTTAAATCTTTAATCTTTATTCTCATTTGTCAGATTAAATGTGTGGTCAGAAACAAAAAGAAATAAGGGAGATTGGGTGGAGTCAGCCACCCTAACCAAGCAAAGGTGTGGTCAGAAACAAAAAAAGATAAGAAATAAGAGATATACAGTAAAGACAAATTAAAAAAAAAAAAACCTCTAAATGGTTTAGAGTATGCTAAAATTATATACATGGCTTGAGAGAGAAAAGAAAAGGGGAAAAGAATAAAGCCCTTAAAAAATAAAGTAATAAACCACACAAAGATGGAAATTACAAAGAGTGTCTGAATACTGTATATTATTGACTTGTCTTTAAGATGAAGTAGTAAAAGCTACTAAAATTAATTTGATTACAAATATTGCTAGATTAGTCCAACCTATACATTTTATAAATGAGTTGACTTTAAAATTGAAATCAAAAGATGTAGAGAAGAGATTTTCTTTTTATTTCCACAGAAAATGAGAGTCTGTAGATTTATTCCTAGATAAAGGAAATAAAGTTTGATTGAGGAAGACCCCCTGTAAATTTTCCAGTGGAAATAGATGGCCCAGTTGATTCAGCATTTCAGAGCACCTCTGTTGCAGTTTCCTCTGAGCTCTGTATCCAGAACAAATTCAGGGATACTGGCTGAGATGACCCAGTCTTACAGAATATTCCACTACAGACTTGTCCATAATCTTAAATTTTTCTTTGGGTTGCCATGAGATTGCCAGCACCCAATTCAGTAGTTTGGAGCATAGAGAACAATGTGTGCATTTCCGAAAAATGGATTACAGATGTTTGTATTTGTCTACAGTGTTGGTTATAAGTTGTTATATATAATGGGGAAAAAGGGTATTAGATTTGGGGTTCTTGTCTTAAAAAGAAAAAAAGGGGATAATATAATATTCCTTGATGAACACCTATTTCTGTCTCTATAATATTTTGTATGATTTTCTGATAAGCAGCCAAGTGGTAAATCTACTTATATTGTACAATCTTTGTTGAATTTGAACTCTTCATGAAGAATAAATTAACGCAGTTGTATTCTAATTAGCCTCTATTAAAAAATTAAAAAGTGGAAGCCAAATTTTACTACGACTTGTAGTTAGGTGGCTGTGCTTATATGTAGTTATGCTTGCATATGTGTAGGTATGTAACTACAAGAGCTATAAGTCAAATTATGTAGAATGTGCCCCAGAAGTCCTATCAAATTAATATTATATTTATGTATTTTAAACTTTAAAAATTATAAAATATATGATTTTACTATTTAAAACATTTTCTGAATAATCTTTAAAGATATTTGGTAGAAGATAAATTCTGTATTACCCAAATTATTCATACCAAAATAATCAATATTGAGTAAATATACTTCATTGTAGAATTATGTAAACAATACATTTAATATTACATGTTTGTCTTCCTTAAAAGAATAGTTCATTTTTGTATTTAATAATATTTTTAGAAATAATATACTATAATATTTATTATATTTCTCAGGTGGTAGATGGTTGGATTGGAAAATGTACTTTTGTGACCTTCCCAGCATCAAATCTTGTGGAAATATCTATTTTCAATTATTTTGGACACATACTCATGAGTAGCATCATTAACTTATATGTTTCTCATTTGGAAGAATCAAACATCTTTTCCACAGCAGCTTTTTCTATCAATTTTTAAAATAATCTCTCCATATTCTAACCAAAAAACTCAGGAATTTAAATAAATATTAGCTTCAACATTTTAAAAAGCAATTATAAAACTACATTTATATGTGCATATATATTAATATAAGTTACTAAAAGTTTTTAATATCAAATTTAAATTTAATACCAGATCAAGTATGTGCATTAGAATTTGAAAGTATATATAATCATATTTGCTATTATTTAGTAAACAAGCTAATATGTGCCTGATTTACAATAAATGTTTAAAAATTATACAGTATACAAATTTATCTTTGATCTAATTTTCAATATCAAGTTTAAAATGTGCAAACATTGACAGAGATATATTAATTCTATAAACACCATTATTTAGAAAAGATTAGTACTCTCAATGGCAGAACACATATTGCATGATTATTATATGCTTAATATGATTGTAATAAGAGTGCATTCTTATAACAGAGATCTAGTTTAGAATATTTAAGATGATATAAAGCTACACGTTTAGATGCGGGAAATAGCACAGCTAAACTTAAAGGTTCACTAGCACTGGAACATGAGCAAGCTTTTTATATATGCATGGGGCAAGAATTATTTATTGTTTTCAGTACTTTATATCTGGTATCAGGTATGATTCCTAAAAATAGATTGGATGTTATAATTATTTATAATTTAAGATTACATCTCATCTTAAAAATAGTAACTTGGATGTCTAAAATTTCTTAAATTATCAAATGGTAAGAACAATATGTATAATCCCAAATTTGACATGTTCCTTTTTCATCCCGGTCCATTTAACACCAGTTCATAAAGACAAAAATGGGGAAGTGACAACAGAGAACCTTCGTTGGCCTGTAACATGGCAGAAATTGCTTTCTGTAATACTACTTCAGTGAGACAGATCAACTTTATTCCAAAGTATAAGAGAGACACAGGATTGGAGTGGTAGCTGGGTCAAACCATAATTAGTATTAAGTGGCATACTCTTATCATATAGTTAGAATAGTGGAAGCATGGCCATATGATAATATTAGAACATGTTAACTAAATATTATATGGGAATCAGAGAAAAAGTGTTTGCAGGGAACTATGTCAAGGGTCATCTTTGAGAAAAGACAAGCATCCGGAGCTAGAGACATCTTATAGATCAGGTTGGATAGAGAGTAATATGCCCTGCCTATGGGAGTTGGAAGTTCTATATATTGTCCCTATCCTGGAAAAAAACTGGTAAGCTATGGTAGACTACAACGTCTGACCAGTGGGGCCTTCCAACATCTTCTCCTGTTTTACTTATAACTGAGAGGTGTCCCCATAAGCCTTAAGGAACCAGTCATCTATGTTAAAAGAGTTCAGGAAATGGTAATAAACTATGATCTAATTGGTGGCAATTTTAGCACTGGAGGTTATCTGTTACTAGAAGAGCAAAATAAGACATGAGGCATAGCAACAAGTTAAAACAGCACAATTAGAGGACTGATAAAGCACAGAAGTCAGAAAAACAAGAGGTTATTGAACTAGCTAAATTGCTCTATGGGCTGGTATTTGGAGATCAGCCCTTTTTTGAGTATTTTCAAGCTATTGACATTAGTCTCAATCACATTTGACTCATTTACACAATAATACATTCTTCTCTCATTACCAAGCAAGTCCCCAATGTTCAGCAATTATTAGATCCAGTGTTCTGATTTGAAGTACAACCTCAGAAAAAGAGTTTATCTTTGTTGGAGGGGTTTAAGGCTGCCAGTTGTGGATGTCATTGCCTATTTAGTTTGTCTCTGATGTCTTTAGCTAGATGATATAAGATGTCAGTTGTTGTATTCTAGGAACATGGCAAGTCCTATTTCTACCAGTAAAAGGAGTAACTCTCATCTTTATCTGGCATCTAGAAACACTACTACCTTTCCTTCCTAGGATAGATAAACCTGTAGACTAATCTCAACAGGGGAGAAAAATCCAGGTACACTGGTGTGTCTCGGCAGGGGGCTATCTTTCTCTTACATCAGAGGAAGAAAAGAAGTAGTCTATAGGTTAAGCCAAGTAGATTGACAGCACACTGATGATCTTTAGATATAAGCTGGGGAGAATGACAAAGTGGTAAAGTGGGTATTTGATCAAGGGGAAATATCATGAAGGTTTGAATCAATGTCATCGTTCTTGGCTGGTATTCTTACAGAAGTATTTTAGGTACTACTACAAGTAAGGAGTGTGTGCTAGAAGTGCAAAAGAGCAACATGAGACATTTGGATGATTAGTGAATGGGAGAAAATGAGTAACATATGTTTAGACCACAAGACTTTGCCAGTCTTCTTTGTTCATGCTTTTTTCTTTCCTGTAAATGGTTATGATGAGTTAAGACAGTCTTAGCTGCAGGTAAACGGTTGTTGGGTTATATGAATGCCATCAGGGGAATATTTAGTGAAGGGGTTATGACTAAGACAATATTTGCACAATACTCCTGTGGTGTAGTAGTACATAGGGTCCACAAAGTGTTTTATATAGTTTGGGAGGCAGGTATTTAAATTATCATTATGTGTTAGAAAATGGATCTTTTTCATTTGTGATTAAAATGACTTTGAGAAAACATTCCACTATAGTCATCTAGTGTAGCATTATCATACAACATAAGAATCTATTGGTTGAGACATGATGGTTCTGTTGGAAAGAAAACAGACAAAATCATCTGGGTGACTGGTAGTATAGATATTTAGCACACTGAGTGTAACTTGTGCCAGATTTAAATGAATGTTTGGTTGTCTGATTATTTGGTATATTCTTTCAATGATATTCTTTCACGCTGAGAATTATGTGGGATGCCACTTTTATGGTCTCTCTTTTAAGTCTTCCAGAGTTTTAAAATTGATGGCTTATAAAAGCTGGTTCACTATCAGTTTTAATCTTGAGAGCAGTCCTATAACAAGGAAAGTGGAGAATATGTGACTAATTGGTTTCTTTCAAATCTCATCTGTCTATACTGTAGCCCAAATGAAAGGAGAATAGGCAAATTTTCACTTAGTAAATTACTTATTGTGGTAACATCAACCTGCCATATGGATTGGTGTCCAATTATTGTATAGCAGGAGTGTGTATTAGAAATTCAGACAAAGAAAAAGCTTTGAGGAGGCATTTAAGGTGTTCCATTGGAGTATAGGGGAATTTAAGTTGTAGTCCTTTAAAATTAATATAGTTTAGCTGATGGAATCTTTAGCAATAAGGTGTGACAGTGAAGGCAGGCCCAATTTGCAGCAATATTATCAACTAAAGTACTGACTTTAGGAAAGGTCACAGAGATGGAGGGATGTGCAGGTATATGATTTCTAAAAATGGAAGATGTTTAACTTGAGAAATCCATTAATGTCTGGAAATCTGATTTATTTATTAAGGGAGTAAATGGGGAATCACACTCACAAGTAAAAAATGAAGCAACATCATTGCTTCAGAGAAAGATGGGAGAGTTCAAAAGCTAGGTCAGATAATCTTATGGCAGGATGCCTTGCATGTCCAAGAAAGAAAGTGACTCCTTCCCCTTTCTCTTTTAAGAGGTCATGTAGGCAAGCAAGGAACACTGCTTCTATTGGGCCATATTGTCCAAGGTCATCGGTAGTGAAAAAAGCCACAACAGATGTTCTTATTTGAAATATATTGGAAATTTTTATCAGTAGTAGCGAAAGGGCAGTGCCATAAAGCTTGACAAAAGACAAGGCTAGGAGGTGAGCAGGTTGGCTGCATAAATACTGTCTGAATATAAATTCAAAAGTTTTTTTAGATACAGCACAACTAGGAGGATGGCATACAGTTCCTTGAAATGGAAGGTTTTGCCTGAAGGAAAGAAAAGATGGATTTAAAGACCATTGTCTTCATGATAAATTGCATAGGAAACTTCCTGTCATCTTCCATCTGTGAAGGTCACAGGCAACGTTGGAATGAGGAATCATGGGAACAAGTAAAAAGGGAGCCATCTAAAAAGTAGTAGGGCTGTTAGAAACTTATCCTTTGGAAAGTGATTATTTACTTTCCTCGGAAACCAGCTCTGCTCTTAGCAGGAAAGGATGTGTTTCTTTGAAGTGACTGGAGGTCTGAGAGGGATAAGGGAAGCATAATTTTTGTGCTACAAACTGGTGGAACTGGTATAAAGAAGGGAAGAGAGGCTGTTATAACTTTTTTTATTTAAAAAGTTTTTTAAACCATATTTACCTCTGCTCCCTCTCTTTTCCCTTTCCCAGTCCCTTCCAGTTCTCCCTCAGCCTCCCCCTACATCATCTGCCCTCCACTCCACAAAAAGCATAGGGAGTCCCAAAGTGGGTCAGTTCAGTCTGACATATATTTTTGAGGTAAGTTCGTCCCTGAGCATTGAGACTGTGTTACGTGTTCCTCTCTAGACAACTGGCTCAAAGATGCCAGTTCACATAACAGAACTGATCCTACTGCAAGAGGCTCTACAAACTGCCCAAGCCAACTGACAGTCATCTATCTTGGAAGGTTTAGTTCCTTTCCCTGAAGGTTCCTTAGTGATTGTTTCTGAGTGAGTTCATAATAGCTCAGGTCAGTTTTCTCTGTGGATCTCAACCTTAGGATCTTGATCCCTTTGCGCATATACTCTCACCTTTTCTCTCTTCAGCTGGATAGGTATCTAGACCTGGTGCTTAGCTATGAATCTCTGTGTGGGCCTCTGTTGCTGGATGAAGGTTTGATAATGGGTTGGTCATTCATTTGATTATAGGAAAAGTCTTATGTACTCACTCATATATGCATTTTAGACATAAAGCAAAGAGTAAGCAAGCTGCAGACCACAACCCTTGAACAGCTAGATAACAGAAAGAACTTAAGAGAGGCATCCAGGGATCCCCCCTGGGAAGGTGGAATAGAGAGTATCTCCTGAGCAAATCAGGATCATAACAGGGAGTGAGCAAAGGTTGATGGGAACAAATCATGAGAGAAGATGGTTGAGAGAGAGTAGCAACAGAGAGGGAGAACAAAGAAATGGGCATCTTGATAGAGGAAGAAAGCCAGTGTGGATTTACAAAGAAACCTAGTGCTAAGGAAATCTCCAGGAACCCACCGAGGTGTTCCTGGCTAAGACTTCAAGCCAATAGTGGAGAAGGCACCTAAGCAGGACTTCCTTATAATCAAATGTTTGTTGTCACCTTCAAGTAAATAGAATTAAAGTTGTAACTGCCTAGTAGGTATGAAGATTTAAGGTCTCAGCCACTTAATATTTTCCATAAAGCTTCCAATAGTGTTGGTGATTACAGTTAATGGATTGAAAATAATCTCACTTCCCAGGAACATGATGGGAGACCCAAGCTGTATACAACTTACTTCTATTATGAGTCTCTTTCTTTTAGAGTCTTTACATGTTTTTTTTTGGGGGGGGGGGGGTTAGGGGGAGCTTGTAGGGAAAAGTTTATTCTACTCTTTTTTTCTTGCCATATTAATAGGAAATCCATGTAATGGTTAATGTGGAGACTTAATTAATTAAAAGGGTTTAATGTATGGGCTACAGCTTCCTGACAAATGATGAGGCTGTTACCGATGTTCCTGGAAAGTGTTATCCACTAATATCTTCCAACTGTGCCTGAGTTGCTGATTTTTGGTACAGAGAAGAAAAATTATTTTCAGTCTTATCCATGGAATACTACTGATAAAAGCAATTGTTAATGTCAAAAACTAATATTTTGGTATTTACTGGTATTTCAGAGGAAAGGGGGAGATCTGAGTTGAGGAAAGCTCCAAATTTTCACGGTATAATTAATGTTCTCAGACTCAGGCAGAGCCTCTAGGTGCAGTTCTTCCTCTGAATTACAAAACCTGAGATGATTCAGAGACTTCTAGATGGATGGATGTGTCCCATGTCTAATTGATGTTTAGTCAGTTGTTGTAAAACAGGTAATTTATTCCTGCTTAAAGACCACTGTTCCACCTAAATGGGACCTTCCATGATCCATTCGAGGCAGAGATTGAGATATCAGGACTGGGGGTTATTTTGATGTCGATATTTTTGGAAGTCTAATTGGAGGCATTTTCATTCATTATCACTAGAAAAGTGCATATTTAATCTTTTAATATGTCTCTTCCTAGTAAGTTAGTTGTTTCTATGGAAATTATGGGTCTAATGGACAAATTTTTTTCCTTCCAGGTCCTCCCATCATAAATGTCTTGGTTATTATATGTGAAGGAGAAACTACCTACACCCATTATGTGGGATATCAAGTACAAGGGTCAAAGTTGAGGAAACCTAGGCTTGTCTTTACATTTTGTATCTGTAGTCTCTTTTCCAAAGAAAGCATTTTTACATTTAGGGCAGACAACTTTAGGTGTTAGAAGCAGTTAGACTGACTTTTAGGCACTCCACTTTCCAATGTCCTTTCTCTGAACATTTAAAACATTTTGAATTATGCCATATTGTGACTGCAAGACTTGGGTAAGAAAGACCTGATACATGGCAGTCCTGAGTGTCATGATAAATTTATGATGACATCCAATTTTTAAGCCATGAGAAGCTTGTCTGTGATGTGGGACCATTGCTTCCAAAAAAGATTATTTAGGAGCATTTCTTTTGCTGCAAAATCTGTTATCTTTCTGTATAGACTCGCTTGACTCTTAGTATGAAATCTGGAGGGATTTCATTTGCTTTCCATTTTTAAAAGGTCAGTGAAGAAGTCTCTCCAGGTCCTATGGAGGAAAAAAGGTTCTCAAGTCTGCAGTGCCCATAAGCACACCAGTTCACAGCAGCAGGCATGGAGCTTGGCCAGCTGTATGCTGGTGGGAGTTTCCCTTCCACATAGTTTATTATAATTTCAGTTTACTAATTGAGAGAATTTTCTTTGTTTTTGTACTTTTTATTGATTATGTAGGTATGAAATACCAGTAGCAGTTGAACCTTCCCATTGGCAACTTATGACTTTTTAAATCTTATCACCACAGTAGAGATGCTTAAGTTCTAATCTTCACTGTTACTATATTTGGTGAAGTGACATTTACTGAGATATATAGAGTTAAATGATATCCCTTGTGTGAAACCTATGATCCACTATGACAGGTGTCTTTAGGAGAGGAAGAGAAATCCAAAAAGTGAACTTACAGATCAAAGAATATTTGACAATGTGGTGTAACAATTACAAAGTTAACTTCAGTGAGTAGATCTTAGGTATACTGCTTTGCAGGTATTTTGAGCTATGATTTTTGGTATTCATTAATGAGAAAAACACTTAAGATTGTTGTTTAAGTCACCTAGCCTGAGGTGTTTTCTTAAGACAGCCCTAACATACAATATAAATATGTAACTTGTACTTATAAAAATGTACCATTATTATTCCTTGTACTGGATAGCCTCTGAAGAGCCCCAGCAACATAGCTCAGCTACTTTCCTTCCACGTGGCTAGCTAGGCCAGCTAGAATAACCCCTAGGTCTGGGCAAAAGGACACAAAATGTGTCCTCTAACCCATCTTAGCTTCAGATGCATGCAAGCAAGCAGGACCTCTGAAAGCAAACCTGATGATTTACACTCCCCATCAAACCCTCTATCTTTTAAGTCTCAATCCATTCCCATACCACTAATCCTCCCAACACCAGCTGAGACAAAGCCCCTAAAGAGTTCCATCACAGAGCTGCTTTCTGAGTCACAGGTTTTGGAAAGCCCCATCACATGAATGAGACAAAGACTTTGGAGAGACCTATCCAAGAGCTCTGGTGGCAGATCTCAATTGCTCCCTGAAATACAGACTCCATAGCCTCAGAGCTTTCTAAGAGCTCCAGTTGCACCAAGAGCACCTAGCCTTTAAGGGGGGGAATTTAAAAGGAAGTAAGAACTCCCATAAGGAAATAGAAAAACAAGCAAAAAAAAAATAGGAAGAAAAAAAATCTTAAATAGAAAATAGAGAACCAAGAAAAAACAATCAAACAGGTGAAACAGTGTATGTCTTAAAAACTGAAATAGATGCAATAAAAAAATACAAAATTAAGGCAATTGTAACAAGAGGTTTTTGGTCTGCCTAACGCTAAGGTTCAGACCTGCCTGCAGCTGGTTTTCCCTAAAAAATGACTCAGACATTTATATGAATTACATCCTGTTTGGCCTATGGCTTACACATACTGCTATCTAGCTCTTTAATCTTAATTCAACAAATTTCCCTTAACCTGTCCTGCCACATAGCCTGTGGCTCACCTGTCTTACTTTTCATGCCCTGATTTCCAGCCTACTGCTACGTTGCCTGTCATGATTCAAAACATTCCTTTTTTCACAGCATATAGAAAGACTTTCCCACATGAAGGAATGTCAGGAATGGAGAATCTGAGTAAACAAACAGAAACTACAGATGCAAGCATAACTAACAGAATGCAATAAATAGAAGATAGAATCTCTGGTATGGAAGATACAATGGGGAAAATAGATTAATCAGTCAAAAAAAAAAAACCCTGAAAAGTATTTTTTAATAACACAAAACATCCAGGAGATCTGAAATACTATGAAAAGACCAAACTTAAGAATAATAGAAACAGAAAAAGTAGAATACCAGCTCAAATGCACAGAAAATATATTTAACAAAATCATAGAGGAAAACTTTCTCCCTAAAATTGGAAATGCTTATGAAGATACAAGAAGCTTCACCAAACACCAAATAGACTAAGACCTCCCCATGCCCCCCAAAAGGGTGCTTGCCACATAATAATCAAAACAATAAATATACAGACTAGAAGGACTTTTAAGAGATACAAAGAATAAAGGACAATTAATTTATAAAGACAGACCCATCAGAAAATCAACCAACTTTTTAATGCAGACTACAAGGTCCTGGGCAAAAGTGCACTAAGACACCACAGATGCCAGCCTTTATAAAGCAAAGTTCTTGATCAACATAGATGGAATAAGCAGGATATTCTATGACAAAGCCAGGTTTAAACAAATAAATATATTTAAATTAAAAAAAAAGTCTATCCACAAATTTCATGGACTGGTTGTTTCTTCAATATGCTGAGTTTGTAACTGGTCCTGTATTAGCTGTTCTAAAACCTGCAGTTTCTCTTTTGTCTAGGGCCAATGCTGAACCAAAATAGGCTTTTCTATCATCCATCTCAAAGGCAGCACTCTGAGTGTCTTTAAAGGTTCAATGGCTATTGGACAATTCTTTTGCACAACCTGAATGGCTGGTGATTTTTTTTCATAACACCTCAAAACATTTCTTTCAGAAACATAAATGAGTCTCTGATTGATATCTGAACCTGGAGGGACTTTAATCTGGGTATTCCATTGCTGTAGAAGGTCACGGCCCTGTAGATTCACCACTATGTCAGCCACATATGGCTTCAACTATCATTTTTGACCTTCTGGTCCTCTGCATTCGAACCATCTTGTACTCTGTTTCACTTGAGCTATTGTTCCAATTCCCAGAAATTGAATATCCACCATCTGTATAGACCATCTTGGGTGCCAGGATTATGGGGTTATGATCAAAACATTGACTCCCATGTCAACTAAACCTTGGATATAAATATCATCTACCATACTTTTAATTTTGGTCTTTGATCTTTATTCATTTATAGAAGTCTGCCAAAGTATTCGTTTTGTGATTTTTCTTGGAACTGTCAATATCTCCCTTGAATTTATCCTACTATCTAATACCATATAGTCTTCTAGATTACACACTGGATTTCCTACTTATCCTGAGAATGCTGTTCTTCCACTGTGACTGGATATGACTGGATCTTCTTCTTCGTCCCTGGTAGAGCTACATTCATTGGTCCAATGTCGGTCTTTGACACACCTTCTGCATAACCCAGAAGTCAATAACCTTCTTTCTGAATCTTACCTGAGATGGATATTATTTTCAGAAGTACCTTGTGTAAAATTCCATTTTATATAGCCTGGTTTACCACAGTTAAAGCATGTGATGCCTTGATTCTTCACCCTAACATTGTCAATGGATTGGCCTACCCAATTTTCTTCTTCACAATTGATAGATTCAGCATTGATTGCATACTGAATCCATTCCTCTATGGGTACAGATCTGACCTTTAGAGGCATAAGCATTCTCTTCCATTCTAGATTAGCATGGTCAAAGGCCAGAGAAAGTATTATTTATTTCCTAAATTCTGGATCTGATACTGCCCTATGTACAGCCTTGGTAAGCCTCTGCAGAAATTCAATATAAGGTTCTTTTAAGCCTTGGTATATGACTCATTTTTTTGTCATAGGTCTAAAATATTTTCCCAAGTGTTCAATGCAGTAGTACAGTACAGAAACAATGTATGTTTATTATAAGTATTCTGATCCTTCACATCAGCAAATACACCTTCACTAAGGATTTGTTCCTGAGAAATACAAAAGCCCCAATCTTTCCTTGGAACTCTATGGCGCTAGTCTTGTCCCTAAACCAATTTCTTCCTTGCAAATGTTGGCTATAGTCCAATACAGTGGCTGTCAGCTTCATCCAATCATTAGAAATTATCCAATTTTTTGTTGACCATGCATTTAGCATTTCTTTTACATAAGTGGAGTGTACCCCATGGAGCAATATGGCTTCCTTGAAGTTCTTGACATCTTTCATATGTATCAACTCATAATTATTCTCTCCAAATTATGAAGACTCCCCATATGCTCTCTTTATCTGAACAGTAACTGGAAACAATACTGGTGGGGAAGGGGGTATCCCTGTCATGTTTACCACCTTAGGTAGAATGTCTTCATTACCATAATATTTCTTCAGGGGTTGTCCTGAATTTTTCTGAGAATAAAGTGCATGAATACTCTTCTCCAGTATTGCAATATGGTCCTCCCATTCCTGAAGCTTAGACACTACCGAGTTTCTAAAGCTTGATTTTTCTTATGAAGCAGTTCTCCCAATGACCTCACAGAATCAGCAATTTTTCTCATCATTAACATAAGTAACAAGTGTTTCATAATTAACAAGTTTCTTGTTCTCATCATTAACATAATTAACAAGTTTCTTCTCATCATTAATCTAAAACCTGCATTTTTCTAGCACTGCTTAAATATACATGTCCCAAGAGGAAGCTCTATATGAAAGCTTGTTGTAACCAATTTCGAGAAAATTAACCTTATCTGCCAATTTAGTGCTTGAAATTTCCACATTATATATTCTAGACAGCAATATCTCATTCCCAGATTTCAAATCTTATATCATGTTAACCATGACCTTATAATGTGTGTCGTCAGGTCATTTATTTTGAAACATAAAATATAGAAATAAACCAAAAAATAGCAGGACTGAGGGATTGAAGCTCTCATATATATATTCATGCAAGAATTTCTCAATCACCAAAAAAAGAATAGAACAAAAGAAGAAAGAAGGGTGAAGTCAAGACAGATCAAGCCAGATGCCCAAAGAAGAAACATGTAAGGAACACAGATGAGCCATGGGCCACGTGGTACACAGATTAATGAGAATGAGTTCAGTTAAGATGAGAGAGCTAGCTAGCAGTATGTCTGAGCTATGAGCCAATCAGCATAAGATTAATATAAGCAACTGGGTCATTTGGGGGGCCTAACCAGCAGCAGGAGGCTAAGTGGTCTGGGATGGCAGGTCTGTGGGACTGGACCTCTGGCTACCTGGGGCCAAAAAACTTATTGTAACAAAAATAAATAAAGAAGGACATTATTTATTCATCTCAGAAAAATAATCCATCAAGAAAAAATATCTATTCTGAATGACTATGCCACCAATAAAAGGGAACCCACATATGTAAAACTATGTTAAAATATAAACAATACATCATACCCTACACATCTCCACTCTAATAGTAGGAAATTTGAATACCCCTCTCTCTGATCAATGTATATAGGTATTTCTAGTTATATATATATATATATATATATATATATATATATATATATATATATATAGAGAGAGAGAGAGAGAGAGAGAGAGAGAGAGAGAGAGAGAGAGAGAGAGAGAGAGATGGATTACCCTGGGAAGGGGAAATAAAGAAGATGTTGTGAGTAAATTGGAAAATAAGGGGGAATGATCAAGAAGGTAGGAACAAATTATGAAAGAGATAGTTCATTGGGAGCCACAGCAGAGAGGGAAATCAAAGAAATGAATATCTTGATAGAGAGAGCTGCTATATCACTAGAAAGAAAAACTGGTGCTTTAAAAAATCAATCCAAGAACCCACAAAATGTCTTCAGCTAGAACTCCAAGAAAATAGCAGAGAGAGGGCCTAAATAGGACTTCTTCTATAATCAAATGAATGACCACTCTCATTGTCATTAAAGAAACTTCATCCAGCAATGGATAGAGGCAGAAGCAGAGATTGGTTGTTAAGTACCAGAACAAGTTCAAGGGACAGTTGAAGAGAAAGAGAGAGAGGGGGGTGGAGAGAGGGAGGAGTTGAGCAAAAGGATCAGGATCATGACAAGAATATCTACAAAGAAGGCTGACCAAAGTTATTGGGAGGTTATGCACTCTGAAATGACAGTTGAGAAAATTTATGGAAAGAAACGAAAGCCTCCAAATGTAAACCACAGTCAAACGGCATGGTCAGTTTTTAGAGCCCCTTGCAGTAGGACCAGAGCTTATTCCTTGCTCATCCTGGGGTCTATTCTTTACAGAGGACCATCTAATTAAGCCTTGAAACCGGGGGAAGGCAGTCAAATCTACATAACCAGATAATTCAGATCGAACTAATTCACCTTTGCCCTCCTTGAATAATGGATGGACAGATGGGGTTGGAGGGAAACTGAGGGAGAACTGAGGAGTTGAGGGAGGAAGAGTAGTGGTGGGTGTGTGAAAAATTAAAAGAAAAAGAAAAGAAAACATGTTAAATAAAAATAATAATTTATAATGAATTAACCTATAATAGAGACAAACAAAATGACTCTATACATTGAGATATTCAACTTTATAAACTTTTAAGAAGTCCATCGGGCAATTTTATTTGGTTAAACAGCAAAGGGAATCACTGCTTTGCATTGTGCTCCATTTCTTTTTGCCTCTGTGTCTCTCTCCCTTGATCTCTTTTATGCTTTCTTACTGTTTTGCATTCATTATGTCTTACATTTTCCCCCTTTTTTCTCCTATTCCTTTTACTTTATATTGATTTATTAAATTATTGCAAACATATTTTGTAAATCTGTATAAACTATATAAAACATATAATGTGTGTAGGACCTACATGCAATGCATATGTACACAGTGATTGCATTTTGTATTCATTTTACTTTTCTAAGATACAGACTTCTGAACTTTACTTGGGATCTATATTTGCTTTTTAACTTCCACTGATTCTGGTAGACAAGTAGGAACTGTTGTATTTCATGATGAAGCTATAAAAATGATAAATTCACTATACTTGTATATTTCTGGTTTGTATGTTCTTTTGTTGTTAATTTTTTTCCAGTTACTTTGTCTACTGACCACAGCCTCCTCTCCCTTAACATTCCATTCCCATTTATCTTATATCCCCTTACTAGCACATCCATCCTCCATCTCTGTTTAGGATTGAGTATACCTTCTATGGGCGCCAACAAAGCATGGCATATCAAGTTGAGGTAGGACTAGCTCCTCTCCTTTATTAAGACTGAGCAAGGAAACCCAGTATTAGGAACAGGTTCCTAAAAGGCAGCCAAAGCATTAGAGACAAGCCCAGCTCCCACTGCCAGAAAGCCCATAAGTAGACCAAGCCATAAAACTGTTACATATATTGGCTGGTCCTATGAAGCATCCCTAGCAATTGGTACAGTTTGCGAGCTCCTATGAAAAAGACAATTGGTTCTGCTTGATCCCTTATAATTACTCTGACCAATACTGTACTTGTAATCCTTTCTATCTCTCATCAACAGGATTTTCTGAGTGTGCTGATAGGTTGGCCGGGGGTCTCTGCATCTGTTGCTATCAATTACTGAATGAAGCCTCATGATGACAATTTCAGTAATTGCCAATATAGGAGATGGTCAACTCAGGTAAATCTACTATTGATAAGCATTTCAGCTAAGGTCTGAGTAACTTGATGAGGGTTTCCCTTTGCATGAGGTTTCTGCTTGACCTTGAAATGCTCCATTTGAAGGTATTACTGTGCCTCTCCACCTACCCCTCAACCAGATCTCTTATTTTCCCACACTCCCATCTCTATCTGCCCCTAGTCTACCCAGGATAGTTCGTCAATTTCCCCTTCCCAGGAAAATCCATGCATACTCCTTTCAGCACCTCTTGTTACTCAATCTTTCTAAAAATCTGCATTGTAACATGATTATCCTTTACTTTCTAGCTAATATTCATTTATGGATGAGTACGAATCATGTTCGTTTTTCTGGGTCTATGTTACCTCACTCTGGATAATTTTTTTTCTAGTTTCATCCATCTTCTTGCAAGTTTCATGATGTCCTTGTTTTAAATTTAATTTAAATTATGTAAATGTATCACACATTTTATTTATTTCTGCATATATATTTTATTATTTTTATAGAAAATTTCTTTTTATTCATGTATCATCTTGTACCCCTCCCTTACCTCCTCTGAATCCCAGTCAGCCTTCTGCCTCTACCCTCCCCATTCCCCAATGCCTTCCCCCATATGGGCAAGAAGTCCCTATGTGGGTCAGCTCAGTATGGCACATCCACTCCAGGAAAGTCTGATTTCCTCATCCCAAAATAAGACAAGGAGTGGACTCAAAGGTAACAGCCTAAGCACAGGAACACAGTCTGATCCTGCCCCTCAAGGATCCACATACTGCCTGTGCCAATCCACAGTTGCCTACCCTTAGAGGGCCTAGCTACTTTTCCCTATGGTTCCTCAGTGGCTGTTCTTGATTCAGTGAGCTCCCCAAAGCTCCAGTTAGTCATCACTCTGGGAATATTCCTCATAATCCCTATCCCCCTGTTCATATAGGCTCTCATCCCCTATTCTCAGCTGGACCTGGAACTTAGGGCAACGTTCAGTCATAGATCTCTGCCTTCACCTCTATTCATTGTTGGATGTATATTCTGTGATGACACCTATGAAGGTTAATGATTTGATTATAAGGGAAGTCCTGCTTAGGTACTCCCTCCACTATTGGTTGTAAACCTTGCCAGGGACATCCTGTGAGTTCTTACCCTAGCACTAAGTCTCTTTCCAACAGTACATTATCTTCCTCTATCAAGATATCCATCTCTTTTTATTCCTCCCTTTTTGTTGCTCCTCTCACTCCACTATCTTCTTTTTATGATTTGTTCCCACCTCTTCTTGGTTATAACATGTTGTTATCCCAATTTACGAAGGTGATATCAATCTTCTCTTCCTAGGGGAATCTCTGGATGTCTCTCTTATGTTCCTTCTGATGGTGAGTTGTTCAGGGATTGTGGTGCAGGTTGGGTATTCTTTGCTTTGTGTCTAAAATCCACTTGTGAGTGAGTAAATCCTATGCCTATCATCCTTCACTTATGATACTTAATTTGGAGGATATTGTCCAAATCCATCTATTTGCCTGTAAATTTTAGCTAGCATGTAATTTTTTGATTGCTCCATTGTGTGGATGCACCAGTTATTTCATCTATTCTTCAGTTGAGAGGCATATAAGTTCTTTCCAGGTTCTTACTATTATGAATAATACTACTATGCACATAATTGAGCTATGGGGTTCAAATGTGTATCTTTTGAGTATATGCCCAATAATGATATTTGCTAGATCCTTGTAGAGATTAATTTCCAGTTTTCTGAGGAAGTGCCCTACTGCATTCCAGTGTGACTGTACAAGTTTACATTCTCACCAACAACGGAGGAGTGTTTCCCTTGCTCCTCATCCTGTCCAGCATAGGCTGTAATCTGTGTTTTTGATCTCAGCCATTCTGACAGGTGTAAGGTGGTATCTAAAAGTTGTTTTGATTTGCATTTCTCTTATGACTAAAGATGTTGATCAATTTTAAGCACCTTGATGCCATTTATAATTCTTCTGTTGAGAATTCCATTTGTAGCTCTGAACCCCATTTTTTAATTAGGTTATTTTGGTTTGGGGGCTCCAGTTTCTTGAGTTCTCTCTATATTTTAGAGATCAGTCCTCTCTCATATGTAGGGTTGATGAAGATCTTTTCCCATTCTATCGGCTGTCATTTTGACTTATGAACTGTGTCCTTTGAATTACAGAATTTTCTTGATTTCAGGAGATCCTACTTATTGATTGTTGTTCTTAGTGTCTGTGCTACTGGTATTATATTTAGGAAGTGGCCATATGTTCCAATGTATTGGAAGGTATTTCCTACTTTTTTTCTATCAAATTCAGTAGCTGGGTTTGTGGTCTTTGATTCACTTGGATTTGGGTTCTGTGCACGGTTATAAGTTTGGATCTATTTTTATTCTTCTACATCCAGTTATACCAACTCCATTTGTTAAAGATACTATCTTGTTGTGGGGTGGTTTCTTGGTCCCTAGTGGCCAAAGGCCCAGACCTACAGACCTGCTGCACCAGACCCCTTAGCCACTCAGCCGCCTGCCACTCAGGCCCCCAGAAATGACTCAGATGCTTATATTAACATTATGCTGTTTGGTCTATGGCTCAGGCACATTGCTAAGTAGTTCTTACATCTTAAATCAACCCATTTCTATTAATCTGTCTGCCTTGTAGTCCATGGCTCACCTGTGCTCCTTACATGTTGCTCCTTTGGTTTTCAACCCAATCTTCCTGACTCTGCCCTGCTTCTCCTACCTATGCTCCGATTTCTCCTCCTACTTCTTCTATGGTGCCTGTCATGGCCCAAAACAGCTCCTTTATTTAAAGATTGATATTCACAGCATACAGAAAGACATTCCCACATCTCTTCCCCCTTTCTGTCTAATCAAAAAGGAAGGATTCAATTTTAACATAGCAAAATTACATATAACAAAATAGCTATCAAGCAAGAATTACAGTTATAATATCTAGTCTATTTGGATTTAGCAAAATTAAAGAAAATACTCTTATCTACCTTATCTTTATGAATCTAAGGTTTCATATCCAATATACCTTTCAAATGACTAAGAAAAACTGTACCTATAACTATCTAATCTTCAACTGCATCAAAGATCACAGAAGGATATATTTACCCAAGTAAACCAGAAATGCAAGCGACTTATAAAATCTAGAAAGGACAGAGATGACACCTATCTGCATGGACAGTCACCAAAAGTTCCTTTATAACGTTGGGGTATCCATATTCAGCCTACAGGCCCAGAGTCTCTTTATTTAAGTGAAGCAGGAAATCTGCTCTTTCAATTCTGGCACAGTTCATCAGTTGCTTCTCCTTGAGTCCTGAAGAATGTCTGACAGTTTTCTCTGTAAAGCAGGAACCTGAATGACCATCTTGGCTTGTTCTGCAAAAGTTCAGAGGTCATCTTCCTATGGAACCTGCATGTCCAGTTTAAATAGCATACTGTCAAGCAGTCAATATCAGAACAGGTTCTTGTCCAGTGGCTAACCAATGCCACAAAGAAACTAATCTCCATATGGAGTTTCTACAATGCCCATTTTTCTCTTGAAGTAAATTGGTGCTACCAGGAGCAGACTTGTCTCACTGTTCAGAAAACTCTAAATTCTTAAAACATTTTAAATGCCATATTCTGTAGGTCTTAGAAGTATTTGAAGATTACCTACCTAATTGAATTATATCTTTGTATGCCTAAAAACCTAACATGCACTTCTTAATTATATATTACAATTTTAAATCAGTTATATAAACATATTTTAAAAAGAGTAGAAAATACATATAGCATAAGAGAATTGACCTTAAATGTGTATCAATAAACCAAAATCCATACCAATGTAAAACATTTTGAGATTAACAGCTGATTTCCTGTTCTAAGTAAATTCAATAATCTAACTTTTTAAAAATATCATTGATATACCATATCCCCCTTTTCTTCTTAGAAAGAGATTAACTATGACAAATACCCAGTTATAATGAAAAAAACATTTATAAACAATATTTTGGGAATTGGGGCATAGTTTTTCATTACTGCTTCCTGCTGAGTATGGGCATTGAAAATCTCATGAGTTTTTAAGACTGGATCATAATCTGCATCCCTGAAGCTGATATGGTCATCTCTTCCCATCAGAGGTTTTTTTTTTTTTTCAGTAGGTCTTTGTTGATGAAACCATATTTTCATTGAAGTAATCCACAGGTTCTCATCTTCTGGGGAAACAAAAGCAGAATTCTTCCAAAGCAATAAATCATTAGAAACAAATTTCAAAATACCTTTAAAATATATATTCTTGTTTAACTTAGTAGCCTTTGCATTTGCAATCAATTGTCTTTCTGCAGTTAGCTCATTAATAGTTAAAAAATTAAAAGAAAACACAATAACAACCAAAATCCAGAATTTGTGTCTATTTTCCATCTTTATGTGGCTTTTTTTTGTAATTTATTACTCTATTTCTCTTTTTAAAGTCTTTCTCTACCTTTCTCTCTTTTCTCTCTGAAGACTATGTACCTTTTACAAACATTGTAACCCATTTACAGGTGTTTTTTAAATCTTAATCTGTTTTATTGTGAATCCTTAATCATTTTCTAACTAGAAGAGCTTTTTAAAATACTCTCACTCTCCTGCCACATAGTTTTTGCAAATATAGCTGAATCAGTAAGTTCTCTTAAAAAGACCATGTCTCTGTTCCTGGCCAGCAAACAGAGCACACCCAAGAATATACTGCTACTAAGAAACTGTCTTTGTTTCCTTTTTGTTCAAAATAAACAGAAATCTAAAATCAATCACATGCTATTGAGTCTTCTGTAAGATTTCAGGAACCCACCTGATTGTAGCTTAACTGCCTGCCGCCAATCTGCTGGCGACATTTTGAATGTGACCCGGACGCCATGCTTTCTTTGTACAATGACCCGCTTTATATACACAATTTGGAAGCTGCCTTTGCTCAGTTTCTGTTAAAACTCTTTTTAAATTTTCAGGCATTAAGTGGATAATCGACCCATGTTGGATGTCATCTCTTGAAATGTGGGTATCTTGGTCCCGGGTGGCCAGAGGCCCAGACCCACAGATCTGCACACCAGCTACCTTAGCCACCTGCTGCAGCTGCTCATGCCCCCAGAAATGACTCATACACTTATATTAACTTTATGCTGTTTGGCCTATGGTTCAGGCACATTGCTACCTAGCTCTTACATCTTAAATCAACCCATTTCCATTAATCTGTCTGCGACGTAGCCCGTGGCTCACCTGTGTTCCTTACATGTTGCTCCTTTGGGCTTCATCTCTGTCTCCCTGACTCTGCCCTGCTTCTCCTACCTATGCTCTGATTTCTCTTCCTACTTCTTCTATTGTGCTTTCCATGGCCCAAAACAGCTCCTTTATTTAAAGATTAATATTCACAGCATACAGAAAGGCATTCCCACATCACTATCTTTTTCCACTAAATATTTTTGGTCTCTGTGTGAAAAATAAAGTGTTCATGGGTGTGTAGGTTAATGTCAGGGTCTTCAATTCAATTACATTGATCCACAAGTCTGTTCTTATGCCAGTACCAGGCTGTTTTTATTACTATGGCTCTATAGTGTAGCTTAAAGTCAGAGATGGTGTTACCCTCTGAAGTTCTTTTTTTGAGGAGAACTGTTTTGGCAATATTGGGTTTCCTGTTATTTCATGTGAAGTTGAGTATTGTTCCTTCAAGGTCTGTAAAAAATGTGTTGGGATTTTGAAGGATATTGCACTGAATCTGTAGATTGTTTTTAGCAAAAGTGGCATATTTACCATGTGAATGCTAGGATATCTCAGTTATAACCTATTTCCAGTCTCCAGCTCTATAAATAAAATGCTAAAAATGTAATAGGCCAAATAAAGATAAACAAAGAGTCTGAAATACGGTTATTATTGTGTTTTTCTTAATTTTTAACTGTTAATGTGGTAATTTCAAAGACACATTTGTTTGTAAAGGCTGTTAAGTTAAACAAACATACATATTTTAAAGGTACCTTGACTTTGAAATTTTGGTCTAAGGATGTGTTGCTTGGGAAAATCAGTTCAGATTTTGTTTCCATAGAAGATGAGTACCTGTAGATTGCTTCCAGGCTAATGTGATTTAATTAAGGAAGACCCATGAAGAACTTCTGATAGGGAGAGATGGACACATCAGCTTCAAGGCTGTCAACTAAGGTGATCCAGGCTCAGGACACCTATAAATTTGCCTGGACCCCTAAATCAGCCGGAAGTTATAGTGGAAAGCTATGCCAAAGTTCAGAAAATGTTATTAGATGTTTGTTTCCATTATAAATGGTTAATTGTAATATTCAATCTCTTTCTAAGGTAAAAGGAGGCATACTATATAGGAATGATTAAAAAGAAAGATTATTAAATCTACTTTAATCTAAAAAATGGCAGTTAATCTTAAAGTAGTTTATATTCGTATGGATTTTGACTTACGAATAAACTTAAGGACAATTTTGTTATACTGTTTATACATTTCTACATTTTAAAAGACATTATGTTTACATAACTCATTTAAAATTGTAATGTATATTTAAGAAATACAGTATAGTTATCTATTATAACCAAACTTATAGATCTGTTAGTTAGGTTTTTATTTAGGTATACAAAGATATATTTTAATTAGGTAATCCTCAAACACTTCAAAGACCTACAGAATATGGCATTTAAAATACATTAAGAACTTAAACTTTCTAGACAGTGAGACAGGTCTGCTCCTGGAAGCAGGAATCTACTTCAAGGGAATTATGGTTATTGAAGAAACTCCATTTGGAATTTAGTTTCTTGGTAGTAAAAGTTAGCCACTGGGACAAGAAACTGTTCTTACCTCAAGTTCCCTGATAGTAAGCTGTATAAACTGGACATGCAGGACCCATAGGAAAGTAATCTTTGACCTTTGGCAGAACATGTCAAGATCGTCTTTCCTAATTCAACAGAAAAAAACTTCCAGACTTTCTTCAGAACACAAGGAGAAGTGACTTATGAAATATGCCAGAGTGGGAAGAGTGTCCTTCAAATCTACTGCTTCACTGAAAATTGTGCCAGAGACTGTAGGCTGGTAGACTGAAGAGGTCACACTGTTTTATAATGGGTGACTGTCCGGGCAGCCAGCTGTCATCTCTGTCAATTCTAGATTTAGGAATTTCCTGCACTTCCTGTTTACTTGGGTAATATATCCTCCTGTAGTTGTTGATGTAGTTGAAGATTAGATATTTATAAGTGTAGTTTTCCTTATTTATCTTAGAAGAGATATTAGATACAAAACTTTAGACTCACAAAAATAAAGTAGATGACAGAATATTTTCTTTAGTTTTGCTAAATACAAATATTATAAGTATAATTCTTGCTTGATAGCTGTTTTGTTATAAGAAATTTTGTTATGTTATAATTGAAACTTTTCTTTATGATTAGATAGGAAAGAGGAAATGAGTGGATGTCTTTCTGTATGTTGTGAATACCATTCAATAATAAAGGGACTGCTTGGGCCTATAGCAGAGAGGAGACAAGAAATCTGAGCATAGATAAGGGGGAATGAAGATAAATTCAGAGAGAGACATATGATCCAGCGACTCAAAAAGCAAGATATAAAGGAGTAGGTAAGCCATGGGCCATGTGGCAGGACAAATTAATGGAAATGTGTTGAATTAAGATGCAAGAGCTAACTACCATTATGCCTGAGCCATAGGCCAAGCATCAAATTATATAAGTATCTGAGTTATTGGGGGAGGGCAAGCAATGGCAGAAAGGTCTTGACTGAGGTACTAGGCCAAGCCATAAGCCTCATCTACAGAGAGCTGTGATGATATATTGTATGTTTTATTTAAAATTCCTGAAATATCAGAGAAGAGAGCCACCCATAGAACAAAACCAAGACAGTCAGAGAGTAGAGACCCACACACCCTTAATTCCACCATTCAGGAGACAAGAGTTCCTCTGGATTTCTGTGGGTTCAAAGCCAGGTGGTACTGGCACATACCTATAATCAGAGCATTAGGAAAGTTAAACCATGAAGTGAGCTAGCTGGGCAGAGAAAGAGCAAGGAGTTTGGCTTTGACTGCATTCCCTTTGAGCTGAGGACTGAGTATTACTGACTCTATGGATTTCTCGGGAGCTGGTAGGTGAGAAGTAACTGTGACTTATTTCTCTTCCTCTCTACTATTTCAGCTTTCCCCCAAATATATAGCTCTGGATTTTTATTATAATACCGGATAGAATTTCTGCTGTAGATCACCACATTGATTTCCAAAATACAACAATTTAGCCCTCCTACCAGCAGTAGAGCACTCTTACTTCATATCCTCTCCAATACTAGTGGTCATCATTCTGACAGTTATAATACAGAATCTCAAGAGTCATTTTGATTTGCATTTCCCTTATGGATCAGGATGTTTAACAATTCTTAGGTTTATATTAGCTATTTAAGGTTCCTCTGTTGATAATTTTCTGTTTAGATCTGTACTTCAATTTTAAAATGTGTAATTATTTTTTATATCTATATTTTGAGTTCTTTGTATATTTTGGATATGTTAGATGTAGGGTTGAGGAAGATCTTTTTTCCATTCTGTAGGCTATTGTTTTGTCATATTGATCATGTCCATTGCTTTACAGAATTTTTTTTCAGCTTCATGAGGTCCCATTTATTAATTGTTGATCTCAGTGTCCATGTTACTGTTATTATATTCAGGAAGTTGCCTGTTATATCAATGTGTTTAAAGCTTTTTTCCAATTTCTCTTTTGTCAGATTCAGTGTGACTGGATATATGTAGAGACTCTTAATCCACTGTCAGAGATTTTGTACAAGGAGATAGATTTAGATCTACTTTCACTATTTTGTATGTTGATAGATGAACATCGTTTGCTAATTTTTTTTTTCTATTGGCTAATTTTGACTTCTAGGTATGTTGATTTATCTTGGGGTTTCTATATGTTTTTATGTTAATATCATTCTGATTATATTAGTATAGCTCTATAGTAGAGCCTGAAATCAGGGATCATGATGCATCTGGAAGTTCTCTTATTGTAAAGAATAGCTTTAAATACCCTGTTTTTTTTTTTTTAAATATCCTATTTGAAGTTGAGTATTGCTCTTTCTAAGGTTTGTATAGAATTGTGTTGGAATTTTGATGGCATTGGTAGCAAATTTGTAGATAGCTTTTGTTAAGATGGCCTTTTTACTAAGTTAATCCTATACATCTATGAGAATAAGAAATAGTTTCAGCCTCTATGTCTTTTTTCAAATTCTTTCTTCAGAGAGTTAAATTTCTTGTTGTACAGGTCTTTCACTTATTTTATCAGAGTTACCCCCAAGATATTGTACTATTTGTGTCTTAATGAAGAATATTTTTCCTCTGAATTCGTTCTCAGTCTGAATATCATTTTTAAATAGGAGGGATACTGATTTTTCAGTTATTTTTCTATCCTACCAGGTGACTGAAGATGTTGATTAGCTATAGGAGTGTCCTGGAGGAATTTTAGGGTCACTTTTGTATGCTATCATATCACCTGCATTTAGCAATATTTTTACATCTTCCTTTTTATTTTGAATTACCTTGATCTCCTTTTGATGCCTAATCACTCCAGCTAGTATTATATGAGTACTATATTGATTAGATGTAGATAGAGTGAATAGCCTTGTCTTGTTTCTGAGTTTAGTCAAATAGATTTGAGACTCTATCTATTTAATTTGATACTGGATATTGGCTTGCTTTATTTTCCCTTCATTATAAAATTGTGTCTCCGATCTCTTCATGTCTTTTGTCTTGGTGTATTGTTAAAACATTGTCAATAGCTTTTCCAGAATCTACTGAGGTAAAATTATAGTTTGCTTTTTCTTTCAATTTGCTTATATGATATATTTCGATACATTTAACCATTCTTGGACCCTTGGGATGAGGCCAACTTGATCAGGGTGGATAATCTTTTTGATGTACTTTGGTTTTAGTTTGTGTTTACTGAGTATTTTAGCATAATGTTCATGAATGAAATTGCTCTGAAATTCTCTTTATTGAGTCTTATTGTGGTTCAAGAATCAGGGTGATTGCTTGGAAATGTTCCCTCTATTTCTATTATGTGGACTAATTTAAGGAGTTTTTATTTTTTCTTCTCTTTAAAAACATGGTAGAATTCTGTTGTGAATCCATTCAGCCCTGAGCATGTTGTAGTTGTTGGGAAATTTTAATGACTGATTTTATTTCCTAAGGGCTTTTGGGTCTATTTAAATGTTCATCTGGTCTTGATTTAACTTTTCTATGTGGTACCTTTTTTTTTTTAAAAAAAAAAAAAGTCTTTCATTTTTTTAACATTTTTCAAATTGCGGAGAATAGGATTTTGAAATATGATCTGTTGAATATGATCTATTGATTAATTTAGATTTCCCCAGTGTCTATAGTTTTGTCCCTTTTTCATTTTTGATTTTCTTAATTTGAATATTATCTCTCTGCCTTTTAGTTAGTTTGAATACAGGCTTATTTTTATTTTTTTTCAATGAACCAATTCTCTGGGTTTTTTATTCTTTACCTTGCTCTTTTTGTTTCTGTTTTAAAGATTTCAGCCTTCAGTTTGATTGTTTTCTGAAGCTTACTCCTATGTTTTTTTTTTCCTTCTTTTTGCAATATAACTTTCAGGTGTGTGATTTAAACTTCATTCATAATACCTTTAAAAGCTTTGTTGCCCTTACATTTTGGGCATTGATGTTCAGAATTGAGACTCCATCTAGGTGGATATCCTCCTCCATTTGTTGAATTAATTTTATTTTGAAGTCTATTTTATGAGATATTAGGACATACACGCCAGCATACTTCTTAAATCTACTTGATTGAATTTTTTTCTAACCATTTACTCTTTGGTAATTCCTGTCTTTGAAGTTGATGTTTGTTCTTGTATGTAGCAGAAGGATAGATCCTGTTTTCATAGACTTTGTTGCCCAGTGTCTTATAAATGTAGTTTTTCTTCTAGTACTTTCTGTAGTGATGGGCTTGTGGATAGATATTATTAAAATTTATTATTTTTTCATAAAATATTGTGTTTTGCCATCTATGATAATTGGAAGTTTTGTCTGGGATAGTATTCAGTGATGGCATTTGTGGTCTGTAAGTGTCTACAAAACATTTGTCCAGGATGCTTCAGCTTTTGTAATCTTTACTGAGAAGTTGGGTATAATTCTGGTCTTCCTTTATATGCTGCTTGATCATTTTCCTTTCCAACTCTTAATATAACTTCTTTATTCTTTATAATGTATGTTTATTGTTTTGATTATTATGTAGCAACAAGACTAGCTTGTTCCCCTTTGATCCAGGCCATTTAGTGTTTTGTAACCTTTTTGTCCCTTTATAGGTATGTCCTTTCAGAGTATGAGTGCTTTCATTTATGATTTTGTTGAATATATTTTCTGTACCTTTTATCTGTAATTTTTTTCTTCTATTTCTATTAGTCTGAGGTTTGGTTTTTACATGTTTTCACTAATTTCTTAAATTTTTTGTTTGGGGAAATTATTGAATTTAACCTATTTAGTTCTATTTCTTCTTCATATCTTCAATATCTGAATTCCTCTTTAATCTTGTTTATCTTGTTGAAGATGTGTATTTATTTATTGGGCATTTTAGAAAAAAAAATGTCTAGAATACCAGAGGATAAGCCACCTACAAAGCTAAGTCCAGGGAATAGTGACCCACACCTTTAATTCTATCATTTCGCATACAAAAACATTCTGGGTCTCTGTGAGTTTAATACCTAGCAGCCAGGCAGTAGTAGCTCACACATTTACTCCTAGCCCTAGGAAAGTTGAATCAGGAACTAAAATAGCTGATCAAATTACATAAGGCAGGAGAAAGAGGACGACAGAACATTTTATCTGAGTGACCACTGATTCTCAGGACCTGTGAAGATAGAAATTTCTCTATTAACCCTAACGAGTTTGGTGGGTGAGAAATTGGCTGTGATTTGTTTTCTATCTTTCTAACATTTCTGACATCCCAGCTTTCTCCCAATATCTGACTCCAGGTTTTTATTATAATATATTTATTAAATTCTTTCACTGAAATACTTATTTCCTGTAAAAGGTACCCTATCATCTTTATAAACTTGTTTTTAAGATGTTTTTCTCATGTGCTTCAGCTGTGCTTGAATTATACAGTCTTGTTCTTGTGGTACCATATTGCCCTTTTGGTTGTTGAATATATTTTTACACTGGCATTACACTTCTGAGTTTGGGATGATTATAATTATATATTTTGTTGTTGTTTCTGTTGGATGAGTGATGTGGGATGTCTTTCTGTATGCTGTTAATGCCATTCATTAATAAAGAGACTGCCTGAGTCTCTGGCAGGACATCTTAAAAAGAGGAAGGAAATCTAAGCAGAGATACAGAGGAATGAGGGTGGAGTCAAAAGAGAGGCGATCCATCTGCTCAAGAAGCAAAATGTAAAGAAATAAGTAAGCCATGGGCCACTTGGCAAGATATATTAATAGAAATGGGTTAAATTAAGATGTAAGGGCTAGCTAGCAATATGCCTGAACCATAGCACAAACATCATATAATTAATATAAGACTTTGTGTTATTATTTGGTCTGCTGGTTCAGATTTCAGGGCTAGGCTGGGCCAGAAACCTCATCTACAAATGGGTTTTTTATTTCTTTATTTTGTTTCCTTTATCATAGTTTGTTGTGAATTGTACAGGTTTCTGTTGATTTTCAGGTCTTTAGGTCCATTATGATTGTCTATGATGGGGTTAGTGTGCCTAGTTCCTGGTCTGACTGGTGAGGACTATACCTGTGCCTATGAAGTCTGTTCTTCCAACTGATATGGATTGTGCCTATGCCCATGTAGTTTTCTGGAGTTTCAGGGAGAGGGCAGGCCACATGGAGGATGACCAAGTGAATGAGGTTGTATAGCAAAGTGGGTCTTGGAAGAATAGAATACAGTGAGTAACAGCAGTGGCAAAGTCCCTCGCCTGTTGGCCAGCTGTTGAGGACTACACCAGAGCAGTAAAGTTACACCAGAGTTGTAGGTCAAGCTGAGCTGTCTTGCTGGGGCTGATACGAAAGAAAGATTCTTAAGGAATATGCCCTGGTGTTTGTGGTCTTGAGAGTGGGACAGTTTAGCTGAGAGGCCAGTCACTCACCTCTAACTAGTATGGGTTTTGTTTATGCCTGTGAAGCCTTCTGGTGTTACAGGGAAAGGCTGGTCACAGAGAGAATTTTTTATATTTTTACCAGGTTTATTTTTTATAAATAAGAAACATTAGTAAATATAACATTTTCCGTCTTATTTCAATGTCTTCCAAAGAGACTCTCCAGCACTACATCTTCCCTTATATCGGTCCATAAGAAATATATATTTTATTAGCACCATCCCAAGACATGCCACTTGTAACACTAATATTACATTTCTCTTTTAATATATGCTATGTTAGCATATTTTCACAGTATAAAATAGTATGTTTGACAATTCCACTTTTATGCAAGTGTGTGAGGAACAGTGATATTATGTAATAGTTTTTTTTTCTAATTTGCTTTTGACCCTCTTTCTCCTTTCACTGATTTTCTGCTTAACGTTAATAGTTTCCCAATGAGTTTCTAATCTTTATGTTTATCTTTAATCCCATGTGTAAAATAAAATATAAACTCATTCTGCTTGTGAATCTGATTTTCTTTTTTTCTAAATATGATGCTATGATAGTAAGTCTATTGTTGTAAAAACTGATGTAAATGAATGCCTTCAATGGTGAAAAATATTTTAATATATATGCAATTCTTCTTCTTAAGCTTTTTAATTATTAGTTAACTGTTAGATCAACTGTCAGTGGGAACCAAGGTGTATATTATAGCCTGATCAGTGAGAACATTGCCACAATGAACATAGCCATTTGAGTATATTTCTGAATGCTGACTTTTATTTCGGGGGAGTGTATTCAAAAGTGTGTTATACCTCTATAATACAGTACTTCTATGTTTACGTTGAAATGAAGTTTGTTGGTTTTCATAGTTGTTACAGTTTCACACATCTCATTACACTTGTTATTGTTATATCCATTATAGTGAAAGGAAGGATGTTGCGGCTGTATTATTATTTATTCTTTCTTTTTTTTTATAATATCTATGATGTCTAAAGTTATTGAACATTTTTCATGGGGATATTGGGCACAATATAGAAAATGTTGTTCTTGCTAACTATTTACATAATATATCCTGTTTGTCTATTTTTCAAACATTTACCTACTCATTTACCTATATATTTATTGTGACATTTTCTGTTGCTCTTCATTTTTACATGTATATATTGTATATTAATACCCTACAAAATATTGTTTAGCAATGACCTGATCCTGTTGTGTAGTCTGACTCTTTAACTGTCTTGTTTTCTTTACAATGCAGAAAATATTTAGCTCTATGAAGTTTTATCTGCCAATCTGTTTTATCAATTCTGAAGTGACTGGACCTTTACACAGAGAATCACTACCTGTCTCTGCATTTTGAAGCCATTCTTCTGTTTGCTTTCATTAGTTAGAAATACCCAGCTATTATATTAAGGTTTTTGAATCACATAGTATTGAGTTTTGTGCAGCATAAGATTAGATAAAACCTAATTTTATTCTTTTACATGTGAAAATTCACTTTTCCTCTGGAACTCGTTGAAGGGATTTCTTTTCTCCAATGTGTGTTTTTGACACATATTGACACACATTTTCTTTTCTTCTTAGGCTTTAGCTTTGTAGGTTTATTTCATAGTCTTTTTTTTTTTTTATTGTATCCCATTAGATTGTACTTGTACTACACTGCTGTAGTTTTACAATATAAAACTTATATTGTGATATTTATACAAGGCATTTATTTTTGAATATACGTGTTTCTCTGGTTGTGCCTTGAGATGCCCACATAAATGTTATCATACATCTCACTCCTTGGAACTCCTCTTTTTCTAAAAGTTGTAATTAAAATCTTTTTTAATAAACATAATTTCAATTAAATACAAAAGAAAATATTCCATAAATTACTAACCAAAATGTGCTTTGATATGTATTTTTGAATGTATTATATATATATATATATATATATATATATATATATATATATATATATCTATAAGGAATGACAATGAGCTTTTAAAACTACTGCATTGAATGATACACTCACTGCCTCTCATAGTGAGTATTTTCACACTGTTAATTTTGCCATCAATATATGAAAGAATTCTATCATTTCATTATCTTCTTAAATTTCTTTAGTGTTATAAAATTTTTATTGAGTATTTTTAATACATTTGTTTATGTTTATTTTTAGGTTGTGTTAGAGTGGTAGGAGGCTTCTGTGATTCTGACTGTTTTCCAGATTTCTTTTATATTAAATATATTTGGTATACAGAAATGCTATGATAATGTGTAAGTTGATTTTGGAATTTTCTGAAGATATTTGTCATATGTGAAGGTATAAAAAGGCACACATATAGAGATCAGAATAAAACTTATGAGAGTCTATTCTTTCTTTCTTCTGTGTTGAATCTGAAAATGAACTAATGTCATAAAGCTTGACAGCCAGTGTCTTTACATGAGAACCCACTCATATTCTTCTGATTTGCTAATACGGAACAGATCCCAAGACCCTACAATGGTACCACACAATTTAGTATGAGTCATTTTATTTTAACTGGTGAATTTTAGACAAAAAGCTAAGAATACCCAAGCTGCAAACCACAACCCATGAATAGCTTGGGATCAGAAGGAACTTAAGAAAGACATCCAGAGATTCCCCTAGAAAGAAAAAACAGAGAAGATCACCTTAACTAATAGGGATCATAATCTGTTGCAACCTAGAAGAGGTGGGAGCAAATAATGAGAGAAGGAGATGGTTGAGTGAGAAAAGCAACAAAGAGGGAGAAAAAAAGATATGGATAGAGGAAGCCAGTGTGGGGTACGAAAGAGACTGGGTGCTATGGAAACCTACAGTTACTCACAGGATGTCACTGGCTAGTTCTCCAACCAGTAGTGGAGGGTGTGCTTAAAGAGAACTTCAAATGAATAAACACCCCAAGTGCCATCACAGAACCTACATCCAACAATGAATAGTGGTAGAGGCAGAGATCCATGGCTGAGCACTGGGCCGAGCTACTGGTCCAGCTGAGAGCAAGGGAGGAGAGTCTATATGTGCAAGGGGATACGGATTATGAGGAAAGTTCCCACAGTAAGGGATGGCTGTTCCACTGGGGAGCTAATTGATTCAAGATCAGCCACTGGAGATCCATCAGGAGAAAGAGCTGGACCCTGAAGGGGAGGCAGCTTTCAATTTGCATTATGTATGTAGATCATCAAGAGGTGGAATCAGACTGTGTACATGGACTTGCACGTTGGAGCCCATTCTCTGCAGAGGAACACTGAATCCAGTCTTGATTTTGGGATAAGAAAATCAGACTTGCCTGGAGTGGATGTGCCATGCTGAGCTTACTCATCTTGAGACTTCTTTCCCTTTTGGTAGAGGGTTGGGGGATGGGAAGGGAGGAGACTGAAGGCTGACTGGGAGGGAGTACCACATTTGAGTAACTGAATAAGAATAAACTTATCTGAGTGCTTTATTTATCCTGGCTAGATTTTATAGTGCGGAGAGGTGTTATGCATAATATCAGAGAGAAAGTAATCATTAATCTTATTCAGTTGTGAACTCGGAGATGGTCAGGTAAAACATAACAACAGATAGCTCTTCAGCTATTAGAAGTTGATAGTTCCCGGTCAGGATTATATTTTAAAAGTGCATCCACTGATAGATCAACTCTACTACAATAGAAATTCATAATTCCAAGATAACATTGGCAACACATATTGGATTTTATGTGCTTAAAATCTAAATATGATGATATAATGTTGTGTAGATAAGATATAAGGTGTTAGATCTGTGAGAAGCTGTGGAAATAAAAGATATGATTAAAAATATATATACAAAATAATATAATAATGATAAAAATACTCAGAGAATACTTCTATACTATCAATATAGCTCCTCGTCAGTATTTATTATTAATTTGGTTCTGAGTGATTCTCATTCTGACTGGGGTTAGATGGCATCTCAATGTAATTTGAACTTTCATCTCTTGTACTGGCTAAAATTTCAATCATTATAGAGAATAAAAGCAGTAATTAGAAAACAGTATTACCTCATTTATGATTGTAAAGGATCCCTCCAGTTTTCCTATGGAAAAGCAAATATGGACTCTAGCCATTAATTATGCTTATTTTAATATTTTTATTTTATGGGTTCACTGATATTTCTTTCTGTTTTGTATCTTAGGTATTTGCAGTTTTTGCTTCTTTATTTTTAATATACAAAAATATGTCTTTATGTTCTAGTCTATGTTCTTTTATTTTCTCAATTTTTCTCACTATATAAACATTATGGGTGTTGGGATATTAGAAAAATTTAAAGGGAAAAAAGAATTGATTTAATCAAATTATATCATATAAATACATAAAATTTTCTAAGAATAAAAACTGAAGAGAACAAACAGCTTTACCTTATTCTATATTAGCCAGTGATGCTTTCTCCTGCAGCAGATGGGAGCAAGTAACAAAGACTCACAGTGGAACATTATTTGGAGAGTTAAAGACCTTTGAATACTCAATCATAAATGGGATATCTCCATCAAATCCCTCACTTCAGAGTTCAGTGAACCACACTGAAGAGAAGTGTGAGGATTCCCAGCACACAGCAGCCACGTGGTAAAACAAATATGTCACCTGGTGAGATTAGAATTCCTGACATGTAGTGACCATGTGGTAAACCCAACATGTCACCGGCAGAATGCGCCATGTATGGAGGGCACATTCCCAGGTGTAGCTACATAAATCCATGCCCATCCATCCTCTTAGAAAGAGCTGCCATATAAAAGTCTGTCCCTTTTTCTCTTCTGCTTCTCTCCCTTGTACCTGCTCAGCAATTCTCCTGAATAAACTCTAGTGTGGCATCAGGTAGTGTATGTCCGATCTCACACACAAAATCAACAAGAAGGAAAGATTTTAAGTCATAGCAGATGGAGGACCCCACAAAAATGACCTTTAGTATCAAAAAATCAAAGCACATAGGAATTGATAGTAATGCAGGACCTACACGAGTCAGCAAAAAGTCCTTTGAAAACATATTATAGCTTTTAGTTTATGGAACACCTAAATATGAGAATGAGTGGGCTTTGATTTCTATTTCTTCTTTTGGAGTTCTTTTCTCTCTCTTGGTTTGCCTTGTCCAACTTTAATTTGATAGGTTTTGTTCTGTATTAATTGTACATATTTTGTTATTTCCTCTTAAAAGTCTTAAAAAATGTTCTTTTCTATTAAGAGACAGAAAGAGATTTGATCCACATGGGAACTGTTAGGAGTAGAGGGAGAGAAATTGTAATCAGTACTTATTTTATGAGAAAAGAATCTAGGGAAGAAGAAACAAAAATACGTCTTAAATTAAAGGAGAAGTAGAAAGAAATTTTAAAATTTAAAAATTTGATGTCAACTCATATAGTGCAATTGTGACACATATAATGTACTCACGTGTAACAAAATGTTCTGCCAGTGCTTAATACTTTATTTCACTATGGTTGCATCCAATAAGGAATCCTGAGATAGTTTTTTCGATGAATTATATTTTCTAATTTATAAGAATGGAAGGGAGAAATAACTACTTTGTACATGTGGCATTTATACATCATTGTAAATTAACAGAATGAGATCATTATACTTCTTTGAGTACTGCTGTAAGGGAAATTATGAACACCAAGAAGTTTCTTACCAATTTGCAAAATGCAAAAAAAAAAAAATAAATAATCAGAAGCCTTTCTCACAGTCCAGAATAAAATTGGAAACTTTCATTTCTTTTAGATATTGCAGATTTTATTATTTAGCAAATGCAAGGTCTAAATGTCTGGCTTCTAGGTATGTTGATGAGTGAGGTCCGGCTTTCGTGCATGTAGGTTCTCACTGTAACTCTAAATACCCCTCCAAGATGTTCAGTATCATGTCTTTCATTATGAAGTCTTCCAGAGGTGTGAGGGATCTAATACATTTCTGAGTACCTTGTTCAAGATTTATGCTTCTTTTCACATCTGATATGAACTGATCTGAGCCTTACAACATTTACTTTCAAAGGTAGCATATTTCAAGAATTGTGATATAACATATAATCAAAAAGAACAAAGCACCTTTTCTTCCTTTTGTAAAGAATTTTATGTGTCTTAACTCTAACATGTTACATAATTGCCTGTCCAAAACCTTTTTTTCTGTTTACATTAAACTATGAATAACATTATGCATTATACAATGCTTAAATCAAAAGGAATATCATAACATTGATTTTATTGCTTATGTATTTTGTTTCTTGCTTTCAGAAAGAAAGTTTTGCCTTCATAAGCTCATATTTGGAACAAAAAAAGCATGTTCAGTACATAGTATCCTGGCTCTTTTATTTTAAAATAGAGTTGCTTTCATTTCCATATGAGGGTAGCCATCTTTATAGTTATTCGGGGACCTGAACTATGATTTCATAAGGAAAGATTGATACTCACCCTTCCAATAATGCACTAGAGGCAGTCAGTACTTCCCTTTAGGTGCAAAATAGAAGTTTATACACAAATCATTGTACTCTAGAGAGCATTCCCTGAGCAGCCTCTTATGAGTCATTTTTCACTCGATTAAAGATGACTAATTATATTTAATGGAAGATTTTAGAGAATTTCTTATTTTATTTTATGCTTATGACTGTCTTTACTGAATTTTCACATGCTCATGTGTGCATGCTTGAAGTCTGATGAGGCCAGATGAGTTACAGCCTGCATTGAGAGGTCATATGGGTTGATAGAATGGAACTTATATCCTCTGAAAAATCATCAGTTGCTCTAAACCTCCAAGCAATCTCTCATGCCCCTAATACTGTATTTAAAAAAAAGAAACTCATCTACTAATTAATTTAAACTAAGAAATAGAAATGTTGGTTCTTCTCTGGTATTGAAGCTTAAATTAATGCTATAGTACATCTGTATACAGCGAAATGTTTAAAATGAAAATAAAATGTCCATTTTGAAGAATTACTCTAAATGTCTCATGGGTGACATTACTAAGCATCACATTCAGACATATGCATGTTAACCCGCAAGCAATTAATATATTTCCTCTTGAATATGTTTGTAGCACTGTTAGATCCACTGTGAGTTTCAGACTGAGTAGAGCACTGGCCGAAGAGATAACAGCATCAGATACCAGGATAATTAATGCATTCATTTAGTTCTAAATTTCTTAGGGTATAATGGCATAAGTTTAGAAAAAATTGAGAAACACAACTCTAATATTCAGAAATTGATATGTACTTTCAGAATTTTAGTTATTGTTCATGTAAATGCTTGTGTAATCTGATATCAAAAATTGAATTGATATATCTATATATATACATAAAACTACAAACCAATACAGTGTTAATGCTTGATTAATAATCATTAAAATAACATACACAGCATGTCAGAAAATTTGATATTCTGATCACAGACTACTTTCCAACTATCATATAAAGTAAAATTCCAAGGGAAATTTATTATTGTAAGAATAAATTATTTATTAACTTTGTATAGTTATAAATTAAGATTATTAATAATAATTTTTAGCTATCATGTAAATGTGTAGTGTGTTTTATGGAAGAAAATAGAATATAGAAAGAGCAAACAGAGAAAAAGTGACAAATTACATGTTCTTTAGCAACAGAGACAATGACCAATGATTGTTTTGAAATTGCTATTTACATCAAAAAGTAGACTGCTTTTCATACAAAATGATAAGCCTAGACCTCTCCTCATGAATGAAGATATGGGGTGTTTTTCTTATACTTAATACTTGGTAATAAAATAGATGGCACATTTGTGTAGTTAGTAATTTTCCTACTCAAGTATTCAAATTTGTCACCAAAATTCTGTTAAAATGTAAATACTATGAGTAGTATTTCTCTGTATTTTCATTTTCCTGTGTTGAAGCTTTCATTAAAAATGGAAATGCATATGCCAATTGATGACAGAGTGCTTTTAGCTCAAAGCAGTGATTAACACTCTGATAAATGCTTGGGATACAGGGACAGCAAGGGAATTGGGGTTTGTAGTATAAAAACATGTTTTGTGTGTTCAGTGGAGGTGGTTGAGTGGGTTGAGTATCTGTTGTGGAGAGGCCAGAACCCAAGATTAGATTCACGGCACCATCATAAATGCTGATCTTTGGAAGAGCACGTCTGCAACACCAGAATAGGGAGCGAAGAGAAGTAAACCTCAAAAGCCTGGTGGCCTGCCATTCTAGCACAAATGGTGGGAACTTGGCTCAGTGAGAGGGGTTTCTATCAAAAAATTAAGGAGGAAAGCAATAGAAAAGCTCAACTGAAATCAACCTCTGTCTTTTATGTGCTTGTGTTTTCACACACACACACTCAAACACACACACTCATACACACGCACACACGCGCACACATTGAGACAGTGAGCCCATAAAGCCTCCTCACCTTACATTAAAAAGGATTTTACTCATTACAAAAGTAAAGCTGGGCAAATAAATTGCATGGAGTGCTTAGGGAGCCAGAAGTCAAATGATTCCCATATACTATTAGTAAGTATTCCCTGTATTTGTTATTTTACAAATTAATATAAATTATTACATATAACTTTTAAAACATGTATTCTCCACTCGATGAAAATCAATACTGTTGTATTACTTGCTCTAACAAAATACTATATATTGGACATCTTCCACAATAATGACTGTTCCACAATAATAAAAATAGTATTTTTCTAGGGTGATACCTTGATTTTAATAGCAAATTTCTGATAGTTTCCCACCCAAGAAGGGAAGCAAATAATGTTTGTTTGTGTATGTGTGACTGTGTGTGTATGTGCACACACGTGTGTGTGTCTGCACATTCACACATGTGAACGACAGAAATCCATGTTTATTCAATCTCTTCTCTATTTTCTTTTTTTGCTGCTTTTTATGGAAGAACCTGTTCCTAAAAGTAGATCTCATTAGTTTCTCTTGGTTTGCTGGGCAGTGCTGGCCAAAGCACACTATTATCTTCTTGTGTTCATTTTCACAGTTTAGCAGTACTAGGTATGTGCCACTGAACTAGCTTTTAAGTAAGTGATATATCTGAATTTGACTTTTCTTATTTCTGAAGTGTTTTGTAGAATAAACTACTTCTAAGGACACTACTTTCTTTCTTTCTCTCTCTCTCTCTCTCTCTCTCTCTCTCTCTCTCTCTCTCTCTCTCTCTCTCTCCCTCCATCTCTCTCTCTCTTTGTACAGTTTTAAAGGTTCTATTATGGTGACTCTACTGTAATGACTTTACCTGAACCCAGGCGTTTCACAATCTAATTTGTTAATTCTATGGCATTAGGAATCAGGGTCTAAAATAATTGGTTTTTTTTTTCCCAGATACAACATTTTTTAGTCTTTAACAGATTTTTCATCCTAAAAAAGTAAAATAAAATAGTATTCTTTGATGTTAACAACTAAATTATGTCAAAATTATCAATTTACTTCTCATCAAAAATATTTTTAAGATCTTATAATTAAATTTATTTTGTATTTTAGTTATGCTGATTTTTGAGATTGCATTTTAATTCCTCCATTTCATGCTTCTCTTTGGTACATCCAACCCTTTCTGCTCTCCTTCAAGATCAAACTTACTTTTTATCAATTGTTATTGCATAGATATTTGTTTTTGCATATACACAAATATGCCAACATATGACCTATTGTGTTACTTTTTAATTATCTGTATATGTATATGTGAGACCTCAACCTCCTACTCAGAATTACTAGTAATCACAGAGGTGAGAAGATGGCAGTTGGTTCCCTGGAATAGAATTTATAGGCTATTGTAAGTTTCTGACTTGACTATTGGAAATTAAATTTAGGTCCTCATTAAAAACATTACACACATAACCATTAAGTTTTTTTTTCCAGCCTTGTAACATCTGATTTTTATCTAAGCACATATTATCCCTGAATTTAAAACGTTTTTAAAAAGTAACATTGGTCAGCAATTATGAGTGTTGAAGTTCTCATTCTTTTCAGATAATAATTTATTAAAAGAAAACAATAACAAATACGAAGGTTGTTGTAATGAGGTTTCTTTGTTCACAGGGGGCCAGAGGTCCAGATGCACAGACCTGCAGCCCCAGACCCCTTAGCCGCCCACAGCTGATCAGGCACCCAGAAATGACTCAGACGCTAATATTAACTTCATGCTGTTTGGCTATGGCTCAGGCACATTGATACCTAGCTCTTACATCTTAACTCATTCTCATTAATCTGTCTGCCATGTGGCCTGTGGCTCACCTGTGTTCCTTACATGTTGCTCCTTTGGGCTTCTGGCTCGGTCTCCCTAACTCTGCCCTGCTTCTCCCACCTATGCTCTGATTTCCCCTCCTACTTTTTCTATGGTGCCTGTTATGGGTCAAAACAGTTCCTTTATCTAAAGATTGATATTCACAGCATACAGAAAGACATTCCCACACCAGGAGGTAGATGTAGAGAAAAAATAAATCTTACACAATGCTGGTGCAAGGTAGAGTTGTCTAGCTACTATGAAAATCAGAATGGACTAAAGAAAAAAAAAACCTGCCATATAATACAGTAATAATACTCCTTGGTATTTTTCTGAAGGGATAAAGTTTTACAAAGCACACAGACTCCTACCTACTCATACTGACTAGCACTCTTCAAAATTGTTAAGTATTGTAACAATCGTCATTCCTGGTGTTCGTAACATAGAAACAGAATATATATGCTATTAAAACAATAAAAAAATGAAATCATGTCTTGAGAGAAAATAGTAAATATCTGGCTAGGTTTATGTCCTCTCTCTTGTTTTTGAATAGATAAAACCAATGTAGAAAATTTCAATCTTACCAAAGAGATCAAAAGATTCAATGTAATCCTCATTAAAATCCCAACACAATTCTTCAAATATTTCCGAAGAGCAATACTCAATGTCATATGGGAGAAAAAAAAAGATCGCCAAAACAATCATTTATAATAAAGAAACTTCTGTAAGCATCACCATTCACAACTTCAAACCCTACTCTAGAGCTATAGCAATAAAACAATTTGGTTTTAGCATAAAAAACAGATACATGGATCAGTGGAATCAAATTGAAGACCGGGACATTAATACACCCAAGTATGAACACTTTATCTTTGACAAAAAGCCAAAACTTTGCAATGAAAAAATGAAAGCTTCTTCAACAAATATTGCTGGCACAACTGGATGGTGACATGTAGAAGAATGCAAATGGATCTATATCTATCATTCTGCATAAAACTCAAGTCCAAATGGATCAAAGACGCCAACTTCAATCCAGTTATACTGAATCTGATAGATGAGCACACAAGTAGTCTTGAAGGCATTGGCTCAGAAGTCCCTGTCCTAATTATATCAGTAGCACAAACATTGAGAGCAACAATTAATGAATGGGTCCTTCGGAAACTAAGAATCTTCTTTAAGGCAAATTATACACCAGTAAGACAAAATGGAAGCCTACAGAATCACAAAATTATCTTCACCAACCCTACATATAAAAGAGAGCTGATATACAAAATTTGTAAAGAACTCAGGAAACTAGACATCAAAAAATTCACTGCAAACACTTGATACAGATCTAATTAGAGAATTCTTCACAGAAGCAGCTCTCAAATTACCAAAAGACACATAAAATTTCTAAATAACCCAAGACAGTAGGGAAATGTAAATAAAAACAACTCTGAGAACTATCTTATACCTGACAGAATAGCTAAGAAAAAAACACTGATGACAGCTTATGCTAGAGAGGTTGTCAAATATCTTTTCATGCAACATATTTGGATCATGACTGTCCCCTTCTCCAGTTTCCCTTATTTTCTCCCCATCTACCTTACCACCCAACTTCTTGTCTCTATCTGTGTTTCTATCTCTGTATCACCCCCTCTCAACAAAAGGAGCTAATGGATATTGATCTTATATACTGTAAAGATTTGTCACTGGTTTTGGTTTAATAAAATGCTAATTGGCCAATAGTAAAGCAGAAAATATACTTGGGGCACCCAGACTATGAAATTTCTGGGAAGAAGAAAATAGATGCCAGCCAGATGCAGAGAAAACAGTTCGAGACTTCTGAACTGAGTACAGATACAAAGCCATGTGGCTAAATATAGATAAGAATTTTACGTTTAAGTCTGAGGTCTAGATAGTAATATGCCTGAGCTACTGGTCCAGCAATTGCTATAAAATTAGGCCTCCCAGTCAATTATTTTGGAAGTATTTGACAGACATTTTAAAATTTTTGGCAAGACATAAACTTTTGACTGCAAAGGGGACTCCTATATGATATACGCACATCCACATTAATTATAAGAAAATTAAAAACAGTTCTAGAGCACAGAAACGGAGCCAAAAATTGGTTCCTAGTTTTGTCTCTCAATCGAGTTTTGATATAGATTGGTGTGGCCTTGAGCTACAACATGGTCGGTTCCTGCAGACTCATAGGAGTTTGGTAGATATAATCGTAGGCTGCATATGACCAATATAAAGTTAAGGTTACTGCTTATACAGACAAAAATGGAACAGAGTTAAACACAGCCTCTTAAAAGCAGCATTTTCTCAGGTGGCTTCTGCTGGCAACAAGCACAGGCATGACTTTTTAAGAGAGGCTTCTTGATTCAGTGTTAGCCTCTAAAACCTTGAGGCCCGGAGACCCTTTTGCCCTGCACTTAGATGAGGTTTACAAGAAACAGGCAACGATACTCTAGTTGGTGGCAGTGTGGACCCTAAAAAGTCCCATAGTTTCAGGGGGTAAACATGGCTCCTGCCAGTACCTCTACAATAAAACTAAACTCTCACAGACCAAGGAGCTGGGTGGGACAAACTTCCAAAGCCGAAGCTTCAATCCTAGACATGCTGTTTATCAGATAAAAGGCCTGTCTTGTCAGAAAAAAAACAAAAAACAAAAACAAACTAGAAATATAGAATAAAAAGAGATTCAGCTGAAAAACAAAATTCTCTAATAGTTTACAATGTACTTTAAAATATAGATAGGCTTTAGGGAGAGAAAAAAAATTTAAAAAGTCCAAGAACAGAAATAGATACAAACTAATAATAATCATGTTAAGATTGAAAATATGCAGAAAGTCTATAATACTGTATATTATGGTTTTTTTTTTTTATTTGAGTTTTTTGACTGCAGAGAAAGACACAGAGCTCCTAAAAGTCATTTAATTATAATTGATGTTGGATTAAACCAAGTTGTTTATTTTGAAAATATTTTGACATCCAAATTAAGTCAAAAGTCATGTTACTTTAAAGGAAAGGTTTTTTTCTTATTTCCACAGAAAATGAGAAGCCGTCAATTAATACCAAGTTAAAGAAAATGAGATTTTAGGAAAACACCCTGAATAATCTCTTATCAGAAGCGATGGACCATATGATCCAATGTTTCAGAGCACCCGTGTTGCAGTTTTCTTTGAGTTCTGCATCCAAAACGGCTTCAAGACTGCTGGGGAAGGTGATCCACCCTCACAAATTACTCCAGTCGAGATGTCCAAATCTTACATTTTCACTGGGTTCCCATATGATTAACAGATCCTTAATCAGTAGAAAATTTCTAGAGAACTATGCCAACATTCTCAAAACATGGATTATGAAATTTTGTCTTTGTTTAGAATGTTTGTTACAAGTTATTTTGAATAACGGTCAGGGGGAAAAGAGTTAAACAAAGAAAATTAGATTCAGGGTTTTTGCTTTTGAAAGAAAAAACAGAAAGGAAAAATGCTAAGGGACACTGTTCTAACACACTGTAAAGAATTACCACTGGTGTTGGTTTAACAAAGGCTGATTTGTCAGTGCTCAGTCAGGAAGTTTAGATGGGATAACCAGACTAGAAGAATATAGGAAAGAAGAAAGCAAAAGAAGTGTCACCAGCCAGATGTTCAGGACGCAGAATCAGAATGCTGAGCTGAGAAAACTACTAAGCCATGTGGCAAAACATAGATAAGAATAATGAGTTAATTTAAGTGTAATGCTACATAGTAATATGTTTGAGTTACTGGCCAGCAGTTACTAAGTTATATTAAGCCTCCAATTACTTGGGAGTTTGCTACCAGGTATTTGAGAGTTTCTGAAAGGACAGAAACTTCCAACTACAAAAAGAAACAAAACCCTTAAATAAAAACAAAATATAAAAAGAAACATGACAAATAAACAAATTTGTAAGGCAAATAAATAAATAAAAGCCAAGACCAAACAACGTTCCTAAAATACACATAAAACTAAAATATATGTCAAGAACACTTAATTCAATTTGTCTTGGCAAAATACTACTCTTGGGTTTGGGGCATTCACTAGTCTGTCATCCAGTGACTTCCTATTGAGGAAAACTGATATCTATTTCCCAGCAAGTATCAATTTTAAATAGTCTCTTTGAATAGGGTAAGACTTTGCTTTCAAATTCTCTTTTCGGAGCCTGGATTTCATCTGCTTTGAACTTGCACCAGACCTGTGCATGATTTTACAGTCTCTGTCAGTTATTATGTACATCAGCCTTGTTGCATTTGGACGATATTGGGTAACAATTGTCCAATTAGACATACCCTCAAGTAAAACTCCAGTGGCCAGAATGAGCTACACCATGCTCAGTTTTTGCCAAAAGTGATAGTTCAGATGCTTGTGAACAACATAAGCTATTGGTAGAACTAAATACCTGTTGCTTTGTAAAACCTGATTGAAAGACCTTTTGAAGTTAATATTGATTTATAGAAAAAATTGAAGTGGTGCTCAATTAGAAGCTTCATATGTACTGATATCATGATGAGTACATATCACTATGCACTCTACTGGAAGAAAAAGGTAATTAATAAGATCACCCAGCTATAGACCCTGCAAACAAAAAATAAAGCTGATTACAAGATATATTAGTAGAACAGTGCCAGAAATATGATGAGAGTAACCAACCACTATCTGTCTGGATTAAAGGATCCTGCCATGTGATGGAACTCAACCAATACTATTAAAATGGTCAAGAAATTAAAATAATATTGACCATGATATATAGGAAAATATACATTTTTCTTCTCCTAGTAAACTGTACTAAAAACAACATTGATAAGTGCATCATTCCACCCCTCATCGGATACAATTTTACTTGCCCATGATAAGAATTAACAGTGAAACACAAACAGAGTAATGTTCAGAGTAGAATTTGCAGCACTCAGTCCTGAATGAGGTATTTTCACCAAACCCCTTTTCTTAAGGCTCAGGTATCTATGCAGAAAATAAGATTAAAATAATAAGTGGTTGAGATAGTAGATGACAATAAAGAAAAGTGAAAAGTTGTAAACTGTACTTTTACTGCATAAATATAACAAGCTTTCTTATCAGTTTTCTCTTAAAAGCTCTTATATATTTCTGAGGTTATATTTTGTTAAAAAAAATGAAATACAAAGATGATCAGTTTTTTGCCTTTTCACATGATCATAATATATTTGAGAGGAGAATACACCTGTAGTAGTATCCAACCATAATGTAATAATTTCTAAATTAATGATAAAAAGGCTTTTATCTGGCAATTGAATTTACAACACTCTTCATTACCTTATTTGTATTATACATGAAAGAAACTAATAGCAAAATCATAGTTTATATTACTTTTAAACTTTTTTTTTAAACATACCCACCACTGTTTCCTCTCTCTTCCCTTTTCCTAGTCATCCTCTGGTTCCCCTCCTCACAGAAGCCCAGCATATTCCACTGCATTTCTTACCTCAAAGAGGGTAACAGATCCAGATAAGCCCCTTTTCTCAAGGTTAACAACATGGTCCTCTGTAGGTACTTGACTCCAAGAAGTCAGTTTATACACTAGAAATAGATTCTGGTACTACCTCCAAAGGCCCCACAAACTGTTCATGCCATTTAACTATATTCCATATTCAGAGGGCCTATTTCAATCCTGTGCAGGTTTCACGTCTGTGAGTCTAGACTCACTGAGCTTCCGATAGCTCTGGTCAGCTGTCTCAGTGGTCATTCTCAACATTATCCTTATCCCTCTCCTCATATAATCCCTTCTTCTCTTCAGCTGGGCTGGGAGCTCAGCCCATTGCTTAATTGTGGATCTCTACATTTGCGTCCATCAGTTGCTGGATAAAGGATTTTATAAAGGCAATTAAGCTGGTCATCAATTCGATTATAGAGAAAGTTCAGTTAAGGTACAATATCTACTACTGCTTAGAGTCTTAGCTGAAGTCATTTTTGTGAGTTCTTTAGTATTTCTCTAGCACCAGTCAAGAAAACCAAGAAAAAGCAATCAAACAGGTGAAGGAAACAGTTCAAGACCTTAAAATTGAAATAGAAGTAATAAAGAATACATAAATCAAGGGAATGATGGAAATGGAAAGTCTTACTAAATTTTAATTACTTTTTATGAGAATCTATTTCAATAGAATAGCTAACTCTGAATACTTATTAATATATAGGGTTGTCACTTATAATCCTCTTCATATATGTATCTAAGCATATATATAAATACATATCTATGTATGTTTAGATTTTAAAAGCCTACATTACACATGATTGTAGTAACATAGTTAATTATATACTTACCATAATTGTAAACAGTTTAGTTTGATTAACAACACTGAAGTTGTTAATCTTTTATAACTCTGTTCATAAAAGAATAAGATTTAGGAATTTATAAAGAACTCTAAGATACAATTTTCAAAATATCTTTAATTGAGAATTAAATTTATAGGTAACTAAATTAAAATGCTAAGCAAAATATCACACTGCACCCAAGGTTTGACAATAATTATCTGATTAACTATTGAAGTTAAAATTCAGATTAGGATAAGAAAAAATTAACACATTACAAATCAGAAAACTAGGTGTCTTTCACAATCAAATAGAAGTCACTTATGTAACTATATATAAACTATGGATTACTATTTACTTGTATATTTTATAACTTGTTTATAAAATATTTTAATCATTTATGTAAACATACTACTTATTACTTTCCTAACATATGAGTAAAAATCTTAGGTATTTTCTTTTTAATTAATTACTCCTTTTCTTAAGGCAGAAACTAACTGTCACTCAGAATGGTTTAGAACTATGAATCCAAAGTTGTCTTTTAAACTTATGACAATCAAATAGTCTCCAGTGCCTGACCTCTCTAATTAGAGTTGCAAACAATCACATGTGGCTTTTAAGTACTTTACATATTTTTAAATATTACTTCTTCTGAGTTTCACAGCAAGAATTTGATATTGAATATTATTAGTTGTATTTTTAAAAAGTTTTGTCTTATATCTACATGATAGTGGTTACCTAGATTGGTTTTCCTGGAACATTACGACAAAACACTGTAAACCTCATATAGAGAAATGTATAGTTCTAGTATTTAACTCTTGAGCTTTATGGCTACAATTGTATAGTATACATATATATTTGTATTATATACCATATTGTATAATAATTTTCATATATTGTTAATATTTTTGAAAAAATATATGGTAAAAATTTTATTAAATTTCAATAATTATGAGTCTAGTTAGAGTATTTATAATTAAATTAGAAAGTGTAACTAACATTGATTTTTCCACTACAAAATTTATATTACATAATAAATCATAAAATTATATCTTTAACATGAACACTTGATCTGTTGCAATTTATATTTCTTCCTCACTGCAAGTATATTTGTTAAAAACAAATGCTTGTAGTGTTTATTTGGAAACAATAAAATCTGATAAGAAAAAGATGTTTTTACAAGGTCAGAAGTTTAGAATAATATAATAGAAATTAAAATGTGAATTAGCTTAATCTAGAATGTGTCACTTGCAGATCCTTATTTAGTGCAAGTGACTAGGAAGGCTGGAGATATGAAGTATCTCGAACTTATAAAGGGTACTTGGAACCAAATTTAGTTTTTGAAATAAAGTATGAATTTTTCTTTTTACCGTAGAAGAACCTCTCAAGCTTCTGACCATTATTTCAGTGGATATATGTATTTGTGTGTGTATGTGTGTGTGTATTTCAAAATTTGTACTGTAGTAAATGCTGTGTAAAAACTATTAAAAGATAAGCACATAGGATTATTGGAGTTTAACTCAATATTTAAATTTGGCAACAAATATTATTTGCCCTTTTACATTTACTTACATTTTTATTTTGAATTCCGTTCAATATGTTACAGTTTTTTAAACTTGCCCTATATACTTTCTATCATAAAAACTATTTTAGTAGAAATCACTTTCCAAAAGCAAGACATGTCTGGTCATGTAATACTCATGATATGGTGTGCTGGGTGTGTTAATAGGTTTATATTGAGCCGATAATAATCTTCTCTGAAGTTGAACAACATCACCTCAAAATCATATTTTTAGATCCCTGATATATAGAATTACTGCACTTTAAAACTTCAATTTTTATTTAATTTAAAAATTATAAAATATGAATTCATTAAAATGACAGAAAGCAATTAAGGACATTATTTAGAAGATGTAGATATCATTAAAATAGGATTGAATTTATATGGGAGAAATTTTGTCTACAACTTGATTTTGCAGATAAGAGATATAAAAGGTTACATAATTTAATTTTACTTAAATACAAGGACTACTTGCCAAAAAATAGAATAAACAATGAAGCATTATATTGCACAACATGTAGAAAAGTTATAAATAAATGTGAAAGAAATAACAGTATAATAAAAAGAAATACTAAGAATTTTATTTTAAAATATATTATTCTATGCTGCTTTATTTTTGTGAATTTTTAGTTGCACATGGAAATTTAAATTTCTCACATTTCTTTTGTGCAGATGCAGAAATTTGACTCCATGATATTATATATCTATACGTTCCTTCATGAAAGATATTTCCCCTAAAATCATCTCTGAGAATAAAGATAATACTTGGTAATTTTAAAATGGTGCTAAATTTTCTAAATTGGAGAATTATTAGCATAATAGGCAAGTTGATGTTTCATTTAGAAACTCTCAGTTGGTAAGAGAATCTGAGGAGGGTGATTTCCATGGAATAATTTAATTATCCAAGGAAAAAATCTATCTGCCAATTCTAGGAAGATAAAGCATTAGATAAAAACGATTTTAAAGTAAATTGAATAGTTTAAAATAAAGCTTTAGGATATTTATATTATATATATATAATTTTTAATGAAAAAATCCATAAAATATACTGCAAAGAAAAAAGTTGTGTATGTCAAAATATTTTTTAGAGAATACAGACAAGCTGCATGGATTATCACAAACAGAACCCAGGCCACATTATAATTTTATCTTAATTTAACAAATTTTCACTATATTATTAAGATACGTTTTTAAAATTCTAACTTCCCTTTTAATTTAACAATTTGAGTTATATGCCCAAATGAAATCTCATTTCTGACTCTTACTTGTGTAAATAGATCTTGGTTATCCTTATATATTCCACATTAAGCTTGTTTTTTATTGTTTCTCTGATCATTTGCTCCAGAATGTTAAAAATAAAATATTAAGTGAATGAGATTTTCAGATGGTGACAATCAAGAAATAAAATTAAGCTAAAAACAAAAATCAGTTTTTACAGGGAAAGAGAATTTTCACATATCAGAAAGAATTGTGTCATTCAATGATGGATAGCAGTTATTAAAAATCAGAGACAGAATGCTTTCTTACAGGCTGCTTATTCTTTTCAAAGTATCCTAATAGAGGAAATATAATAACATCCTCAATTGTTACAGAGTTGTTAAGTATTTGACTAATTGTTGTTTTCTTATTGATAAGTTGAGATAATTTAAAGTAATGACATTATTACTGTGTCCGTTACACACTGAACGTTTCTCAAATAAGAAAAGATATGGCATAAAGCATTGATAATATGATGGCACCCCCAGCACTTTTTATAAACTAAATATACAAACAAAGCATGTAAACAAAGCACTGTCACTCCATATTCTAGCAATCTAGGGTAAAATGAAGATGAAACAGCTTTCCTGCCTGAGATGGAGCTATCACCTGCATTAAATTAGATATTTTGGTATTTAAGTGAAAGATGGTTATTTTTTCTTTCCCTGTATCTGAATTATCTTGCCTCAAATAAGTTCATAAATTGGACTAAGCAGGATTGAGGTTGTGGGTTGTTTTTCTATTCCCTTTGCTTGACACACAGTTCAGTACTCTATTTTTTCTTTGACTGTGGAAGCAGATTTAATAACAGAAACTATACAAGTAATGTAGAAATGAAATGTTTCAAATTGCATCTGTGTCCCCAGTGTCTGCTTCAGACTTGTCCCAAGAAAAGCACATATTTTGAAGTAGTTATAAAGGGCTCTCGTTTTGAATAGATAATTTATTTCACAAGATACACATCTCTCTTCTTTGAAAACAAGGGAAAAATAAGGGCTTTGTTCTTTTCTCAGTATAATTGTCTAGAGAACACTGATATATATACCTGTCACTTCAGTTTTTACCCTGTTAAAATAGATAATTTAACAGTGAATGCACATGCACGTGAATGTGTAACTCTGTATTTTCTGATTCGGTCATTGGAATAGTTTTCTAAATTTGAGTTTTCTGATTTGCCATCACAGAATGGAGAACTAAAGTAAATTTGTACAACTGGCATTTCCTTTGATTCACTTTGGATATGGTTTAGTCTTTCACATTAGAGTTTTGTTACAGTATGTTTAGCATAGTTTCCACTTCTATTTTTTTTTCACAATTTTTAATGTTGTTGGTCCTGGAAGCTGCCTTGACAACGGTCCACTAGTTGTCATCTCCAACAAGACAGCTAGGAACCAACTATTGACTAGGCCTGTCCAGGGCCAGAGTACTGACTGATCAGTTATGACACACACTATAATGGCTTAATATTGGAAGCTGGTTGCTTTACATTCTAATTAAAATTATAACTTGAAAATTTTGATAGTAAATGGACAGCAAAAAAAGATAGTGGTTCATGGTTACAACCCTCAGGATACCCGGACTTTATGTATATGGCTACTGTTACGGCATATAAACCCCAGTGTCTATTACTAATAAACTGTTTATTTTGCTTTCTGTTTCTACTAATAATTGAATATGAACTATCAACATTAAATATCTCTAAAATGAAAAGAAACAGATATATTATCTTCTATACAGATAGATAAGCTTGTAAACATTACAAGGCAATAGTATAAAAGAATTACACTTCAAAGTTCAGATTCCTTTCAAATACAAAAAACAATATAACAACAAATAAATTATACAATCTTTATTTAGCAACATATCATCAAGTTATATTGAATTTATTGAATTTTCTTCTGTCCATAAATACTTACTTGAATGTATGTTTTCATAGATAACCATTTAATATTAGATAAGATACTGGTGTAATCTTTCCTGTGGACAACTGTTTTTTAGGCATTATTTAAATCAATAACATTCTGATTTATGAGGCTCAACTGACATATTTAATTAAAATTGCATTCAAACAGTTTTCAGATGGTGAAGTAAATATGTGTAGAATGATTCTTTCTTGAGACTGGAAAAATGTTGAGGGCCTAGATTCATCCAAGCACCCAGAAGGTGATTCCTAACTGCTTATAACTCCAGTTTTAAGGCTCCAACTCTCTTTGACCTCTGTAGGGACCAAGAAAATGCACATGGTTCATGCACACATGCCTTCTGGCATTGTCACTGCAGAAGGGGGGGCTCCCTGATAGAGTTAAAAGAAGACAATGGTAGGGGAAAACATTTTCAATTATATTTTAACTAAAATGATTAAAACTTAAAATTATATGGAAAGATGATAACTTTTAAAAGTGTTTTAATTGAAATTAAATTATATCTCATTTGTTCTCCCCTTTCCTCTCCCTAGTGTCCCCTAGCTATAACCTCTCATTGCTTTTCATAATCCCATATACAAGTTAGTAGGTCATTTTTCTTTAGCTGTCTTACTTACACATTCCTATGGATGTGTATTCACAAAATATACAAATGCAACATGCTAAGTTTGCTTTTGCTGTATGTATATGTTTTCAGAAACGGCCCTGTAATGGATAACAAGTAAAGGGCCTCATCTCTAGGAGAAGCTAATTTTCTTTCTTCCAGAAGCAACTAATTTTATTTTGAAGTTTTTTAACTAAGAGTGGAAACTCTGACCTTTTTCTCATTCCAATTAAAATGTCCATTGTTACTGGCACTACTGTAGTCTTGTTTATGCAGGCCTTTCTAGAAGTAAACATGCCAGATGACTTGCTGGTATTCTGTCTCTTAGAATGTTGTTATCCTTTGTTCAAGAATATTTCCTGAGCCATTGAGGCAGAAGCTGTGTTAGCCATTGTGTCTTGGCTTCAAACAATCTGTAGACATCCACAGTGTTTCTTTCTAGTGGTTTTCTGTGAAGGTCTTCATTTGCTAGGAGAACTAATGGAGGCCATCGTCTCCTTTGATGAAAGTTGGCAACTACATATCTAAATGGGTCATAGAGTGTATAAGAATGTATGATGGTCTGGCAAAGTGATTTTATTAGATTATTTTTTAATGTACATAATGCATTCAGTGAGCCAGGCAAGCCGACCAGGTTTCCAGTACCAAGAATGACTTATCTCCCTTTAAATCAGCAATAATTTCAAATTGTGAGTTACTACTGAAATGGGAGTGTCACTTTTTGCATTTTTATTAATATCTAGCTATGATGTTACTTGTCATGGTTCATAAACGGTACAACTGGGTAGGGTTATTTAATTGCTTCCCTTTCTAGGATATTGCTTATTTCTTTCTTTACTCATGAAAGTAATACTAAAAATAGTAGATTTTAAGTTAAATCCAGTGTAAGTAACCTATGTTCTCTTTCCCAAGTGTACAGGATCTTTTTGGTTACCTCTCTAGAACTGATTTGCCTTTCTCCTCGGCAGTTGGAGCACCTTCCCCTTATTTTTTATCACACTTCACAACACTTGTTTCCTGCCATTTCCAATTCTCAGAACCTCTCCAGAAATAAATATTATTTTAATTAATTTATAAACCATAGTTATATATTTATGACTGGTATGAAATCAAATGCACCTTGGTTTTTCATAGGCAGAAATGGTCAGTGTGTCAAAAAAAATCAAAAACCAAAAGATGAATTCTCTTTAAGTGCTGTCAATTTACAGATATGCAACAGAGATTCCGTTCTCATTATTTGAAATACTTGCAACTTGTTTCACTTTGTGGCTAATTATGATTTTTAATTACTTCAACACATTTGAATACAAGGACACTGCACAAAAATATTTCCATGAATTTTCAAAGTGTCACTTATATAAGACACTACTAATATAATTATTTTCTAAACATTGATAATTTTATTCATCTATATAAAAATCTTGAAACCACAAATTAAATAAGTATGCAATATTTGTTTTTCTGCTTCTGGCTTAATTTGAGTTTTTTGTTTTGTTTTATTTTTTTAGATATCTTTCTTGAAATCCAAGCTAATAACTTTAGTCTTTATTGAAAATGTAATTATTACATTATTCAAAGATTAGAGTAGATTTAATTTTAAAATGATCAGTTCTTTGTCCATTGAGGAGGCAGGGTAGGTTAAGAAACATTAGAAACTGTGATTTTAGAAAGGTCAATGCTATGTGAATGGTTCTCTAGGCTGAATGCTTACAAGGCCAGGTCCCTAGAAGGAGAGAAGGGCTGGGAAAAAAAGAAATTGAAGGCTAAGATGAATCGTTGGAAAAAGAAGAACCGGAGGCATGAAGTTAGAGGCATATTTGCCTCTGCTCATAGGCTCCCTTTAGCTATGTAAATTCCTATGTCTTCTATAGGATGGCTGGAATCTGGGATGACAGGAGAGTGCTCTGGGATTATTGGTGTTCTTGTTTAAGTCACCTCTGTCTATGCAGTGGCAGTGCCTGTTCCCTGTGTGGCTATCTTTTTATTTTTAATATTTTTTGTATTTTAATTTTTTTAACATATTAAAAAGTTTCTCCACGCTCCCCTCTTGCCAGTCACCTCCCATGTTCCCCAAACCCCACTTGTGCATTCACTCTTAAAAGAGGATAAGGAATCTGAGGGGAAGTAATACATCTGGCATCTCAATTTGAGGCAAGTACAAGCCCCTCTCTCCAGTATCAAGGCTGAGAAAGTTATTCCTCTATGAGCTCCAAAAAGCCAGTTCATGCTTTAGGGATAAATTCCGGTTTCACTGTCCCCATCAGATAACTGTCATCCACACTCAAAGGCCCTAGTTTTGTCCCAGAAAAATTCCAGAGCTGTCAATCAAGAGTCAGTTACCTCTCCAAAGTCCAGGACAGCTATCTCTGTGGATTTCCTCATCATGATCTGAATCCTTTGCTCATGTAATGGCTTCTCTCTTTGGCTGGACTGGGAGTTTGACCCAGTGCTCGGCTGTGGGTCTCTTTATCATCTTCCCTTGGTTGCTCAATAAAGGTACTATGAAGACTTTAGAGTGGTCATTAATATTATTACTGGGGTTGATCAGTTCAGGCACCTTCTCTGCTATTGCTCGAAGTCTTAGCTGGGGTCATGTTTGTGGGTTCTTGAGTATTTCCCTAGAACCAGGTTTCTCACTAAAACCAAAATTGCTCCTTCTATCAAGACATCTATTTAGTTGTCTTCCCACTCTGTTTTTCCCCAAACTCAGGTACCTCTTTCTCTTATGTTTTTGTCTCACCTCCCTTTAGGACTTCCTATCTTGGTCCAAAGTTACTCAAAAGTTCTTATATATTTCATTTTCCAAGGGGCATCTATGAATGTTCCTCATAAGGTAATCCTTGTTACCTAGATGCTCAGGTTTTATGGAATGTACTTTGGTTATCCCTTACTTTACATCTAAAATCTACTTATGAGTTAGTACATACCATATCTGTGGAACCTGACTCCAATTATTTCCCCTACTTTTATGTATTTGGTTTCAAATTTTAAGATTTTTTTTTCTGTTGAGTAATAGTCCAATGTGTATCACATTTTCTTTACCCATTCTTAATCTAGGTTGTATCCAGTTTCTGGCTATTACAAATCATGATCCTATGAATATAGTTAAGAAAATGCTCTTGTGGTGTGAATGTGCATCCTTTGGGTATAGGCCCAAGATTTATATTGCTAGATAATGAGGTAGATTGGTAACCAGTATTTAAAGAAGCATCAATACTGATTTCCAAAGTGACTGTACAAGTTTACATTCCCACCTGCAAAGGAGGAGTGTTCCTCTTAATCCACATCACGTGCAGCACAGACAAATAGAGAAAGTATGACTTCCTCCTTTTCAATTTTTATCCACTCAATCTCCTTTTGTTGTCCTATTGCTCTAGCTAGAACTTTGAGTACTATATTGAATAGATATGGGAAGAGTAAATAGCCTTGTTTTCCCCTATTTTAGTGGGATAGATTTGAATTTCTATTTATATTGAAGTTGGCTATTGAGTTGCTATATGTTGCCTTTATTATGTTTAGGTATAATTGTTTTATCCATGATTGCTACAAGACCATGAGTATGAAGAGGTGTTGAATAGTGTCAAAGTCTTTCTCAGCATCTAATGAGATAATCATGCTTTTTTTGTTTCCTTTTAGGTTATTTATAGGGTGGATGACATTAACAGATTTTTATATGTTCAACCATTCTTGCATATCTGGGATGAAGCTCATTTTACAATTGTTAATGATTTTATTAATATATTCTTGGTTTTGTTTGCCAGTATTTTATTGAGTATTATTATATCAATGTTCATGGAAAAAATTATAAAATAATGGCCTGTAATTCTCTTTTATTGTTGCGTATTTGTGTGGTTTATATATCAGAGTGATGGTAATCTCATAAAAAGTGTTTAGCAATGTTCCTTTTGCTTCAATTATGTTGTATTTGAAGACAAATGGTATTTATTCTTTTTTAAACTTTCTGACAGGATGCACTGAAACTTTCTGGCTTTTTTTTTTTTTTTTTGATTTGAAGACTTTTAATAATTGCTTCTATTTTCTTGCTTGTTATAGGTCTATTTAAGTCATGTATCTGTTCTTAATTTAATTTTGTTGAAGTGATACTTATCCAGAAATCTGTCCACTTCTTTTAGGTTTTCCAATTTGCAAAGTACAGGTTTTTGAAGTATGACCTAGATATTATCTGGATTTTTTCAGTGTCTGTTGTTATGTCCCCCTTTTTGTTTGAGATTTTATTAATTTGAATAGTCTTCTCTGTCTTTTGGTTTGTTTGGATAAATGTTTGTCTATTTTGTTAACTTTTCAAAGAATGAAATTTCTTGTTTCTTTGATTCTTTGTATTGTTCACTTGTTTCAATGTTATTAATTCCAGCCCTGCATTTGATCATTTCCTGTCTTCTGTTCTTTCTGGGTGAGATGACTTCCTCTTGTGTGTTGTTAGTCACTTGTGAGAGATTTACCCAGATTCTTATGTAGATACTTAGTACTATGACCTTCCTTCTTAGCAGTGCATTCATTGTGTCCCAGAAGTTTAGATGAAATTTAAATTTGTTTTCGTTGAATTTTAGAAAATCTTTAATTTCTTTCTTGGCCCAGAACTGGGTCAACGAAGAATTGTTCAGTTTCCATGAGTTTATATCTTTCTGTGGTTTGTGTAGTTGTTCAAGCCAACTTTTGCCATGGTAGTCCGATAGAATACAAGGAGTAATGTGAATTTTTCCTGAGTACAAGACCAGTTTTAGAAAAGCTTCTAAATGGTATTTAGAAGAAGATATATTCTTTTGTGTTTGGGTATGAAGTTCTGTATATACCAACTAAGACTATTTGTATCATAACATGTTAGGTCCTTTATATCTCTGCTAAGTTTTTGTCTCGCATACGTGTTTATTAAGGTGGAATCTTGTGTATGGCACAATGTGCAATTTAAACTTTAGGAATGTTGCTTTTAAATATCTGGTTGCCCTTGTATTGGGGGTATAAATATTCAGGATTAATAATTCATCTTGGTGGGTTTTTTCAAAGATTTATATGTTATGTCCTTCTGGAATTCTTTCAATTGATTTTAGTTTGAAGTCTATTTTGTTAGAAATTAGGATAGCTACACTAGTTTGCTTCTTATGTCCACTGATTGAAAAGTCTTTTCAAAGCTTTTACTCTGAGTCAGCATCAGCTTTTGAAGTTGAGGTGTGTCTCTTGTATTCAGCAGAAAGATGCCTTCTGTTTTTGCATCCATTATGCTAGAGTATGTCTTTGAATATGTGAATTTAGTCTATTGATATTAAGGAATATTAATTACAAGTAATTCTTATTTTCTGTTAGTTTTGGTAGCAATGTATGTGTGCTTTTCTTCTCTGTGTATTATTTTCTGTTGGGTTATTTATTATTTGTGGTTTAATGGATGTATCTGGTTTCCTTAGAGTTTTCCCTCTTGTACTTTCTGTACATCTGGATTTGTAGGTAGGTATTGCTTAAATCTGAATTTGCCATACCTATGGTGATTGATAGTATGCTAGGTATAGTAGTCTGGGTTGGCAGCCATGGTCTTCTAGTGTCTCTAATATCTGAGCAGGACCTTCTTGATTTCATTATTTCAGGTGATTATTCTGGAGGTATTCTGATGGGTCTCCCTTTAGAGGCAATGTGACCCTTTTTCTGCTCTGAATATTCTTTGTTTATTCTATATGTTTAGTGTCTTAATTATTATATGGTGAAAAGACTTTATTTGTATTCACTCTGTTATTCTGCATCTTATTATAGATAAATTGAGTCCATTGATATGCCGTAAGGAATGTTAATGACCAGTGATTGTTAATTCCTGTTTTGGAAGTTTTGTATTTGGTTTTTGTTTTCTTTTTGGTGGTAGAGTTTGTGGGTGTTTCATTCTTTGGGAATTTTTGCTGTGGGTTGATTTATTGATGAAGTTTTTGTGTGTACAAATAAATTTCTGGGTTGGAGTTTTCTTTCTAGTGCTTTCAGTACGGCTGAATTTGTGAATAGGTACTATTTAAAACTGGTTTTGTCATAAAATATTTTGTTTACTCCATCTAGGGTAATTGTAATTTTTCTAGGTATACTTGTCTGAGCTGGCATCTGTGGTCTCTTAGTGTCTTCATAATGTCTATCCATGGCCATTTGGCATTTATTGTCTTCACTGAAAAATTGGGGGTTATTCTGATGGTTCTGCCTTTGTAAGTTACTTGGTCTTTCTCCTTTGAAGCTCTTAATATTGTTTCTTTATCATGTATGTTTAGTGTTTTGATTATAATGTTGTGAGTAGACTTTACTTTGGGTCTAGTCTATTTGGTGTTTTTTAAGCTTCTTGTATCTTTATAAGCATTTTCCTCTTTAGGTTGGGAAAGATTTCTTCTATAATTTTATTGAGTATACTTTCTGTGCCATTGAGCTGGTATTCCTCTCCAACTTCTATTCCTATTATTTTTAGGTATAATCATTTTTTTTTGCTGTCCAATATATCCTGGATATTTTGTGTTATGACTTTTTGTGACTTTAGTTTTTTCTTTGATTGATGAATCTATTCTCTTTATTCTATTTTCTTTGCCCAATCTGTCCTACCTCTTTCAGAGTGTTAGTTATGCATTGGTGGGTCCTGTCCATTTCCTCAAGTTTGGCATTTCAATCATTACTTTAGTTTCTGTCCTTCTTATAGCTTGTATTTCAATTTTCAAATCTTGCATGATTTCCTTTACCTATTTGACTGTTTATTCTGTTTCCTTAAAGAGATTTATTGATTTATTAATGCATAATGAGGTTATACAGTATATCAAATATAAAGCTTAAGAACTCCCTCAAAGAAGAAACCATTATAAATCCAGGTATGTCAACAGAAACTGGCACATTCAATGATTACATAGATTTTTGGATGTGGATAATAATACATGTATACTAGCTGGCCATAAAAGATCTGGAACAGAAGAATTTTGAGCACAAAATCAGCCTGTGTTATACATAATGAGATATTGGGACAGCTTTTATATATATGAATCCATTTATCACCCAAGTAATCATTTATCAATGTTTGTATATATGAATGCAAATATAGTTTTCTTAAGAAAATGTTTCTAAATATTTTTGTAAGTTAAAGTTTTCTTTGTCTAGTGATAAGATCTAAACAAATTTCCATAAATTATTCCAATGTTTTTATAATTTGAAAAATAATATTTTTAACTTCTCAATATCATGTTTAATCCTGTTACTGCTACATTTTCTGATCTTATGTTCAAATCTGAAATGTTCTCATGAATTTTTAATTTAAACCTCGATATAAACATATACATTAATATGATTGGTTTTTATTAATCCTTTTTGCATGTTTAAGATTTTCAGTTTAAATATGCTGAATTAAAAGCAGTTGTACTATTCTTTATATTTATGTCTTCTAATAATATTATGCATTGAAAATCACTAGTGTATGTCTTACCAAATAACAGTTTCAGGAGTATGAATATATTAAGGTAAACAAAGTTGCAAATAATACTTGAATCAAGTCATAATTGCATCAAATGAATAAAGATATTTAGATGTAAATACTTGTTCATCTAGTTTTTTTGTTGGCACTACAGATGCATAAATTATATTTGCTTCTGAATTTCAATAGCAATTATAATAAATTCCTATTCACTACTTCTCAAGTTCTGAAATTGCAGTAACAAATAAAACAGAACATTTTGTGTTTACTCATCAATGTATTTTGATTCTGAATGTTAATAAGACTTTAACATAATTAGAAAAAATTATCAAGTTATAAAAGTCATTAAGAAAAATATTCTCAAAAGAACTTAAATAATGAAATTTATACACTTTTAACTTGCTCTGTGGAATTTGGCTTAAATATTACTATGTTAATAATTGTAGTGAGCTAAAACTAAAATAGGCATATTTTAAATTTTAGATATTGTATATTTTTTGTATTTTATAATATTGTATAAAGTACATTATATTTTGTTAATGTTGTATACAAAAGATACACTATAAGAAATAAGTTTGAATGTAATTATTACATTATCAACATTTTTTAGAATGAATGAGAATTTTGAGGAAGTTTCTACTTAAATAAGAATTACATAGTAATTTTTGAGAATGAGAAATAAATTATTCTAAAATATTTAAATATAAATAACTCGAATAATTGTTTGTGGTTTACTGTTGCATTTGATATATAAGCCCAAGATCTTTATTACTATATTTTTATACAATAATAAAATGGTAAATCAAATAAATTTTGAAAAATAGCAAGATGCTGATAATAATGAAATTCATCAAGTAATACCTTTTAGCTATTTAAAGACAGTTGAAAAAGTTGTGAATACATTTTCTATTCTATAGACACCCACACAATATAGATGGAATTTCAACTTTCCCCTTTCTTCATCTCTTCCTGGTGGCCATAGCTCTCACTACCACAGAATGTTTGTCTATTTGATTCTTCTTATCTTCAGATTTCTACTTAATCAGAAATATTTTAGTTTTATGTATAGTCTTTTTATTTACCAATGTTTAGCAAATTCTATTTTTTTTTTAGTTCAAGGATTACTGATTACAAACTAATCTAGAAAATATTTCAAATATCTTCCAAGTGCAAAGCAAATCCCACCTACTTGCTACAAACCATTCTTTTCAGTATACTGCCAATGAATAGACAGATGTTTTATTTCAAGTATTTCACAAACTATTCATTTTTAGGTAGGCTAAAAGTCTGTATGTAACTTAAGATTTCTTTTTTCCCCCAATTCCAATTATTCTTGGTGGTTGGGACATATAACACCTACGTTCTTCAGTTGACACTCTATAAGAGAATAAATACTGCAGATTTGAGCCTTCTGGTTGATGCACTAAGTATTTAACATCACTTCCATTATATTTTAGCAGACATGGGCCAGAACAGGCTTTGGGTGCATGCCTTACTAAAATTGCTATGTTAGGAAACACAAAGTTGTTAACTTTCTGAAAACATTACATGATTTGCGGGGAGGGGGGAGTTTAATATTTTTTTGTGATTTATTGTGTGATTTTCAAGCATGAGTTTTATAGATGATAATATTGTGTCCCAATGTCAAAGAGTTGGACATGTCAGAAAGGAAAGCAGTTCCTGAATTATAGAAATGTATGAAGCTCAATGTGTCCTGTGTAATGTAAGACATCCTTAATATTAATTTTATTTATGAGAAGTAATTATATGCAAGCTTAGTATTAAATAACAATTCTATTAAGTTTTCTTAAAATCAAGTTAGTTAAAATGTATAATATAAACTATTAATAGTAAACTAATAGTTATTCTTTTCATAAATAAAAATATTTCATTAAATAAATTTCTCCTTGTCAATGATACCCTAATAAAAACTCTTATAACAGAGGTATCCCATTTTGCTGAATATATGTAAAAACTATGGGAGATAATTTATCAAGTATCACAATAAAACAAATGATTGTTGAATAGTCCTTATCTTTAATGATGTCAGTAATACCTTAATTAACTTTCAGTTTTATCCCCAAGAAATCCTGATGAGTGAAACTTTTTTGGCCCAAAAACAGTATTGATGTCTTAAAAATGATTGTTGGCAATAAGAAAGAATCTGTGAGAAAAAGTATTAATATTGGCATACATATTACATAATGAGTCAGCCTGCTCCAGAGGTTCTTGTAGATCAAATCATTCTAACTTCCATCTGAGCCTCTAAGTACCATGAGCCTTTTGTATCTGAGAATAATTTGAGATGCTAAATTATCTACATTTAAAAACTTAAGCACAGAATTCCCAGTCTGTGAATCTTCCTGTGTGTGTTCTCTTTATTTTAGATTTCTTTAGTATTTGGTAAAATTAATATTTTTTTTCTTTTTTCACATTGGAAATAACTTAAGGTATTTTACATGTCAAACATATTCTTGAATACTTGAGTTTCTTCTTCTAAATAATTCAAATATTTTCTATATTCTCTCCTTCATTTGAGTAATCTATAAATCAAGACTTCCATAGACTTAAAAAAAACTATTTAGAGAAGAACAAAATTTCACTAATGGTTAGTGAAGTCAATTATATGTATAAGTTCAACATTGCTAATTATGTTTTTAATTTTGCACACTCAAATGTATACTGTTATATATGCTCTAATTTTAAAAAATATGATAATGAAATCAAATCATGTTTTAATGCATATTTTAAAATTTCATTTTTTAAATATGTAATTGCTTATATTTACATGTAACATATTTCTCTGAGGCAGTAATATTTTTCTGAGATAGCCAAACAAGTAAAATACCAATATGAAAAGAACATTAAGTCCTTGAAGAAAGAAAATAAAGAAGATATCAGAAAAGGAAAATGTTTTCCATCATCTTGAATATGTAGGATCAACATAGTAAAAACAAAAATAACAGTCTTACTAAAGCAAGCTACAAATTCAATGCAGACCTCATCAAAACCCTAGCACAAGTCTTCATAGACCTCTAGAGAACAATACTAACTGCATATTGAAAAGCAAAAATCCCATATTTTCTATAACAATCATATTAAATAAACAGCTTTCTGGATTTAGTACCATTCCTGACTCAAGCTCTACTATACAGCTATAGTAATAAACACAACATGGTATTGACATAAAAACAGACATATAGATCTCTGGAATTGAATTAAAAATTGAATTACCTTACACATCTATGGACACCTAATTTTTGATAAAAAAAAAAGTCAAAATTTTACAATGAAGAAAAGAAAGCTTCTTCAACAAATGTTGCGGACATAACTAGATATTGGCAAGTGTTATGTAATGTCACTGTACAACATTCCAGACCAAGTAAATCAAATACCTCAGCGTAAATCATTTACACTGAACCTAATAGAATAGAAAGTGGAAGTAGCCTTGAAAACATAAGCACAAGAGATTACTTAGAGATAATGTTTTAATTATAATGTCAGTAGCACAGACACTGAAATAAACAATTAATAAGTGGGACCTATTAAAATGGAGAATCTTCTGTAAGGCAAATTACATGGTCAATAAGACAATGAAAGCCTATAGAATGGTAGGAAATAATCACCAACCCCACATCTGACAAAGGGCTGATCTGCAAAAAATATAAAGAACTCAAGATACTCCTTATCAAATTACCAAATAATTCAATTAAAAATGGGGAAAAATCTAAACAGATAATTTTCGTGAGGACAATCTCAAACGGCCAAAGACATTTAAGGGAGAGTACAAAATCTTGAAAATGTAAATCAAAACAACACTGAGATACCATCTTATGCCTGTGGAAATGGTTAAGATAAAAAACACTAATGACAGCTTATATTGGAGAAAATGTGGAGTAAGAGGACCCCTTCTCCACTGCTGGTGGCAGTACAAACTTATGCAGCCATTCTGGATATCAGTATTCCAGTTCATTAGAAAGTTGGCAATCATCCTTCCTCAAGAGTTAGCAATAGCACTATTGAGAATATACCCTAAAGTTGTTCAATTATATTACAAGAATATTTGCTCACTTATCTTCACAGAAGATTTTTATCATAATAGCGAGAACATGGAAACAACCTGGATTACTCTCAGATGAAAAATGGATAGAGAAAATATGGTACATTTACACAATGAAGTATTATTCTGCAGTAAAAAACAAAACAAAACAAAACAAAACAAAAATAAAACAAAACAAAACAAAAACAGTTACACGAAATTTGCAGGCAAATGGAAGGTTCTAGAAAAAAAAATATCCCGAGTGAGATAATTCATATCCAAAGAAACAAACACAATATGTGCTCACTCAAAAATGGCTATTAGACACAAGAAATGTATAACCAGGCTACAATTTACATCAGAGAATCTAGGTTAAAGAGAATACCATCAAAGGAAAGGACACAGGAAGTAGAAATAGTTAAGAACTCCTTTGTAAATTGAGGGAGGAGGAGAAGGAAGAGGGTATGGGATGAGAACATCAAAGATCAAGATGGCCAACTTGGAGGTGGAATATGGGGAAAGCAATCAAAGAGATATCTTGATAATGAGAGCCATTATGGGGCTGGGAAAAAAGCTGGTGGTAGGAAACTTCCTAGGAATCCATAAGGAGAACCCTAGCTAAGATTCCTAGCAGTAGTGGAGAAGGTTCCCTAATTGGCTTTACCTTGTATTTAGATTGAGGTCTACCCTAATTGGCATCACAGAACCTATGTCCAGTAACTAAAATAAGGAGGTGCAGTGATCTGCAGAAAAGCATAGGGATGAGCTCCTGGAGTTCAGTTGAAGAAAGGGAGGAGGGATCACATGAGCAAGAGGGGAAAAATCCATGATGAGAAAACCTCAGAGACAGCTGCCTGGAGCTAGTGGGTGCTCATGGACTTTAACTGACAGTGGATATCATGTAAGGGATCAAACAGGACTCTGAATGTGGGTAATAGTTATGTGGCTTGATATATTTGTGGGTGGAGTCCTCAGCAGTGAGACCAGTACTTATCCCAGGTGCATGAAGTGGAATTTTAGAGACTGTTCCGTGTAGTGTGGTATCTTACTCTTCTCTGATTTGTGTGTGTGTGTGGGTAATGTGTGCTCGGTCCTTCCTCAACTTGGTATGCCAGAAGTTGTTGACTTCCCAATGGAGACCTTACCCACTCTGTGCAAAAGATGGGCAGGGGCAATGGGAGAAGAGGAGCAAGGAGAACTGAGGTTGATATGTAAAATTAAAAAAAAAAACTTTAATAAATGAAATCCATTATAATAAAAAGTATTTCTGAACACAAAGTGATTAAAATTGTTACAATACACTGCTAAAAATAGTTTAAATATTTTTGTTGTTGTTTAGTAGGGCAGAAAATGACACATATGTTATACCTCCACTTGAATTAATGATTTATTTGGAGTCTGAATATAAAATCTAATTTAATTATACAAATTCCTCTATATACTCTTCTATATATAATCAATGTTCCTATATTTTTGTATCGAAGTTCTAAGGTATTTGATGTATTGTCAGACCTTATTTGACCTACATAAATGTAAACCTCTAGAAAGAAACTTAGTTCTATTTCCTCTGTCCCAACAAAAAAGTAAAATCAATGGCATATTCCAGCACATTTTTATTGTCTTTTTGATCTTTATGAATATTTAAGAATTTATATTGAACTTCATATTCTCTAAGTGGTCCAAGAAAGTTATAAATGACTAGCCCATCCCACATACAGTCTTGACTTTTGAATTCATTTAATTATATTTTCTCTTAATGAATATCTCTCATACTTATGTTATGGTTAGTGTTATGAATTGAGCACAGGATCTCATGCATGCAATGAAATGTCTACATCAGCTAAGTAATAATGTGTTTTTTTTTAATTTCATCGTCACACATTGAGATTTCCATAACAATAGTAATTTGCATATAATTAATGTTTTATAAATTAAAATAATTGTTATTGTTTTGTGGAAATACTGTATAGTTTTGAGTGTAATTAAGAGAGGTGGAGATTGAAATACAGTTTCATATAACAATATACATAATTATGCTTGGAAACATATCAACATTCAGAAAATATAAACTAAATGTTATACCATCATGAACTACAGAAAAAGTATCAGAGCTTACATAGTAAGGACAAAGTGGATCCAAGCAAATGCTGGATATATAAGATTGCATGAATTAATAAGAAAATATAAAAAATAAGAAAAGTACAGAATTGTTTGAAAAACTCAGGAAAGATTAATAAATTAGGAAGAAGTGAAGATTCCATTAGAAATTAAATATAATAGAAATTTATTGAGACTATTAAGCATCAAATTAAATAAGAAAACAACATAAAGTATTTTTATTTTAAATCATTTCCCTTAAATTTTCATGCAAGCAAACAATGGCAATGCATTTGGTAATATTCACCCATTACTGTTTCTCACATAGTGCCCCGGTCTTCACCAAAATATCCCCATTTACATGCAAACGTCATAGCTTTTTTATTTTTTATTTTTTTAATGCACCACATTCAGGTAGTGTTGCAAATATGAACATTTATTTGTTATTCTCTACTGGTAAAGAGGCTTCCTTTGAGAGAGAGAAAATTGACTCTACTCCCCTCCCTCAGCAGCCCTTTACTGTCACTATCTCCTCAACTAGAGGAGGGCATAGAGAGCAGAGTTTTAAAATTAAAATATAAAATACACAGAAATAAATGATTACCCTTAAAACAAGGCAAATAAAATCTTAGCAGTCACAACTCTCTGAGCAGAAGGTTTTAACAGTTTATGAAAGCTCCTTAGAATTTTTATTCTAATTAACTTTCATATGTGAATCAGAAATTTTAACACTGACATATATAAGATAGTAAATTGTTTGGGTATTTAATAAACAACAAGAATTTCATGGTAATTTGACAACTTAAGATTTGGCATGCTTTAATAAGTTCTTACTGTGGGTGATATTATTCATCTCTGTCTTGCATAAAAGGGCATACAACCTAGTGCTTCTGGGAAGCAATAAAAAAAAGGAAAGAGAGTATGTTTGCAATAATGAGGGTGAAACATTTCCAACTTTTCTCTACAGATGGCTAAGAGAATGTTTATAGAAGTGTTTCAAATAGGTCCATATTAAATGTGTCAAAATACAATGGACTGTATTTTCTGTATGATTGCTCTTACGTATATTTTTATTTGAATGTAAAGGCTATTTAGAAATATTTTCATGACTGTTAATATTAAAACTTCTTATGATACAAATAAGTAATATGTAGTTTAATGGTATGACTTAAATGTTCAATTTAAATGTGGCTTGTCTTTAGCATTTAGTTGTATCTTTAAATATTTTCAGATTTTTGCTTATTGTATTATGGGCAAATATTGATTAGCAAACAATAATTTCAAGTGTTTAGCATAAAGTTTGGTCAACTACAAAGCACTTATTTAACTAAAAAGAATAGACAATGCAATTTATTAACAAATAAATAATTTGGTAATTATACAACTGAAAACATACCTTCTTTATAAATAATTATTTGATTTTATATGGTGATAACATGTAATTATAATAATTTTTTGAAAAATAACAAAAATTCTAAAAATAGAACTTTATTAACTACTATCAATAAAAGTAATTTTAGCTTTCTGTCAAAACTATGGATACATTAGTATATGTAAAACCCTTTTATTTTATGTATTAATTGTTAAATTATATACATCTTTATATTTTAGAACTATATGACAAAATTTGCATTTACTTGACGTTAAAATTCAAGTAGTTTATAGAAGATTTTATCTAAACATATGTATTCTTTCTCTTATACAAGTAGACATTTGCTATTTAAAATACTTAGTGACTGCTAAGTTAAAATTATTTTTTCAATATGTTAGGTTACTATTGAAGAACAGTAAGTATATCCATGTGTTTTAAATAAAATATTTTTATTTTTTCATCTTTCTTAGCTGTAACTACAGCAAGTTTATGAAAAAATAATTTCACATTATTACAGATAATTAAAAAAATATTGCTTGTAACATAAAGGTAATATACGGATTTTTAAATTTGACTGGTTACAATTTATTATTAGTTTTTAATGTTAAAATTCCTTGCTCTAAAATACTTAACTGTCTCTGAAATTATTGTCTCGTATTCTTTCTTAATAAAGCACATCTTACATAGAAATTTATAATTGTTACATATGGAAAATGAGAATCTGACTAAAAATATGTTATTTCTTATTCTAGTTCACACCATAATGATGAATTTTAATTATGCACAGTGACTTGTGATGTTAACATGTTTTTACAGAAATTATTTAAATATTTTCTTAAAGGTAGTACACCATTACTTGTGCCTTTAAATGTCCAACCCAAAATTCTGGTTTATAAACTTTCTTTGTAAGCATGTGTCCAACAATATGAAAGTTTTTAAAATCACAGTATAGTGCGTCATATAAAAGGACAGCTGTTTCCAAGGATTTAATGCAGAAAAATGTATAGTAAGTAATTCAAGTGACTGATATTAGCAAAGCAAACAGACTAATATCCATTACAGAGATAAAACAATCTGAAATATTGGACAAAAATATTTATTGTAAATGAACTGAAATATAGTGGAATAATTTCTAACATAATTTAGTGTGAAACAAAATATTCATAGAGAACTTTCCAAGAAATCCAAAAAATGAGTTCAAAATTAGTCATTTTATTCTGATAATATATTTAAATCTAAAACCACTATGATTTTTTTCACCACTATTTATGATTAGATATTTATGAGACACAATTTAAGGCATATTGAAAGTTTAAGATTATTGAGGACATAATCTGAACATTCAGCTGAATTTCTTTTTCTACAACCCCAAATATAGAGTTAAATAACCTTTTCTCCCCTACATTTTTCAATAACAGGTGTTTTACAAAAGCAATAGAAAAATAAACTTACAGGTTTACATTTTTCCTACATATTTAAATGAGTAAATATAAAGAAAGTAAAATATTCATGATGAAAGAACTTTACAAAGTTCAAAACCCTAATTTAGAAAGTATCGAGAAGAATTTGATCACTTAAAATGAAAGAAGGTATTTCTTGTGATGTCATTGACCCAACTGTCTCCCACAATCCTTCCACACTTTCTTTCACAGGATTTCCAAGTTTAGCCTAATGTTTGGCCATGGATCTCTGTGTCTGTTTCTAGTAGTTGCTGGGTGAAGCTTCTCTGGTGACAATTGGGCTAGGCAACAATTTATGAATATATATAGCAGAATGTCATCAGGAATAATTTCACTGACTATTTTTAATTTCTAAAATTTTAAATTTTAAAAAAATTGAAATTTTTTAAATGTTTGATTCTATACTAGGTCTCTGCATGATAAGAAAAGCCACAGAACAATTGACCAGAGTTCATAGAGGGTCATAGAGACTGAACTGCCAACAGCAGATCTTTCAGGGTACTGACATAGAACTCTGCCCATAGGTTATAATTGTACAGTCTGATCTTCTTGAGAGATTCCTAGGAGTGGAAGTAGGGGTGTCTCTGACTCTACAATCTACTTTTGGGATGCTTCACTTCTACTGGGTAGGCATTTCCAGCTTTATTAGGAGAGGAGGTTCCTAGTCTTACAACTTGATATGCCATGATTTGTTGTTTTACAAGGGAGACTGTCGCATCTAACCTTGCCAGCAAGGAAGACACAACACCAGGCTCTTCTTTCAGCAATTTATTCAGGACCTCTTACAGATTCTTTAAGCAGACCGACTGACCCTGAGGGGAAGCCCGCACTCCGCTAAATGCCTTGAGGATAACCAGTCACTAGGTGCCATGTGGGCTATGCCAATAGGTCCACATATGCGAAAGCAAGCCAAGCACTTAGCCTTAGCCAAATACGGAGTTGCTTACCCCAGAGAGCTCTCACCCTCGGGAATGTGGGAGGCGGAAGCCAGTGCCATCTTTAAGGTGCGGCTCTGGAGCTCTCTACAGAAGACCTTCACAATTCAGAAGAGAGAGGAAGGGTAGATGGGTGGAAAATGGCATAGTTTGGGGAGAGGGAGGGACTTGAAGGTGTGGAAGGTGGTAAGGAAAACTGTGATCGGCTGTAAAAAGCAAATTAATTAATTTAATTTTAAAAAGATGTAATGAAAGAAGGAGAATGTTATTCTGAGATTAGATCATGGGAACACTATTCCTGTATCTCCCATTTATAAGGAAAAGCTAAAAAGAAATGCATGATAAAATTGAACACAGAATTTCTTTGAAACTTAAAAACAGATATTCTCTGGACATTAAAAACTGGGGAGGGCGAGGCTGAGGGCCGGCTGAGAGGGGTTGGAAGGGATAGGGGTGAGCCAGGGGACACATTGATGGAGATGACATTTTTTTTTTTAATGGAAAAAAAATCAAATCAGAAAAAAAGATACTGTGCCAAACATATTTCAAGATGCTAGACATAAATCTAGCATAGGAAATTATCAGCAAAATAGTAAAAGAAGTTCACCTCTTCAAATGGGAAGAGATAGTTATAAAAAGCATGATGCTTGATTATAAGTGAGTATGTGTTTGTTTGCCAAATTGAGAAACTGGGCAATGATATGTTTGTTAGAGTCCACAATTATTCCCATAAAAGACCAATAGTATTGTATGCAATGCAAAAGAATATATCATTTCAAAACAAGTTGGGATGGCAAAGTTTACAGAATTATTTTAAGAAGGGACTGATTGGGGGGGGTGGCTCTTGTTAGAGCCTTTCCAGTTGCAAGGTAGGAAAAAAAAAGTTATCATTAGCTAGTAGAAGTCTGTGGGATATCTTCTGATCCAGCAGAAGGTTGGGGGACAGCTGATTGCCCCTGAATTGTGGTCTTCCAGGAAACTATTGGTGGGCTTTGGCCAGTTCCAGTAAAACTAAACTAATGCCTGGTCCCTGGTAGGGGATATTAGGAACCTGTCATGGCTCTGGTATAGATCTTTGCTCTCTGTTTTAATTTGCCTTTTGTTAAAAGAGAGAGAGAGAGAGAGAGAGAGAGAGAGAGAGAGAGAGAGAGAGAGAGAGAGAGAGAGAGAGAGAGAGAGAGAGAGAGAGAGAGAAACACACAGAGAGAAACAGAGAGAGACAGAAAGTCTCACAAAACCTTTTCTCTCTAAAATATGTGTATATTTATTTTAATTTTTGAGATTATAATCACAATACTTCTCTCCAGTTTTTCTCCAAATCTTCCAACACACATCTGCCTACTCTACTTCCAATTGATGCCTTCTTCTTTCATTGATATTATTATTGAACTGTCATTGTTATGTATATGTATAATAATAAACATACACAAATAATACTAGATCAAGGTTTTATGTGCTTTTTTATTTCCACTTCAGTCTCTCAATTGTCTTGTCCTTATTTATCTCATCATTGGGCATTAAGACAGTATCTTAATGTCTAAACAAGGCCTGGAGATATATATATATATATAATCCTATTGATAATGTAGAAGGGTGAAGACTTGGAAGGCTTTAATCCTAGCCAAAAAATGTCAGCAAGTAAGGAATGGAGAATAAATATACATCCTCAGAAAGGAGCACACTGTTACGAACCTAATAACAAAGGTTCGGATCAGAATATTATTTATTTGTATTCTTTCCTAATATATTACATATTGACTTCCCTGAAATCGTATGCATACAAATAACCTTATAGTAATTGAACAAATATAAATATGTTTTGTATTGTTTATATACTTCTTTAGTCTTTGAGTGCTAAATTCCATTCTGACAAGTAATACAAACTAAAAACAAACTTCATTGCCACAGGTGATGTTTCTTTCAGTAAAATCTAAAATTTAGCTCTTCTTGGTTTCTGTCAGATACATTGCAATGAATGATGATTCTTAAAATTTGGTCCTCCTTCTTCATTTCTCTTTGAGAACTTTTCTCTGGGGATGAAATACATGGTGCCTAAGTTATAAAATTTATAACAGTGTTGAGTCCATCCAAGTCTATTTTGAAATCCCTGTAAAATTTTATTATTTACTTATTGCCATTTATTACTTCTTTATTTATAACAATAATATTCTTGAAAGTGTCAATAGAAGATACAGAAAATGTTACAGTTATTTCACCAACACATTGTAAAACCAGTTATATAAAAGGTGAGTAATTTAATATTATAATAATATTCAATATTAAAATAAAATGTTGGATATTTACTAAACTGAAACATTTCCACACTCAAATTCTTTTATAAACATTCAAGTACACATCATTAAGTGTATATAAATTAGTTGTGCTTCTCAAGTGGTGTACATCATGAATAATTAAATATATAATAAGGATTCTGGGTATAACACTTTTGTAGGAGAAGATTATATTATATTCACTGTAGTATGTTACTTAAGAGATAATGAAGAAAAAAAAAATCATGAAACAGAAGTCATGCAAAAATTTCTTCTGAGTAGAAACATTATCTCTTTGTGGAGCCTCATTCTGACCCAAGGAGTAAACAAAACTTAGAAAGCTCGGCAAGCAAACAACTTACAAGTATCAGAAGCTTACATGGCAATACCTTCAGTAAGAGAAGATAGTCTTGCAAAGAGGAAAACTAAGACTCTATTCAACAAGCAAGTCATACAGCAGACTCCAGGAGCATGCTCATTAAGTTCTCACCCTTGCTAGAGTTGGCTTTGGATGATGAAATTGACAATGAATCAGTAATGCTCTCTTAAGTCACCTTTGAAAATCCACTTATTCCCTAAGCTAAACTGGCATAGGACTTTTATATACGCTCTGTCTTATTGCCATATTGGGATAAAAGGAAATTTATTTAAATATCCCCAGGAAATTTAGTATAATAAAAGTTATTCTAAAAAAATAGTGATTTTAAATTAACTGAAAGTAATTTGATTGTAAAAAGAACATAGATTTTTTTCTCAATATATTAGGATTATTGATTTAAGATAAGAACAACATTCCTCATGATATAGGATGATCTCCATATATATGATATGCACATTATAAGTCATTACAAAAGAAAATAAGTGAGTGTAAGAACTTTCCAGTGGAGAAGAGAAGATGGAAGGAATTGAAGCTTATATCAGAAAGAATTACATGCCATTGCCTAAATGAGAGGAGAAGAAATAATAAATATGTAGTTTTATGCTTGTATCATTTGTAATTTCCTATGTCAACACACATTTCTTAGCTTCAAAGGCTTCTGACAATACCTAAAAACAATATCCTTAGTTGGAAAGATATCAGTGTATATGTATTTCAAACAAACTAAATACAATATCTTTAAATTATGCCCAATCTGTTTGTCCAATTAGAACATGATATTTATGTTGGCATGTCTTTTTTTATCTATTTTGTTTACTGATGCCATTTAACTCTTCAAGAAAGATTTGCATAAGTTTAAAGAATAATGAGGAAATAAGCAATAATTTCATGATGATGAAGGGCCTTTCTCATTTAGCCATATAAAATTCAAGAGGATCACACCTATGATAAAGGGTTCATACTTTTATTCTTTATTTAATAAAGTAATTATGATCTATACTATGAGAAGGAAATAGATTACCTCATAATAATTTTATATATAAAGTTTCTTCCCATGGTCCTCTGAAGAGACATTTTGAAAATAAAATAGATTAATTGCTTACTGCTGGAAGAGTAGTCATCATAAATTATCTTTTACTGTGTTCAATTACCTCATAATAGAAAACACAGAGTATAATCTTGCTAGCTCAAACCTTCACATCATGTTATTTATTTTTTTCCTCCTTTCAACCTTTAGTCAGCCGAGATATAGCAGTTCTCACTCAAGTATTTCTTCCCATATCTATATTGGAAGTAAAGAAGACATTTTTATATATCAAATTTGGATCACATCATATATTTTACATACTATTCTCTTTGTATATTATCATATTATTCTATTTTCAAACAGAAAATGTACTTTCACTTATAAAATAACTCATAATTTGGCATCAGAGTGCTCAGACACAAAAGCAGATTTTACTCTTTGATACATGAAATGGTAGCATTTTATTAATGCCAACAGAGAAGGGGAATTTTACTGCTTGGTATACTCTACTTAACTGGAATATGTCTCAATCCATAACAAAATGTTTTAAGTTTTACTTTTCTGGCTTGTTTCAAATATTTTATGTATAAGTAGTCCACATTTTTAACATTTTTCTATTTTCAAAAAACAGCTCAGAGATTACGCTAAGAAGAGAAAATAGAGATCACCTCAGCAAATTGGGGTTATAACAGGCTGCAACCAAGAAGAGTGGGGAACAAATCATGAGAGAAGGAGATGGTTGAGTGAGAGGAACAACAAAGAGAGAAAAAAAAGAGAGATAGATATCTCGAATTTGGAAGCTAATGTGAGGTTGGAAAGAGACCAGGTGCTAGGGAAACCTCCAAGAACTCACAGGATGTCCCTGGCCAAGTCTCCAAACAATAGTGGTCTTCCCCCATAATCAAATGAATAACCATCCTAAGTGTCATCCAGAACCTACATCCAACAATGAATAGAGGTAGAGGCAGAGATTCATGGCTGAGCACTGGGCCAAGCTCCTGGTCCAACTGAGAGCAGAGGAGGAGAATCTGTATGAGCAACAAGATAGGAATATGAGCCAGTTATGGCTGGCTGTAGCTCTGGGGAGCTCATTGACTCAAGAACAGCCACTGGAAATTCATCGGGAAAAAGAACTAGTCCCTCCAAGGGTAAACAACTGTTGATTGGCATGGGCAATATGGGAGCCTCGAGAGAGGTGGATTCAGACTGTTTTCTTGTATGTGAGATGTTACCTTGGAGCCCATTCCCTGCAGAGGAACACCTAACCTGACATTGACTTTCAGATGAGCAAATCAGACTTGCCTGGAGTGGGTGTGCTACGCTCTTCTGACCCACCTTGGGACTTCTTGCGCTTTGGGGGGAAGGGATGTGGAGATCAGGAGGGGATAGGCTGAAGGCTGACTGAGAGGAATTGGGAGGAGGGAAGGGAGTTGGCACAAGGGGTACATGGATAAAAGATTTTTTTATATAAAAAATATAATAAATGAAGGAAAAAGTAATCAATATAACACTAACTATATATCTGCCTATATATTTTCTATACTATTCATTAACTCAGGTATAGTAATTTTTTTAATTTGTATTTTAGTGTCTAATACAATTATGAAAGTAGAAGTTTATTACATTCAACAAACTGATGCCAAATACATACAAACAAAAAGCAATTTACTTTATTAATTAAAATAGGAAAAACATACAATATGTCATTAAAATAATTTTGTTAAAAAGACATGGTCACCTAAAACAGCTAAATTGAACCATTTTTTGATTTTAAATAGTACTTATCAAGAAGCTAAAGTAGTTAATAAACAATATTTTTCTTTATTTTATTTTTAATTTTTGTTATATCTATCTGTATCTTACTGAGTTGAGGGTCTGATATCACACAAATAGGTTGAGATGATCATCACAATTTAGCTTTTTGAGATAGAACATCAGACCTGGGTAAAATGTATATTTAATAATGATAGTTTTAGATATTAACTTGTTGTTATTAATATCTACACATAGTAGAGAAAAGATTGAGATGCAGGTTTCTAAAATAAATGAGTATTATTTGGTAATTCATTGTTTCTTTTGTAATTCTTTGTTAGACTGAATAGCACATTAATATTATATGTTAAAATCATAAGAATAGCCTCAGAAAAGATAGCAGATATATCTTAAATACTAAATATTAAAACAAAGAATAATATCAAACATTGGTGAGATCCAGAACAAATTTAGAAAATGCAATTTCTGATTTTTAATTTCAAATATAATTTAAGTATCAAATGTTCAGATTTGATACTTATGTGTCATTGATACACAAGTTTTCTTGTTAAAATAAAATCAATTGATTAGAGAGTATTAAACTAATATTTCACAACTTCTCTGCCAAATGCTTATCTCTCATAAATTTATTTGTCAAATATTATGAGTATGTAATTTGTCTATTTACTCAAGATTAAAGCATGTTTCCACATAATTTTCATTAAGCATATCATTTAAATAATTCATAGTCAAAGTCAACATTTTTCAAAAGATGACAACTTCTTAAAATTTTTCAAGGAAAAATATATTTGATCTAAAATAAATGTTTCTTCTATGTAGCCAGAAGTTTCTGGCTTGTGTTGCCTGAGGTCCAGACATGCAGTTGCACAGCTGCTTAGCCCCAAATAATCACACAAAAGTTTATATGAAATACAAGCTGTTTGGCTTATGGCTTTGGCTTATTTCTTTTTAGCTCTTTCAACTTAACTCTACCCATTTTCATTATTCTGTGTATTGTCATATAGCTCGTGGCTTACCTGTGTTTCTTTACATCTTGCTTCTATAGGTGGCAGCTTGTAGCATCTCCCTGGAATCCTCAATCTTTCTCCTTTATCAATGTTTGGAATTCCTTCAGGACTCTAATCTGTTTTGCCATAAGCCAAGCAGTTCTTTTATTATCCAATGGTAATTCACAGCATACTGAAAAACTTCCCAAATAATTTCTAGTCTAGTGATTGTATCTCAGTGAAAGAGGAAACATATCATCTCCACCAATGAACATGTTTTGAAGAAGGCTTTAACTATGTAGCCTATATTAGTGACTTTTGAGCTCATTCCTGCTGATTTTTCCTGCCTGTACTTCCCTAATGCTAGGATTTCTGCAGTACACTAACGAGTCTACTACCTTCATGAAAGTTTTTATTGCTCCTTCTAATTTTTGATGTTACTTCCCCGTTTTCTTTTCTCCACCAATTCTATTCATGTACCCATTGAATTAATTTTTCAGGACACAGATATTACAGGTACAACAAAGCATGAAACCCACTTCATCAGAATCATGACAATATCTTAATGTCAACAAGAACCTGAAAATTCAAGAAAAAATATGTAACTATATTGCCTTCTTTGCTTCAATAGATTGATGTGGGAATGTCTTTCTGTATTCTCTAAATAAAGAATTGTTTTGGCCCATGACAGGCACAATAGCAATATGCAGGAATTTGAACATAGATAGAAGAATAGGGGCAGAGTAAAAGGGAGATGTGAACTGGATGCCCAAGATTTAGCATGTATGGTAACACAGGTGAGTCACGAGCCATAAAACAAGACAGATTAATGGAAATGGTTGAGTTAAGATGAAATAGTTAGCTAGCAATATGCCTAAGCCATAGGCCAAACAGTAAGAAATTAATATAAGCACCTAAGTCAATTTTGGGGGAAAGTGGCTGCAGGGGTATCCGAATTGTAGGGCTAACTGGGTCAGAAACTATGACACAATAGATTGTACCTGTCTGAATTTCAAAGTTTCAGTTTTAAAGAAATTTAAAATGTTTTATTTGATTTTCAAATTATGGCAAAAATTTATAGCAATGTGATACTTGTTTGCTATTTGGATTAAAATGTCAAGCAACTATTAAGCATTTTGGTATATTTATCAATTATATATCAATAACCTTAATAAATATAAGTAAATATTATTCAGTTTATCTAAAAATAAAAATTAAAATATAATAAAAATTTAATGTTATTTTCAAAGCAAAATTTCTTCATACAAAGATATATAAAGAACTGTTTTATACCTAATATCAAATACTAGAAATAAACTTAATATCTTAACGTTATCTACAATTTTTATGGATATGTGAAGCTGCTCCTAAAAGTTCTAAAGCTATTAAATAAAAATATCTTTGCCATCATGTAATTTTTCCCTGAAAATGTCTAGTAAATGGACATACTAACAATCTAAATAATCAGAAGCAGTTTTGGTTGCTCAGTATAAATCAGTCTACTTATACATTTTAAAACATACCTTCATGTGGGAATAATGTTTATGTAGCTGATTTAGAATTGTAAAATGTATAATTAAGAAATTCAGGTTAGTTATATTTTTAGGTATACAAAGATATATTTCAATTAAATAGATAATCTTCAAATACTTCTCATACCTACAGAATATGGTATTTAAAATGTTTAAGAATTTAGACTTTTCTGAAGAGTGAGACAGGTCTGCTCCTGGCAGCACCAATTTACTTCAAGAGAAAAACAGGCATCGAAGAAACTCCATATGGAAATTAGTTTCTTTGTGGCATCAGTTAGCCACTGGACATGAACCTGTTCTTATATTGACTGCTGGACAGTTTATTGTTTAAACTGGACATGCAGGTTCCATAGGAAGGTGACCTCTGAACTTTGGTAGAACAAGCCGAGATGGTCATTCAGTTTCCTGCTTTGCAGAGAAAACTGTCAGACATTCTTCAGGACTTGAGGAGAAGCAACTGATGAATGGGCAGAGCAGATTTCCTGCTTCACTGAAATGAAAAGCGACTCTGGGCCTGTAGGCTAAAGATGGATGCCCCAACTTTATAAAGGAACTTTGGGTGACTGTCCAGGCAGATAGGTGTCGTCTCTGTCATTACTAGATTTTGGAAGTTGCTTGCACTTCCAGATTATTGGGTAAATATATCCTTCTGTGGTCTTTAATGTAGTTGAACATTAGATAGTTATAGGTATAGTTTTTTTTAGTCATTTTAAAGGTATTTTGGATATGAAACTTTAGATTCATAAGGATAAGGTAGATGATAGAGTATTTTCTTTAATTTTGCTAAATACAAATGGACTATATATTGTAACTGTAATTCTTGCTTGATAGCTGTTTTGTTATATGTAATTTTGCTTTGTTAAAATTGAAACCTTCCTTTTTGATTAGACAGAAAGGGGGAGGTGGTGTGGGAATGTATTTCTGTGTGCTGTAAATATCAATATTTAAATAAAGGAGCAGTTTTGGCCTGTGACAGGCACCATAGAAAAAGTAGGAGGGGAAATCAGAGCATAGGCAGGAGAAGCAGGGCAAAGTCAGGGAGACTGAGCCAGAAGCCCTAAAGAGCAACATGTAAGGAACACTGGTGAGCCACAGGCCAGGTAGCAAACAGATTAATGAGAATGGGTTGAGTTAGATATAAGAGCAAGCTAGAAATATGCCTGAGTCATTGGCCAAACAGCATGAACTTCTGAATCATTTTGGGGGCCTGAGCAGCAGCGGTGGCTAAGGTGTCTGGGGCTGCAGGTCTGTGGGTCAGAACCTCTGGTCACCCGGGACCAAGAAACCTCATTTCAACAATACCTAAATCAATTGGATTTGGGATTGCCACTTTCTTCTTGGTAACCAAATTTCATAGTCCTAGAAAGTTTTTTGGTTTTTTTTTTTTTTTTTTTTTTTTTTTTTTTTTTTTTTTGCAGACTGTGTTGGAAAATCTGTTAACAATTTTACTCAGCTGTGTACATTATTTGCTCTCCCACTAATCTGCCAGAAAAGTTGTTTCAACTGGTGCAAGAGTAGCATAGTATTATAGTGAGAACTACAATATTTTAGTTAGATTTGAAGCTTGAACTATAGGTCAGAATACACATCTGGTACAGGAAACCTTGTCAAAATCCTGTGTCATGGGAGGTCCTAGGCCATAGTGTAAAAACTACTTATTCAATTAATTTTTTCAATTATTTCTGACTGAAAATTTAAATATATTGGTCTTTGAGATTTATTACCTCTTAGTTTTAAATGTCAACTTGCCATGAATTAGAATCACATAATAAGAGAGTATTGAGTAATGTCCTTACCAACTTTGTGGCTAAGTTCTGGCAAGCTGTTGCAAATGCTAATTGATGTAGGAGAACCCAGAATATTATCACATCCACCTTTCTATGCAAATTCTTGGTCCAGAGAATTATAGTAGAGAAAAAAGTTAGAAGAAAGAAACAGTTGAGAAGCATGGAAACAACCATTGTTCTTTCTCCTGACTCTGGCTTCCATGAAATTGAGAGGATTGATCCAATATCATAATAGGACCATCTCTCAGAGTCTTCTCTCAGAGATCAATTGTCCATGGCTGTTCTAAAGTTTAGTGCATTCCTGGAGAGGGGTCTGTGGATTGGAAATTTCAGAGACAAAAGAATTAGACCAGAGACAGAAAATGTAGTGTCAGGAGGTCACTGAAAAAATATTCAACTGCCACAATTTTATTTCCATTGGTTCTTTCTACGAAACAAAGGGGAAGGACAAATACAGACAGATGTAAGCACTTCTTAAATTATTTTAATATAAAATACTTGGTAACCATACCTTGGGTCAAAGAATCCTATTATGCAGCCTTGCAAGGGGAAAACAGACTCGAATTTCACTGACCTTGAGTTAAAATGAGAACAAGCTACAAGCTGGAATCTTTGTAGGCTCCCACAAATTTCCCTTTATTAATATTTTCAAAAGTTCATCCTGGATCCTTCAAAAAGAAATGGTTCAAAATATCTATAACAGTTTTGGCTGCATTAAGCCTTTAAAAATCAGCAATAAAGACTCCTTATTATCATATCAGATTTCCCTCAAATGAGCTCTAACTTTTTTTAGTATAAACGAATAGACACATAATTAGTTGAGCTACAATTCTCACAACTTACATCAAATGGTAGTGTCATAATAGATTTATATTTTCTACTAAAAAAGGATACCATATATAATATTTATATTTTATATCAAAAGGCAATATATTTTGAGTGTTTGTAATTATCTTTATTTCTTTAGTGAAAAATAATCAATTAGTGCTGGATTTTTTTTTACTTTTTATTTTTGTATTATTTTAATTAAAAGTTGTTTATATTAAAATAGCAACCACTGTCCCCCTTCCCTCCTCTCTCCAGGCACCCTCTATCTTCCTCCCACTCCACTCTACCATCAACTTATCAGAGAAGGTAAGACGTCCCCATGGGGGTCAATACAATCTGAAATATGAAACTGAGGAAGGACCATAACACATAACCCAGTATCAGAGCTAAGCAAGGTATCCCACTATAGGAAATTGGCTGCAAAAAGCCAGTTTATACCTTAGGGATAAATTCTTCTCGTCTTACTGCCATAAGACTGTACCTGCCAACCAACTGTAATTCACATTCAAAGAGCCTAGTTTGGTCCCATAAATATTCCCCAGTTGTGAGTCCAGACTCAGTGAGCTTCCAATAGCTCATTTCAGCTAGCTGTCTACAGAGACAAAATGGCTTCCTCATTAGGATCTTGGCCCCTTTGCTTTTATAATTTCTCCTAACTCTATTTGGAGCTTGGCTTGCTTAGCTGTGGATCTCTGAATCTGCTTCCATCAGCTGCTGGATGAAGGTACTATGATGACAATTAAGGTGATCATCAATTTGATTTCAAGGGAGGCTAGTTTAGGAATGCACTCCACTACTCCTTGAAGTCTTAGCTGTAGTCATGTTTATAATTAATTGGGAATTTCTTTAGTACCAGGTTTCTCCTTATACCACAAATGGTTTCCTATATTAAGATATCTACTTTGTTATTCTCCCTCTCTGCCGCTTCTCTAACTCAAAAATCCCAGGCACTCATGTTTTGTTCTCACTCCCCTTAACTGGTCAGCCCTATGGTCCCAAATTACTCAAGAGGCCTTATCTATGTCTCCTTCCCAGGAGGATCCATGAATGTCAGTCTTAGGTCCTCACATTTACATAGCATTACAGTTGCTGTAGATTGTAGCCTGGATGTATTTTGGGTTATATTTAACATCCACACATGAATGAGCTTATATTGTGTTGGTCTTGCTGGGTCTTCTGTTGCCTCGCTCAGAGTGTTTTGTTTTACGGGGATTTTTAGAGGTTTTCTTGGTCGTTGTTTGCTTTTTTGTTTAATCCATGTGCCTACAATTTTCAAGATGTCATTTTTTTTTCTAACTATCGAACTCCAGTGTGAAAAAAAATAGTATTTTTTTCTTAATTTATTTTTTAGTTGAAAGGCATCTAGGCTGTTTCAAGGTTCTGGCTTTTACGAATACTGCACCTAAGAAACGAAACATAGCTGAGACATCAGACACCATGGTCTTTTAGTATGAATGTCTATACTTTGGATATATATATATATATATATATATATGTATATATATATATATATACATATATATATATATATATATATATATATATATATACAAGACTGATAGAGTTGTATCATGAGGTAGGTTTATTCTCAGTTTTCTGATAAATGATCATCCAGATTTCTAAAGTGTCTGTGAAAGTTTACATTCCCATCAGCAACAGAGAAGTGTTCCCCTTACTCCACATATGCTTCAGTATATGCTGTCATTAGTACTCTTGATCTTATATATTTTGAAAAGAAGAGTAAGATGCTATCTGAGTTGTTTTGACTTGCATTTTTCTGATGGCTAAGGATGCCAAACAATTCTTGAAGTGACTTTAAGTCATTTGAGATTCTTCTGTTGAGAACCTTTATTTTAGATCTGTGAGCCTTGTTTTAACTGGATTTTTTTTTTTTTTTTACTTTAGCTGCTTGAGTTCTTTATATATTTTAACATCAGCCCTAAGTCAGATGTTGGATTGGTGAAGATATTTTCCTATTTTGTAGGCTGTTATTTTGTCTTACTTAGCACATCCTTCTCCTTACAGAAGCCTCTAAGCTTGAGGAGTTTCCTTTATTAATTGTTATTCTCAGTGTCTGTGATATTGGTGTTATATCTAAAAAGTGGTCTCCTGTGCCATTTGGTTCCACTTATTTTTTATATCAGGTCAATATATGTGAATTTATGTTGGGTTCTTTGATCCACTTAAGCTGGAGTTTTGTGCAGAGTAGAAAAATATGTATCTATTTGCAGTCTACTACATGCTACCACCAAGTTATGCCAGCACCATTTGTTGAAGATTTTTTTTCCATTGTATATTTTTGGCTTCTTTGTCAAAAATTACCTGTTTATAGGTGTGTAGAGTAATGTAAAGCTCTTCAGTTTGCTTCCCTTGATCACATGTCTGTTTTTATGCCATTACCAAGCTGTTTTGATTAGTATAGCTCTATAATAGAGCTTGATGTAAGGTATAGTGATGTCTCCAGAAGCTCTTTTATTGAGTAAAGTTGTTTTGGTGATCCCAGTTTTTCCATATAAAATTGAGTATTGTCTCTTGAGGTTTGTAAAGAAGTGTGTTAGGATTTTGATGTGGATTGCACTGAATCTGTAAATTAATTTTGGTAAGATTGAAAGGGAAACATCTTAATAAAACTATTTACAGTTTCTACTAACAAGTCACAGAATATTCAAACAAGCTAACATTAAGGTACAGAAAAATGTTTCACATTTGTGCTGCTTCAAACTCTAAATACCAGTTAGTGCAAACATGCTATGTCCTATTTCTGAGGTTGTTTTGCAAGTCTTTGCATGCTGTTCAATTCATAATGAATCTGAGGTGAGGCAGAAAGGTTCTAAACTGCCTGGCACTGCTGTGGCTTCAAATCATCCTCTCTAGCAGCTTACAGTGAAGAAAAAAAAAAAAAAGCTGCCTCTGTTGCTGGAGGCCACAGATCAGAATCAACTCAGTTCCACCATTTAGCATCTTGTGTTCCTAGAGAAACCCAGTCTCACCACACATCCTCTCCAGCAGCTGCAGCTCATATGGCCATTACCTTTTCTGTCTGTGACACTGAGTCTAGCTCTCATGGCTGAATACCAACCATGGGGCAGCTAGCTTGTCCAAGCTGGGGCAACAGGTGCATTACTTGGTTGACAAAGTCCCCGCTGCTCCTCTCAGCAATTCTTTTATACAGGCTTCTGCTGTGCCTCTCCCTGGGCTCAACTCCACTGCCTTTTAGGTCTTGGATTCCACCACCTGTTTGAGCTGCATGGCTCCTTGAGGGATAACAAAGTGTCCAGTCATGTTGGTCTCCCTCTCATGGACACTTCAGCTATCTGAGTTCTTCCTGTCAATGAAGGATTTGTGCAGATTCTTTAGTTACATTCTGTCCTGGAACAAGACAATGACTAGGGGGGTCTCACCAGTGCCTATCTAGGATACTCTTTTTTTTTTTTTTAATGGCTGGTCATTCTAGATAAACGTTGGGTTCATGGTGTCTGTTTGATCCCAGAATTCACCTTTAACCTAACCAATCTGATTTCTGTGTCCAAGGTTCTGTGCTCATAAAAATCAAGTGCAAACCTACTTTATTCATACCTAAATATCTCCAAGCAATTTTAAAAATAATTGTGTACTAGTTTCTTGAGTACTCTACATATTTTAGAGTTCAGTTCTCTGTCAAATGCAGGTAAAGATCTTTTTCCATCCTTTGGGCTTCCTTTTTGTTTTATTGACTGTGTCCTTTGCCTTACAGAAGCTTGTAAGTTTCAGGAGGTCCCATTTATTAATTATTTATAGTGTCTGTGCTACTGGTGTTATATTTAGAAAGTGGTCATCTGCGCCAGTGCACAATGTTCAAAGTTATTCCCCTCTTTCTTTTATATTAAATTCAGTATAACTGGGTTTATGTTGAGGTCTCTAAACTACTTGGACAGGGTCGTAGATATGGATCTGTATTCATCTTTTCCATACCACCATCCAGTTCTGCCAGCACCATTTTTTAAGATCCTTTCTTTCTATCATATATTTTGTCTCTTTGCTGAAAATCAGGGGTTCATAATGTGAAAATAGAAAAATCCTGTAACTCTCTCCCTCTCGACCCCTTCCTGAGGTCCCTGAAACTAGCCAAGGTTGAGATGGCTGCTTGGGACACACCCGGCAGCCTGAGCCTGATATTACCTGAATTCCTGAGACCCACCTGGTCAGCAGCTTGACCTTCCAAGAAAAGGCTCTGAGACCACATTCCTGATCTAGCAACCTAGGTAGGGTCACCCAGGAAAGTCCTACCATAAGAATTGTTAACTGTTAACTGTTTGAAGCATGCACAATGTGTCCTGCTCCAGGAAATGAATGTCTGCAGGTGGTCCTTATTGTTTCACAGGAAATAGCTTGCCTGCCTGCATTCCTAAACTCTGTCCTAAGCTGACCGTTGGCCCTGCCCTGTTATCGAGCTGAGCCCACCCATATCCCCTCCCCTACCCAGAGTGGAGTATAAGAATTCTGCCCCCAAAAATGTTCGGGGCTCCAGGCTTTTCTACAGTACCTGGAGCCCACACATGTGTGTAGCGGTATTCATATTCATTAAACTCTTTTTCTTTAATGTTAACAATGGTCATTAGCCATGGTCTTGGGGTGTCTTGGGGTGTCTTGGGGTGCCCTAGGGGTGCCTGCCTATTACAATATGTGAGTGGATTAATGTTGGGGTCTTCAAATCACTTTCACTTGGGATGGTAGGGAAGGACAGCAGTAGAGGGTATGAGAAAAAAAACTTTTAAATAAAATAAATTACATAAAATGCCAAGTGTATAAAATACCTGTCTACTATTACCTTATACTTGCTTCAGCCTAACTTTAACTCCTCTTTCTTTAACAGCTGCATTCGGTTACTCTACTCCATATATACACTTTTACTCCTGGGTTAAATTATCACACAGACTTTAATTTTCTTGGATGCTTATTTCAATATGTGATATCCATCACTTTTTTCCTCTTTATCCAGGTCTCTGTTTTGCTGTCATATGTTGATGGATGTTCTAATGTTTAGTACAGTCATGGAGAGGGAGATGTGGATTGGGAATTACAGAGACAGAAAGAATTACACCATGAACAGAAAACAAAGCAGGAAGGGCACTGAATGAATACTCAGCTGTCCTGATTTTATTACCAATGGGCATTTTATACCAATCAAAGGAGAGGGGCAAGGACAGACATGTATAAGCACTTCTTTAATTTTTAAGACATGGAAAGATGATAATCATACCTTAGGATAAAATATCCTATTATGTACCTTTGCAGGAGAAAAACATGCTTGGATCTCTGTCCATGCATCAAAACAGAAATAAGCCACAGGTTGAAATCTTTGTGGGCTCTAACAATGAGACCTCAGTTTTCTGAACTGAGCAAGCAGTTGCCAATTGAGCCACAAACAAAGGACAATCAATCTCAAATATCTCCCTAGCAAGGACAATTCAGCCTGGAATGTTCAGTACCAGCCCTGAAGCATAGTAAGCGGACAAACAAATAAGGAGAAAGCCTGGGACTTGTACATAACCTGCCCCCAAAATGGAAAAGCTATAGCATTAATTAGCATGTAACTAGACATTGCCCGTTAGAGTGTACTAATATGATTGTCACTTGCTTAAGCCAAACATATCTGAGATGATCTAATGTACTCCTGTCATGAGACTCCCAAAGACCACCAGGGATCTGGATTCTAATGCAAACACTTGAGGGTCAGTCTATTCTTTTAAACAGGTTCAAACTAACCTGGGCTGAAACCCTTTCTTCTTACACAGTGGAAGGAATTCAACCCTGGACTCAGGGGTGAGAAGATTTTTTAGGAAAAGAATATATAAATGGGGTGTTACACATCTTGGCATTTCAGGATTGGGTAAAGGAGTATGGGATAAAATATTCTTGAAAACTATTGGTTAAACTTTTGGTGTGAAGCCAAGTTTTGAATCTGTTGGCTGACAGGCACATTCTTGAGATTTTTCCTAGACCTGAACCCTGCCCTCTTTCACTAAATGATCTTTCCCTGAAATAAAGTTTTATAATGGTAAATCTGTTCCTGCATACTAACTTCCATATAAACTCTCTTACCTGTGCTTTAATGAAGCCCACATGTCTCTTGGGGCCATTGTCTATTTGCATCATGGTCAGTTTCAGCATACTGGAATCTTTCTTGAGATAATAAATACTCTTGTTGATTGTATATGTGGATAGTGGATTTTTTTTTCAGATGTCTCCAAGACTCTAACATAAAGGACATGGCCAGGAAGTACTCTAAATTCCCAACATGTTGAGAGTCTGATAACTCAGCCAGTGAGTGAACAATCTTAGTCTTGGTCTATATTCAGATAGTTACTATTACTATTATGTTCTCTGTGTTTATGTCTCTGAAAACTCAAGCTCAGTAACTTCAGGCCGGAGTGCTAGGTGGGTATAGTATTATCACTTTCACCATGTGGGTTGAGAGACTTTTCTGACTATACCTCTGTAGGGACTTTGGGGCCTCTGATTTAATTGGAACTCACAGTTTACTGTGATAGACTATCTCATAGATGGGGCTTGCAATGGAATGAGATACACCGTCATCCCAAATTTCATATACTGTTACCTCGTTGTTTGTGGCACCATCATTTGCTTTTGTTAATTAACCTCTTTCCTTTTCCTGGAAAGAAAGGGTTAAATAATAACTGCCATCCCCTTTGAGTGTTTTATTGGATTATTTCCAAGACTTTGGGGGTTCAGAGATCACTACTTGGGTCTTATTATCTTGAAAGAAAAAGTAACCAAAGAAAAAATAAAGAGGGGCATGAGAAGGACAATCTCCATGTGTGGCTTCTTTGCTTTCAGGCCTGCAGCATAGGCAGAGCTTGTTCTGGTGTTCAGGAGAGGATTCCAGCCAGTCAGTGGTGTTTGGTGTTGGTGGGCAGAGATCAGGCTATGAGGAGGCACTATAATGAGGATGAGGTAATGGGAAAATACTGTCAACAATTGGTAAACTGCACTTAATGCTGAACAGAGAATACAGGATTAATTTTTATAGCCAGCCCGGATTAACAGTCTGTTACAAGACTGCCATGGGACTCTGCCCACCAGCACTGCTCCTACTCCAGTTCTTCCTAAGCTGAGTTTTTCTTTACTGTGATGTGATTTATTGGCTTTGTGATAACGACAGCTCATTTCTGCTGGCCAGCTACTATATTCCCACCTCAACCCCTTCTTGTTCTAATACTGTATGAAAAATTGTTAAATTGAACCAACCCATAAAATATGTTTAGGAAACAATATGTTTTTGTTTCAACAAGAAAAAAAAATACAGGTTTTGTTATTTGGATTCAATAAGTTACAAATACTTATTACCATTTAAGGAAGAAATGGTTGCAATTTTTTTTTTTTTTTTTTTTTTTTTTTTTTTTTTTTTTTTTTTTTGGTTAGGGCAAGGAAAGCCACTGATAGTCTCAAAAGTTTCCTGTTAATTCAGGATTTATATGCTGAAGTTGATTCAAATTTAAAGTTATTTCTGTTATAATATATGAATATATTACATATATATTCCAGATCTTATTTAAAATGATGTACCCATGTAATGTTCTGAACTGCTGGTAAAACAAAAACAAAAAACACAAAAATAGCTTTGATAAATCTTCCATGTTGTCTGGGAAGCAAGAGGAATGGCAGTAGACTTCAAAAAAAAAAAAGTAAAGAAAAGAAAAAAGAAAAGAAAAGAAAAGAATATATCTATGACTGGCTAATCCAGAGCAGAGAAATGGTAAAATATGTTGGAGATATGACCATATTAACATAATTTTGTTTATTTTTTTCATATAACTAACGATTTTTCACTGCAAAATGTTCATGCTAGAAACCGAGTCATGTTCTTTAAAGAAGAAAGGGGAACTGAGGTAAAAAATATCATGATCATGTTCCAGCCCTCTTGGTTACAGGGTTCTATATGATTAACCAGACATAAAATGACAAGTTAAAACTCTTAGCTATTCAGAGTTTTATAGGGAAATCCCAAACTTTTATAAAAATTGTCATCATATCTATGATCTGTAACTAAAAACTAAAATCTAACTGCTCATATAATGTCTATGTGTAGGAAAAATGCTTATAAAATAATATTCTTAAAAAGAAAAATTTGAGAGATCAATTTAACTAATGTATCTACAGGGTAACATGAAGACCTGACTGTTGTTACTTAACAGATATATTTTCAAAGTTAAGTCTAGGTTTTTTGTTTTGTTTTTTTTTTTTTTTAGTTTAGACATATTTCATAAATAAGGATCTTCAAACCTGCCAATGATCTGAATGAATATGAAATCTAAATTATTTGATAAATTCTTACTATGATAGAAAGCTACTTCCAGACTCTATCAATGACTTGAAACTCCTCCAAAGAAGATGTAAAACAACAGAACAACTTCAACTGGATTGTTGACAGCATGAACCACTGGGCCTGATGCTCCAACAGAACACTGCTGTCAGAAGCCAGCTCAGAATATGGACACCTGAGAAAATGACAAAGTAAGGTCAGTATTACCCCACTTTTTTTCCACAGAAAAGATTCCCATTTCATGCATCTGGTAATGAAAGATTGATGCTGTCATGATAACTCTTCTTCTGATACTATGTAAACCACTGAAGTCTAGGATGCCTCCTATCTGGGTTATGGATAGTCGCTAATAGTCTTTCAATTAAATCTGAAGATATTTGATCTGCACGTCTGCTAGCTCAGATATGATTTATTCTTCTCAGATCTCTGATATTATTGATGACTAGTCTAGCCATCAATATTGATACCTTTATTAGCTTAACATCAGAAAACAAGATTTCACTAGGGCACAGCCACCTTGTTTGTCCATTGATTAATACATTAAGAGAATTTTGATAAGCTAATTGAGCAATGACTGTTTACTATTTGGGCCAAAAGCTCAAAATTTTATATTTCTTTTTGGTATTCTTCTAAATACAGACTTACAATTGCTTTTCATTTGGCCAAACACATCTTTGTGTAATCTATATCTGGCTTCCCAGAAAAAAAAATGTATATATTTTTTAATCCAAGTTTATAGCTTTTGCTAGGACTCAAAAATATAAATCTATTCCTCATGTTTACAAAGACCGGTTACCTGATTTTTCTATAACATTGAGTTCAATAAAAATTGTTAATACTAATGGCTATGAAATGTTTATATTTTATAAAATGGAGATTCATGTAAACTTTGGAAAATAGAGAAACTCCTAAAACTTAGATCCACTTCTCACAGGTCTGGAGAAATCAGATAAATAAAGCCCAAGTTCCCCCAAATGTCTATTTCTGAGGATTGTTGTTTTCTATCACCTGGTCTTGCAACTCCTATCCTTTCTCAATTATTAGAGACTATTATTCTAAAATTTTCAAGTAAGTTCATAAATAAAGTCTGTTTTTAGTTTATATCTATCTCAAGAGGTTTTTACTTCTCTGACCTAGACCTCCAAACATCAGTTGATAACAATCTTCTCCATATGACTGTGAGTGAGCCATGAACATGCTAAATCTGAGAGGAAACAATCCAACCAATGGAAATGCAGTCTTTCGCTCATCAATGTTAGATTCTTCAATGAGCAGCAGCAAGGGATTTAATAGAGGGGCATAATGAAGCAGAGTGTATCTGTTAAAATAGTAAGGTTCTCCAAGTGCATGATTGTACAGTTTTTATGGTGTTTTAAGAGTATGTAAATAAGGTTATTTTCTGAATATCAATTATATCTCAAATAAACTGTTAAAAAATTAGTTTTCTTTCCTCTTTTTAAATAAGTGACATTATAGTTTAACTATAGAACTATTATAAAATAAAATAAAACTAGGGGCCTTAAGATTTGAATAAAATGATTAAAACATAGTTTTTACATGACTAGTGTTCTTATGAGATTTTTAGAAAATCCTTGTGTTGTACCAAATAATGAAAGTACAAGTTTCAATGGCAAGAAAGCATTGAACAATTACTCTCAAGAATAAGCTTTGTTTATAGATCCTCATGACAGTTGTGGGTTTTATTTTGAGTTATCCATCATTACAATGGACAATACATAATTAAAAATGCAGCATGCCAAAGTTTTGAAAGAAAATAATTTTCCAGTTGAAATCAAAACCAGATATTCATGAAGACACGTAAATTAAAGAAAGTGTGAAAGTGATGTCATTGATCAACATAAGGAAGTATCTGAAAGAGAAACACAAGAAACTTCAGAAAAATTTACCACAACAAAAGACATACCTTAACTTTATAAGATTTTGGGGATATTGCATATGTGACTCCATGAATGAAGCTAGGTACTAGATAAAAATATAATTTTTTTTTAAATTTTCTTCCTTTTTTTTTTTTGCAGTTTGTAAGCTGTAAAGGGGCTGCAAGTCCAGAGAAGTGCAGGACTCCTTAATTTCCTGTCACAGAAAGAAACTGCCAAAGAATCCTGAGCTGATTCCTGGTGGAGCAGAGACTACTAGATGGTCATTGGTCTTTTAGTATTAGGTGAGAAAAGAGAATTGACATAAATTAACATGATTTGTTAATAATTAACATTACTATTTTAAATATCACTATATAAGAAAAACATTGTGTCTATAGGCACAATTTACAACAAATCTTAATGGTCCTGTGTTTCTCAACTCCCATCTAGCAGGAAGATTTAGCAGCTTCTAGGCTGGGGAGTTTTTCCACTTTCCCCCTATCTTTTTCCTTCTTCAACTGGCAATGAAAAACTGTAATATTAAATTTCTGCAAGTCCTAATTTTCTTTATATCTACCATGAATAGATCATTATAAAAATATTGACATTTCTACTATATGAGTTTTATGAAGTAAAACAATGAAACCAAACAAAACCTGACATTTTTAATTTCGATGTTTAATAATATAAGAATAGTTGCCTTTTTAAATTAATCACCCAGAATATTATTTATCCAGTATTTTAGTCAGATAACCATTGTTTGTATTCAGCTATCTTTTTCTGAATTTTGGGAACTGTAATACAACAATTTTCAAAGGGAGCAAGTAAATAAATCACTGGACCAATAGAGTCTGAATTTTGTGTGTTCTCAAGTACTAGACAAAATAAGAAAACAATAACAACATAATAAAATGCCCTTTTAAAATTTCTTTTAAATCACTCAAATGAAGCCATTTGTTTAGCACAATTAATAAATAACATTATTTTTCTATATAAGCATAAAATGTTTAAAAAACAATCATTCATCTACATAATCATTTCTCCGTCTTTAGCTGTTTCTCATAACAAACAAATTATGCTTGTGTAATACAAATATTCATTTTCATGATTCAAAATCCCACTGATTGCAAAAGTCAGTGCTTGGAGGGGACTCAATAGTAGAAACCAAAAATACACTTTAAAATGATTGTCCTACTAAATAATAGTTTGCTAGTTTTTCACATACTTAACATTTATGCTTTTTATTTTTGGATCAATATAAAAACAAATGAAGAAAACATTGGTTAATAGCAATTCTGAATTTAATAAGCATTATATTTATATGTGTATTCTTTTAATTTTGATTTCTACTGGATGTGAGACTTTCTGACCCTGAAAATTTTGTGTATTGTTAAGATAAGTATTTGGTTTTTACCTGAGTGTAGGTACTGAGGACACTTGAGAACGATTCATTCTTAACTTAAAATATGGTTTAATAAAAAAATTTAGTTAAAGAAAAGTATACATTTGTATAAACATATATATATACTATAAAGTAACTATATGCATTACATATATTATACATACCAAATAACCATATACATTATATATTATAGGTTATATATGTTTATATTCTAACTGTATATAGTAGATAAAATATTATAATTAAAATTGTACTAATTTAAATTTTTAAAAGTTATTACTCAAATTGTTTGTGTCAAAGGTATTATCTTTAAATGAATAATAATTATGAGGTGGGTAAAGCAAAAATATGGAATAGGTAGTCTACTCACACATGCAATTGGTTGCTTTCTTTAGTGTATTTTATGAAAAAATAAGATGTGAATGAACAAGCTGTCCTTTACAACTATCAAATATATAATAAAATAAACTACTCTATAAATTTTCTTTAAACAACTGATATATATATATATATATATATATATATATATATATATATATACACACACACACATACAGACATATATGTATATATATGCAAGTTAGACAAGAAAAACTACAGTGTTATGTAGTAAGAGGTTTCTGGCCTGAACTATTGGGCCTAGCCTCAAGGTTTAAGCCCGCAGACCCACAGACCCACAGAGACACACAGATGTTTACAATAGTTTTAGGCTGATCAGCCTAAGGCCCAGGCATGTAACTTGCTAACTCTTTACCCTTAATCTAACCCATGACTCTTATCTTTTTCAGCCATGCAGCTCGGTACCTTTTCTCAGCATAGTTGTCCTCTGTTTCTTCTGGCTTCTCTCTGGCATTCTGCTCTGTTGGGCCTATTCATAGAGTCTTCTTAGACTGGTAGCCCCTCCCACACTTCCTGTCTGCCTTTGACCAATCAGCACTTTTTATTAAACTCATAGGTGGGGACGACTATTTGTAATGGAACAACATAATCCCACTACAGTGGTATGTGCAATAAATGAGGCATCTTATATGCAGTATAGTAGAGGCAACAGTTACAGGAAAATTAATGATATTCCATGTTAAGCTTTCTAACATAGTATAATATTTTATGTTATTGATTTTTAAAGTTCTATACATAAATATGCTAGCATTTTAATTGGAATTGTGTTGAATCTGAGGCTTGCTTTTGGCAAAATGGCTATTTTACTAAGTTAATCTAACTCATTAAGGAGTGTAGAAAATCTTTTCATTTTCTTATATCATCTCCGATTTATTTGTTCAGTGGCTTGAAATGAAGTTCTTGTTATACAGGACTTTAAATTGATTGGTTACAGTGACATAAAGATATTTTATATTATTTGAGGCTAATTTTAAGAATGTTGTTTCTCTGGTTTGTTTCTCTGTTTTTTATTCTTTTTATATAGGAGGGCTAATTTAATTGACTTAGTCTTGTATCTAGCTACTTCACTAAAGTTATTTATCATCTATAGGAGCACACTCTCTCAGAATTTTTGAGTACACTTATAGATATATAAATATATACATATATATATTATCATATAATGTTTAAATAATGATACTTTAACTTCTTAGTTTTCAATTTATATCCCTTGACCTCTATTAGTTCTCTTATTGCTCTAGCTAGAACTTCAAGTATTATATAATGCATCATGTATATAGTCATCAAAATTTTACTAACACTGCAAATTTTCCACAGATTTTTAATCTGTTCATACACTTACTGTGTTATTTACTTGCTTAATAAAGTACTTGTGCCATATATATTATCCATCACATTTCTAAATTGGTGTGAGAATTAGATACTGCAATCTAAGATGAAGCAGAGCCTAGTGCTGCACATATTTTATAAAAGAATTTTGAAGAAAGAGATAGATGGATCTCTGACTTCAAAGGAAACCTGGTCTGATAATTCCACAATAGCTAGGGCTATACAGAGAACTCTGTCTCAAAACAAAGAAACAAACAAGTTAATAAATAAATTAAATAAATACAATGACTTACATTTAACTTTAGATAAGAAAGCACCATTTTCTTTAAAGGAAATTATTAGCTGGTAGATCAAAGAAGTCTTTCTATTAGATATTGACCATAAAACAATTAATATTGAAAGTACATATCCTACCTGCTCCAGTATAAATCCAATCATTTACTCTGATTTATGTCTGAATTACAGTTATTTCATGTGATAAACATGCAACTTTTTGGTATGTTTTTGATCAAATGTCAATTTGAGCTTATTTATTTATTTATATAAAAGGGACATTGCAGACCAAAACAAAAGTCTTATGTCTATATTTTTTCTTCATTACCAATGCAAAGTAACTAGAAGTTTCATATTCTCAAATTTCAAGCTTGAAATTGTTCCAGAAGCTATTACTTATTTGGCCATTCTTTGATACTGTGAGGCAAAATAAATTGTTCTTCCTGAGTTTTGTCAAGTTTTAGTCACAGAAGAAAGGCTTCTGAGAAGTGAGGAATTCTTAAGGAACCACACTGATGTGATGATGTGACATCTTAAATTTTGAAAGTGGCTTGGAAGAATGCAGATGAGTTTGGAACAACTTAGTTTAGAAAAATTTAGTTACATTGAAGATATAAAATTATAATATCTTAAAGAAGCATCACAACAGTTTGAGAATATTTCTATACTAAGTTATATAAATATATGAAACCAGTAAATATATATCATAATTTTACTTATTTTAAATATAAAAATATTGAAAAATTAAAATGTAAGAAGAATTAAACATAAAGACTAATGATTTTCTAAAACCCTGATATCATTAAATCTATAAAGTTGAAGAAATTATAACATGAATATGTTTTGAGGGTTAAATATTTTTTAATTGAAATACAATTATATACTTTCTCTTATACAATTTATCCATCCAGCCCCTCTTATGCCTCTACACACAATTTGATAGTCTTTTGGGTAATTTAATTACTTTTACATACATATTCATATATATATGTTTGTATAAATATATATGTATATATGCATATATCTGTATCGATATCTATATGAAAGAGGCAGAGTACAATTTTGTTTATTCACTTATGAGAATTCTCACAATAAAATAAACTTCTTAGAATTAAAATAATGATGAGTCAGTACTAGTCAGTTTCAGAGCAAGAATTAATATAGAATAGAAATAAATAACAAGTTTTGATAAAGAAAAAATACAATCCAATAAGCCAATATAAACATAGAGAATAGATTAAGTAACAATACAATACCATTCTTAAATATTGACAAATAAAATATCATAAGAATGAAACTGGAACTATTGTACAAAAAACCTCAGGGAACAGATAAAAATATGAATAAAGGTATAATAATAATAATCCATTTTTCAATTCCTAACACTGATGGAGAAAATAAAGAGCTTGTGAGAGCCAGCATTAATACTGAAAGATGTACATAAGAAGTAAGTGTGGTTAAAACCCTCTTTCCAGCAGAGTTTTAAAATACCTTAATACAATTTGCTGACTGAATTTAGCACAACTAATACAAATATAAACAAATTTTGTAAAAAAAAAAAAAACAATCAAGCAAACAAAAAAATGTTTTGAAAATTGTTTTCTTTCCTGAAATATAAAACTCAAAAACATAAATTTCTCAGATTCTTAGGATATACAATCTTGTTTGATTTAATAATGGAATGTTTAACTGACCTGTTCTCTATGTACAGTATATGTATCAGAAATTTACAAGATGTTTTCTGTGCCCATGAGAATGAAAACAATATTATCTCATTTTGTAACATCAAATTACACCAAAACCAATGCAAAGTCTTTAAAGTGCTCCCTGGTGAAGGCCAGAAAAATATGTGACTTTTAACTTTTTTCTCTCATATTTTTTCATTATACTTAAAGAATGCTATGAAATAACTAGTATGGAAAAATAACTTAAACTTCATTTTGTACAGGTTTTCTAAGCTATGAAATACTTTAAACTTTCTACTGAAGAATTATGTGTTGCTTTAAAATAGGTTAAAGTACATTAATCACTGTGGAAGTTATTCTGTGTTGTCAATTTGATTGCATCTGAAGTTAACTAAAATCTAAAACTGTAGTGGCACACTTGTAAAGGATTCTTGTTTGTTTAGAGTTGGGAAGATCTACTTTAATCTGGATATTTGAGAGGAAAAGACCAGGCTTTATCTCAGCTGTAGTTTCTTCTAGAAGCCTATTTAAGAACATTTAAGAAAGAAGCTTTTGCTCTATGCATGCTAACTCTTAACTTGTTAACATTTCTTTCTTCACTTGTGTTAGAGACTGCTTCTTTGGGATTCTTGGGAATTCAACATCAACACCACCACCAAAAGATTGAAAAATTCAGCCTCACAGACTAAATAACTACTATATTTTTGGAACTTCCATACATAAGGAGCCATATTTGAATAAGCTGGACCACAGTACATCCATATGATAAATTAGGAGAAAAAGTGAGATTCATTCTATAAGTTACTCTAGAGAACCATAACGAATACTCTATACTATACTTCTACTTGACACTACATTTTTAATAAAGCTATATTATGTAACAGACTCTAATACATGCAAAGGTTAGAAAAATATATCAGGAGAACAGAAGGAATAGACATGAAATGGAAGTGGGGGCAACACAATGGATATAGAGTTGTCTTTTTTTTTAAAAAAAAATGCCACTGGGAGGTGTGGTGGGGTTATTCATTTATCTCTAAAAAGGATGAACTTGAAAAACTTATTTGCCTTGTTAGAACACAGGGATTGATGCCATCATTTATTTATCTAAAGAAGAAAAATAAAGAGAAAGCAGAATTCTAGTTGCAGTCATTATTCGTTTTATAAACACCCATATATACCCATGCACCCTTTAATATACATCATATGCAGAACCATAAAATGCAGAGCAATTCTTTACAAACTTAGAAGAAAGTAGGTCATAACACTTGAACAATAACTTTTAACTTACAACAAAAACATTAGATATGAAAAACTAATTAGTGCAATCAATTAATACTAAAAGTTTGTGCTTTTAAAACACTACAAGGTGATGGAGAAGATAAGTACCAGATTTGGAGATTTTTCCAGAACTTATCACAAGATGGGCTATCACTCAAGATATTTATTTGAAATAAAGTAGGACATAAAATAAGTTGACAATGACTAATTGGACTTTAGATATAGGTCAGTGGCCAAGAGTTGCCAATCATGGACAAGGCCTTAGTTTTAACTCAGAAATGACAGCAAATGAAAAAATAAATAAAGAAAGAATGAGCAAAACACCTGAAAGAACTTCGCAGAGAAGTGCTAAAGACTTTGCATAAATTATAAAAACTGTTTACTATTCTATCTCAGTAGTGAGGTAGAAGGTTTTACTTAAAATATATTAATAAAATAAATATTTACTGGAAAACAAATTAATACTCATGATAATAGGCTATAGCTTAGAAATATACTTGAGCAATCAGATGGTCCGAGCAATGGACATTGATTTGGTCTCTCCAAAAGGCAGGAACAAACTGGGAGTTCAAGACCCCAGCAGCCCCTCTTGAATGGGGCTCACCACATCCCCTTCAGGATCCTGGGACCCTGGACAAATGTCTTTTGACCTTATCAGCTGACACCTGAATCTCACCACATCTCTCTCTTTTGTTTAACTAAGCAGGTTTTAAACTAAGACTATGTATTATAGGAATTATTAACAGATAATATCTGGGAAAGGAAAAAGCACAAACTATAACTAAAACTTAACATATATAAAGTATATTATATATTTTTAAAATATTGGTAATGGTGGGGTGTATAAATTATTTTAAAATTGTTTATTTAACACTTGAATGCTTTTTGTTAAAGGATGATAAGATAGTAATTTTAAATATTTATTTTTTTAATCTTTTTAAGACTTGAGAAGGAAAATATATTACCTGAAAGTTAGAAACACATAGGAGCAGTAGCTTTTAAAATTTGGGAGAGGACAATCACTTATGGTTTTTTGTGTCATTGGAGTATCCATCATTTTGGCTATGGGCCTATGGTATTTGACAGATGTTTTTATAAGTAGGACATTTTTGGAAGGACTGTATTATCATGTCTCGGGAGATTTTGTTAGTCACTCTCTGTCATTTTGTTTATCTAGCTTGTACATAATGTGTGTATCATTAGAAATTGAGGTAAGGGCAGTTTTTTTTTTTTTTTTTTTTTTTTTTTTTTTTTTTTTTTTTTTTTTTTTTTTTTTTTTTTTTTTTTTTTTTTATCTAATCGGCCATTTTTGTGAAAAGGACAAATTTTAAAAGAGTGTCTTTGATCATCAACACTATTTTGGGAAAGGGACAGTGAAACAAGGAGTTGTCCCATTTTTTTATAGCTGAATTTTGAATAACGAAATGTTAAATGTTATATTTTGGGGTTTTATGAAATAGTTGAAGACTCTATCTATGGTACTTTAACTTGTATTTAGGAAGACTGTGATATGGTAATTAAGTAATGATATATGTTGCAATGGCAAAAGAAACCCTAATTAATTAAATACAGTGGGTTATTTGAAATAACAGTATATAGACTTCACTTTTCCTGAGCTGTAACAAGAGCAGAGGCATTTGAGAATAAAATATGGAGAATTTGTACAAAATTATTTGTTCTATTTGCATATGAGAATACAGTTTTATATAAAAATAAAAATTACAAGTACAAAACAATTCCACATGGATGTTTGCAACTGCTACATTCACAATTATCAAAACTTGGATTCAATCAACGTATTTATTAATGGGTGAGGACATGAGTTCACTGTAGTACTAGTTGATATAAAATTAATCTGTACCTCAACTAAAAAATCTCTTATGAGATTAAAAGATGTATGATCATTTAAAAAGAATCCAACTGTAAAAAATAAGTGTAACAAAAACAAATCTGAAAAATACGTATACAACATAATTCCCCAACTTTCTAGAAATTAAAAAAAAAAAAAAACTATGAAAAAAGGCAAATAACAGTAGCATCTAGAACTATAGAAAACAGACACATGACTTTTTTGAATTTTTCAATAGTTCAGGGCATTCATTCAAATGTATAGATGTAAATTATAAACTGTGGATGACAGATAAATGGGTTTTAAAGTCTGTATATAAAATTTGTAGATTACTTTTGGTAAAATTGCCTTTTTTATTTGTTGATTCTACCTACCCAGGAGCATAAAAGATCTTTTCATTTTCTGATATCTCCTTCAATTTCTTTTTTCAAAGACTTAATGTTCTTGTCATACAGGTTTTTCTACTCTTTGGTTAGAATTACTGCAAGCTATTTTAAGTGGTTTTTTTTTTTGTTTTGTTTTGTTTTTTTTTGTTTGTTTGTTTGTTTGTTTGTTTGTTTGTTTTTTGTTTTTTTTTTTTTTAGCTATTGCGAAGGATGAGGTTTTCCTAATTTCTTTCCTCACCTGTTTATCATCCCTATAGAGAAGGGCTACTGATTTCTTTTTTGAGTTAATCTTGTATCCTGACACATTGCTCAAGGTGTTTACCAGGCATAGAATTTTTTTTTTTCCTGGTAGATTTTTTGGATCACTTATGTATACTATCATATCATTTGCGAATAGCAAAGTTTTACCTTTTTTTTTTTTTTTTTCAATATGTATCCCCTTGGTCTCCTTTTGTTGTCCTATTGCTCCAGCTGCAACGTTGAGTACTATATGGAATCCATATAAAGAAAGTGGGCATCCTTGTCCTGTTCCTGATTTTAGTAGGATCACTTCAGTTTCTCCCATTTAGTTTCCTGTTGGCTTGCTGTATATAGCTTTTATTAAGTATGGTTAAGTATGCTTACTGCATCCCTGATTTCTCCTTTGTCACATCAAAGGCACTTTTAAGCATCTAACAAAATGATAGCTTGTTGTTTTGTTTTTGTTTTTTTTTCAATTCATTTATATGGTGGATTACTTTGACAGATTTTTGTATGTTGAGCCATCACTGCATCTCTGTGATGAAGCTACTTGATCATGGTGAATAATTTGTTGACATGATCTTGGACTCAGTTTGCCAGTACCTTACTGAGTTTTAAAGTATTGAAAGCAGATCTGCTCCTGTCACATAAGGTTCAGTGTAACTTTTAAAAAAGCAATTGTGTAAGTTTTCATCTACGCCTAATAAAAATTTTAAACCATACCATAGATGATACTAAATTCTGCTCCAGTTAATAAACTTTGTCAAAAATTTGAGGAATAAGAAATTAAATACAGGCTCTGGTTTATATAATAATGCAAAATTTGTTGGTGTTTACTAGAGATGATTGTCAGATCAAACATATTTACACAACTGTCTTAAATGCATTACTTACATTCATCATTAATGAATTGGCTCATCATCATTTTAATATTAGAAAACCACATACGATCATTTTCATTCTATCAAACTTTTGGTTGAAAGTTTTTTTTAATAAAATTACGAATATTAATATATTTCATCACAGATTATAACTTTTCTGTGTTGGTCTCTTCATCTATACTTTAAGATATATATACTGTTACTAAATATTTACTACAATAGCACCTTTCATTAGGCATCATGAAATTATTTGGTTTATTCATATTATTCAGTATTTTACCTAATAGATATATAAAGATATGATTCTCCTAGAAAATACTATGTTAAAATATACCATTATTCAGTAATAAGCAGCAAATATTATTTATTGAAATTATATATATTTATATAAATAAATGTTCTATATTTCCTTATATTTTACCAAGTCTACATAAGCAATCAATTTAAGTCAATACTATTTAAATCTGAAAAATGTATAGAGAAAAAATTTTAAAATAAACCATTCATCTATATGTTAGCACAATTTACTTAACTTTTATGATTCAAAATATGTTTATGTGTAAGCATATAATTCAATGATTAGAATATTTATATATCAATAAATATGAAAAAGTATCTTAAAGTCATGCTTTATTGATTTATTATTATTAAAAATAATATATTACTAAAATATGTTTTCAATGTCAAAATTGTGATTTTTTAATGAAACTTTTCACTAAATTTTACATTGAAAAGGTGATATAAATAAATGTTATTTTGTGATATGTGAGTTTATGGAATTCTTACATAATATAACATATGATCTTGCTCACTATTAACTTTGGATAATTTCAGTAATTTTATTTACTCATTCATTCATTCACTCATTCATTCCTTCATTTATTTATCTTAAATAGAATATGTCACTCCTATAACCCAGTAGTTCCAATCTTCTTGTACATTTTGACATTTGAATATCAGATATCTTATATATCAGATATTCATATTAAAATTCATAAGAGTAGCAAATTTACAAAATATCAAACAAAGGTTTTATGGTTGAATGTACACACAACAAGAACAAATGTTTTACAGAATCACAGCAATCAGACATTTGAGAACCACTACCATAAACTAAATTAATTCTTAATCTCACAAGCACAGAATTATCTTAATAATAGCATGCCATATTTACTTGAATATATAAAACTCTAAATTGAGTTTATTTATTTTGGTATTTGCATCTAGTTATTAAATTAAATTAAGCTAATTCCTAAATTCATATTGCAATTTTGATAACCCTCAATAATTACTGTATTTTTACATAATAAACCAAACTGAACTATACTTTCAGAACTTATAAATAATACATAATAAGTCATTCCAATATTTTGACTAAAATGAAGGACTTTATATTTTATATGTAAAAGCAAAGTTTGCTTAATTTTTAATTTTATATTTAAGCATATTCCTTACTCTAAAATTTGTCTAGAATAGATTATTATTTTTCAAATAATATTTAATTCATAATGACAATGATATTTGGTAACAATCATATTGATAAGCCTGATGGTAGTGACACTGTAACTAATAGGATCTTATTGGTTGCTGAGCTCCTGAATATTGACACAGAGATTTATTCTTAATTGTAAAAGCTTAGCTTTGGTTTAAATTTGTTCCCAACTAGTTTGTATAACTTAAATGAAGCTGTTTATATAAATCTGTGTTCTACCTCATATCTGGTTACCTCTGTTCCATTTTCTTTCTTCATTTGCATTTTGCTGCCAAATTCCTCACAATTTAGACTTTTCCATTGTTTCTATTTCTTCCCAGTTCACCTATTCTCTCTTGGACATTCACCTCTGTATGAGACCAATCAGACTATCTCTTAGGCTGGAGGGGAAGGATAAACACACTGTCACACTCAGTGGTCCACTATCTTGCAAAAATTACTTACAATATTTGAATAACTTATTTAACTTCTATAATGTTTAAGCATGTAACTGAAATTATTAGAAAGAAAGATATAAAACAACTTTATTTTAATGATCTTTTATGTATGATTATAATTTATGTTGCAGTATAGTAGGAAATAAAAGTGATATATGAAACCAGTAGCAACACATGCTATTTGAAGGATATTTTTTGTAACAACTCTTCATAAGTCTGAACACATTTGCATCCACTGATGAATGGAAAAACATCTCAATCATGTGTGTAATTTGCAAAGTTCAAAATTGTTGTTTATTTTGATGTGTGGGTGTTTTAGATATTAACTCTCCATTTTCTTAGATTAAAATATTTTATAAGTTAATAAGTTGCCAGGAGTAGGGAATGAATTTTCAGCATTTCTACAAGTTATCTCATGACCTCTAATTTGCCTTTCTGAGAAAAGTAGATATGTTTATATCCTTATTACTACATAGAACACAGGTAAACAGAGATTAGGTCTTATAAACAAACTCTTGATTGAAGACAGAATTGACTTTAAGCCACATTCTCTCAGAGACTGTACAACTTAGAGGACACTCACAAAAGTAAATATTTAAAGACCTGTGTGTTTATTTCATTTCTTGATGACATTGTCACAGCATGGAACAATATTCAAGTTCATATAATCTCTAAATACTAGAAGCAAAATAAAAATTTACATTGATTTTTAATGAACAAGATTTTTTTCTAGTTTGCCTCACATTTAGCACAATTCAGTGAACTTATAAGAATGACAAATTTCTGAAAGGTTGGTTTGTTTCTTTGATCATTAATTTCTATAAAGTATAAACACGCAATTTGTTGTAATAATAGTGATAGAGATGGATACTAAACAAAAGAAAGAAGCAGATAAATTATTTGAGGTTAATTCATGAACTAGATTGAAGGTATTCACATATACTGGCTGTTTTGTATTTCAAAAAAATAAAAAAAAAAACCAACTAAAACACCTTGCTTTTCTTCCTGATTCAAGTTTTCATTCTTTAACAACATGTAAGTTTTGACTTTATTTCTGACAGCTATGAAATTTCCTCCTAAAAATATTTTGATTGTACTTGGATTGAAAACTAAGAATAAACAAGTCTTCTACCGATGAGCATCTTACTCAGGCAAACATTTGGAGATTTTTAAAAATATATTTATATGTTCATCTTTGATTTTAAATACATTAAGATGTTTTTGTTTATACTGTATATTACAGAATTATGACTTGTGTTTTTGAAGTATTTGCATGTAATTAAGAACAAGACACACAAATATTCCAGGTAAAAGGTTTAACTACTTAATGATAACCGATAAGTTAATAAAAAGTCAAAGTAGAAAGGAAAACTAATTACATAGCTCACAAAGACAAAACCATAGAAATAAGCAGCTAATTTGGATAATAATTTATTCAATTTTCTATGTGACAGAATTTGTTATACTGTTTTAAATTTCTTAAAATCATCATTTATAATTAAAATGTTAATAGTCAAAATTGACTTCAAAAGATACACAGTAAATTTTCTCTATATTTATATACTTTAAATAATTTATTTTAATATTTTTCAACCTCTACAGCTCCAAATAGGTTTATAAGTTTTCATTCCCAATGAGGATTCTATCTCATATTTTCACTTTTTGTACTACAACTATGATAGAATGCATTTACCAATATGGCTTCTTTAGAACAGGATCTGACTCAATATCAACTGTCATACTTGTGTTGAGAGTATCCTATTAGGATTCATTTCTTTCAATGAGATATGCAACAAAAACATAAATATTGTATTTAAAAATAAACATTATAAAAGGTATAAACATACAGACAATGTTTTTAATTGCAACCTAAACAATTAAAATCTTATTAAAAATTGAGAAATTAATTAAAATAACTTCTTCATTTTTATAAATTTACCAGAATAATTAGAAATGTACTGATCATCTTTCCTTCTACCAAGTATGTTACTCATTTCATAATTGCTTTCTTCTCTAATCCTAGTGTTTTAAGAATATCTTTCCCCCTCACCTGTAATCTTCATATTATAAGCTTTTTGTTGTTCTTACTAAATTTTTCTGGGTTACCAGGATGATGTTTAATTTATTATAAAACTTAAGAAGGCCTCAAATTCAAATCTATAATCCTGTGATAGTAACCCAAGTGATGAGAATGCAAGCATGAACAATCAAACTTGATGATAAATATTATGATACATTTTACACACTATTAATATTGGATTCAAAGCCAAGATTATTTAAGTGTTAAGTGAGTATGCTACCACTTAACTACATCTTCAGACTTTATAATCAAATGTTAAGTAGAAAAAAAGATATAATGTAGACATTCCATAAGCAACATTTCAATACTATGCACTTCACAGAATGCCTCATTTTAATGGAATTGTGAAGTAGTCAATTAATTCTCATAATAAATTTATTTGCACAAACATGACTAGCTACTAGGACATATGATGTATTCTCTCTTAAGTTTTAACTGGAATATGTGTGGTGATATATTCTATATTTTTTTTTAAAAAAAGTTTAGACTATCAGAGAACAGCCATATTCCCAGACATTTTTGTTTTTATTTGATTTTGATTTTGTTTCTTGAGACAGCATTTTCTGTGTAAGGTCCTAGCTGTCCTGGAACTCTGAAGACCAAGTTAACTTCAGACTCACATGCCTCTGCCTTCCAAGTGCTGGGACTGTGTGTGTGTGTGCCTCCATTGCCTGTTTATTAGGTCTTGAACTCATTGAGATTTAGACAGCTCTCTGTTTTCTAAGTGATGGGATTAAAGTCATGGGTCACCATTCCCTGACCACAGCTTGGTTGTGGGTAATTCTGTCCTCTGATATTCCAGATTAATTTTATTAAATATATGATATTTCACCACAAATATGTTATATGAAGATCTATATCATTTCTCCTTAAATTATTGAATATTTTAAGTTTGCCTATATGTATGTATGTATGTATTTATGTATGTATGTATGCATGTATGTATGATTTGTACATGCACAGTCATGACTCACTTTCCAGATTCCCTAGAATTGGTGTAAAAATTAGTTGTGAGCCACAATGTGTGTGCCATGAACTGAGATCTTGTTTTGTTTAAGAGAAGTCAATTCCGTCAGTTTGATCCATCACTCCAGCCCCTCATTTTAGTCATTTATTTATTTGAAAGAGTGTCAAACTCACTATGTCCTAAGAACTATGGAGAACTCTCCATTCTCCTAGTACAGATTTTTCCTATTTTTATTGTTTTTTTTACAATTGTTATTCAATACACAGGTCTATGTTAAATGTTATAGTCATTGTCCTAAAAAGCACATATATCTCAATGATAATTTTATTATACATCAAGTAATTAATATATTTGATTTTTTAAAAAAATATGAGTTTTCTTTGACTAATGTGATATGCATGACATGCCAGCATATGAGTGTTCCCATTTATGTGTGGAAAGGTATGCATTCACATATGATCATGTTCATGTAGAGCACCAAAGCTAATTTCAGGATTCTTTCTCCATTGCTTCTCATCTTTTTCACTGAGACAGGGTCTCTCAGGTTAGCAGAGATTACAGCTACAACTAGTGTACTAGGCATCTTTCTCCAAGAATCCCGTCTATGCTTGCAGTGCACTGGAATTATATACAGGGTCCATATTCACCTTCATTTAAACTGAGTTCTAAGAATCCGAACTCTGGTCTTCATGCTTGCTTACTTTACTTAAAGTGCTTTAAACATTAAGATGTCTTCCATTTCTAAACATATGAAACTTAGTAGGTAAATAATGAAAAATAAAAAATAATGTTTAAAATATATGAATGGGAACAAATTGAAGAGAATTTCTTAATAATATCATACAGAAAATGTGGTTAATATACATAATAAAATATTATTTAGAGATGAAAAAAATAAATTGTGAAATTTGTGTGTAAATGGAACTAGAGACATTTATCCTGTATGAGGTAACTCACTAAAAAGTACAAATGTTTCATGCCTTCCTTTATATTTAGTTACTAGCTTTTGAGGGCTAAATATGTGTGTTTTAGTTAGAATAATGACAAAGGTTAGGTCCTGAGAAAGGGACCATTGAGGAGGAGGTAATCATCTAAAGAATAGTAAACAAAATATAGTATTTTGAACAGATAAAGGAAAACTAAAATAAGGAGACTAGATGCAGAATGATACAGAAGTACAGAGTAGAGAGGGGCTGTAAGAAGGCCAAAAAGTACTTAAAACCTTTAAAAATATTGTATGGGAAACTAATACTGTAGAATCTTTCTAAAACCTAGACATACATGAAAGGAATTCAGATGATATTACCAGTTAATCGAAGAAGCAGTGCCTGAATCTTAAACTACCAAGTAAATTCCCAATGACAGAAGTGGATTAAATTTTGTTCAGTCATCATCCAAAAAGATTCCTAAGGTTCCAAAGTATCCACTAAGATCCTTCTTGTAGTATATGATAAACGCCAAAGGGACCAGCAATTGGAAAATAAAGGGAATGTGAAAGACTTGGGAACACTCAGGCCTAGATGGAATGTCTTCATGAAATCCATCCCTCAAGGCCCCCAAGATTTATAAATACAGAGGCAGAAAGATTGTATGAGGCAGTGCTGATGGATGATGCCAATGAAATAATGTTTTTCAGACACAAGACTAGTACACCTATGAAATCATAGTTTGTTATGGCTTGTATAAGATCTGCAAATGTTCAAATCAGAAAAAAATATTCCTAACTCTGAGAAGGAAAAATTGGACATTATCCAACTCCCAAATAACAGGCAAATTACAACCGATACCTGCTAGAAAATTTCTCTAAAATAGAGTGCCACGGAGTATGTCAACCGTACCCCAGGTTAGGTCCTATGCCCACGAGTACATGCCTTAAACCAAATGGCTCCATGTTTGTATTTTTAATTTTGTTGTCTGACATTTTCACTGTTAATTAAGTGCCTCTTTCTTATCATTTTATATATATATATACACACACATACACAAATATATGTATTTATATGTTCATACATAAACACATATGTATATATTATTGTATGTCTGTTTTGGTCTTCAGTTTTAGAAAAAACATGACATTTGTTGGTTGAAAAGGAGGATATGTAAGGGGCTTGAGGAAGTCAAAATGTCATCAAAATATATTGTATAAAAATTTTAATAAAATATTATGGAGAACATTATACGTAGGAGGTGGCAGGAAGGGTGTAAAAGTGGAAATGAAATCTCCAGTTAGTGATTTACAGAAGCTGGATTATCACAAAATACAGAACAGTCTACCCTTGTTAAAAATTTAAATTATAGGTTTTTCTTGATATTCTTCCTGTTGGTTTGGTCAATATCAACTAAAATGCATAAAAATGCATAACACAATTATTTATCAAAATATTGTTTTCTAATTGGCAATTTTTCTCAAGGGGAGTTTCTTAGAATTTGGCCACTGGGAAATAAAAGATAGAAAAGTATTTGCATTTTTTCCACATAATTTAAGAGGTTTTCCCTTCACAAAAAAAAGGGATAAAAAAGAAAGAATATTAAGCAAGCTAGTGAGCTTTCTTCCAACCCATTCATGGGAAATGTAGCCATTAGATTGTTATCATAGTTCTTTTATCTGAGTTAAATGAGCTAAGCCTGATTGAACAAGAAAGTATTTGTTTCTTAATAGGGCATGACCTGAAAGCTGTACTTGCCTGCAACCTTACAAGATGTATGTCTGTGTGTGCGCGTGTGTTTTAAATATCATTCTCTAACATTGGATGCTTCTTGCTGAAGTCTGAGAAGCCAGTTGTAGCTAATTTGCCATATCAGTCTTATGTATTTGGTTGCCAAATTAAATGTATTATTTCACAACAGAAAATATTTTCTTTTATCTAATTTTTATTTGAATTTGTACAATGTATGAGTTTATTTTCTATTTAAATAATCATGGATAAGAATATGCCAAATTTGTAACCTTCTTGTTGCCTGAGGTCTATTGCATTTTAATGCTGAAAAGCAAGCTCTGGGTACCTGAAGCATTTGCCCTAAGATTGATATTCATAATGCAAATATTATAATAGCACAACACGTATCAATTATTTTGAGCAAGTCTAGGTTTTCTTTCACTTTATTAATTTATTTACTAATTTAGACAAAATATTTTCATCTTTTTATTCTTGTAATAAAATAATTTTTAAATAAGGTTTAAAGAAGAGATTAAAATACGTATAATAAATGTAGTGAGATTTGAGTAAACTGGGACTTTACAGTGATAATCCATCATAATCTAGGAAATAGAATAACAATGCAAATGGCTGACACACCTAAACATAACTGAGAAAGTTTTCTTTGTGATGAATATGGGTTTCTCTATGTAATTAATCCCTGTAGACAAGACAGAATCTCCCTTTCTAATGTGTAAGCTTTGGATGAGCTCTAAGAGGTTTGAACTTAGATCCTTCAAGTACCAGTAGGCCAAATATGATCTTAGTGTTGATTAAGAGAGAAAGTAGAATCAATCCTTATAAAGTGACATCACACCTGCACACTGGAGGACCCATTTTAGTTTCCTCAAAGCTCTGACAAATGTGCCTTACTAAGCATTACTTTGCAGTGACTTTAAAGGGGGTCAGGGGTATAAGACAAAAAGAGGTTCTTCTGAGCTAATGGCTTGTGGAAAAAAAAATCAAACTTTCTTCTGTTACGTTTTCTTAGGCCACCCAAACTTATGTATTTGGGAAGGCATTATAATTGTTCCAATATATGCTGGGTCAGCTATGAAACACTAATGCAAAACTGTAGACGGAAGTGAGATTTTCTCAACAGGAGTATTAAATATATTTCTTTTTTTCTCTCTCTTTGTGACCAAGCTAATGTAGATAATTTCTGATGTAATTTTTGGTAATATCAACATTACTAAAAACATAAGGTTATTTTTTGTCTCTATAACAATTTATGTTTTAAAGGAATCATTACATTCATTTTATTGGAATAGTTTAGAAAACGCACTAATCTCATGTTTTTTTAGGAAAATCGTCTCTTTTTTATTTTCATGGTTTTTTTTTTGCTTTAATGTTTTTTAAAAACACTTTATAACCCATAGAATCATGACAGCTGAAGGTATCTGTAAAATGCCTGACAATACTTTTGATGCTTGAGATATTGCCACTTGCATAAAGATTCCAATTTAGGATTCTGATTTCAGTCCAGATAAATGAGCACAGAGTATTACCTCTGCAATTTCAGGTTGACAAGATAGTGTGTAATGCATGCCTGCATGTCTGATTTTGAGTCTGATACTCGGAGACTGTAGTCGTTTGAATCTGCTCTCCTTAGCTCTGGCCTTTTTGTTGCTTTCTCCATATAACGTGAATTCTACACAGTTCATCACTACATCTTTAAGTGTATTTTAATGTTTTTGCTTGACCTATGCTATTCATTGACCAATATTATTTTTTAATAGTAGATAAAATGGGACGCATTTAGATGCATCTAAAACTAATGTGATCAGATGTAGTGTGGTGGTACACTACACTATAATAACAATTCCTATAGAAAGTACTAGTAAGATATTTTAAAAACTTAATGATTCATTCACATTTTATTTTAGTTGAACAAGTATTTGCCTATATGTATATGTATATGCCAATGGTTTTGCATATTCTAAAAAGCTACTGTCATGTGAATATATTAGACTAGACCACTAATGGCTTTCATAAAGCCAAGAGGTGCTATTAAATTTCGGAGTGGACAAACATCAACAGACTTAGTTCTGAACACTGTGTGCCATACAATCCAGGTACCATATAAGACATAAGGAATAGGACAATATGGATATGATGCAGTATGGTGCTGTGATTGAATCTGGTGTCCACTCTATTGGAGGAATTCATACTGAGTACTATAAATGTGATCAAAACTCTTGGATTGCAAGTTCACAGGTCCTAAGTGGGTAGCTCCTCTGTTGTTGTTTAGTTAAATGGACTTATATCCTTCAGCTGGTCAAATCACCTTCTAAATTTTTTAGGTTTATGTTAGGAGCAAATTATTTGTGCTGTTCTTGGACACAGAGATACTTTAATTTTTGTGTTTGTTTCTTTGTTTCTTTTTTGGCAGTAGATGGTAGTTCCTGCAAAGACTCGTGATTGGCCAATATGCTGAGACTAAGAGACTGGGGATTAATCAATGCTCAAGTACACATCTATATCTCTTCCTCCAAGACTCACAGAATATAGTGAAGAGGGACAAGGATGAATTTTACAGCTGGAAGGTGGAGGAGGGTGCTGCTTGAGAGTCTACTGTTTTAGATATAACAGGGTAATTTCACTCGCTCACTAAACTCACAGTAATTTTAGTATTGGCATATGTGCTCTTTAGGCTCATTAATGGAGCTTAGGATGATTCTTTTTGAGGAGGTATTAACAGTTAATGTTAACTTGGAAAGCACAAAATATTTTATCTTGTCATACAACAGCTGATAATTTGTCTCTGGTCAGATAGATAATCCCCCACCCAGGATCATGAAAGAAACAATAATTACATTCAGTGAGCCACACAAAAATAGAGAGGGCAATAAAGGCGAATCTCTCTCTCTCTCTCTCTCTCTCTCTCTCTCTCTCTCTCTCTCTCTCTGTGTGTGTGTGTGTGTGTGTGTGTGTGTGTGTGTATGTGTGTGTGTGTGTGTAACTAATCCCAGAGGATCCCAGTGGAATTCTTTTACTGACTGTGCTTATTATCAATGTTATAGTAGTTGTTGGGTATCTCTGTATCAAAAGAGTCTCCTTTGTATCTGAATTTACTGTTTTCAAGATGAATTTTTTTATATAAACCATGAATCCGAGCAAACAAAGAATATACTTTTTATTTGAAAAAATCATACCTACATTTCATGTTATTAATTTTACTTGATGCTATTGATCTACTAAAATTTTCATCAAAACTAAAATATGGATATTTTCAAGTCCAAGGGTAGATACTTGAAAAAATGGTGTATATTACACCATCAGATTAATTTACATTTAAGATACTTTGATTATTCTACTTTAGATTCTTCTATGAATGGTCATGAAAGATGGCTGCAGTCTGTGAGAGTGAGTACTTCTCTCAGTGTCCCGTGTTCCATATGAGCATTCCTAACTCAAAGGACATCTTCATAAACAAGAATTTCATTTATTCTCTTTTTTATTAATAATTAGTATATAAGTGGAAATTTAGGAAGATGGATACATGAAATCATTGCATAGTAATAATCATATCATGGAAACATATCTTAAATGCAAGGTGAAAATGTAAACAATTTGTTTGACTTTGTAGTCTGTTAATGGCTATAGGGACCACTTATGTTTAGCTGACTTTTCCAATGTATTTGGGAAAGTGAATTAAAAGAATATTTTGATTATTGTAGAAGTGTTCTGACTTATTAAGACTCAGCCTCAGATGCTAAGATTCCACTCCCAGACAACTTTGTCTTCAACAGGGTTGTTTTATAGTTTTACATTTCTTACCGAAGGTCAGTTAGTCAAAGGTTCCATTTTTTAACTTTTTTTTCTCCCTCAATTTTTCTTACGTTCATTTACTGTTTTCTAAAAAAAATAGAGAATAAATATTTTTTAATAACCTATCACATAATAACTGATGTTATAAAAGGTTCTCTATATAAAATGTTGAAAACTCAGTGCCTGCATATGTTAACATGATTAAATCTACAAAACCCTCTCATGAGTCTGTTTTCTTATCTTTTTATTTTATATCTCATCCCATTTCAACACTAGGGATTAGGTTTATGTGACCATACATGCTAGTAATTATTTTTATCATTTAGCCATAACTTTACCAATCTGTTAACTTTAGATTCTGAGACAGTCAATCCCACATACTTATGTAGGCTGGCTTTCATTTACCACACAGGTCTTTAACTGCAATTTTTTCTTTCTCAGCTTCCATTTGTTAGATGTAGTTTGGGGTTATAAAGAGTGAAATCCACATTCTAAATGAAGTGTCTGGAAAGACAAGCATTCTGCATGGTCTAGAGGGTAAAATCTTTGATTCTAGTGTCTTGTTAACTGTCCAAGGCCAGATGGTGGTCAAGATTAATTTTGCTTTGGTTCTGTCCAGAACAACAGGATCTGGTGCTCAGGAGTCAACAAGGCTTGAAAAACTTGTAGGTCCTCCTGGTTTCTTTTACCTACTTTCCATTACTGTGTGGATAAATCAAAGGCATTGTCTGTGAAATATATGTGTATACAGGGCAGGAAAGGTTAGACAAAAGAGCCCTCCCTCCAATTCCCCACTTAGGGGTTTTTTTTTTTTTCATGTATTTACTCTCTGTATTTTTTCTGTTACTTTTTTCTTTAGAGTTCTCTTTTTTAATATTGGTTATTTATTAATCATGCTTCATTCTGTGTTTTTTTCCCCTTTTGGGAGATTCCTAACATTGAAGTTATAAGTAAAAGGCATGTCTTAAACCCGAAGATGACATGATGACCATAGAATTTCTTACCTTTTCCTATACACAAAGTATTTCTAGTCAAAGAGGTAATTGTCTTGGGCCTGCCCTTGCTGTAAGATTCAGGTACTACCAAAGTTTCCTGCTTTGTTTCTACTGTTTATGATGTCTTTCAATTATTAGTAAAGTAATTTTTTTCCTATAAGATTTTTTTTCTCTTTTAACCTAAAAAATTGTTTTAGGAATTTGAGAAAAAATATTTTAGGACTTTTTTTTTTAATTTATACTACTTCACAGATTAAAATAACATAATTTATTTCATAGAGAGTATAATTATTGACTATTGTATATTATTAGTAGTAAATAGTATATAGCATATTATTAGTAGTAAATATAGTATAATAAGAAAGATAATTATAATTCAGATTAATGAGAACTAGTCAATTTACTTCTTTTGATTTATAAAATAATGTATTATTTAATTTACAGAACTATCAACAAAAGATTTATATACATGTAGTATACCTCCAAATGTATTCCCATTTTTTACAAAGCCCTTCACAATCAATAAAAAACTTTTAAGTTCATATTCAGAAATTAAAATTACATAAACAATAAAAATTCAATTGAAGTTCTAGGAATAGACATATACATGATTGCTTTTATTTCTATTAATATGCCACCCAACACAAAATTTTAATATTTTTATTCATCTATTCATTCCTAAGAAGTTATTTTTATTAAGCTCATTATATTGCATCAAAACTCTTATACCCATTGAATGGATTAACATAACCCTGCTAATCAATACAAATTTCTTTCTATTGCGTAACATCATTGTTTCTCAAGGGGAAAAAAAGAGACTTCCCTCTTTCGAAATTTTTTTTAGCATTGCCATTCTATACAGAAATACCTCATCTTAGCACAATTATGTCCAAAGTAAGCAAAACAGATCAAGAAATAAAATCTGGATGTAAGAATGAACAGTAAACCTCAAGTTTTGAAAATCCACTGAAGCACACCATAATCTCGCTGGAACTTTGACTGATGGTAGTTACAGCCCTAGTTTTCTTTCTATTGCTGTGATTAGCACAAGGACCAGAAACAATTTTAGAAGGAAAAATCTTTTCACACCTTGAGACTAGAGTTTACCCTAAAGGATAACTATGGCAGGGGTTCAAGCACGAGTCTGGAGATGTGAATGAAAACAGAAGCCATAGTGTCATGGAAGACCACTACTTATTTGTTGGTTACCCATAGCTTCCTCTATGTTCAATTTTATTCATGCCAAGATAGGGCTAATGGTCCTATCCACGGTGGGCTAGATACTCTCACATCAATTACTGATCATGAGAGAGCCAAAAAAATGCTGCCCACAAAACAGGATGATTGAGGCATTTTCTCAATTAAAATTCCTAAAGGACCCTAGTTTGTGTCAAGCTGACAAAAAAAATCTAATCAGGGCAGCTGATTATATCAGTTAATCATATATATTTCTGAGTTAATCATCTGAAAATAGAAATAAAGTATTCATACTCTTGCTATGCTTAAAAAAAGGAGGACAAGGGAGAATCTGTGTCAGTATAGAAGTTCACAGGCAAGCAATTATGAATGCTAGGGACAGTGTTTCAATTCTCAGAGACTCATCCTTTCAAGGTCTTCTTTTAACATTTGATTAGACAAGAATCCCAAAGTTTAAATCTGATTAACAGCTCACAAAGGAGCTAGAAGAAAAGTAGACAATGTTTTGTAATTTATACCTACATTAGCAGTGAATGTTAACAAATTAGACATTCCATTTTTAATCACATAAATAAAATATGATTTAAATTATTAATAATACTAAGGAGAACTTAAAGGATGAAATACTAATTTTCACTAACTATAACATTTTGACATAAAATGTAGAAAGATTTCTATTAATTTTTACCTTAAATTATGCTCAGATGTAACTTTAAAATAATATCATAATAGTTCATTCTTTTTGCATTAACAACACAATTAATAATAGCAACATCATTCTCATTTGCACCACATTGATATAATTTTATATACATTACCATATGCATTAAATTAACTTGAATATTGAACTCATTGATGAGTTATGGATATATAAATTCTACCTTAGTTAGTACAATTCTATGTGTTATAGTATGAGGCTTCTGGCCTTGACTTTCGCGCCTAACCTCAAGGTTTATGCCCACAGACCCACAGACCCGCAGAGACATACAGACACTTTGAACAGTTATAGGCTGATTTGCCTAAGGCTCAGGCATATCACTTGCTAGCTCTCTCCCCTTCATCTAACCCATGATTCTTCCTGTTCAGTCATGTGGTTTAGTACCTTTCTTTAGAGCAGCATAATTGTCCTCTGCTTCTTCTGGCTTCCCTCTGGCATTCTGCTCTGTGCTTCCTGTTCTCAGAATTCTTAGTCTGGTAGCCCCACCCACACTTCCTGTCTGCCTTTGGCCCATCAGCGCTTTTTATTAAAACAGTGGATGGGACAATTATTTACCATGAAACAACACAATACCCCTACAATGTGTATAAAAATTTTATTTAGATTTATTCACTATAAATAGTATTAATAAAACAAATTGCCTCTGTCTGTCTACCTGTCTCTTTCTCTCTCTCATACTCTCCCTTTTATTCTGTATGTGTCTAGGTAATATATTGTGTAGGCTCTAAAGAAATAAAGTTTGTCTGAAGATCAGAGGACAAAGCTAATATCAGAGTTAACTGTAGAGTTCAGAGAGCGGTGATACATACTTTAAATCATAGCATTCAGGAGGCAGAGGTAGAAATCCCTTTGCAGTTCAAGACCAAACAGAGAAAAGTGGTGATAACTTACACCTATAATCCCAGCAATTGAGATGCCACGCTCTGCTGCCTGTACACAGAAAATACATGCATGCCTTAATCCCAGCACTAGGAAAGTTAAACCAGGAAGTAATATAGCTAGGCAGAGAAAGAAATAAGGTTGTGGGAAAAGAGTCAACCTGCTTTTCTTTTCTCTGAAGGACTCAGAAGCATTCAGTCTGAGGATTCCTGAGGTGTAGCTATGTGAAAAGTGGGCTTTGGTTTGTTAATTAGTCTGTCTAATTTTTTTTTTTTTTTTTTAGCTTTTCCCCTATATCTGGTTCTGTTGTTTCTTTTATTATAATATCAAGTAGAATTCATGTGATACATGTGATTTATGATAATTCTACTTTTTCCTGTAACATGGAAGATGACACACAAAAAGACCTATCTACCTACACAGCTAGTTTACTCAATTTAATTATTAAACTGTTTTAGTCATTTCATTAAAGTAAATAAATTTGACATAACAGGTAATTGTAAATTTTAGTTTTATTGTTCTGAAAGACACATAATTTTTTTAAAAAATGTAAGTGGTCAGTTATGAAAAGAAAAAGTACGTTGGGCCTTTACTTTTGGAATAAAACTTTTACCAAAGTAGCGTTCTGTAAACACGACCAAAGATTGAGAAATGTGAATTCCTGAAGAGACAGTAATTACTGTCTAGTGTAAAAAGAATATAGCAATACATACATCCTGGCGAAATAAAAATCTTTTAATAAAATGTCTTTTGTTAAAAGCATTTTAAACTTTTTTAATTTCAATATTAAAATTTATGGTTCCTTTCTTATAATCCAACTGTACTTCTTTTAATATCCCTGGCACTGAATTTTTAATGTATGATTTTCTTTTCTTTCCTTTTCTTTTTTTTTTTTTTAAGTGACTGTGTTGTATGACATTTCTGTTCTGGACTTGCCCCAAGATCCTGGAGCAGCAGTCTCAAATAATCACACAAAATTTTGTATTAATTTTATGGTGATCAGCCTATGGCTCTGGCATATTGCTAGCTAGCTCTTGCTCTTAAACTAACCCATGATTTTTATCCTATTCAGGCATTTGGCATGGTACCTTTTTCAGAGCAGCATAGTTGTCCTCTGCATCTCCTGGATCTTGGGCATCTCTGCTATCTTCTTCCTGTTACCAGGAAGTATTTTAGTCTGGTAGCCCACCCACATTTGCTATCTGCCTTAAACCAATCAAAGTAGGTTGGACAATTATTTACAATATAACAACCTAATCTCACTACGATTCTGGTTTTTGTTGCTTTTTTTTTTTTTAAATATCCAGCTTAATCTGGGATGTTACTTGAAACTGAGTCATTGTTAGTTTATTCAACCATCAATTCCCTGACAAAATACTGTACCTACATATATTTATGAAAGGAAATTGAAAAATCCAGTTTATAAGACTTTCAGTCATCAGTAATACACATCCTAAGTTGCTATATTGAACAGTATTGCTTCTTCTTATGAGATATATTTCTGTTAGTTCAATTCATGATATGTTGAATGGGATATGCTTCCTGGGAATTTATTTCTTCTAGAGTATTTATCATTTTTGTTCTGTACCATAGTTTAAATGGGTATGTTACTTCCCAAGATTTAATAATGTGGAAATAACATATATTTTATAATAATTATCCAATCTAGTTTCATAAAGAATGTTTATATCTTTATAATTTAAATAATGCTGTATTAAAATTTAAGTAAAGATTAATACCCCAGGTTATTACATATCATTTTAATCTCTTTGGTTTTCAAACTCTGGTCTATAGCACATTTTCTGGAAGACACATTTGTACATAATAGTAATAGTACTTATTTGCTATTGATATAATTTAACATAATTTTATTTAAAAATCTGTGATAATATAAGTATTATGAAAGTTTTCATAAGGTAAACAATTCTCAAAAGGAAAACAATATTTAAAAGTTTTCATTGCAGTAAATATTTTATTAACAATTATTTAAAATTTTATTCACATGGTCTGATAGTGTGAAAGCATATTCTTATTTTAAAACCTCAAGTATTGCGGTTTTCTATGAGAGATGCAGTCATTGCCAACTATTGTGATTATGGTCCTACCTGTGGTTTAAACCATAAACACAGAAACACCATATTTTACTGGTTGATTCTCTAGTCTCACAGCACTCAAATATAAAATTTATCTTTGTCATCAATGGGAAGTTCAACCTGCTAATGATTACCTGGGCATACTAGAAGTATATTTATTCTTATTTTACTTCTAAATTCCCACTACAAAGTACATAACCTTTTTTTGCTGTTGGAAATGAAAAACATTAGCTTCTAGCTATAATTTTTATGTACTTTAGGAGAATATAATTCCTTTTTCAAAGCAAACTCAGTAATTATTTGAAAGTATAAAATACGAAATAAGGTTTTCTATTGAAATAAAAGCATTTTTGGATTTAAGTTTTGGATTTGAATCAACTATATGTCTCAGAATATATTTAGAAACCATTAAAAATACCAAGTGATAAAAAAATAGAAAAAAATTAGCAGCATACTATTAGTCAAAATAATTAGTGTCATTCTGTAGTAGTGGGGTCTCGGATCCACAGACCTGCCTGGCGCCGCTTATCTGCGCCCGCCGCCGCCCGGGTCCCCAGAAATAACTCAGACACTTATATTAACTTCATGCTGTTTGGCCTATGGCTCAGGCACATTGCTAGCTAGCTCCTATATCTTAAATCAACCCATTTTTATTAATCTAGGCCACGTGGCGGCCCGCAGCTCACCCGTGCTTACATGTTGTCTCTGGGGCGGCTTCCGCGCGGTCTGCTTCTAACTCCGCCCTGCTTCTATTACCTGAACTGACTCTCCTCCCACTTCCTCTATGGTACCTGCCATGGCCTAAACCAGCTCCTTTATTTAAAGATACAGTACGCACAAATATATTCCCACATTTCCCCTTTTTTCTCTAATCAAAAAGGAAGGTTTCAATTTTAACATAGCAAAATTACATATAACAAAATAGCCATCAAGCAAGAATTACAGTTACAATATCTAGTCTACTTGCACTTAGCAAAATTAAAGAAAACATTTTATCTACTTTATTTTTGTGAATCTAAAGTTTTATATCTAGTATATTTTTTAAATGACTAAGAAAAACTGTACATATAACTATCTAATCTTCAACTACATCAAAGACCACAGAAGGATATAATATTTATCCAAGTAAACCAGAAGTGCAAACGACTTCCAAAATCTAGAAAGGACAGAGACGACACCTATCTGCCTGGACAGTCACCCAAAGTTCCTTTATAAAGTTGGGGCATTCATCTTCAGCCTATAGGCCTTGAGTCTCTTTTCATTTCAGTGAAGCAGGAAATCCGCTCTGTCCATTCTGGCACAGTTCATCCATTGTTTCTCCTTGAGTCTTGAAGAATGTCTGACAGTTTTCTCTGTAAAGCAGGAACCCGAATGATGATCTTGGCTTGCTCTGCCAAAGTCCAGAGGTCATCTTTTTATGGAACCTGCATGTCCAGTTTAAACAGCATACTGTCAAGCAGTCAATATAAAAACAGTTTTTTCTCCAGTGGCTTACCATTACCACAAATAGATGAGACTCTATATGGAGTTTCTTCAATGCCCATTTTCCTGTTGAAGTAGATTAGTGCTGCCAGGTATAGACCTGTCTCACTGTCCAGAAAAGTCTAAGCTCTTAAAATATTTTAAATGCCATATTCTGTAGGTCTTAGAAGTATTTGAAGATTATCTATTTAATTGAAATATATCTTTGTATACTTAAAAATCTTAACTAACCTAACTATAAGTTTGATTATCAAAAGTGACTATTAACCTTCATTTCTTAATTATACACTACAATTTTAAAACAGTTACATGAACATCATACCTTAAACAAGAATAGAAAAACACATACAGCATAATAAAATTGACTTTAAATTTGTATCAATAAACCAAAATCTATACCAATGTAAAGCAGTTTGAGATTAACAGCTGATTACCTGTAAATTTAATAATCTAATTTTTTAAAAAAGCATTTACATACCATATCCCCCGTTTTTTCTTAGAAAGAGATTGACTATGACCATTAACCATTTATAATGAAAACAAACATTTAGAAACAATATTTGGGGAATTTGGGCGAAGTTATTCATTACTACTTCCTGCTGATTAAGGGGCGTTGAAAATCTCACAGTTGTTGAAGATGAATCAGTCTGCAGCTCTGAAACTGATAAGGCCACCTCTTCTCATCAGAGGTTTTTTCAGGGGGTCTTGGTTGATGAAACCACATTTGCTTGGAAGCAATCCACAGGTTCTCATCTGTGGAAACAGAAACAGAACTCTTCCAAAGCAATAAATCCTTAGACACAAATTTCAAAATCAAAATACCTTTAAAATATACATTCTTGTTTAACTTAGTAGCCTTTGCAATCCATTGTCTTTTTGCAGTTAGCTCATTAACAGTTAAAAAATTAAAAGAAAACACAATAACAACCAAAATCCAGATTTTGTGTCTATTTTCCATCTTTACGTGGCTTATTATCTTTTTATTACTTTATTTCTCGCTTTAAAAACTTTTCCTAACCTCTTTCTTTTTTCTGTGAAGTCTATGTACCTTTTACAAACATTGTAACCCGTTTACAGGTTTTCTTTTTATCTGAATCTGTTTTATTGTGAATCCTTATTCATCTTCTAACCTTAAGAGCTTTTAAAATACATTCTCCAAAAAGAAGCACAGTTTTTGCAAATTAGGCTGAATCACTAAGCTTTCTTAAACCGTAACTGCCACGAAGAAAATTTGTTTCTCTTTTGTTCAAAATAAGCAGAAATCTAAAATCAGTCACATTACTGAGTCTTTTGTTAGTTTTCAGGAACCCGCCTGATTGTAGCTCACACTGCCTGTCGCCAGCCCGCCGCTGGCGCCATTTTGAGTGTGACTCGGACCATGCTTTGTACAAAGACCCGCTCCACACACACAATTTGGAAGCTGCCCTGGCTCAATTTCTGCGATCTAGAACTCTTTTTAATCTTTATCAGGCTCTAAGTGGATAATCGGCCCACGTTGGATGCGCCATCTGTAGTAGTGGGGTCTCGGATCCACAGACCTGCCTGGCGCCGCTTATCTGCGCCCGCCGCCGCCCGGGTCCCCAGAAATAACTCAGACACTTATATTAACTTCATGCTGTTTGGCCTATGGCTCAGGCACATTGCTAGCTAGCTCCTATATCTTAAATCAACCCATTTTTATTAATCTAGGCCACGTGGCGGCCCGCAGCTCACCCGTGCTTACATGTTGTCTCTGGGGCGGCTTCCGCGCGGTCTGCTTCTAACTCCGCCCTGCTTCTATTACCTGAACTGACTCTCCTCCCACTTCCTCTATGGTACCTGCCATGGCCTAAACCAGCTCCTTTATTTAAAGATACAGTACGCACAAATATATTCCCACATCATTCTCTTGCTGATTATTTAAATATTCATAGGGAATAATTCACCTTTAAGGCCATTAAACTATGTGGGTTTATAGAATATTTTTCCTTTGCTCTACATCTGTAATATTCAGCAGAATTTTATCCTTTTTGCTTATTAGGACTTGGAGGAGCATGTGACCTAAATTTAAGAAAACTATAAATGGGATGTGCTGGGAAATTCTAGGGTTAAATAATCACCCTGCTATCTGCTGATTTTGTACTCTGCTGTGCTAGCCAGATGTACAGTAGAAAATTACAAAGGTATTTGTTCACTATCAGAGAGAGTAATCTGAGAATGAAGCAGAGAAGCCAGGAAGCCAATAGGAGGAATTCAAGAAGCTTATTCTGAGAAAATTTGCTCAGTATTTATAAGGAACATACATAATATATTACTGTATTCTCCCTTTAACATCCTCTATAGAATACATCGAAAACTGATGATGTATTTTTATTTAAAAGTTGAGGTTTTTCTTGGCTGCTGTAAGCAACTTAACTTTTTACAATGAATGTACTTCTTTACTTAACAAGTAAAATTAGCCATGGTGTATCTTTTTATACTGTAGCCATATGTACTGATTTGAATTTCTATTATATACAATTCTTTTAAAAAATGGAAAGAAAATTGTGTATTATCCAATTGATTTTTTTCATGTTAGATATAATTTGTCTCATTTTTACTGGAACTACTTACTTTCCAACAAGACATTGCACCCACCACCATGAAGTACAGTCACAGTTGTGGCCTGTAGAATTCCTTGGCTTTCAGATGTGTCAGTTAAATAAACAGAACAATGTAGTGATGACAAACTTCACCAGGAATGGGGGCTATAAACATCCTGATGTAGAAAAAGAGTCTACAGGGCATCAGCTGGCATTTCATACACAACTTTGTTCCACGCTAAGGATGGTTTTGTTTATTTGAATATAATCACTTCACATTGCTTTTGTATTTGAACGATGCCCTCCCCCCTCCTCCAATGAGTGGTGCTGTTTGGGGATGTTTAGGGAACAGAAATTTGTTGGAAGATGTTATTGAGAGTGGCCTTTTTGAGTTTAAATGATTCTGCCCTGTCCTGTTTACTTTTTGTAAGATGTTCTTATGGCTCATCCTCTTCTCCTGCCACTAAGCCTGTCATAACATATTCTTATTCCTCACTCACTGTAAATCCAAACAAATTCTTTCTTTTATAAGTTACCTTGGTAATTGCTTTTTATCACAACAACAGGAAAGCAACTAATGTGTGATCTTTGGTGTGGTTGAATCTAAAGAAACAGGAAAGTTGACTGACTACTGTGTCCTGTAACCAATGAAAATTGGCTTTACCACTGATGTTCCATGCTGGTGCAAAGCTTTGCAATGAATCAAACTGCCTGTTCTTTACCAACAGTCTAATAAAAGACTTTACAGCTTACTTCTATAAATCACTAAATAAATAGGTTCACCAAGTTACACAAGACAAGATTCATTTTTGTGCCTACTGTTATTTTTATATTTCTACCCTGGTCTCCAGATTATGGGACAAAATTTCCTACATTCAGGCACTATCCTCCAATGTAATTAATTTTTACTGCAACTTTTCTCAGGCTTGCATGATAAGTGAACTGTTAATTCTATTTCACTATAAAATAAATGCATTGTTTTCTAAAACTTAGAATCTTTAGTGTAGAGAGTGTTTAATAACTACTCATTGAATAAGGCTCAGAGATGACTCAGAACTTCATGGTAGGTACTGCTCCTCCAGAGGACCTGAGTAGAGATCCCAGAGATGAAGTGAATGGGGCACAAGTGACTGTAACTCCAGCTCTAGAGCGGCATTACTTGCTGTTAGTCTCCACAGGTACTTCCACTCAGATCAACAAACTCACCCACAGATGTACATAGAATATGAAAAACTTTAATATTTTTACTGAATAAAAGTATAATTTTGAATATGTAATAATTCCTTTAGTTACCTTTAAATGTGAATATCAACGTCAAGCTCTCCTAATAAAATCATGACAGTTATTCTGTATGAGAAATCTCAGAAATATAATCCAAGAATCTGGGAGTTCTGTTTCCATAATTTGTTGTGAAAACCACACATTTAGATTCTAAAAACATTCTTTTCTATCTGTAAATGAAAATATACTTAATAGTTTCAAAGTCTCTCTCTCTCTCTCACTTGTTTCTCTCTCTATTTCTCTCTGTCTAGTGTGTGTGTATGTGTGTGTGTGTGTGTGTGTGTGTGTTTAAATATGAAACATAGAATTATGTATATACTAGGCAAACAATATCCACTGTAGTAGGTCCTCATTTTGTCATCTTCTTACTTTTTTATCTTAAAAATATTTCCTAACTTTTCCTCTTTTATTTTAAATATTTTTTCTCATTTTAGTCTCATTTTAGACTCGGGGGATATTTTGTAATATAATAAGCATTTGAAGATATCAAAGAGATCTACCCACATTCAGTCTAGGAAGATCAGACAGTCCTCTTAACTCACACCTTTAATCCCAGCACAGGGAATATACTGGGAGTGGTGATATACTCCCTTAATCCAATATGAGTATGAGGTAATTTTAGTTTCCAGAAGGAGTTCCAGGATCCCAGGCAGGCAGGGGTGGGGCCACAACATAACTGAGCAAAGCTAGTATTTAAGGCAGGCATAGAAAGACAGAGCAGACAGAAGTAGTCATGGCTCATACTTTTAGTCCCAGCACTTGGGAATCAGAGTGTGAGTTCAAAGCCAGCTGGTCTTCAAAGCAATTTTCAGGACAGCCAGGACTGTTACATGTTACACAGAAAACTCAAAAAAAAAAAAAAAAAACCCAGACTGGAAGAGGTGTATATTACAAAATATCCTCACAATAGACTACAGTTTTCACTCTCTCTAACTTTCCAAATTTCTTCACACACAATAAGGTCTATCTACTTGGAGGGCCTGGCTTCTTTTCCTGATGAATCTCCAGTGACTATTCTTGATTCAGTGCTCCAGCTAGCCATCACTGTGGGAATTTTCCTCATAACTCCTATCCTCTGCCTCACTGGACCAGGAGCTTGGCCCAGTGCTCAGCCATGGATCTTTGCCTCCACCTTTATTTTTTCTTGGATTTAGGTTCTGTGACAACACTTGGGGTGCTTATTCATTTGATTATAGTGGAAGTCCTGTTTGGGCACCTACTCCACTATTGGTTGGAGATCTAGCCAGGGGCATCCTGTGAGCTCTTGGAGGTTTCCTGAGCACCCAGTTGATTTCCAAACCCACATTGGCTGCCTTGATCAAGATATCTATCTGTTTCTTTCTCCATCTTTGTTCCTCTCACTCAATATTCTCCTTCTTTCAAGATTTGCTCCCAACTTTTCTTGGGTGTAACCCATTATGACCTTAATATGCTAAGGTGATCTTTTCTGTTTTCTCTTCCTAGGGGAATCTCTGGATGTCTCTCTTAAGTTCCTTCTTATCTCAAGCTATTCAGGGGTTGTGGTTTTCAGCTTGGATATTCTTTACATTTTGTCTAAAATCCACTTATGAGTGCATATATCCCATCCCTTTCTGAGCTTGTGATACCTCTCTCAGGAGGATATTCTCCAAATCCACCCATTGGCCTGGGCAGTATGTTGAACCTCAAGGGGTGGGATCAGACTGTGTTTCTGTGTGTGGGCTGGCACCTTGGAGCCCATTCCCTGAAGAGGATTTGACCTAACCTAGATTTGACTTTGGAATGAGGAAATCGGAGTTGCCTGAAGTGGATGTGCTGTGCTGACTGGGCCTACCTTTGAACTTTTTGCTCTTTTGCAGGAGGGGTTAAGTGGATGTGGAGGGGCAAGGGTGAAGGCTGATTGGGAGGGATTGGGAGGAAGCAGGGAGATACATAGAGTAAATGATATTTTAAAAAAATAATAAAATGAACATATAACAAACAAACAAATATTAACTATATAAAGAAAACAAACGGGTTTCCAAAGGATAATACAAAAAATAAAAATGGGGGGGGGAGGAGCCAAAGGAAAAGCACAGGAAACAGGCATGGACACCAAGACTCACTCATTTACATACTCAAGAATCCCATAAAGACACCAACCTGGAAGCCATAATATTTATTTAAAATTCTTGTAAGGTAAAGGAGAGGAACAAAATTTATGTAAATAAAAATTTGTAGTAGGAGGTTTCTGGCCTGGACTTTCAGGCCTTACCTCAACGTTTAGACTCACAAACCTGCAGACCCTCAGACTCTCACACCTGCAGACCCACAGAAACACACAGATGCTTTCAATAGTTTTAGGCTGATCAGCCTAAAGCCCAGACATGTAACTTGCTACCTCTCTACCCTTTATCTAACCCATGATTCTTATCCTACAAATGGCAGCCCAACATGGGTAAAATTATCCACATAAAGCAATAGAACAATTAGAAAACAGTATAGAGCACAGGAACTGAAGCCCAAAGCAGCTTCCAAGTTGTGTCTCTGAAGTGGCCTGAAGTAAAGAGACTGAGTGGTATATGGGAGGAAATTATAAAACGGTGTGTTTTCTACATGCAACTTAAGGTGAACAAGGCCAGTTCCTGAGTCTAAATGTAAGCAAAGAGCTCTGTATGGTGGATTTAAAGTTTCTATTAATAATGACAAAAAGAGAATAGAGTCAAAAATGGCTTCTTAATTTCAATGTTTTCTTGGATCAGCGCTATTTTCTGGAGGTAAGCAGAGACTTGGCTTTTTAAAGAGAAACTTCCTGATTCAGTCTTAGAGGCAAAACATTTGTGAGATTTTTAAGAGGCCCTGCTGCCTAATACTCAAATGGAGTTAATGAGCAGCATATGGCAAAGCTTTACTTGGTAATTATATGGACCCTAAAATTCTCCAGAGTACCTGGGTGAAAAAAGGTAAATTCTATGAAATTAGACTAGGAGCTGGGTGGAGCCATCCACCCATCCTACCAATCTTGAACTTTGGCAGATTAAAGGTGTGTTCAAAAATTGAAAGAAATATAAGAACCCTTGGCAGATTAAAGGTGTGTTCAGAAACAGAAAGAAATAGAAGAATCTGGGTGGATTCAATCACCCTAGCCAAGCAAAGGTGTGGTCAGAGACAGAAAAAGTAAAGACATAAATATACAGTAAAGACTTTTTTTGTAAAAAGTCTAAGTGGTTTAGAGTGTGTTGAAAATATATATACATAGGCTTAGAGAAAGAAAAGAAAAGATAGAGAAAGTCCTTAAAAGAGAAATAGAGTAAAATAAATAAATAAATAAATAAATAAATAAATACATAAATAAATAAAATAAGCCACATAAAGATGGAAAATACAAAGAATGTCTGGATACTGTATATTATTGTCTTATCTTTAAGCTTCTTGATTGAAAATGACTCAGTAAAAGCTGCTAAAAGACAGTTGATTATAAATGATGTTGGATTAATTCAAACTATATATTTTGTAAATGAGTTTACATTAAAATTAAAATGCAAAGATAAGCTACCTGGGAGAAGAGGTTTTCCTTTTATTTTCACAGAAAATGAGAGGCTGTGGATTTATTCCTGAATAAAGAACATAAAGTTTGATAAAGGAAGACCACCTGGAATATCTCCCATGGAAATGGATGAACCAGATGATTCAACATTTCAGAGCACTTCTGTTGAAGTTTCTTGAGCTCTGTATCCAGAACAATTTCAAGGAGACTGGCTGAGATGACCCAGTTTTACAGACTATTCCACTAAGGACTTGTGCATAATCCTACATTTTTCTTTGGATTCCCATGAGATTGTCAACCCTGTTCAGCAGGAAGTAGCCTAGAAAATGATACCCGCATTCCCAAAACATGGATTATGGATGTTTGTGTTTATAGTGTTGTTTATATGTTGTTATAGATAAGGGGGGAAAAGAATATTAGATTTGGAGTTCTTTTTGTTATAAGAAGAGAAAAGGGGATATGTGGGAGATTGTGTTGTTTCATTGTAAATAATTGTCCCACTCACTGATTTAATAAAAAAGCTCTGATTGGCCAAAGGCAGACAGGATGTGTGGGCGGGGCTACCAGACTAAGTAAACTCTTGAGAACAGGATGCACAGAGCAGAATGCCAGGGAGAAGCCAAAAGAAGCAGAGGACAAATATGCTGCTCTAAGAAAAGGTACCCAGCTGCATGGCTGAACAAGAGACATGGGTTAGATAAAGGGTAGAGAGCTAGAAAGTGATATGCCTGGGCCTTAGATCAATCAGCCTAAAACTGTTGAAAGCATCTGTGTGTCTCTGTGGAACTGTGGGACTGTGGGTCTGCAGGTCTGTGGGCCAAAACCTTGAGGCAAGGCCCAAAAGTAAAGGCCAGAAACCTCATACTACAAAAATTAGCAAGAAGCAACAAATGTAAGATAAAATAAAAATAAAAACCTAACACAACATTATTAGACCCTTAAGAATAGTTTGTTAACCTGTGAGACTTCTCTGCAGAAAATTAAATTTTCATTTGAAAGTAGCTCTTAATTTGAGATAGCTTCTGTTTTGTGGCTGTTGTTAATCATTATTGTGTACCTGCATGTGTTGTTTGGAGACAGGTTTCTCTTTATAGCCTGGGCTTTCGTTTGACTCACTTTGCCAACCAGGCTGGCTTTGAAGTCATCGAGATCTGCCTGCCTCTGCCTTCCTAGTGCTGAGATTAACAGCATGTGCCACCACACCTGACAGATTCCAAGTTATTAATATGGTCATATATCAATTTTCTGCTCTAGGACCCCTTCTAATTCAGAGAATAAACTTATATGTTTAATATTTTTAGTCATCACAGAAAGGCAAATCAAAACATATTTGATATTTCATTTTATACCCAAGAAATTACTAAGATCAATTAAGGAAATGACAGCTTATTCTGGCAAGAATGTGGAGTATGAAGAATTCCTGGTTTCTTCAGAAGGCACTTTCCTATGTAGCCCAGGCAGAGTTGGAGCCCAATACTAGCTTGGATCTGACTACCAAAATAAAATTTAATTTTTATCCAGAAACTCAGTTTATGGGTCTGTAATAACCACTGTAGCCTGATATATTTTATTTACTAAATGCCAGAGCCTACAAAAATAATATTTCTCCTAACCTAGACTTAACAAATGCAGAAATATTATGATTAAATAAATCTTCAATAAATTTTATTAAAATTGTCTTGATGATATCTTGTTTTCTTAATAAAATTACATTTGATAGTTATATCTAAATGACTTGTACTGCTACTAAGCCATTTGAAACACACTTAGACTGCATTCACATATACCTCATATGCATTCACATATACCTCATATGCATATATATGTATATGTATATATATATATATGCTGCACTAAGTAAAACTATCAAAATGTGTATTCTCAAATTTGTATTTTCTTTATAGAAAGAAAAATGAGTAAATAACAATAGCAGTTATTTAAAAACAGGACCTTGTTTACAAGAGACTACAATCAAATATAAAATATTCAGTTTCAATAAGAAGCAGTATCTTGAGGATATAAATTTAAGAAACACTATCATTAAATTTTGAGAAATTACTTGCAAATCTGAAAAGTCACAGCTGTGCAGCTGTGCATGACCTGTTGTCATGGTAATGTGATATTACTAACTCCTACTAACAGACTCCAGCTATATTATAATTCAGATAGTATACCTTTTAACACCCCATATAAAATTAGTACCTTGATGTTACACATAGAATGAATAAAAAATATAATAGTTTTCATGAATTAGAACAGATGATTTAAAAAATGGTAAAATGGTTCAATTTCAATATATCTTGATTTTAGACTTCTGTTTAGCAGTAAGGATGAATAAAAGTTCTGACCTAAGCTATTGGGAGCTCACAGACTGTAATAACAGCTAAGAAACTTTCATGGAAAAGAACTAAAATTTTTGGAATGTAGATGACATTCAAATGGAGCGGGCAGTTTGTGGAGCCTCCTGCGTAGGACCAGTGTTCGTTTCTGGCTCATAAACTGGCTCCTTGGAGCACATTCCCTAGAGAAGAACACCTTACTCAGCCTTGATACTGGTGGGACTTGGACCTATCTTAACTGGATATGCCAGATAGAACTGATTCACCTTGGGATTCCCTGCCCTCTCTGGATAATTGATTGGGGGATGGGGTAGGAGGGAGGCTGACAAAGGATGGAGAGACAGAGCAGTGGAGATTATGAAAGAAAATATTTTAAATTAAAAAAATCTACAAAAAAATAGCAAGCATGTGTAATAGCAACTGTGGTAAGTCTATATGGGATAGAGGGTCAGGATCTTGGGGCTAGTCTGGAAGGGCTGGTCCAGAAACTAATTACTACAAATGTTCCTCCAACATGACTAATATACACTCACCTAAACCATGAGATAGCTTTTAAAGGGTTCTAGATCATGTAAATGGAGCCTAAAGCAGCTTCTAAGTTGTGTCTCTCTAATGAGCCATGATATAAAGATGTCCTGACATGGCATGGGGGCTTAAACTACAAAATGTCTGGCTTTCTGAGTGCAGTTTAACCTGTAATAAGTATGGTTCTTGAAGTCTTTCAGAGAACTTGGTACAAGCACAAGTTTCTCATGACAGATTTATGTTACTGCTCTTACAAACAAAAATGGAGTAGAGTCAAAGATGGCTTCTTAGGAACATTTTCTTGAGAGATCACTATTTGCTGGAGGCAGAGTCATGGCTTTTTTAAGGAGTCTTTCTGACTCAGCTCTAGCAGTAAAAAATTGTAAGGCTCTTTTAAGAGGTCCTTCTTCCAAATATTTAAATTAAGTTTATGAGCAGTTGGTGGCAGTGGTACTCTACTTGGTGGCAATGTGGACCTGAAAATTCCCCAGAGTGGTAAATGTGGATCTGGGTGGAGCCAGCCAGCCACACTAGCCAAGCCTTTAATCCTAGCCACACGTTGGCAGATTAAAGATATGAACAGAAACAGAAAGAAATAAAGGGAGTTGGGTGGAGTCAGATGCCAAATGTAAGCCTTTAATTCTAGCCACATTTTGACAGACTAAACATGGTCAAAACAGAAAAAGACAATAAATAAGAAATATATACCAAAGAGAGATTTTTAAAAATCTCTGTTTTACAGTGTGTTTAAAATATACATAGGCTTGAGAGAAGAGAACAAGGGAAAAGAATAGAGAAAGTCCACAAAAATAATAAAAGCCACATAAAGGTGGAAGTTACAAAGAATGTCTGGGTACTTACTGCATGTCGTTGTCTTGACCTTAAGTTTTTTGACTACAAAATAAGTAGTAAAAGTTGCTAAAAGCCATTTGACTGTAGATGTTTCTGGATTAAAACAATCTATATATTTTGCAAATGAGTTGACTTTAAAGTTGAAATCAAAAGATATGGTACCTTGAAGGAGAAGTTTGCTTTTTATTTTCACAGAAAATGAGAAGCTATAGATTTACTGCAGGTTAAAAAGAGTGAGGTTTTATCAAGGAAGAATCTCTGAAAATCTCTGATGAGAAGAGATGGCCATATTAGATTCAAGGCTGCCAACAAAGATGATCTAGGTTTAGGATCTCCATAAGATCTCCAGTGCCTCCAAACAGCTGGAAGTATTAATGGAAAGCTATGCTCAAAGTCCCAAAATATTGTTTATAAATGTTTTATATTATAAATAGTTAATGATCATAGTCAATCTATTTATAGGGAATACAAGGAGAATATGATACAGAAATAATAAAAAAGATAGATTATTGAATCTACTTTGATCCAAAAACAACTGTTAATCTCTAAATATATTACATTGGTATGAATTTTGGTTCATTGTGAATTTAAAACCAATTTTGTTATACTGTATGTATATTTATACTCTGTATTATGTATATGCAATTCCTTTAAATTTGTAATGTATAATTAAAAATACAGATTAATAGTCATCTATGATAACAAAACATGTAGCTATGTTAGTTAGACCTCTTAGGTATACAAAGATATATTTTAGTTAGATAGGTAATCTTCAAATTGTTCAAAGACTTATAGAATATGGCATTTGAAATATTTAAGAAATTAGACTTTTCTGAATAGTGAGATAAGTCTGCTCCTTGCAGCAAGAATTAACTTCAACAAAATGGTAGGCATTGAAAAACCTCTATGTAAAGTTTACTGTTTTGTGGTAAAAATAGTCACTGGATAAGAAACAATTTTTGCCTCAAATGCCTGATAGTATGCTGTATAAATTTGACATGCAAGAACTATAGGAAAGTGAACTATGGCAGAACAAGCTCAGAACAGACTGCTTTGCAGACAAAAATGCCAGACATTATAAAAGACACAGGAAGATGAAAGTGATGAACTATGCCAAAATGGGCAGAACAGTCCTTCAAATTTTCTGTTTTACTGAAAGTTATGCCAGAGAGTCTAGGCCTTTAGGCTGAAGATGGATTCTCTAACACTCCAAAGAAACTTTGGGTGTCTGTCCAGGTAGCCAGATATCCATCATTTCTAGAATGAGGAAGTTACTTACAATGCCGTTCCTTATTTAGATAATATTATATCTTTCTTTGTTCTTTGATGCACTTAAAAATTAGTTAAATATAAGGTTTTTTTAGCTACAATAAATGGTAAATTAGATGTAAGACTTTGGATTCACACGGATAAGGTAGAAGAGCATTTTCTATAATTTTGATAACTACAGATAGACTAGATATCATAACTGCAATTTTTGCTTGACAGCTGTTTTGTTATATATAATTTTGTTATGTTGAAATTGAAGTCTTCCTTATTGTTTAGACAGAAAATAAGAAGTAATATTGGATGTCTTTCTGTGTATTCTGAAATACCATTGGATAATAAAGGAACTTTTTTGGCTTTTGACAAGCCAGCTTATAGGCAGGTGAGAAATCCAAACATACATAAAGGGGAAGGAGGGTGGAGTTAGAGAGAGAAGATCTGAGCTCCTGCCAAGGCCGAAGATATAAAGGAATTCAGGTAAACCATGGGCCTTATGACAAGACAGATAAATGGAAATGTGTTCAGTTGAGATGAAAGAGCTAGCTAGCAATATGCCTGAGCCATAGGCCAAGCAGCACGTAATTAATATAAAACTTTGTGTGATTAATTGGGGTGAAGAGGCAGCTGGGCTGAGGGCTGGTCCAGAGAAAACTAGGCAGGGGCAGAAATTTTATACTACAAGCATGTAAGAAAAACAAAATTCTGTCAACTTCTCACACAGAAAAGACAGTGAAAAATCAATGATAATAGCATTAACATCTGGAGCGGGCCCTGTGTATAACAGCATCATGCAACCAGAACTAATATGAGACAATAATAGTGTGAGATACGAAACAAGAGGTTATACCAAGATATGAAAAAAATAACTTTAAGAACCATTTCCATACTAATAAAATATTTATCATAGTTAAAGTAGGAGCTAACTCACTGCCCTGAGGGGAAAACATATTCCTTCTCCACCATGTAATTATACCTTAGAAACAATAGCTGCTCTATCATAATAGTAATGTCCATGGTGTCATATTAAAACTACAACTGTCTCATCTCCATTTTGTACATTCAGCTACTTCAAAGTTAAAAGTAATTATCTTAAATTATTTAAAACATATCCACTGAGAGATGAAAACAGAGGTCAGGAAGAAATTAAGCATTAAGATAATAATGCAAATATAATCTACCTAGTCCATAACAGAAAAGCTTAAACATTGATATGTCATAGTGTCCACTGAATTGTGCTTTCAAAATCTCAAAATTTAGTTTCAGTAACTCTGGGAACTGACAAAAAAAATTAAAAATGAAGTAATCAATGGGGAAGATGAAATAAAAGATAACAGCAGAGATGCTGAGTAGATGAAAAGAGTGTGATGAACTGTATATCAGCAAATTATATGCATTCATAAAATTCTCAAAAAATAAAATGTTAACAAGGAAACAGTTGAATTCCTAGATTTTCTTCTTCCACAAAATGTAAATGAGCTTTCACAAGGATTATTCCTAAATTTTATACTCAGATTTAAAGATTCAAGCTAGATCCCAAAGGAAAGAGAAAAAGTCTTACTTGATTTTCTAGGTCTAGATTATTTCATGCGGTATGATATATTCACCTTCTTTTATTTTTTATTTAAACATGTAAATTTTAATTTACCAAATATACAAACTTCTCCAGTTTAAGACTTTGGCTTTACAGACATTCTGAAGGGTTTGGTTTGATTGGTTCTTTATTATTATTATTATTATTATTATTATTATTAATAATTATTATTATTTTGTGTCATTTTTATCAATGTATCCCTCTGCTCACCCTCCCTGCCCTCCTCCCAATCCCTTCCATGTTAGCCTTTATACTAGACCATCCCCATCCAACCTTCCCCTCCCACAAAAGGGCAAGTCCCAAGGTGGGTCAGCTCAGCACAGCATATCCACTCTAGGCAAGTCTGATTTACATATCCCCAAACCAAGACTGGGTTATGTGCTCCTCTGCAGTGAATGGGCTCCAAGGAACAGTCTGATCTCACCACTTGTGGCTCCACATACTGCTCATGCCAATTGAAAATTGCCTAACCTTGATGGGACTAACTCCTTTTCCCAATGGATCTCCAGTGGCTATTCTTGATTCAGTGAGCTCCCTCTATCTCCAGCCAGCCATCTCTGTGAGAATTTTCCTCATAATCCTTATGCCCTTGCTCATATAGACTCTTCTCTGCTCTCAGCTGGACCAGAAGCTCAGCCCAGGGTTTAGCCATGGATCTCTGCCTCCGCTTCTATTCTTTGTTGGATGTGGTTCTGAGATGACACTTAGGGTGGTTATTCATTTGAATATAGGAAAAGTCTTGTTTAGGCACCCTTTCCACTGTTTGCAGACTTGGGCAGGGACACTCTGTGAGTTCTTGGATGTTTCTCTAGCACCCATTCTCTTAAAACCCCACATTGGCTTTACTTTAAATAACTGATCTGAAAATTTATTTTTTTTCATTTTTATTTATGTCTAGAGTCAATTCTATTGTATGTCTCCACAATAATTTTATATTCATCAACTGATCAACTTTTTTAACTGCTTCTAATTTTTAGTTATTGTGAGCAGTCTGTGTGCGCTAACAAGGACTAGCCTGGGAAGCCATCAACAATTGTGCAGTAGTCACATCACACTCACATGTTGGAAAAAACTACAGCTGTTCCACTTGACTTAAGGCTTTCTCAACTTTGTATACTATAAGTATAGCTGACTACTCACAGCTTGATATGCCATAGACCCGAAGCCATTATAGTACCTATGTTTTGAACATTTATCATAATGCTCACAAGGAAATATAGCTTTCAAAGAAGATACTTTTGCAGAAAACACATTATTACAAATCTTCACAACTGGTCAACATGAAGAGAATAGATAACTTTGGAAATCTCAGACCCCATTATTATTTCCACAAGAAAAAAAAACAAAAACAAAACAAAACAAAAAAAAAACCCTGCTATATGTAAGGCTCTAGAAACAGCTTAGAAATGAAAGTAAAAGGATTGTAGAAGACTCAGGACCAGGATGTTTGCTATAAGATATCGTCTTTTAGATGTGACAGGTATGCAACTGTGAAATAGCAACAATATGGTATGCAACTGTGAAATAGCAACAATATGGTTGCATGCAGAAGATTCCCATAATGACTATGCTAGTTGAACCTCTAGATTAAGATCGATATTAAGTCATTAGCTACTGAGAGAGGAAAATCCAATTTTTGTTTCTGTTTTTGTTTTATTTTTTCTTCTTCTTATTAACCTAAGATAAAATTCTTGATAATTCAATCAGTGTCAAGTGGTCACATAGTCAGGCCTAAACACATTTGCATTAGAGCAGCATTCAGTGATCTCAGGAGGTGTGTGTGGGGTAATTACAGAAGAAGACATGACCGTGAGATTTCAAGTAGGAAGGTAGGACTGAGTAGAACTAGAGAAAGTTTGAGAGAAGGAAAGGTGAATAAAATGTTACTAGTGTATTGAATTTTTGTGCATATAAGTACATATATTATGTGTGAATTTAATATAGTAAATTTCAAGAAATATTATATAAATTTTAGTAAAAAATAACAATCTGATGCGTATGGACTGTCTTATACCATTTTGGAGTGGCTAGGAATAAAGACATTTCTTAATGCAGAATTTTAGCCCCAAATTACTCTATGCTCAAGTTAAAAAGCAACTAGAAATATTAAAATACTAAAATTATTGTACTTGTGTTTTACTGTGGCACTGAAGAGACAATAGAAGAAGTTTAGGTTCAAAGCCAAATCAATTCCAAAAAATAAAAGCACAAATACCTATTTTTTTTTATTCTCTCATACAATTGATCACAACTGCTATTTCTTCTGCATTTATGGTTCCAGTTATCTACATTATTCTTTGTATACACTATTCCTTCATTTCCCTCGAGGGAAAAAAAAAACACTTTTGTACTAAAAAAAATCAATATGAAACAATAAATTGGAAATATGTAAAAAATTACAATGGAAATTTTAGCAAAAAAAAATAGTATTTTACTGAGGGAACCAAAAGGTACAGTTCAATAAGAAGAGAAAAATAATTATTGTTAGCCTGAGAGAGTTTTATGTCACAAAGAATTTGCTTTTCAAAACCAATAATGGCAGTGATATAATGTTCACATGGAAAAAAACATTATGCCTATCATACTTAGGATCACAAAAACTCTGTCTTCATTTAACCTAACAATAAAATCATATATCCATGTGTTAAAGAAGAAAAATAACTTTGTTGAGTTATATATTTATGTCAAGTACTTTGGAGGACACACTGTATCATGCACCACTTTATGATTGTCATTAATAAAACATTTAGAAGGTGGCACACCAATCAATAAAAATATGGGAAAGTATAAATTACATATATCTGAGAAACATTTAACACAATAAAAAGTACTATTTCAAAATCCCTATTTAAATTGCTAAAATACATTATTTAATAATTAATTTATTATATTAAAAGTTGACATATTAATCAATACCATTACAAATTATATGTATAATTTAGCTTGAACTTTCACATGATTTAAAATACCCATAGTATAATTTTTATCATGTTCATGGATGTAGTTTTATTTGTAGACCTTAGGACATATGAAGAAAAAGTTTGCATTAAGAAGTAAATAGCAGATAAACTACTACAAAACTATGAATTTTACAGAACTGTTTCTTGAAGAAGTGGCAGGCAGTAAAAACAAATAAATATAGAAACAAATCATTTAGTCTCATGTGAGTTTGTAAGAAAGTAGAGCATATTGAAATATGCCTTTGGGGAATGGTGCCTGAGCCTAGTTTACAAATACAGTTAAATAATCAAAAGTAAATATAAATAATGGTAGCTGAATTTTCTTTGTAGTTTTATACTTTGTATATTTTTACATTTGAAAAATGAAAAGACATGGCTTATATTCTGGAAAGTCTACGTTAACTGAATATTGAACATTCATTTAGGGCTGGTACTATGGCTCAAGAGGTAAGAAACTTGCTGTTCTTGTAGAGAATGGGAGTTTAATGCTGAACATCAACATGGTAAATGCAATCTTCTCAAAATCTAGTTCCAGTAAATCGGAAGCTTTCTTCTCATATTATGTGTGCAAGTGAAAAATTCATACACATAAAATAAAAGCAAATGGACATTTTAAAAAAGAATATAATTGATCTTGCAAAATTATTGATTATTTTTATGGAGAGTTAAGTAATCACACTCATTTTAATGAGCCAGTATTGTCTTTTTTCTATTTTTTTTTATTTAAAACAAAATATCCTTATATTTATTTCCATTGGAAAAATTACTAGCATTTTTTTTTACATTTTAATCTATTCAATATGTTTTAGGTGCAATTATTATGAAGTGATGGAATAATTAGGAAAATAATGAGCAATTTATGTGAACAAATAAAGAAGTGATTTGACTGTTTTTGACCTTCTGCTTAGCTTGTAGAGATTCTAATTTCTTCACTGATCAGACAATATCTCACTCACTCCAAGGGTTTCTCGCTGTTTACAATAACTCACAAATAGAAGAGATGGAAAAAAAATAACAATAATACATCAGAATATTTAGTAATTCAGCTAAAATAATAGTGGAATCTCAATTATTAATAAAATTTATTCATAGTTTCTTACACTTAGTAGAGTTTATTCCTTATGAAAATTGAAGATTTCAGGTGTTCAGTATAAGAATATAGAGTTCTGACAAGGTAATTATATATTTTATATATAATTTATATATCAGCAGGAAATACAGGGTATGTTCTCTAAGGAAGATTTCCCCATGAAACCACGATTTCATTTAAGAAATGTTTTAACTTTCCCTAGCATGGATTTGTCTAAAGCATAAGTTTAACTCATTTAAACATAGAAAGTGAGTATCAGCAGCAGAGCATAGGTGGTGTTTTCATATCTTGAATTTGAGAAATGATAGGAAGTCATTATGTATAAAGAATTCAAGAATTGTAGAGTCTGGTAGAGGTTCAGTTTATTGGGACACATGAAGAAGTTCAGATTCTCTCAAGAGAACCTTAAATTTTTAATATTTTAAATAATTGTACTAGTGACCTAAGTAAATGCTTTGTTTAAAGGATAGATCTACACATTTCTTAAAATCTATTTTTTCACAATATGAGGCTTGATTCCCTTCTCTTTGATGAAGTATACTCAACAGTTTGTTTCTTGCTTTTTTCCATGGTACCAAATAGAAGTTGAGAATGGTGACACTGAATTAAGTCATTAAAATTTCCCATTTCATGGCAAGAGGTGAATTACCCTCCTCCCAACCTACCAGTCAGGCCAGCCTCCAGGTCTTGAAAACAAGGCACAAGCCATGCCCCCTCAATGCATCACAGATCAAGCTGCAGGACCCTTGCGTGGAACCATATCAAGACTACCCCTCACTGTACCCTCTAGCCTATAAGCCTCACTCCATTACACAAATCCACATATTCCTCCAACCTTGGTGGATTCCTAAGACACAGACTCCATGGAGCATCATCATAATAGGTGAGTACCCTTCTTTGGGCTGACCAGTCAGTCCAGACTTAAGGCCTAGGCATCTGGGGCACAACCCATAACCCCCAATCCCATTGTAGCCCCAGTTGCAGACAAGCAAGGAGGACCCCTTCTGAAAACCCTTCCCACCTCCAATTTAATCATTATACCCTAAAGCATATAAGGCCTATTCCAGATCCTAAACCCATCTAGCTCCTGTAGTCCTCAACTGCTCCCTGAGACCCAAACTCCAATGGTTTCAATTTCATAGAAACTCTGATGTACCAAGAGCACCTACTGGACCAAGAACATCTCTCTGAAACACAGAAAATTACTTCATCAATTGGAAGAAGAAATGAGTAGATACTTTTGCAAAACTGCATTCAACAGCATAAATAAACTCAAGATAGTACCACCAGAACATGGCAGTTTTATAAGAGCAAGACCTGAACATTCCAATATAAAAGAAGCAAAAGAAAATGACATTAAAAATAACTTTATGAAGATGATAGAAGACTTATAAAAAGAAAATGAGAAACTTCCTTAGAGAAATACAAAAAAAAGAAAAAAAATATTGGAAGAAATAAATGAATCCTTTAAGCAAGACTAAGAAAAACAATCAGACAGTTGAAGAAAATTTTAAAACTTTAAATAAAAGCCATAAAGAAGACACAATCAAAAATAATGTTGAAAATAAAAAAAAATCTCAACAAATGAAGAGGATCAGACACAAGCATAGCCAATAGAATGCACAAGAAAAACCAATCTAAAGAATAATATGAATAAAAGGAGAAGCATACCAGCTCAAAGACATAGAACATGCATACAACAAAATCATGGAAGAAAACTTTCTCAACCTAAAGAAAGAAATGCCTACAGGAAGCTTACGGAACAACACACTAGACTGACCAGAAACATCCACTTGCCAGAAAATAATCTAAACATTAAACTTTCATAATGAAAAAAAAAAAAAAAGAATATTAAAAGCTGCAAAGAAAAAACACCAACTAACTTACAAAGGTAGACCCATCAGAGTTTATATATCCATTACTCTGCACAACACTCAAGTCCAAGTGGATAAAAGACCTCAACATAAACCAAGTTACACTGCACTTGACAGAAAATAAAGTGGGAAATAGCCTTGAACATTTTGGCACAGGAGACCACATTATAAATATAACAACAGAAGCACAGACCTTAAGAGCAACAATAAATAAATGGTATCTCCTGAACCTAAGAAGTTTCTGTAAGGCAAAAGACATGGTCTGTAAGACAGCCCACAGAATAGAAAAGATCTTCATAAACCCTATATCAGACCAAGGTCTGATCTCTAAACTATATAAGAACTTAAGAAACTAGACATCAAAAAATAACATAATTCAATAAAAAATGAGGTACATAACTAAACAGAATTCTTAACAGAAGCCTCTCAAATGGCTGAAAGACTCTTAAAGAATTGATCAACCTCCTTAGCCATTAGAGAAATCCAAATCAAAACAAAACTGAGATATCTGCTTACACCTGCCAGAATGGCTTGTGGTGGGATCAGGTGTCAGCTGATAAGGTCCGAAGAAGCTTATCCAGGGTCCTGGGCTCCTGGAGGGGGTGTGGCCAACCCCATTGATAAGGGGCTGTGGGGACATGAGGAACTCTCTTCCTGATTCCTGGCTGCTGGAGAGACCGGATCACAAACCATTGTCTGTCCATCCATTGCTCAGATACTCCAGTCCCTGTTCAGGTGCCACTATAAGCTGTTACTTGTATCGTGAGTGTTGATTTATATTCTAATAAATATTAATCTTGGACTGGTGCCTTCTAAGTAAAACTATGTCTACAATGGCTAAGATATAAAACACTGATGACAGTCTATGTTGGAAGAGATGTGGAGTAAAAGGAACACTCCTCCATTGCTCGTGGGAGTGTAAACTTTTATAGTCACTTTGGAAATCAGTGTTGTGGTTTCTCAGAAAACTGGGAATAAATACATCTCGTGATTCAGCAGTACCACTCATGAGCATATACCCAAAGGATACATATTCTTACCTCAAGGACATTTACTCAGTTATGTTCATAGCCACAGCCTGGAAAAACCCTAGATGCTCCTCGACTAAAAAATGGATAAAAAATGTGGTACATTTACATGATGGAATACTACTCAGCAGTAAAATAAAACAAAAATCACATCTTGAACTTTGTAGGCAAATGGATAGATCTAGAAAAAAATCATCCTAAGTAAGGTAACACAGACCCAGAAAGACAAACATGGTATGCACTCACTCATACTTAGATTTTAGATACAAAACGAAGGATAGCCTGGCTACAAGCCACAACCCATGAGCCACTATGTAACAAGAAGGAACCTCAGAGAGATATCTATGGATCCTCCTGGAAAGGGGAAGTCAATAATATTTGGATAAATTGAGACCATAGAAGGGAGACGATAATGGGAGGTGTGAAGAGAACATGAGGGGATGGGACCATTGAGTTGGGGGAAAAACAGAGTGAGAAAAAATAGATATTTTGATAGAGGGAGACATTGTGGAGTTAAACAGAAATATGGTGCTAAAAAACACCCAAGAAACCACAAGGATGGGTCCAGCTAAGACTCTAAGCAAAGTGATGAAGATGCCTAAAATGGACTTACCATATATTCAATTTGATAACACCTTATTGTCATTATAGACCCTTCATTCAGCAACTTCTGGTAACAGATAGAGCTAAGCACTGGGTCAAGCTCCCAGTCCAGTTAAAGAGAGGAAAGAGATTTTATGAGCAAAGGAATCTAGACCATGAAGGGAAAACACAGATACTGCTGACCAGAGCTATTGGGAGTTTCCTGAGGACTGACAGCTGAAGAACCTGCATGGAACTGAGTGTGGAATGGCATGGGCAATTTGTGGGGCTTCTAGCAGTAGTGGGATCAGAATTTATTCCTAGTGCATGAACTGCATATTTGGAGCCCATTCCCTACAAAGGGACACTTTGCTCAGTCTGGATACTGGCTGGAAGGCTTGGTCCTGCCTCAATTGGATATGTCAGACTACACTACTCACCCTAGGAGCCCTTACTCTCTCTGAGGAGTGGAGGAGGGCATGGGGGAAGTTGGGAATTACTCTGAAGAATGCTAGGAGAAAGAACAGCACTGGGTATGTAGAAAAGAAAAAGATTTTTATTTCCAAATGGAGCTTAATCTTTGTGATCCCACTTGCACTTATCTAAGTCTAAGGAAGTCAGCTGACTTCTCCCCGATCTTCCACATAGTCTCACATTTGCAAAGGCAACAGGCAGTTGCTTTACGTTTTCTACCAATCACTGGGTTCCTTTTGAAAGTATTCCCTCATTTAACATCTGATATTTAGAGAAAGCTAGATTGTAAGTTTAGGATGTGCTATGTCTTAATTAAGGTTTCTATTGTTGTGAAAAGACACCAGGACCACAGTAAATCTTATAAAAGAAAAGCAAACATCTAATTGGGGTGGGGGGAGGCTTAGAGTTTCAAATGTTTAGGCCATTAGCATAGAGGCATGCAGGTAGATAATAGTGCTAGAGCCTGAGATGAGAGTGGAAAAAAAGGTTACATTTTAATGTAAGGCAACATGAAGTGGTCTGAGATAGTAGGGTTGAGCATATAGGAGACATCAAAGCCTGCCTATTCATACCTCCTGCCAACAAGGACATACCTAACCTCAGAAAGGTACACATACCAAGAGGGCCATTCCCAATGAGCATATGGTGGCCACTTACATTCAAACTACTACATTCCATCTCTAAGCATGACACAATATCATAATGCAAAATTATTTTAGTCCATCTTCAACAGTGTCCATAGTTTATCACAGTCTCAGTAATGTTTTAAAGTGCAAACATCCAAGTCTCTTTTGAGATTCATGCAATTTCTTAACTGCAATTCCTTATAAAAATCACATTCTTCCTACGTATCATGGAACAAGATATACATTACAATTTGAAAGCACAGGGAAGGTTAAAAAATGAGGAAATACCAGACCAAAAACACAAAACAAAACAAAACAAAAATTTCAGCTGTGAAAACTCCAAACACTGCTTCTCCATGTCTGATATCAAAATGTTCTTCAGAACTTTAACTCCTTCAGCTATGACGACTTCAACACATTTCTTTCTTATGAGCTCATTCCACTCTCTGTCAGCAGCTTTCCTGAGAGGGTTTCCCAGGTCTCTGATGTCTCCAAGGCAATCCAGGCTTCAACGTCAGAACTTCATTCACTGGCCTCTGTGCCTCTATTCAGGGACACCTAGACATATACCAGGTATCAGAGGCTTTCCTCAGTTAAAAAGAAAAATTTATGGCAATATTATTCTATACTTGAATATAAAGTAAGAATCACATACCTAGAGCTGCCAAGTTATGCTGCTTGATGTGACTCAACCAGGGCTTTTGGCCCATTTACATCTTCATCAACTATCTGCTTTCAGTGGTATACTTCTGTAGTGGGATTCAAGTGTCAGCTGATAAGGTCAGAAGACACTTATCCAGGGTCCAGGCTCCAGAAGGGGGTGTGGCCAGACGCGTTCAAGAGGGGCTACTGGGATCTTGAGCCCCCCCTATTTGTTCCTGCCTTCTTGAGAGATTGGATCAACATCTAGCCCTTGACCCATCCGATCACTCAAGTATCTTCCTAAAGTGTAACCTGTTATCGTGAGTGACAAATTACTTTCTAATAAGTATTAATCCTGTATTTGATATACAGCAAGCAAGATTTATTATGACATCTGGCACCCAAAGTGGGGTGCCATCTGTTACAATAAAGTTTCCTGGTCCTGGCACGCAGATGTCCAGACCCACAGCTGCGTACTGCTACTTAGGCCCCTCCAAAATAACTCATACACTCACATTAGCTTTGTGATGTTTGGCTTATGGATTAGGCACATTGCTAGCTAGCTCTTTCTTCTTAACTCAACCCATACTTATTACTTTGTCCTACCATGTGTCTCACCTGTGTTCCTTACATGTTGCTTCTTTTGCAGCTGGGTCGATCTGATCTGATTCCACTCTTCTTTTCCTACCTATGCTGTGATTTCCACACCTACTTTTTCTATGGTGCCTGTCATGGGCCAAAACAGCTGCTTTATTTAAAGATTGATATTAACAGCATACAGAAAAACATTCCCACACCACTGTCTAAGCTTGGCTACCCTTGTTCTTGCTTTATATACATCTGTACTCAAGCTCAGAGATCTACTATATTCTGCCTTCCAAGTGCTGGGATCACAGGTGAGAGCCACCACACCAGGCTCTAAGTTCTTTTTGTTTTTTAAATTCATTTATACAAATTGGAAAATTAGATTGATGGAATCTTGCCCTTGGATTACTTTTATTCTACTTCTTAATCTCATTAAACACAGAATTTATCTTGACTGCAGTTTCTTGTGCTCCATTTTTTCTCAAATTTTACATACCATATTTTTCTTGCTGAGCTTATTCCTTTTCATTTTAAATATTTATAAATATGAACATTAATATCCATATAACAGAGTCTATTTAATAGACTTTTCAAAGATTTCTACTGTCAGTGAAGTTAATATAAATATCCAATTTAGCCTCATGTAGAAACTTTTCTGAAAAGACCCAAAAGAAATATCACAATACTTCACAGAAATATCACAATAAAGATGTCCAGACAATCTACTAAAATTTACGCAGCAGCCACCTACACTTCAAATCATTTTCATTACCACAGTCTTTTATGTGCTTACTATATTCAACTGCTTTTTCAAATCTACAGTCCCAATGTCCATATTCTTTCAAAGAAAAGCATGATCAGGGCTATCACAGCAATGCCCCAGACCTTGACACCAACTTCTGTCTTAAGGTTTCTATTGCTTTGAAGAGACACCATAAACACAACAACTAAAAATTTAATTAGGGTAGTTTACATTTTCATAGTTTTAGTGTATTGTCTATATTGTCATCATGGTGTGACAAGGCAGCATCAAGGCAGACATGGTGTTGGAGAAGAGGCTGAGAGTGGAGAAAGAGCTCCATCTTGATCCTGGAGGCAACATGAAGTGGCCTGAGATACTGGTTGTGGCATGAGCATATATGAGACATCAAGAAATGCCTCTACAATGATACACTTCCACCCAAAAAGACATACCTGCTACAACAAAGTCAGACTTATCCATACTGTCATTCCCTATCAATTTATGATGACCACTTTATATTGAAACTACCACAGCTTCTAACTAACTACTACATTTCAAATGGACAGAAACAGAGATAATGTTTATTATTTTACATGAAATTCACTTGTGAATAAAACATATACCTGATATATTGATGTGGGAATGCCTTTCTGTATGCTGTGAATCTCAATCTTTAAATAAAGGAGCTGTTTTGGCCCATGACAGGCACCATAGAAGAAGTAGGAGGAGAAATTACAATAGGTAGGAAAGGAAGGGTGGAGTCAGAGGTAGACAGAGTTGAAGCCCAAAGGAGCAACATGTAAGGAGCACAGGTGAGCCACGGGCCACGTGGCAGACAGTTTAATGAAAATGGGTTGATTTAAGATGTAAGAGCAAGCTAGCAATGTGCCTGAGCCATAGGCCAAACAGCATAAAGTTAATATAAGTGTCTGAGTCATTTCTGGGGGCCTGAGTGGCAGGGTCTGGGTCTCTGGCCGCCTGGACTGAGAAACCCCAGTACTACAGAAGGCACCCACACTTGGGCCAGAGGTAGGCGGAGTTTTACTTACAAGGCACCAGTCCAAGATTAATATTTATTAGAATATAAATCAACACTCACGATACAGGTAACAGCTTATAGTGGCACCTGAACAAGGACTGGAGTATCTGAGCGGTGGACGAGCGATAGATGGACAATGGATTGCGACACAGTCTCTCCAGCAGCCAGGAACCAGGAAAAGAGCTCCTCGTGTCCCAGCAGCCCCTTATCAATGGGGTTGGCCACACCCCTCCAGGAGCCTGGGACCCTGGATAAGCACCTTCGGACATTATCAGCTGACACCTGAATCCCACCACAATATATCTTTCAAAACTTTTGAGATAAATGAAATATAGATAACTGTGACAAAGTATTATTTTTTAATTTAAAGTTCATGATTTAAATAAGATGTGTTGGATGCTCCTAAAGATTTCTTAAGCTAAAACATTAATGATTTTTGTTAAAAAAATCTTCTTATGCATAAAATATTAGCACTTTGCTAAACTTAATATTTATGTACAAAGCACAATATATTTGAACAACATAAAAATATGTGTATTTGTACATGCATTATGAGTATACTTCAAATATGTTTTATTAATAACAAATTTAATGAGTTTAATTATATTTTCTTTTGTCTTAAATCATAAAAGGCAATGATAACTAAAACATATTCCCAATAAATATTATATTCATATATCCATATCTAATCTCCCACATTCATGTTATCTTTTAAAAGTTTTATGAAACTTAATAATTACTCCTTTCTTATTTTACATATGTTAATTCAGATATAAGATATATAGCTTTTTGCATAAATGAATGAGACTCAGGGATAGATCTCTGAAGAAGTTGAAGATACTAGAGGGAATAAACACCACAGTCAAATCTTACCCAGCTGTCTTTCAACTTCCTCAGCCTTGCTTCCCTTGGAATGGCTCCCTCTGTGTTTCAATCATGTCTTAAGTACTCTTTTGGTAATTAAGGGGTGGCCCCACCACACATGCTTGGGAGCCTGGAATTCCTTCTATAATCTAAAGTGACCTTGACTCAGTTGGGGTTAAGGGCATAGGTCACCACTCCCAGGATATTCCCTGTGCTAGGATTAAAGGTTTGAATCACCACTCTCTGATTTTCCTAGACTGCCTGTGGTTAGAGCTCTGGGACTTCTGGAGCTTTTACTAACCCCCCAAATAGACTGTGGGTAGATTCCCTCTGATATCTCCAAAACTTCTGAAACTTTTATTGAATCCCCACAATAGCTACATTGAATCCAGTCATAGATTCAATCTGTTTTTGATAAAAGTGCTAGATTCTTTCATATAATGAGAAAGATGGAAATAAATAATAATAAAATGTAATTCAGAAATTATAAATGTATTTTCTGTAATTAAATTGATACTAAATATGATTTTTTGAAGAGAATATATAAATATGCTCCAAAATAGTTTTTTGAAGTAAGACACTTAGCTAGGAAATGAGACAAAGCAACAAAAGAGCAACAACAAAGCCTACCTTTTAAAAACTACCAGTTAAAAATGTCTTATTATGCAAAATAGACACAACAGATGTACAATCTGTTAGACTCCAGCTGGATTTGAAAGTAGTGTATGTGAAAAGACAAAAGTTTTACAACCTGGACCCTTGAAGTTTTGTGGGTGTTTCCTTTATGTATAAACATCACTTTTCCATTTGGGGATACTTGTCTATAGCCTCTTCTTTCCATTTTTTCTCATCTATCACTGTGTGTATAGAGTTTCTCTAAGGATCATTTTCTCACCTGTTATTTGTCTTCAGTATTTTTTCCTTTTTTGTGCTTTATTAGTGATTCTGTACCTTTACTTGGTGTAAACATCTCCAGGCATTCATTTTCAGATGATGAATTTAGAATCTGAAAATTAAATCTTCATTTTTATGAGTACAATTAATGTCAGGTTCTACAGTTGTACATGGCAGCTCTGCAATTCTGGATACATTTTGAGAATAAACAACTATGCTGTTCTAATATTAATGAGATTACTAGATAAAACATTTCAGAAAAATATCCCAAATATTTTATTTGCACCTTCTACACACACACATACACACACACACACACACACACACACACACACACACACACACACACACACAAAACAACCATTATTGTGCTGCAATGTGATCTGGTTTAATCAAAAAAATTAAAATTAAAAAAAAACATTGACCTAATATCAATATTTATATGGGAAAATGCGTAAGTTTACATAAACTACTGGCCTGAGATTTCACAATATCTTTAAGCATATATCATTCTTTGTTACTTTCTTGAAGAACTTTATTTTGTCACATCAGAATCAATGAATATTTGACAATAGTTAACGGAGAGAACTTATGAATTATTTTTTTTCCACAAACAAAATTCTGTTCTGTAATTTTGTTGTGGGATTCAGGTGTCAGCTGACAAGGTCAAGGGACATTTATACAGAGCACCGGGTCCCCCGACCTGAAAGGGGCGGGGGAAAATCCCCATTGAAAAGGGTCTGCGAGATACGAGACGCTCTCTTCCTGGTTCCGGGCTGCGAGAGGGGATTCCATCGTCCGTCCGTCTGCAGACTCCAGTTCCTGTTCAGGTGCTATTGTAATCTGTTGCTGGTACCGTGAGTTCTGGATTATATTTTAATAAATATTTTTCTAGTATTGGTGTTCTTGTGGGTAAACTCCGCCTACATCTGGCGCCCAACGTGGGGCACGAATAAATGAGTATTTTAAATTTTTCTCCTGTAAAGAATACTTTGAAAAAGTACATAGTAAGACTAAGATACCAAGTTGTACTAATATTTTCCAGGCCTTGGGCCTCAAATATATATTTATATATAATACTCCAATGTGAACAACAATTTGATGAAATGTAAAATGTATCTTTTATTTTAATCACACACAAGTATTTATAACCACAGGGTTCACCAGAAATCTAAAGCAAGGAGACACTAGCATAGAAATGTAAGATTACAGGAGTGACTTACACATCCACAGACAGCTCTGATCAAACAGAAGTAAGTCATGAACTCTGCTTACAATACCCAACATGTCCACTACCAGATACATGAAAAGATAAAACGGAAGCACACATTAGGACAGAGTCTGGGAGAATGCTGTTGCGTTTCAGTGAAAGCCACTCACTCTCCTTGCTTTAGAGCTCCTTTGATGAGATGGAGGTGAGCTGATGGGTGCAGCTGGCAACCACTGAAAAACACGAGCCCTTTCAACAATGCTGCAACACTGTTAGTTTTTGGTTTAAACACACACACTCACGAACGCTAAGTGTACACACTACCAAATTTTGCCTTCAGCTTTTCCAAGAACTACTGGGAAAGTGAATGCTGCAAATCCTCAGGGTTGCCCTGACACCCCCACCTTGTTTCCAAATGACTCTTCACATTCTGAGCAGTGTTCGTATCCCCTTTCTTCTGAAGAAGTACAGTGTAGTTACAAGTGCTACATCGCTGTAGTTTTCCAACGAAACCACTTAGATATCATTGTGCTTAAGTGGAGACTAGTTAGAATACTGACACTTGCTTACTGGCCCTGTATTCTCTGTAAACAAGGAGGCTGTTTGCAACAACCACTTCAGCTCTATTTACAGAAAGGTTCCCACGGTATACTCACAGGCACAGTGGTTGATAGGCTTTGTAAAAGCTGTGCATGTGCCTTGGCCTCTTAAAAGACAGTGCGCAAAGTGGAACCCATGTGCAAACTTAAAATGAACGACAAAGAGTAGCTCAAGCAGCCATTTTGCTCCCAAGCTGTCTGAAGAACTTTGTCAATCAAGCCAGGCCCCAGGTGCTTACATCCACTTGCATTTCTTCTTTTCATCAAATAAGACTTTTACATGCAAGAGTTGTTTCTGAGCGTCTTCCAGCCCTCGTTCTCTTTCTAGTTTATTTAGAATCTCATCAAAATACTTTACGATGTATTTGTAGATTTCTGTCAAGGCCACTTCTTCATTAAATTCATTTTCATGTTTCTTAGATTCCTGAGTTAAGAATTCTTCCATTTCTAAAGATGACAATGGAGGCAAATCCCTGATTGCTTTGTAATAAGATTTTACTTCCTCTTTGTAGGTTGGTATATCCTTGGCATAGAGAAGCTTATTGGTTGGTGCTTCCTTCCCCAGTTGCTGTTCTGTGAGAGAAAAGGCATCCATGAAAGCCTGGGCAATCACTGACAAACAGCTGTCTATATGTGGAGTCTTCTTAATGTCAAAGACAAACTGAGGGTTCTTCAGGATGTTTACCCAGAAGCGAAGAGGAAGGCTGTTTGTTTTCCAAATATGTACAACATCAGGATCTGTGATTTTTTTGTTTTCAGCTTGGGCATCCAAAAAGTCAAAGAAGTATTTTATAGCAAATGGGGCCCTGCTGTTGGGCAGGCTCCAAATGCTTCTGAAGAGTTTCTCCAGCACAGAGTGGATGGCCACCTTGGTCGACAGCAGCTTTGTCAGATACATCTCCTTTACTTTGAACTTGTGTTTCCCTCTATGTCTCTTTCCTTGCACCACTTGGAATGCTTCTGAATCTGGTAAAATCAAATGGCAGTGGTCATCTGAGTATTCCACATCTGAAGTAAAATTTGCTATCTTCTTAAAGACTTTTATAGTGGATCCGTTTGATATCTCATAGTGGCCAATGGTGTTTAGCTTGGTTATTCCATCTTCAAGAATCACAGAGGAGCCATCAATGTCCAGAAGTTCTTTCTGCCGTGTACCCACTTGAAGCTCAAGCCCAATTTCGTTGAGCTGAAGTCCATATGGAGAACCATTCTTGCTTAGGAATGCTTGGAAAATCTTGTCTTTGGCTTGACCTATGGTGTCACAGTCAAGAACATTGACTGAAATATTCCGACAGACGTCGGCACTCTCGTTTTCTGGGATTTTCTCAAAGACGACATTTAATGCCACCGTGTTGAATTCAGGAACCTGCCACAACAACCAGTCTTCATTAAGGGTGTAAAGTGCTTTGCAAGTGATGACATCCACAGGACCCTTATTTATTTTCTGGTTCAGAGTTGTTACCAGCAAATAGAATGGTTCTCCAACAGTCTCCCGAAGGAAACCAGAGAGGCAGACAGACATCCAGTTTGTAAGGAGTTTCTCCACCACAGACTCTGTACGCCTCAGCATGAGTTTGGGCTGCATATTGCTGCACTGTTCCATCAGATCCCGGGTCAGCACCTCCAGGATGCTGGTTAGGTAGACCAATTTGGTTTGCAGAGCAATCGTTAGGAAGGAGGCAAAGAGACACCTGTCCTTTACTGAGAAGTTCTTCTGCTTTTCAAGGGTATGGATGACCGTCACCAGGAAGCTTTTATTACAGATGAGGGCACCCAAGGCTGTGAGACTGTCATTCTTGTCATTGGCATCTCTGTTATGCATATCTTCAGTGAAGATGTGTGTGAAGCCACCTGACTCAGGGAAGAAAGTTCTCAGAGCAAAATACTTGTAGTCAAGGAAGGGTACAGTTCCAAAACTATCGACCACATCCAATTTATCCATCTGCAGCTCGGCAAAGCCATCACGTATCTCTTTCCGGAGTTCACTCTCCAGCAGTTCCAGCTGTTGGCTCTGCTTTCTACTCAGCTCCTTGGATTTGTGCCTGGTTACCACCACAGCCACAACAATGACAATAGCCAGCAAGATGGGAAGAGCGATCAGAAAATACCACGTGGAAGGGACGGACTCCTGTTCCACATAGAGTTCCAGGTTTCCGAGTTTGACACGAACTTTCTTAGAGGAGGTCGCCACGCTATTTGCGTTCTTGATGCTTTTAATCTTGCAAAGGATGGTTGTGAGATCCTGGTTTCTAGTAATATTTTCAAAACTGCAATTAAACTGCTTATTTTCTCCGTGGAAGAGAGTAATATCAATGTCATCCTTAGAAATGTTGAAATTGTCATTTTCTTTTTGAATTTTTACTTCCAGTTCTGTGTCGATCTCAGATTCCACTCGGTACCCTGTAAATATGGGGTCCTCAAGGTACTGGAGGGTTCCACAGTCCAGGTAGGTGTCTTGGACTCTCAGCTCCAAAGCGCGTAATTATACTGCAGAACTCAACTACTGGACATATTTCATTACTATAAAAATATTAATATTGAGTTAATTATTCAAATACTTCAAATTATATCAGAAATATGTATGGATCATTCATATCACCCTGGCCAAACACAAGAAAAACAGTCATTTTTTTTCTATTTTGTACTTGTATCACAATCGTTAGTTGAACCTGAGTTGAAATCTGATATACTTAGCTTAGGTTGTTGTTTTTTGTTTTAAATACTAAAATACAAATAAATAAGATAATGGTGTTTTGACATTGAAGTTGTTTTAGGAGTAAAGGTCCTTTGTATCTTTATGCTTAAAATAAAGTCAGTGACTTATTTCTGCTAAGGATCAAGCTATGTAATTCAGGGACTGGAGAGAATTGCCTGTGACTGTGACCACTGGCTATTTTTGAGGATGGCCCAGGTATAGTTTTCAGTTCATATAGATGTCTCACAGCCATCTATTCCACTTTCAGGGAATCCCACGACTTGTTTTGTCTTCCAAGAGGACCACGAGGGAAATAATCATTAAAACAACAACAACAATAAAAATTACTAAAAACAACAAAAACCCTTTTTGTTGTTTTGTTTGTTTTCATGACAGGGCTTTTCTGTTTAACTGTAACTGACTGTTCTACAGCTCAATTTAGACCATGCTGGCCTTTAACTCACAGAGCTCTGCTTGCCCTACCTCCCAAGTGATGAGATTGAAGGTATGTCCCACCAAACCAGCCTTAGAAAAGAAATCTTTGAGAAGGATATACATGCACAGTTATGATTCATAAAATATAAACACTTGAGATCTAAACATGGATTATAAAGATGAAAGAGGAACTCAATAACAAACACAATAAATTTTTGTTTAATGTTATACTTAGAGTTTTATATATATACATATATATACAGTTTATTTATATATATAGTTCTTATTTCCCTGTTTCTGAACATTATATTTAGCTATTTTGTCCACTAAAGACCATTAACATAAGATGTTGGAAGGAAGATTTCCAATTTCCCTGTGAGAATCCTCTAACCTCTTACTCTGTATCTATACTTAAAATTCAGTTTAATTAAATAAAAAACAGTAATTAAATAAACTACTTACTCTATACTTACAATACAGCTTAATTAAATCAAAAAAGTAATTTAAAAGTAACTATAATTATTTTATAGCTATAATGAGTAACCATTATGTTTCATTTAGAGCCAAAAATATTCATTATCTTATTTATTTGAATTTATTTATTTTATCTCTTAAATTTTATATTTGTTTCATAAATGATCTGGATATGTCTTCTTTATTTTAATTTTTATTTAATTTGGAAATTATTTCCTATATACTTTATTATTAGTTTCTCAAATATATGCATTTGAAAATTGAATGTTTAGATTTATTTTCACTTGGAGATTTCTAACATATACATGATGATTATTAATACTTTGTTGTGGAACTAATGTCTAACATATTAGGTCTTTTTATAAGATAACTTTTTGTTCCAGTAAATAATCATGCAGAATATTGTAATGGAAGCTCCCAAAATGGTCTTTGTAGAAATCAATGGGACAGACAAAGTTTGACAGAATTTTCACAAAGGTAGTCTATTCTCAAAGTAAATTTCTAGTTTTATTAATTTTGTTTTATTTCACAGTTTTTTGCCTCAAGTATTTCAGTCACAAAATGACTAGGGACAATAGGTATTCACAATTTCATGGGGGTTGAAAAGCCTTGTTTCCAGTAACAAATATTCAGGCTAACCCTAAAAACATTCAAGTTACATTATACAGACTTATCAGTGTATATATAAAGGTGTGTGTGTGTGTGTGTGTGTGTGTGTTTACATGTGCATGTGTACATCATATGCCTATAAATATACAATAATAAGGAGGAAAGTATTTGAAACTTAGTGATGGCAGAGAATGGTATATTGGAGAGTTTGGATTGAGGAAAGGAAAAAAAAATTATTTTTTTTCATTATAATCTCAGAAAAAAAAAAAACCCAAACAAAAACCCAACCAAAAACCAAAAAAAAAAAAACCCTTGAAACAACAACAAAAATAGAAAGAAAGAAATTTAAGCTGAAAAGTCCAAACCTTTATTTCTATCAGTACAGAATTTCCAATTTTCCCATTAAACCTAAGGTTTCCTCTCTCAACAGTCTGAATTTCTTTAAGTTTTCTGTCAAATTGACTTAGTTTTACTCTAGGAACTTGTTGCATGAATTCTTGTATTGCATAAAACTGAGAGCCAGATGTCAGGGAAAGGCTGGAATATCAATGAAAGGAAATACCACCACAGTCAAATCACACCCAGCTCTCTTCCAGCTTCCTCAGCCTCACTCCTATTGCTTCAACAGGATAACTGTGTTTTCCCAGTTGTTTCACACCCAGGTTACAATTAAAAGTATGAGGTACTACCATTTTATAGTTAGCTGTGAACTCACAGAAAAACAGAATGATCTCTGTCTCTGGAGTTATGGAATTAAAGGCAGAGGTCACTACTCCCAGTCGGGTATAGGCCAACACTCTCATTCATGAGTAGGTCACCACTCCAGTCTTTCTCGTTCTATGATTAATGGTTTGAGTTGCCAGTTTCTGACCCTCCTGGATTGACTGTGGGTAAATCTGTTCTCTGAGAGTCCATACTTGTTTTATTAAATATATAACATAGACTACAGGAGCTCATGACCAAAGCTCAACTACGTTAATTTGGTTAATAAGTATCTTCTTGCACCTAAATTTGGCAAGATTTTAACAAAAAAAAAATGTGTGCTTAAGAATTGGTAAATATGCTATTTAAACAATAAAGAATAAAAAAAACTCTGGAAAAGACTGTAATTCGACAGAAGTAGGAGGAAAGAACTTAATTGCAATATTTTGTGCATCATAAATATTCAGCATGAAAAATTGTGTCAATGAAAAGATTAAAGTAATTGTTTCATCATAAATTCTATAGAATTAAAGAAACACATTTTAAAAATAAATAAGGAGTTGAGGAAAGATAAATTTGATTATATCATTTATGTAAATCATAACATATAATGTTTAAAACTTTATTCATAAAACAATCCTAGGTTTAAAAGCTACAATTGAAAATAACTTCAGAATGTGACTCCTGCAGTAAAATCATTGCAGAAAAGGCCATAAAATCATGGGTGTGGATTATATCTGCTTAACAATTGGAAATACAATATCTCCCAGTATCATGAAAGAGTAATAAAAATTTCAGATTAGCTCAGATAAAAGAAGAGCCTTGTGGATGTAAAACTGACTGAAATATAACAAACAAAATGTCAATGTATTTAATGGAGTGCCATGAGGATCAGTGTGAGGGCTGATCTTATTTAACAACTTAATTAATGATCTGGAAGATGGATAAAATACTATGCTAATGAAACTTATATCTGGTATCAAACTAGAAATTTTGTCAACACCAATTAAGAGAGCAAAAATTAGTTTAAAAGTAGGTGGAGAGCTTGCAATTGTGAAGAATAAATATAAATCATAGATTTGTTCTGTTAGAATTAGAAAACCAATAATCTTTAAAACCAAAAGAATAATGCTCCCATGTATAATGTTGGGAGAAGAATAACAGGAAGATCTTTTTTAAAACATCACCACAAATTATTAAGGAAATATTGAACATTTCTTGAGGGTTATACTTTAGCCATCTATGAACATGAAGTAGGCCTGTTGCTTCTAACCTGCTGTATTAGCACTCCAGCACTCAGATAACTGAAGCTGGGGGTTTAGTTCAAGAGACAAGCATATGTTACAGAATAGGCTTCAGAATAGCCTGGACTATAATAACATAATAACTAACAAACAAAAGGTATCATAATGTTTTCCTAATGTTAGCTTCCTATGTATGTCTCTATATTAAAACTTTTAAAAATAAAAATTAAATAGAAATGTTATAAAAACTAAAATTTGGTTCCATATCATGGTACACATCTTTAATGCCAACACTCTGAACTCTGTGAGTTCTAGACATGTCTGCTCTGCAGAGAGAGTGCCAGGATAACCAAGGCTACATATTGAAATCCTGTCTGGAAAAAAATCAAACAAAAATACAGACAAACAACAACAAATATACGTGATTTGATCAAAGAAATAATAGTAATGCTCACAAAAATTTGTTGTATCTTAATGATATTAAGACAGAAAATAAAGCTGCTGAACAATTCCAAATGAAAATTTTAATATTTAAGTTAAATTATATTTGCCAAAATGAGTAGATTTCTGTCCATGTTAGAGGTAGTGTTAAAAAGTGGTTCTTATACTACAAAGTTTGAAGAGAACTAATCAGTCCACTGGCATCTTTCTCCTGACAATTCAATATTAATTAATTTATGAATAAGCAAGAAAAAAGATCTAATGTATAAATTTAAAAAGTTCAAAAGTCAGTATCTTCACAACCTTGTCTTTTCAATAGTATTGCACTACTTGTAATAAACTTAACTATGTATACTTACTTAATATATTTTTGAGGAACAGGAAAAAATTGAATACGTGTCTAGTTTCAAACAGAGGAGATTCTTATATTATATTCACTCTTTGGAATGAAGTACTAGAGGGAATTTTTAGAAACAATATTTTGGAAGAAAGAATTTCTAGGAATTGAAGACACATAATCATTGGCAATGAACTTATTTGCATCCTACCAATGAGTCAGTAAAGGAATAAATATAGTACACTTATATTTATATACATTTTATCTTTAAGTCTAAGAAATAAGAAATTATATTATATATTTTAATGAAAGAACCAATTACAAGGGTATGGACATCACAAATGTTACTCTTAAAGAAGAACAATAATGGAGAAAATTTTTATATTTACAAATAATTACAGGGAATGATTTAGAACTTTTTAAACTTAGAAAACAATGAGACAAAAAGTGGTCAGATCTATGCTCATGGGTTTCTATTTTGTGGGTAAGGCTAGAGATAAGTCAAACTCATTTGGAAATGATAAGGAGCAGCAATTAGGTCAGCTAGAAATGAAGCAATGGTATACCACTGACTAGAGAAAATTCTAGAAGAAAGGACACACACAGAAAGAAAGCACTCTACTTTTCGGTTTGGTTGGTTTGGTTTATCCAGACAGGGTTTCTTTTGTTGCTTTGGCTCTCCTGGAACTAATTTTGTTAAGCAAACTGACATTGAACCTAAAGAAATCCACTTGACTCTGGCTTCTGAGTGCTGGAGTTAAAGGTATGTACTACCACTGCTCAGCTGAAGTATGATTCTAAGAGAAGAAGACAGAACAAACTCCTCCCAATAGGTTAATAAGGCATCAAAAAATTTTCTCAAGACAAAGCTCTATTTCTGACAAAATAGGAACCAACAGGAATATTTTTCCCTTCTTTCTCCTGTGACATCTGGCTGCTAAAAGAGACCAGTTTGGTAAACTATATGGCTGGTCTACTTTCATTTACTGGAGAAATATGTATGGTTTATTCTGAAGCTATACTGTTCTCTTTAGGACTTGTATATTATTTTCACCGGCTCTATATTATCATTAATGTCTTGTGTGAATTATTGCTTAGTCTTTAAACATGTTTTTTAACAGTTAGCATATGTTTGGTGTTTCTGCTCATAATTTTTCCTAAGAAACAAGCTTTCTCCAAAACATGTCATCTTCTTTCTTTGAGTAACATGGAAGATTAATTTGTATGATTTTCCATTTTCTGATTCCACCGTGATTTATTTAGCACTTTACAGTCTAAATTTACATTCTAATCTAATTCATAAAACTAATTAAATACCATTTTAATTCCTGAGTCCCCTGATAATTAACCTGTTTCCTACCTCTCCTTTGAATACAGTCTATGATTTTATGCCAAGAATAACCAAGTGTCCCTAAAAACACGTAGGGTCCAGTTTTTCAGGGAATTATGTCCAATAAAATGTTTCTATTTGTGCAACCATTCTCTCAAGGAGAGGTAGGTTGTTATATTAGAGTAGTTTTTGAATTCACAGTACTCAGAAAAATTCAGTTCATTCTATGTCAAAAGTTAAAGTGTGAGAGAATCTGTCATTCCTTGCTTAAAAGTCTTCCCAGTTGAAGCACTTAATCTGCCAAGCATCCTCTAATTATAACACTCCCATTTGGCACATTTTGGGGTTTTCAGTTCCATGATGCATTTTCCTTTTTCTAGATGTCAGGTCACACCTTAGATCTTTCACTTTTCCTTTATCTCCTTCTTAGTCACTGTTAGGTTCTTTCTGTTCTGTCCAATATGTTTGATCCTTGGAAATAGTCTTATGAGATGTAGTTGTAAAAAAATTGAAAACAAACACCTCAATGTCATACTTCCTTTTTACATTTTTTTTTCTTGACAAATTAAAGTCTAGTGTGAAGGATAGCATCCACAGATATATTTACCTTGTATTTTTCTATCATGCAGGTGAGGTTTTTATTTATTTACCAGTGTCAAATTGTCGGCAGAACATGGCACACAACAACTATCAAACTTTGTTTTCACTTTCATGATATACAAGTTACTTTCATAAACTGTACAATATTCTATAGTCCACTAGCCATTTAAGGGAAATACTCACACACATGATACAGATGACATACTTCAAGGCATGCAACTTCATGCCTATAAAAGAATGTGGCCACATCGAGCTTCCATTATATATATATATATATATATATATATATATATATATATATATATATATATATATATATATATAACTGCATGCAAATATAGCTTTAAGATATGGATGTCTTATTATCCTTTACCAAAACACCAATCATCACCACAAGAAGGTAATACAGGATTTTATACTACCTGGACAAAGTTAGCAATATTGGAGTGATCTCTACCCAAACAAAGAGATCAGTCTCAATTTCTGCAAACATGCAATTGTCAGCATATTTTTTTGTCATTTCTTGTTAGTTGCTAGTTGAATTTTGGGAAAACATGAATACATATTAATCTGAAATAGGCTACTGTGGACAGACCAATGAAGAGGGCAAACAAAACAATAATACAGTTTTTAAGTTCTATTCAAGTTAATTTGTTGACCATTAAATTTATCTGGGAGTCTTAAAGAATATAAATAGGGGCTTACTTATAGGAGATGGATAACTCCAATTTAGAAGAATGTGGAGGGGGATTATGTTGTTCCATTATAAATAATTGTCCACCCACTGGTTTAATAAAAAGCACTGATTGGCCAAAGGCAGACAGGAGGTGTGAGTGGGGCTACCAGACTAAGAAAACTGTAGGAACAGAAAGAACAGAGCAGAATGCCAGAGAGAAGCCAGAAGAAGCAGAGGACAACCATGCTGCTCTAAGAAAAGGTACTGAGCCGCATGACTGAACAGGCTAAGAGTCACGGGTTAGTTTATGGGTAAAGAGTTAGTAAGTTATATGCCTGGGCCTTAGGCCAATCAGCTTAAAACTATTGTAAGCATCTGTGTGTCTCTGTGGGTCCATGGGTCTGTGGGCCTAAACTTTGAGGCTAGGCCCAAAAGTCTGGGCCAGAAACCACTTACTACAAGAATGATTGAAAATTAAGTTCTATCTTCATTGATTAGTCACAAAGCTTTATTTCTGGTAGTCTAAGCACATTTATATTCACCTTCATTGAAGAGAAACTCCTCTCCTTATCAAGTATTTAATATTTCTATAACATTTAGTAAGTACTTATCAAGTTTTGCAGCTTTCATGTGTTTTTTTCAGCCTTGTATGTTTCACTATCTTCCTGAGTCTTATGAGTGTCCATGCTCCTAACCTGTTGGAAAAATTTGGACAAAATAGATAATGTGTTAAATTAGATGTCAAGATAATGTGATACCCTGGCTGTATAAGGCATTTATAAATCAATTATGTGAATTAAGTTAGAGCACAAAAAGTTTATTACTACGTGCTCTATTAAGTCCTGAAGTACTATGAGGACAATCGAATCGGTAAAGAGTTAGGCAGAGAGAGTTTATCTTCATTATTACTCTGGAAAAGTCTCCTCAGCTGATTCTACTGTAGAAACTAGATGGCATCGTCTCTATGTTTTCTATAGTCAGAGTATGGACCATCCTTCTCCATACCAGCCTTCATCTATCACCAAATGTAGTGTTGCCATTTGCAAGGAATGTGAACTAGGCAACACAGCAGTCTTCCATAACCAGAAAAAGAAGAGGACTGTTGACAAGGACCATCTGCTTGTAGAACGTTCAACAGCTGGGAGGATAATCCTTGGGCCAGAAGGGCCTCTGAGTCATGGATCACAGCATCTGGTGTTCTGAATTTCAGTGGAGAGTGCTCTAAACCTTTGTAGATGTTTTGGGGTTTTTGTTTTGGGGTTTTTTTTTGGGGGGGGGTTATTTTTTTAAGTAAGAAAACCCAGAAGCAATGGAGATCCAGATATGTAACAACACACACATGCACAAACAACACATGCTGTAACATGTATAACAACACATATATAGATTATTCATAATATGTATGTAAGTATGTGTATATCTGCAAGGTTGTTTAGCTTCTTTCTGAATTATTATAGATTTTATTCTATGACAGTGGAAAGATATGTTTTCACTAAAAATCTTCTGTTAAGCATCAGATTATTAATTTACTGGAGAAAATACTAATTAAATTACATTATTACCATAATATATTACCTCCATCATTACCAAAATTTTGTTTTCATAATATTAATAGTCTAATTTCAATATAATTTTATCACTTAAATTACAAATTGACATGCTTAAATATATTTTCATTTTGATTTAATTCCTTTCTGATTCACACATTGATGTGTTTATTATCTGTCATTAATTATTATTTTCAGAGCTAATGAGTACAGCTTTAAAATTTCCCTTTAAGGATACTAATTACATTAATAATTTAAGGTTCTAATTTTAGCACAAAGTACATATTATTTTTATTAGAATTAATAAATTATAAATATCAAAGGAATGATGAATATCTTGGTCATTTAATCAGTTTGAAAATATAACAGGCTTTAAATTGGCATATATTAGTCCATATTTGAGTTTGTATTGTGTGTTTTCTGATGAAATAAATTATATAAATTAAAGAGATAAACAGAATTAGTTTTTCTAAGATTACAATGAATATATTTATTAATTGTCTCCCTTGTTTGCAAGAAAAATAGCATTTAAATTTAAAATGCCTTATGAATTATTGAAACCATTTCAGAAAAGAACACATCAAATTTCATTAGTTTCAATTATCTGTGGAAGGTGTTAACCTTGGGGAGGAAACTTGTGAATGTAATGCAAGCTGAAATTTCATTTGCAGTGAAGTACTCCTCTATCCAAAAGAATTAACTTTTCAGCTAAACAAGCACCCTTTAATCAGTGGTGTCTTTCGAACATCTGTCCAAGTTGGCTCATCATTCGTAAGGGTTTTATCCCTGCCTAAATTTGAGATTGTGAATTCATAAACAAGGGATCTTATGGCCCAGTTCCACTGGCCTTCTTTCCTGGGTTCAGTGTCCATACTCCTTTCTGCATTCAATTCTTGTACTAAAGGCTGATTTTTCTCTTCCTGCTTGTCTCAAAGCCTTTAGATCAGTATGCGTGTTAAGGCTGTTCCTTCTTTTGCTTTACCTCAAAGGCTTTTCCTTCCTCTGCACTACAATTTCTTTGTTCTTTTAGTCAGGGACTGTTCTTTTTTTTAATCCATGTACTTAGTACTGCATAATAGTTGAACACTAAGCATGTTACTCTTATATAATTAATTACCCCTTATTTTCAAAATGCTTCAAGATCATATGAGAAAAAAATGTAAATTAAAGAGAAGTTAGCAAAATATGCTTTAGAGCCAGAAGTGAATTTGACTTAGTAAACATTGATAATCTGTATCATTCTGAGCCCTTTCCATAGAAAATATACCTCATCGTAGCCCGTTTTTCCTTAGTAAAACTATGTAAATTCTACTTTTTGAAAATATGATTAGATTTAGGAAAAATGTTGTGTAGATAAATGAAGTATTTGACCATTCTTTCTTTCTTCATTTCCATTTATGTATTTAATAATCATGTGTATGCAACAATTTTAATAAACAATAACACATTTCGTTTTCTTGGAAGTCATTTGTTGTACTGATATGATCAAGGGGGTCAAATGTTGATATTGCTTCTTTTATGTCACCAATGCAAATCTGTGCTCAGAAAAATGTTAAGAATTAAGAAGGGAACAAGATCACATTGTACATAAAGAATATGCACTATGGATATGAAGAATAACTGAACAGAAATATACCCTCAGAATGTATTACTATAGCATGTGGGACACACATGCCACCCTTTCATTAAGAGAGCTAATTATGAGTCGTATTTTATTATTTTTCATAGAACAATATTTTTAATGATCAACTATTACAGTAAATTCAGTTGGCAAGAAAAATCATAGAGTCATAGGTATTTTATTTACACTTGGAGATTTTAATAATGTGTTAATATTTAAAATTAATTAGAAAAATAAGTATATTTTTATTTCTTCAAAATGTATTACTTTATGTATTACATAATAAAAAGTGCAGAAAGATATATAGTAAATGACATTTGATGACAAATTATGAATGTGTTCACATTTATTTGTGCCTGTGTTTGTGTCTGCGTGTTCATGAGTGTAAATTCAATATGCATATACATGTATACGCTCTTATATATGAATTCCTGTGTTTATGTGCAACAGGTAAATCAACAATATAGCCCTCACTCTTATGGGATAATTGCTGAAGTGTAGTAGGAGATTACTAGCCTAGACTTTTGGGCCTAACCTCAAGGTTTAGTCCCACAGATCCACAGATCCTCAAAGACACACAGATGCTTATCCCTTAATCTAACCCATGACTCTTATCCTGTTCAGCCATGCGGCTTGGTACCTTTTCTCAGAACAGCATAGTTGTCCTCTGTTTTTTCCTGCTTCTCTCTTGCATTCTGCTCTGTTCTGCCTGTTCCTAGAGTCTGGTAGCCCCACCCACACTTCCTGTCTATCTTTGGCCAATCAGCACTTTTTATTAAACTCATAGGCGGGGGGCAATTTTTTACAATGGAACAACGTAATTCCCCTACACTGAAGTCTGGGTGGAATGATTGTGAGAACCTGTGTATCACTGGGTTCCCTGTCTGATTGTCTGTGTTAGAAATGAAAGAGGAAACACCAATAAAATGGCTCAGTGTAATTTTCTAAATGTTAGCTGATCACAGACTACAACAATGGACTTGTTACCATGGTCCACACGGCCTCACCCTAAACAATTGCTATAGGTAACGAAGGAATTCTGGGTTGGTTGAATAGTTACAGTCTTCCCCAGAGAAAAACACACCAATTGCTTATCCTGTACAAATACTCACTTCCAGAAACATATATAAAATTAACATTAAAAACTGAGCACGTTTTATTTATTCATTAAAAATATATATGTGCATACATTCATATACTCATATACAAGTACATAAACATGTCATTATCATATACATGTGATACAAGGAAAAAATAAGTTATAAATTGAAAAAAGAGCAAGAAGGAAAATCAGGAGGATTTCTTTGGAGAAAACTAAGGGGAAAATTATGTAACTATATTAGAAACTTCAAAAGTAAAAGAATAATTTTTAAAAAGTTTCCAGATTTTTAAGACATAGACCAGGGGATCAGGAGTTCTAAGCTTGAATGGATTATTAAGTAAGATCCTAGCTCAAAACAACAACAAATATCTTGAGAGATTTACATATTTTATGCACACATACTATACACATATACATATGCACATGCTCTCACACACACACACACACATATATATATATCGCTATACATATGTATGGTGTTTACTATTGTCTTTTTGTTACAATGTAAAACTGCTTGACGCTCACACATGCATTTTTTGTCAATTATGACAAGCATGAAAAATCTGACAAAGAGTTCAGAGGGACCCTGGAAGAATAAAAATGATATGTAAGCTTTTTTAGGATTTTACTCATGATGAGAATTATTGGGAATCTAGAGATTATGTTATTGCTTAAATCATCTAAATTTTGATTTATAATATTAATATAGATATACCTTCAATAAAAAAGCTACGTTATATTCTTGTTAAACTCTCATACAAACACATGTTCATTTATTTTATTATTTTAATCTACCCAACAGCATTATTTCTATTATAAAAATTCTCCTCTTTGAAGAATTATTTTGCACGTGTTTGTTTCTGTGTTTGTTTTTGAGAGCTCTTAGAAAAACTATTGGGTTAGCACATAGTGGAAACAATGGGTAACAGCCAGATGTTCAAAAAAAACCAGCCTTATCTATTGTTCAGAAGCTAAACTATAAGGTGGAGAGTCCAAACGCGACAATGTCCAGTCCTCAGTAAGCTAGAAGTGGGAAATGACGACTGAATGAATGATCAATACCCTATGACGCCAAAGAAAGCTGTGAAATTCAGTCTCTTTATCATTTCTAATGACATTTTGAGGAAACTTTGTAAAGTTTCCAAATTTGGTAAGAGTTTAGTACTTTAACAGTAATGTTGCATTGTTAATTAGCAATTTAGTTAAGTTTTAATTACGGTGTTCTTTTCAGCATAAAGTTATTTTTATATTTTGAATACTATATTTCATTAATAGTATGTGTAGTCAGCCTTTAAATACATTGTAATCATTGAAGCAATTTAAGGGTTTTCCTTTTTGTATAAGGTGATTTAATATTTGCATTTAATTACTTTTATAAAGATATATTATATCTTAACAAATATGTATCAATAAATTCATGGATGGTGGGATTCCTTAATGAATGAAGTGCCTACTATGTATGCCTGAGGACTTTAGATCTATTGGAGCACCCACGTAGAAGTCAGGGTCTAGGACATTTATATGAAACCAGGGCACTTAGGAAGCAAAATAAGTACAGGAATCTCCATGAAGCTGATTTTCCATCTACTCAGCCACTCAGTGAATTAGAGATTCAGTAAAAGTCTATGACTCAAACATAGATAAAAAGAGCGGCACTCTGGACTCCATGTATGCAATTGTGTCCAATTACAGATGCATAAAGAGAAAATAAAATCAAATTAATTTATATTTTAAATATGTTGCTTTCATACCTTTTGGTTTTAGTCATGTTTGAATTGCATTGTAGTGTTTTCTCCACCTCTATAACAGGGCATCATATACTAACATTGACTGACCTCATAAAGATTTAGAGAAGTATGTTACTGCTGTGTAGGGTCCATTGTGTTCTAGATAAATTATATAATGTGCAAATAAAGATAATTCATATGTGTATCTCTTTCTAGCATAGGGCGTTTTAGTGCATATATGCATAGCATCCATCATTAAAGCAAATGTTATATATGCCCAAATACCAGTGTCTCTATTAAGCATTGTGTCTGAAATGTTTTAGTTAAATCAAGCAAAATGAGTTTGTAAGAAAGCATTGCATGAAGTGATGTAGGACCAGTTAGGACATATTATGAAGTTGAACAATTAGGATGAATATTTGAGAAGACAATTGAGGAGACTATTTTTGGAAATCCTCCTAAACGACCAGAGGAACAAGAAAAGAGTGACAAAAGGTATAGTGGAGAGGTGAGCCAGGATTAAACATACAACAGAAGCACAAATAAGTACAAACTGAAAGAAACAGTAAAGGGGACTAGGAATAATATCATTCATTATTTCTAGTTTTGGTATAGGGGTTTCTGTTTAATTATTTTGAGAAAGAAGAATGTATATATAGAAATAATTATTTTTCTTTATTTAAAGGGATAACAATATTTTATTAGTTCGTTGAGATTTTCAAATAACACACTTTGATCATATTATTTTCTCTTTACCCAATTCTTTCTATCTATCTCCCCGTTTCCTGTACACCAATGTTTCTGTTTTTTGAATGTTTGTTTGTGTTTCCAAAACTCTTAAAGACTAGTTTGTGTTTTTGAAAGAGTTTTGGATATGTGGTCTTCCACCAGAGGCTTGGTGACTTATAAAAGGCTATTCTGTCAGAAATGTCTCTCCCTTTCCCAGCAGTTAACAACTGCCAATAGCCCCAAAGCTTGGCATGAAATTTTCTGTTCAAATCATGTTTCCATCTGCGACATGGTCTGGTTTGGGCTAATATTCATTTTGTGCATGTTATCACAGCAGCTCTGAGTTCATCTTTACAATTGCGCTACTATGCCCAAAGGACTTTTTTTTTTTTTTCTCCTTGTGTTATTACATAGCTTCTGGCTCTGATGCCATTTCTGTCCCTTCTTCCTGAATGTTCACTGAGCTTTGAATAACTGAGTTGTGGCATATAAACATTTAGGAAGAAATATTATCTAGTCTTTAATTTCTTGTATATTTGTTAGTTATTGGTCTCTGTGTTAATAACTGTCTACTACAAACTAATTACTCTTAAATGCAAGTTTAGAGAATCACCTATCTGTGGATTTAAGGATAAATCAATAGGAATTTGTTTACAACTATGTATATTTACCAGTGAAGTATTAGAAAGTTTGCATCTAGGGCCTATGACCTTTTTAAGAATCGGTTTTTAGCACAATTATGGTGACAGGTACAGGTGCATAATTAAGTAGAGTTTAAATTTGATGAAAAAGTGGTTGATTAATCCACATGATGTTTTCATCACTCTTGTAAAAGCTGGCCTATCTTGTTGGGCCAATCCTTATCGAAGCTCACAAAATTCACTGCTATGTATGTCTTAGGTAATTACTCTTCTCTAGTAGCACCCATAGCATCTGTCACCCCTTAAAAATCTAACCACGGGTGATGAAACTTCCAGGTTTGTATTAGCTTTATTTACTCGGGATATATTATTTAAGTACATAGTGTTTTCAGCTTTTGAGTCTTACAATAAATTTCTGGAGGGTAAATGAGATTAATGAAAATGACTTGTAATATTTGCGGGCCTATGTAACATTACTGGTTACATATATTTTTCTTTATTAGATTTAATACTATAGTTCATGGTCTGGACAGTAAGAATTTTTTCTCTATCTGTAGTTTCAAATTCATTTTTCTTACCTTCATATATTTCATTTTTCCCTTAATTTATTAAAAAGTCTTTTTTTCCATGTATTTCCTGATGTTACTTCAACACACCCTTTCTACGTGTTAGTTTTTTATGTTACCTAAAGTGTGTTGAAGTAATATCAGGAAACATTTTGAGAATAATATCTCATGTTTCTTACTTTTTTGGTGGTGGTAGAATTATTTTTATAATTAGAGATTATTTTAGAGAATCAGCATCAAAACTTCCAAAGATCTGTTTGAGTTCTCTAGTACATTTCTATGTAGTAATTTTTCTGTAATGGGTTTAAAAGTTAGATAAGAAAAAACACTCCCTATTCCAAATGGATCTCCAGTGGCTATTATTGATTCAGTATGCTCCCCCAAACTCTAGTATGAAAAAAAAAGTATGTTTCTGAATCAATTTCGCCTTTAATAATTCAGTTTCTGAAAGCATTATATCTTTACTATCTTACTAGAATTTACCCTTTGGGGTTTTTGTAATAATATTCTTTTTTCTATTTTTTTTAATTATTTCTTTAGATGTAGACTAAAATGTCACTGTCTTAAATTTACATGGTTTATTCCTCTAACCTACCATCCTCTGTCATTTTCCAAGACATGTAGTTAGGATCATGCAGCTGTTGTCATGTAAAATAAAAGATTTAAAGTACTATAAGCCTACATTTAAAAATAATAAAGATAATATATGTCATGGGCAGTATGCAGAGCCTCGAGGGGTGGGATAAGACTCTGTTCCTTCACATGGGCTGGCACCTAGGAGCCCATTTTCTGCAAAGTAACACTTAACCCAGCCTTGATACTGGGAAGAGGAAATCGGAATTGCCTCGAGTGGATGTGCCACTCAGTTGACCAACCTTGTGTCTTCTTACCCTTTTGGTGGAGGGGATGGGTGGATGGGGAGGGGGAAGAGGGGAGGCTGGAGGCCGACTGGGAGGGATTTGGAGGTGGAAAAGGAGGGGGAGCAGGGGGATACATAGACAAAAATGCCTTTTTATGCAAAATAATAAAATGGAAAAATATAAATACATATTTAAAATGAAAAAATTCAAAGAAATGTTTTGAAAATGAATGAAAAATTAAAGAATTCAGATAACATTTTTCCACAATCAATAAATTCAATGTGTAATTTGTTTAAATGCAACTAATGTGGGAATTTAGACATACATTACAATAAGCAAAAATGATTGGTTTTCTTGTTTCTATTGGTTTCATTTCCCTTGCATACCAGTCAAATGTGTTCCTATAATAGTGTCTGTCTGCAGCTCCAAGTGATTCTGCAAACATTCTAGTTGCCAGAGTTTCCTTAAAACTTTGCCTTCAGGGTGTAACTCATGGGCATTAACTTGTGTTGTCATATTTTCTCCATGTTGACCTTACAACTTGCTTCATATGCACAGAACTCTGGTTGTTTTAGAATCTGTTTTTCATGAACAACATAGGCCCTTGTCATGTACCATTTTGCATCATATAGTCTTTCAGTGTTGGTGCATTATTCTTGTTATATATACAGTGTGTTCTGTTTTGTTTTATAATTTGAATGGTCATTTCTTAAAGCAAGGATTATTTCTTCCCAGTAGCAAATGGTTAAACTCATGATATTTATTCTGAAGAAAATTTCACCAGAAAAAACTTAAATATATGAGATTCTTGAATGGTTTATCTACTATTAAACATTCATCTTAAAACAATGCTAAATATAAATAGAAATTGTTCCTCATAAAATATTTTCAATGTGTTAAACTAAATATATTCTTAATTTTAAAATATTTAATGAGTCTAGCATTTTTGGTTTAGTTTTGTGAAATATGTGTTTGGCTGAAAATGTGTTTAAAAATGTTTAGAGATGTTTCTAATCCCTTTACAACTGTCTCCATTCTAGATTTGAAGGAAATATAAAATGCCAATTTTGTTTTCATAATCAGGTCGAAAAACAATGAAGTTCTGTTTCTAGGCAAAGAGAATAATGCTCGTTTCTGTCAAATCACATAAATCATTGAGCATCAAGTAGGCATTCCAGTGTTTCTTGGCTAGTTATCATTGATGTTGCGGTTTTAAATTGTTGATTTTCTGTATGTCCCTGTTCTTAATTTTCATTTTCTGGATCCAAACTAAGGTGTAATCCCTTTAAAATACCAAAGCTATAGACTAGCAAGACAGTTTAGTAGTTTGAAACAGAATGTTTTACTTGGGAACCCCATGTTTGATTACTAGTACCTACTTTAAGGCTCAAAACCTACTGTAATTAGAATTTTATTGGGTCCAAATTCCTGAACTGACCTCTACAGACATCACTCACACGAGGCAGCCAAGTAACACAAACACATCAAAATAATTTTAAAAATTAAAATATTACAAATACCAGACATATTTGAACACTGGATTCACATAGATGTCCTCAATAGTGTATGATTGAAGTACTTACTAGCTTTCAAGGAGCCTAGTGCTGTCTTGAACATTACAAACATTTCTTTTTTCCAAAAGTAGTGATTTCTAGTATGATCTACACTGTAGCTGTTTAAATGAGAGAGCAAAGAGAAGGGGAAATGACACGATTTTAAACAATTATAGAAATACTAAAATAAACACATAAAAATATAATTTAAAAGGTTTGTTCCATTCCCAGTGTTCTCTCTCTTTTCTACTTATAGATCACAGTGTAGGCTCTAAGTGACTGCTCCAGTGCCTGCATGTCTGATGTTATGCTCCGGGCCATGATGATTGTGGACTCTAAACCTATAAAACCAAGTTTTCTTGGTTATGATTTCTTATCTGAACAATTGAAAAACAAAAACAAGGAGGACCTATTAATTCCTCTTACCTGTCTGTCTCTCTGTCATAAAATTGATACAAGGAAGTATAAATCATGAATTCCATGAAAGGAGTTAGATTTTAATCTACTAGCATAAGACCTTTAATTGCCCCCAAATAACAAATAAATAATACAGCACACCAAAAGTAAAAGAAATTAACATTTTTTACAATCAATAAACAAGTACTTCACAGATTTGGCATTAAGAGGTTAATACACAATATTCTACTAATATTTATAGAACAGTAATAATGAAGTGAAATTTGAAAAGTGCTAGTTATAGAATAATGATTAAGCTAATTAGATAGTTTTCTGTGGAAAACTACTAAATTTGTATGAAAAGACTGAAGATTTTCATAAAAGGAAAGATATGACATATTTGAGAAACTAATGCAGTTAGGATGCCATTTCTTTGTATAGGATTGGGATTTACAAGCTTTTCCCTATCCCCAAGATGTTTCTTTGCCTCAGATCTAGACAACTATAAGGCACGAGGATCTAAAGGCAAAGGAGAAAATTTGAATGCAGAAGAAATGGGCCTTTGCAAGGAGAGCACACCAATTGGTTTTACAATGCTAAATTGTCAGCCCTGAAAACATTCATACAAGTAACATTAAATGGACACAACAGGCTATATGCGAGAATACAAATGTATTTGTATACAGAAATGCATATATGCATTTAATGATGTTTAGTGAAAAAGGAGGTAATGAACTTGTAGGGGTGTGGGGAGGAATTTATGGTAGGGTGTGGCAAGAGGAAAGGAAAGGGAGAGATACACTTAAATTATAATCTCTAAAGTAAACAAACAAAAACCCACTTAAAAGAAATGAAATTAGTAGGAGCAATCTGCTTTGTGAAGATCTGAAGATATTTTTACCTTTGGCCTCACTTCCAGATGATGGAATAACAATCAGGTAATAACAATCAGAAAATGTTTTCTTGATTAAAGAGAAAGGAGAAAAAGAAAGTACTAGAAACTATCCTCCTCTGGTAAAATGGCAATAGTAGGTTATCCACGGAGACTCTTGAGTTGACTAGCCGCAGATGTTTAGTCATGTTTACAGTGGCATGATTTTCTCCTGATGAACTGGCCTTAAGTCAAATTGAGAGCTGTTAACAATTTCCAAAGTATGTTACCTTTCTGTTTTTAGGATTGTCTTATTATGTTGGTCATTGTGGTTACTAGATGTCGGAAGCAGGTAGGATTATTGATTGCTTCTTTCCTTTATCAGCTTGAAAAGTACCTTCTGGGAATATAAGAGTTGTGCCTAGGATATAGCCTATCTGTACAGCACTGCAATTCATATTTTGTGTCTCTGCACATGATGTCTTCAAAGTAAGTACTTACCTTCAACTACCGAGAGGCAACTAAAGGAAATACAAACAGCTTAGGTTATAAGGGGTATCTTTTGACTCTTCTGACACTTCTAAGGGAGATTGCTTGTGTCTGATATTAAAGTTTTAGTTAGATACTCAACAAATAGTGTGAAAAATAGTGACAGTATTAATAGGTATATAGATGTGAAAATGGCAAATATTCTGAATTCAACACCCAAATAACTACAAGCAAATAAAGACAACTCTTAGGAATCAAAAAAGTCTTTCCCCAGAGATGAGTCTGACAATTGGGCCTACAATACAAAAATGGCCATAACTAAGGTTATGTAAATAAAGCCCCAGTGAAAAGACAGACAGGTTGTACATCTTCATCTATGGACTTATACTCACAAGTAAAAATAATAGTCAGCTTAAATGATGTTATAAATTTGTGAAGGAGTGTGTGTAGTATGAGGTTTCTGGCCCGGACTTTCAGGCCTAACCTCAAGGTCTAGGCCCACAGACCCACAGACCCACAGACCCGCAGTCCCACAGTCCTACATTGACACACAGATGCTTCCAATAGTTTTTGGCTGATCAGCCTCAGGCCCAGGCATATCACATGCTAGCTCTCTACCCTTATTCTAACCCATGTCTCTTGTTCAGCCATGGGGCTCGGTACCTTTTCTTAAGGCATCATAGTTGTCCTTGGCTTCTTCCGGGCCTCTCTCTGGAATTCTCTCTGGTGTTCTGATCTGGCATTCTGTTCTCAGAGTTTTTAGTCTGATAGCCCCGCCTACACTTCCTGCCTGCCTTTGGCCAATCAGCTCTTTTTATTAAACCAGTGGTTGGGACAATTATTTAAAATGAAACAACACAACCTCCCACAAGTGTGGGAAGGGAATAACAGGAAGTGTTGCAGGAAAGTTGAGAAAAGGGAAATAATTTTGCTTTAATTAAAACTAAAATTTTACTAAAAAAATTAAAAGAATCATCTTTTAATATTAACAAATGCTTTTTAAATTTTGTGTAGAAAACTAGAATACTAAAATAGCAAAATAAATACAGAAGTAGCCAAAACTAACAAAATGTACTAATGATAGTTTTTATATTAAAATATCTCTGTATAGTTACATACACTCAGGAAGAAATGGAAGAATATACAAAATAACTTTTTAGATAATTGTAGTAGTGGGGTTTCTTGATCTCGGGTGGCCAGAGACCCAGATCCACAGACCTACCGCCTGAGACTGTGCCGCTCAGGCCCCCAGAAATGACTCAGACGCTTATATTAACTTCATGCTGTTTGGCCTATGGCTCAGGCACATTGCTAACTACCTCTTACATCTTAACTCAACCCATTTCTATTAATCTGTCTGCCACATTGCCCGTGGCTCACCTGTTTTCCTTATGTGTTGCTCCTTGGGTGGCTTGCTGGATCTGCCTGACTCCGCCCTGCTTCTCCTACCTATGCTCTGATTTCTCCTCCTACTTCTTCTATGGTGCCTGTCATGGCCCAAAACAGCTCCTTTATTTAAAGATTGAGATTCACAGCATACAGTAAGGCATTTCCACATCAGATAATCTAGTTATAGACATGAAAAATAGATAATCAAAAGTATAATCAATGGGTTTGTAACAAAAAATAAGGATGTTTTGATAGTGAAGAGATAATGATGTTCTTGATATTGTGCAAAATTGATGAACACATACAAGAAATATTTAGATATACATCTTAAATATTTCAAAATAATATTTTCAGAATGCGTTTTAGGTCCAGAAGCAATTTAAACTATAAATGTGAGAAGAAAACACAGGTAAAAAACTTAATTTACTGTGTTTTTAATAATACAAAAATTATAAGAGAAAATATATTGAGTTTTCTTAAGTTATGAAACTTCCAATTTTGTAAAATAATTGTTAAGAATTAAATATGAGCCACATATAATAATAAAGCAGTATCAGAAGATACATTTGATAATAAGATATATAATCTATATAAACTAATACTTGAAATTCAACATCAAGCAAACAAACAATTAATATTTTAAAAGTAATGAAAAAAAAAAACCCCAAAATTAACTGAATAGTCACCTCACTGAAGAAAACCTTTGGATCAGATCTCAAGTGAAGGATATTCTATGGTCCCCCGAATCCTCTATACTTATAGAAAACTATCTAAATTGTCTCTTGCCAGAGCAAAAATTATAGCCAGCAAGAATAGAGCCATGAAGCTAATATTCATCCTTTATTAGCTATAGATTTATTTAAAATATCTCTATATTTTTGCACAAAAATTTTATATGGCAGCAACATTTATGTGTCTGTATCTCATATATAAGGCTATTAAAATAATATGAGGCATTAATTTGTTTTACAGATGGTTCACATAGAAATAAAAGAAAAACTTCTGAAGCATGCTGTGTTGCTGTCCTTGGTATTTAATAAACCAGACTAGAATTGACTTAGTTTAAATTCTCATTTCATATCTTGTTATTGAGAAAACACTTATTTTTGATTAATTTTTTTCTGAGTCTGAGGAATTTTATTGTTAAAGTGTATAAAAATCACAGAATTTAATTTCCAAGCTAATGTTCAGATAATTTTCTTAAATAATATGTATAACATATGTTAAATTATTCTTGGGACATAGTTTTTTTTTTTAAGTATAATTTCTTACTAGTGAAAGCAATGATCTTTCCTCAGGTTTCCATGTGCATACCAGGAAGTACTTAATTTATTGCAGGTGTTTCCTCACATTGTGATTTAAATATATATATATATATATATATAGTTGTTTATGTTCTAACATACTGTATGGTGAGTTAACACAATTATTATAATACTCACAATTATAGTACATAAGTCTAGACTCTCTCCCAGAATGTGATTTGTCCTTTTTGATGAGGATATAAGACTTTCTGTGCCATTTACTGATTCTTGAATTTGAACAACTTTACAAAATGACTTAAGGAAAAAAAGCCAAAGGCACCATCCCAGGAAAATCTTGTGGCTGGTGACATTTATGTAATTTAACTAGCTTGGACAAATATAATGCGACCTTTGTAGCTGGGTAGTTTTTTCTTTTACTTTAAAAGTCATTTATTTAGGGAATGTGTTGTTTGTTTCTGAAGACTGAAATTATGTTATTGTTTTATATAACATGTTTTAACACGTAATTTTATCTGTTATTATATAAATAAACCTGTTCACCTTGAAAAATTACAAGAATAAATAACCACTTAGATGAATTGATCAAATAACTAATCTACAATACAATAAATGTGTGTACATATTAATGAGATTATGTTAATCTGGGGCACAATGTTAGCACCCTTTTATGTAAATTTTTGTGACTTAATTTTCCATCTCTTAGAATAGCCAACACCAATAAATCAAGTGACAGCTCGAGCTGTTGAGTACGTGGGTTAAGAAAAACATTTATTGTATTGCTGGAATATGGGAAACTTGTACAGTCTCTATGAAGCTCAGTGTTGTGGTTATGCAGGGAGATGAGACTTGATCTAAATCAAGATCCAGCTATATAACTTTTTAGTCACATGCTCAAAGAATATCTTATCCTACCACAAATACTTGCTCAACCATGTTTATTGCTGCTCTATTTATAATACCTATAAATACAAAACTACCAAAATGTCCTTCAATGGAAGAATAAATAAGGAAGACGTGGCACATGTATATAACATAGTATATAACATAGTTGTTATCACCCAAGAAGATGTGGGAATACCCCTAAACCAAAGATGTTTCCAAGTCTATTGGTTACTCATCACAAAGTGATGGTAATGCCCTATTGCTGAAAAACAAAACACCAACAGAATTCACTGAACAAAGAGATGCAGTTTGGTGGCTATGTAGAGTCTTCACCCCTGTCACTAGTGTTCATGATGCTGGAAAGGTACTCTATCTACTAACAGAGAAAAAAGGTAAACACAAACACAGAAACAATGTTTCATCTGGTGAACTGCCCAAAGATTTTTAACATCAGAGGGAATAGAGGACATTGTGATGGTTAACGTTACATTTAAAGTTTAGAATATACTATGTTTGAGGAATCAAAAGCATAATAATATCTCTGACATGTAAGCCCATAACTTATACAAGCTGTACACTAAATTGAGTTATCTGGCAAAAGTTTATGTTCTTGCAAGATAATAGGCCATAAGACCAACTGCTATTTCTGATTTTATAATCAAACTTGCTTATTCTCCTCAAAGTAATAACTAGGAAAACGTTAAAAGAAGCCACTGCTTCCACATTGGCAAAATGCATGTACTGTTGTGGCCTTTGCCTTTATCAGCCTCTGTTGATGTGGCTAGGTATTGCATACTGGGATAGCTCTCATTTACAGTCCTGATGCCATATACAAATTTGTTTCGGTGTCAGTGTCTAAATAAAATACCTTTTATTAAAACTTACTAATGGCTGTGTGAATCACTGAGTATTTTTAGACCCATAACCAATGCTAAGGAAACAAGGCCTTCTAAACAAAGCAGAACCAGAACACATATGAATTTACAGAGAATGAAGCATTGATGCACAGGACCTGGATGGGTGTGAACAAGATCGGGTCCAATTTATGAAATAAGAAATTGGCTCAAGTCCCCATTTGTGGTGGAATTCAGGTGTCAGCTGATAAGATCGGAAGATGCTTATCCAGGGTCCAGGACTGCTGAATGGGGAGTGGCCAACACCATTTATAAGGGGCTACTGGGATCTTGGAAAGCCCTCTTTCCTGGTTCCTGGAGAGACAGGTTTGGTGTCTACCGTACACAGTGTGGATAATCCTGACTATCAGGCGCCTATACAAGCTGTTACCTGTATCGTGAGTGTTGGCTTATATTTTAATAAATACTAATCTTGGCTTGGTGTATTTTAAGAGAACCTCTGCCTTCATCTGGGGGCAGCTGGTTCGGTCTAGTGGTTAAGATTCTGTGCTCCCACCGTAGCGGCCCAAGTTCGATTCCCGGTCAGGGAAAAAAAGGAGAGAGAGAGAGAGAGAGAGAGAGAGAGAGAGAGAGAGAGAGAGAGAGAGAGAGAGAGAGAGAGAAGATTGTCAGCTGATACCTGAATCCCACCACATCCATTCCTCATTTAGAAGTTACCTGTGGTTGGTAACACTTGCAAATGGAGAGTAGTTATTTTCAATGGACTTCTAGGGGGGGGGAAGACAAACCATTCCTAATGGTAGACCCAATACTTAGCATAAGATCACACACACAAACAAACAAGCAAACAAACAAAATTAGTGGCACCTTTAGAGGTCTTTTGCCTTATAATGTTATGTCAGGGTTTTCTTTTTGTTTGTTTGTTTGTTTTGTTTTTGTTTTTTTTAACCTAATATGTCCTTTGTGTGCCTTTTATGTCTTCCTTTTTTTTGTATTTATGGGATTTCTGAGTATGCAAACATGTCTGTCTTTATGCCTCTAAGTCTTTCTTTTGCCTTTAAAATTTTCTTTTGCCTCTAAAATTTTGGGTCTCTTTTTTGATTGGTTGATTTTTGCTTGTTTTACTTCATTATTATTATTATTATTATTATTATTATTATTATTATTATTATTATTATTATTATTATTTAGACTCCTGATTGCTTTATGATAAGACACATGAAAGGATATAGATTCTGATGTGCATGGAGATGGAAGGGCTCTCAGAAAAGCTATAATCAGAATATATAGTATAAATAAAATCTATATTCTCTTTTTTCCTTTTACTAAAAATAGATTTTTTTCACAAAATTTATCCTGCATATGGCTTCTTTTTTTTTTTTCCTCTCAGTTTTCCCCGACTTTACCTCTCAACCAAACCCACTCTGACTAAGAAACAAACTGGCTTCCAAGTATGAAAAGTAGAATGAAGTATACTAATAGAATAAACTAATACATCAGAGTTGGAGAAGACAATCATAGCAAAAGAGCAGACACAAGTATAAGAGATCTAGTCATTCCCTCACTTAAGACTCCCATGAAAACACTAAACTGGAAGCCATTTGTATATATATACACAGAGTAGCTGCTACAGATCTGTGCAGCCCTTATCCATGATGCTATTTTCAATGAAAGAAATACAAAGGGAAAAGTATTCCTTTTCTTATACAGGAAGAACATATCTGGCAAATTTTGCTTTTGCCTTACTTCAGAAAGCCCTTAGTGTTCACTTATAAAATCATCCCTAAATTGTGTGACCTATATCTACAGGGGATTCGCTTCTCTCTATTTGAACTAAAATTAGTTATTGGATAAGCGTGGCAGATAATTTTTCACAACAGTTAATGAAATTCTTTTAAAAATGAATCCTCTTTTGTGTAAAAGTATAGTGTATATATATTGAAAATACAAGAAAGAGGACTCTTAGACTGTGGAGACTGGTCAGTTATTACAGCACTCACACTATGATCTGATCACCAGAGCTCCTGTAAATGGTAGATGTTGTAATGTGTACTTGAAATCCTAACTCTGAGAATCTAGAACAGGAGAATCCTTGAGCCTCATTGGTAAGACACTGTATTCCAAACTGTTGATCTCTGAGACAGCAAAAGACACTGTCTCCAAAAGAACATACTTTATTTTAGGAACTATCACCAATGTTGTCCTCTGGATTATAAATGACATGAATACACACACTTGAACACCAACACCCATTAAACACATGAAACTCTCACGCTTATGGTTTGGCTAGTTAAAATATTTGACAAATAAAGCATTTATTCCCATGAATTAATTTTAGTATTACATTTATTTCTAGGATTCTATGAACAGATTATTAATCTCTGGAATTTATATAAGCAAATCTAATCTTAGAAAAATATATAGCCGTATTAAAGAGAGATGCGGAACTTAATTTGTTGATGATACTCAAGATCTAGGGGTGAACTGTGACAAAGTGTAATGCCATAAGTTTCAGCCATGTATTCCCAGGTTATCTCTTTTATTGTATGAGAAAAGCCCACATAAAAATACAGACTCAACATAATCATTTATAATCTTGCTCTTACATATATGATTTAAGCATAATAACTTCAGAAAAAAAACATGTTACAATAAAATAAAGAAAAGGACTTAGTCTTCTGAGAGGAAAGATTTACTATTTTATAGTGTGGTACTCAAGAGAACAGGAGTAAATGATTTATTCTTAGCCTGATGCAGAACTAGAACAGGAGGACAAAGAAGTGTGAGAATGGCAAATTTCAGAGCCCCACACAGAACATCTAAATAAGCATGAGTTGAAATGATGTCTGAACATGGCCAGTACAAATTTTTAAAAATGTATGGTAATTAATATATGTTAATAGAGCAATAACAACTCCAATATTTTAACAAGGAAGCATTTTCATTTCCTTAATGACATGAGTTCTGGATGAGACAGCACAAGGGTTATAAGATGGTATGTGGGAGGTTGTGTTGTTTCATTTTAAATAATTGTCCCAACCACTGGTTTAATAAAAAGAGCTGATTGGCCAAAGGCAGGCAGGAAGTGTAGGCGGGGCTACCAGACTAAAAACTCTGAGAACAGACCGCCAAGCAGAATACCAGAGAGAATTCCAGAGAGAGGCCCGGAAGAAGCAGAGGACAACCATGCAGCTCTAAAGAAAGGTACCAAGCCGCATGGCTGAATAAGAGACATGGGTTAGATGAAGGGTAGAGAGCTAGCAAGTGATATGCCTGGGCCTGAGGCCAATCAGCCTAAAACTATAGTAAGCCTCTGCGTGTCTCTGTGGAACTGTGGGACTGCGGGCGGGTCTGAGGGTCTGCGGGCCTAAACCTTGAGGTTAGGCCAGGAAAGTCTGGGCCAGAAACCATGTACTACAATGGTACATTAAAGATCTTTCTATATTATTACCATGAGTTATGGGATTACAGCTGTTTGAACTTTGCCCAGACTTCTTTTTCATTTCTTATTCTAAATTAAAGGGAATGAGATGACACTGTACCATTATTCTGTTTATTTTTCCTTTCTTATCCAAAAATTTCTTATATAGTGTACGATCAAATATTTTATACATCATCAAGGAGCCTCACCATTGAGACTGCAACACAATGTTCTAGTATTTCCTAAAAGTTATGATTCTTTTGCTCAAGTCCGGTAACATGAGTATATGAGTATTGCTAATTACAAAAGCAAACTGAGAATATAGTTCTTAAAATTCACACATTCTGGTATACAGGCTTATATGAATATATTCATTCAGTGTAGACAGGAATGTGAGGAGGAGGCCATTTGTTTGATTACTTTCATATTTGAGCCAATAGAAACACAGGAAAAAAGGCTCCTCTTCTCCAAGACTAAGGAGTTCTGATGGAAGAAGACCTGAGGGTGGCTTCTCATAGCGAAGAGGGACACATGTGAAAAGGCAGTAGTAAATTTGAGACCTTAGTTTTCTTACCACTGGAGCCAAGTAGAGGAATAACCCAGAGTGAAGCTTGAAGAACGGTCCTGAGCCCTCGATGTCAGGGGAATTAGGAAAGCCCTTTATTTAAGCCTTATGAGACCTTGTCTTTAGAATATAGTGTGCAGTGTTCACATTTGTGATCTATAGAAACAGCAAACACATATTTTGTTTTGATTTGTGGCAAAAAAATACAAAAAACAGATGACAAGTTCAGATTTTGTAGTTTATATAGAAATTATTACTGCTATGAACATAATTGTTTGATGAGAATTTCAAAAGAAATGGAAATAATGGAAAGTGAATAACTGTGTCGTTTATTAAATATTTCTTAAAAAATATTTTACTATCTAAAATATTTGGTTAAGAAGATCACATGACCTTTTTAAATTTTTATTACCTTAATAATTTACTGTTTTTTTGTTGTTGTTGTTGTTTTTTTGTTTTTTTTGTTTTTTTTTTTTTTTTTTACTGCATTGCACTTATTGTTTTGTAATTACTATCCAAGTCTCTTTCTTCCTGAATATTTGGCTCTAGGAACAAAAAGATGCTTACTGCCAAGCTGGGTGACCCGAATTTGATTTCTGGAATCCACATGGTAGAGGAGAGAACTAACTCCTGCAAGTTATTCTCTTATAACAAAAAGTGTGTCATGGCAAAATGCACACATATAAACAAACACTAAATACTAATTAATTAATGCAATTAAATAATGGGCCTTACTACGTCAGTTTTATTTTTCAATTTGTTTTAGTTATTTGCATTCTAACGACCAATTTTTTAAAGATATATGATATTGAGCTAAAAAGACAAGAGAATAAATGTATAAAAATGCACTTATGTAAGTTATTGAATCCAAACATTCTATGTCGAGATGTTTACAATAAAATAGTTAATCATGCAAATATTACCTAGAGCAGACATGCTCTATGAAACATAGACAGTGATACAAAGGACTGAGCCAATAGTTGATGTTATTATATATTTTTACCATCATTTCAAAAGACCGCATTCTAGAGTTGTTAATATAAATAGATCTTAAGAAATCTTGAGTTGCAGGTGGCAGCATTTTCTTTCTCCTTAGAGGATACAAAGGTACACTTTGACCCAGAAGCCAAGAGGGAATGCTCACCTCTCCTTGGGAAAGGTTCAGCTGGAATTCATGTTGTAGATAATATAGGGCACCCCTGATTTAATTAGCTTAACCACTTGAGTCCTGCTGAATGAGCCTAGTACATGGGGTTAATCACTTATCAGTAGGAAAGTATAAGTCTCATGAACAGGTGTAGCACACATCCAGCAGGTGACTGACTTATGTGCTCTGCCCTGCCCAGTGAATGGTGGAGTCAATGAAGCATTCAGCCATTGAATTTCTTGGCTGTTTAAATGTCTCATATAACACTCAGAGCATATTAGCTTTTTCTTTAGCAGAATATATGCTATTATTCTGTGATTTGCTTATATTATTGTTCTTTAAATTTTATTTTTGTTTGATTTTTATCTATATTGTAATCATTTTATCTCAATGTCTCTACAGGAAAATGATTGAAACTAATTACTAAGTTCTGAAAGAAAAATACTTAAGTCCTCTTTATAGGTATTTAATTCACACTTGTCCCAAAATACAAATATAGAATAATAAATAGTGTGTTTTGTTTTAAACACTGAAAAACTAGTGGACATTCAAAACATGTTTTTACCCTTTTCTTAAGATAATTTTCAACTAACTGTAAAATTTTTTACATACCATAGATAATTCTCAGTGAGATTTATTATATAAGTCATTGATTAATTACCAATAGATCATATTAAAACTGTGCAGAATTCCTTTGAAATATAGTAGTGACAGAACATTATACTGTGTATAATGCTCAAAGATGTGCTTATTTTTAATTAAATGGATCATTTTTAAGTTTCTTCAATTTATTTTTTTACATCTTTCACATCATGTCTCCACATAATGTCTCCTGATCTGACCCATCTCCCAATAAACAAAATAAAATCTAAAAGAATAAAGGGGGGGGGAAGGTAAAGCAAATGGTGTGTGTGTTGGGGAGAAGCCCCATGTGATACAGTGAGTTATGTGGTAAATCTCTTTATCCATTTTCATACTGGTGTTCATTCCTAGAATCACTAAATTGGTTTGAGACCCCTGGTCTGCTGCCACGTGGATGCTGGGCCTCCAGTGAGACTACTCTGAGACATCCCTTCGCTGCCCTGTGTTTTGTAGAGCTTGCACCCTTGGGTCCACAGGACTGACATTACATCACCACCCAGTATGCTCCATGAAATTACACATAGGGGTGAGTGTTGGGTCAACCAAAACAACCGCGGTTCTGGTCTTGGGTAGGTGCAGGTTGGTCACCCTGGCTTCTCTCCCCTGTTTTCTCCACCAAGGTGAGCTCTCAAGCATTTTCTTGGCCAGTAAGCTCCTAGTGGTGATGAGCAAGGGAAGATTTCATTTCTCTTGCTTTATTGTTCTTCCATACCTACACCCTCCAGGTAAGGCCAGCACACTGCATTGCCCAGGTCAGTTGTAGGGGCAGCTCTCCTGAACACTGCAGTTGATGAGGGGCAGAAACTGTTATCCTTCTCTTATGAACTTAGGAGCAGCTATTATAAATGTCTCGGTCATTGATGGGCAGCACTGAGCGAGAGGGGAATCTCTCCACTTCCCATGCTCCCAGGTTACAGATGAGAAATTAATGATCTCTCCCATGCTTACACTGCAAGGGCTAGCAGACTCACATCTCTACCAATAGGGTTGGCTCTACTGTGCTATGTAGGTGAGATGAAGGGCCTGTTCTCCTAAGTGTTGCATCTGGTGAGTGGTGTGGGCAGATCTCTGGCTCTGATACCTCAAAGCCAACTTTCCTACCTAACTCAGGCATTAATAGGGGGGCAGGGAATATCTTTGCTTGACCGTGCCACTATATGGCAAATGAAGAGGAGGATTAGGTCTTCTATGCTCATTTATTTGGGGTTGGCATACTTGTGCCCTCCTCAGCAGGATAAGCTGTCTTTTGCTTCCCAGAGGATGTTCAGGGTCTGCTTTTCCAAGTATTGCGTCTTTGAAGGGGCCAGCTACTTCACCAGCTCGAGTCAGTTTTGGCGAGAGGGGAAGGCATCTTTACCTCCTTCACACTACCACACTTCAGAGGAGTGAATAAGTACCAGTATGGCCTGCCTCACCTGTGTTCCCTTCCACAGGCTCAGCCCTACTGGATGCCCATTTAAGACAAAGGGCCCATTCTCCCTATGTTGCAGATGGTGAGGGGTTGGGTCAGAACTCCACCTGTTGCAGGTGTTCAGAGATGAGAGAATGAGAGCATCTTTCCCTCACTCATGATATCACAGGGCAGACAAGAAGGGCACAACCTGCTCTCCCATTTTCATACCGCCATGACCAGTTTTCCCATCCGCTGCAAACAGGGTCAGGTCTACTGTGCTGTCCAGGAAAAGCCTATGGCCCCCATTTCTAAGTACTTCCGCAGGTAAGGGGCAGGACCAGTTCTTAGTGTTGCAGCCAGTGAGGGGTGAGGTAACCTCCGTACAACCATGTTCTCCATACTTTTGCTGGGATTAAGGACCTGCGACATTACCAAAGACCTTGGCAGCATTAACGACATTAATCTCACTCTGTCATAGAGTTTGGCAGGATCATGCTTATACCCCAGGCCTGCTTGTGCATTTCTTTGCCCTGCTCAGTCTAGAATTGCATTAGAATGATGCCTGGCAGCTTAGATCTGGCAAGTCCTGTAGAACAACCAAAGTTCTGCCCCAGATCTCTGGACCTGGATTGGGAAGAAGTTCATCCATGAGCAACTCATATTTCTTACAATTTTTTTTCACGAAACATTTTATTTATTTATTTAAGTATTTAGCATAGTTAAAGTAAATGTTTAAATATTAATATAAATGAAATTTTGGTATGTTCTAAAACCTTTGAAATAAAATCTGGTTTTTGATGAATAAAATGACTTTCATACTCATTTGTCAAAGAAAGACTTCTCATTGAAAACAAAGCTGATGATGAGTATTGTCTAAGTAATCTTTCTCTTAGTTTGTCAAAAAAGGGGAATATTGACTGTAATGACCAGAAAGACAGTATTTCTTGAATACATCATAAAACTTCTAATATTCATGTCTAAGAAAAGGAATATCTCACCTGAAATTGATAAAGATTCAGGTAAGTAACCTTTATCAGACTAGGTATCTCACCATTGAAAACATGAAAGCTAAACACAAATACACCACGATATCATCCCTCTTTTTATTTCCATGACTATTTAAAATTTTGCATAATTATGCACTGGCTAAGGATAATGAATAATGTGCCTTTTATTAGAGAAAATGTTTAGTTATTGGTACTGATTTTCCGTTTCTCTGCTACCTCAGTTGAGGAGGTCATATACTCCAGCTGATTTAGCTGGAGTGTAGTGTAGCCTCTGTCCTCCTGGATCACTGACTATCTGCTGAGAAAGCTGTTGCCCTGGATGTGCTCCAAGTGCACAACAGATTTCCAATTACTGAAAAATAAACACTATTGTTATTTTTCTGTTCAGCTAAGCTTTTAAAATTCTACATGTGTTACTTGTGATACTCTATTTTATTGTGACATAAAAAAATCTACCTACTTGCTATATGAATCTCTGGGTTTTCTTTCAGAAATAGTGTAGTTTTTTCTCACAGTACCTGTAGATTTTATTCATGAATGTCACCAAACTGATTTTACTTCTATCATTCTGAACAAAACAACAGAAATATGACTCAAATTTTTTCCATTATTTAAAAGTACACATACTACCAACACTTAAGCATTTATGAGGTGTTTTCTCAATGCAATTTGTAAAATACTAGCTTCCAACTCCTCTATTGTGGAAGAAACTGCAATGCTTAAGAAACCAGGTTTAGCAATGCCCTTGTATAAGCCAAGTGGCAAATGACAAATTCTCATGTATTTTGTTACTAAATGCCTATAATCAAACACAATTTAGTGATTACTCAATACATGACATTCATCTAGTTATCCTTCCTTAATCTTTAGTAGTCAATGTTTTACTGCGGTACAATTATGTGTGGATCAATGTGTGATGTAAAATATAGTGCAACAAAATGACAAATTCTCAAGCTTTATACTTTTATATATCAACTCTGCATATCAAGTGTTGAATATCAGAAATATGCCAATGTATGAAAACTTATTCCTACCACTTAAATAAGGAAGAATAATGTTGTAATCCAAGATATTTAGAGAGTATAAAGTTTTCAATATACTATCTGTTATTTAAAGCTGTGTGGGTTTGGTTTATTTGTTCATTTTTCCTACCCATTGCTTCTTCACATCTTGAATTAATGTACTTTAATTACCTCAGACATTTCATTACCACAAAGATTTTATCTGGAGGGTTTGACATTGCTTTGGGAAGATTCTGAGAATCTGATATAAATCATACTTCCTCATCCAGAATGACATTCTCCATTTTTTGTTATTCTCTCTCTATAGCTTTTCTATTATAGAGAGCAATTTGTTTTTTTCAGTAAGTATTAGGTTCTTTAATTACTCTGGGTAGATGTTTCCTCCATGATGCATGATCTAAACTAACTAAGTTAAACTAACTAATCTAAACCACCTAAACTAAATATGATATTGAGGCCTGTGATTAGACGAGACCTCTCTGGGCATGTTTGGAAAAGTAAAAGTTACCTTGTCTGTATGTGGTTGATCTGCACAAGTTGGTCCAATGCTTGCCTTTGCCAGAACTTCTGCATACTTCAGAAGGAAGCAGCATTATGTTGTGGTTATTCTTAGCTAAAAGGTTGTTCCTAGGAACACCAATTTACAGTCTTTTTTTAGGTGACCTTGTTTTCCAGAGTTGTAACATTTGATATTTTAATTTTTCTTCAAACCTCTAGAAATAACTTCTCATACCTAAATTTTGTCACAGGTATGAGATTACATATTAGTTGTATCCTGAATCTAATCCTCCAATGGTGCTATCTTGCCTTTAATGGCCTGATTATCATTTTGTATTGTGAATTAACATTTTCCTTTTTTTGTAATTTTTGTTATTTAAAAAGTTTTTTCTCATACCCTCCACTGCTCTCTTTCCTTCCCCTCCTCCCCATCCTTCCTCAAACTCAGTCCCACCCCATTCCCCTAATCCATTCCACCGAGAGTGCAAGGAATCCCAAGGTGAGTTTAGTTTGACATATTCAGTTGAGGTAACTCCAAATCCCTCATCTTAGTAGGAAGGCTGAGTAAGGTGTTGCTCTGTAAGGAATGTGATCCATAAAAATAGTTCATTCAGCAGGAATAAACTCTTGTCCAACTGCAACAGGCTCCACAGATTGCCCACGTCATTTGACTGTCATCTACAGTGTTTAGTTCCTTTCCATGAAGCTTTCTCAGCAGTTATTTCAGAATCAGTGAGCTTCTAATTGCACAAGTCAGCCATCTCTGTGGGTCTTCTCCTCATGATCCTAGTCCCTTTACTCATACATTCTCTCCTCCCTCTGTTGAACTGGACTGGGACCTCAACACTGATCTTAGCTGTTTATCTCTGCTTCTACCTTCATCACTTGCTGGATGAAGGTTCTATAATGACAATTAGTAAATTAGCATTTTCAAAAGCCAGAGATTCATTTTTTTATTAGCCTACCTTCTGAAATTGGTAGCATTTTATTTATTGTTGAAGTTAATCTTTATTTTAAAAACATATAATGTGTAGAGGTTGATTTTTTGAATATTGGATCAATTTTCTTCCTTACTTCTTCAGTTATCTGGAGCACTTTAGTTGCTTTAGGGCATAAAGCAAGGATATGGTGATAATAATATAAAGATTCTTTCTACATTAACATTATCTCCCTCACCAAAAGTTACTATTGGAAAATTTCAATACATCCAACGCTACTAAGTTATTCAATTATCTGAGCTTCATCCTTCTACCAGGTCCTCTATTGTTACTGGGGACAAGCCTCCAAAAATCTGTGAATTTCTAAGAAATAGAGTGGTATAAAAGTCATAATATTACATTGTCTCTGGATACTTAATAGTATCACCTTTATTTAATTCTATGTAATAATCATTTCAAATAAAAATAAATACAAAACAAATTATAAAATTTGGGAATGTAGTTTAGCATTAAATTAAGAAATAAAAAGATGATTCATATGCTAAAATATCTTCATGACAAACGTTTAAATACAGTTATAATATATATCCACAATAACTTAAATGACCATTGACAGTGTAATCTTTTTCTTAGAAAATAGCATTTCCTCATAAAATCTTTCAATGTTATATGAGTATAATATCAATTATTACATATAATTTAAAATGTCCTGAGTTCACTTGTTTATATGACTAGAGGATAACATGTTCTACTCATATGCAGCCAGATCAATTAATACAATTCTATTTAAAAGACATAGTCTCTGACACTTGCATCAATGTTAATTGTATCTCCAAAAATGTTATTAGGAGTAGTTTTAATATCTGATATTTGACACATAATTTCTTCTGAGGTTATTGTTTTCTCTTTTATAAATGTCTCAAAATTAAATTTTTAGATTTGTTTGACCTTTCTAAAGACTATACTAAAGGTGCCCTTCATAGTAAAATTGCCTGTCTTTAGATGCTGGAGATCATATAACAAGAAAAATTTATTCATTTCCTTATTCATTATATATTTTACAATAAATACAAACTAATCTCTATTTGCCAGGTTTACTTTTCTAAGCTTAGAGGAGTGTTTGTAAATGAAATAGTTCATTATCCAAACAGTTTTGTTGCAAACACATTTATTTGACAACATACTTCATGGTTTTTATTCTTTCTCCCAGATGCTATTATTGCACTGCACTTGCATATCCAGGACTTCTCAGATTGTGACAATAACATGACTTTGTCATTGGGGAACAATTCTTAAAGCAAGAGAGACTATGTAGAGTTTCCAAATGTTTATTACAGTGGTCAATTCCTCATTGAGCAGGAGCTCTTTTTAAGATTTTAAATTTTATTTAATATCTGAGAATATATTAAAATTATATCAATTGTCTTTTCTTTCCTCTATTCCTTCTGATATACTTTCCAGTCTCCATTTTAAATTAATTAAACAATATTTTGCAAGTTCATAGCAGACTTAGAAAGTAATAATAATATGTATAGTTTAAGTATTCTAATAATTATTATACTCTTACCTTCTAAAACTAATTTTTATTTGATAAAAGATAACTTAGGGTTGATTTTTCTTTCAGAAATATCAAAAAAAAAGGCACCATATTTCTTTCTTAAAATTTCTACATTGATTAAAATCAGACTATTGGGATTAAAATATATTCTTTTAATATTTATTTTTTCATAATTTCCATTATACAATAAATTCCTTATATAATTTGAAACAGGAAAGGCTTTAAGTTATATTTTAAATCAAAATAAAACTACAAAATGAAGAACAAAGTTACTGTATCAATGTCAGTGTCTCCCAAATTCTAAATTAAAAAATCAAAATGACAAAGTTTTGAACTTGGTGTGTGATAAGTTCCATCTTTTTATATACAACCATCATTGGAAGAGTTTGATTAATAGACATGATAATACTGATATGTTGTTTGCATTGACTATCACTCTGTAACTAATTACTTCAATATATAAAACTCCAAGTATGAGACAACTGCTGTTCAGAGTCTGAAATGAGACTTTCTGATGCCACCTGAAGATGTGACTAAAATATAATCACGTTTCCAGCCAGAAGCCTCTCCATACCAAATGAACTTCTCTTCTCAGTGCATATCTTCATAACATGTCAGCTGGCTTTTTCCAGAACAAATTATTTGGAACACAATCACTTTTACGACTCAGTAATAGATGATACCCACTAATTTTATTTCCTTGTGGGTTCATATTGTCCAAGTGTAAAGATACCATAAAAGACAATAATATCAGAGAAGTTAAAATAGCTCATGCTTATTTTGTAGTCTGGTTACAGCAAAAAGTATATGTCTTTTTTTCCAGTATATAATAGCAAGGTTATAATAAATAAATATTTTATTTATTATGTTTACTAGGTTGTATGAACTACTGTTTCTCACATATCAGTTCTACTATTTACTCAGATTGATTTTCACTTAAGAACTTATTTAAGCTTTACTTCTGACTTCAACTAATGTCTAAATATCATTTATCTATTGTAAGGTAGCTACCATATATTTCAGTTTGTATTGAGTCACTTTATGTTGATAACACTAATGTTTTTACTCTAAAACCCTCTAAGCTTTAGCTGTACTTTTTTAAAAAAATGTGACATCCAAAATAATTTAATAATAAATAAGAATAAAATTAATTTGAATAGCACATTATTTTAGAGAAAAAGCAGATTGTTACTGAAATATGGGCAATTTGACTAAATATCCTTCAATTCTATATTCACAGGTATATTTATAAAATTTATTTCTTTAAATTTCAGCATTTTTAAGAGGTCAAATTTAAAATGATTATAATATATGTCAAATATACCAGTAGATATTATTTCACATACTCCATAAATAAAAGACTTGTTCTTCTTGAATATTGTTTGTGGTAATTTATAGCTGAATTCTTATTCAAAACTTTTGACAAAGGAAGAAAGACATCTTCCTTTATAGGTACATAAGAAGTGGTTTCCTCAGCATTGAGTCACACGACATCAAGAATACAAGCAACATACCTACACATAACAAAGGCAATTTCAGCAAGCTGAGAGCCAACATCAAACTAAATGAAAATAAATAAAATCTAATTTTAATAAATTTGGAATAAGATATGGTTGTTCACTCTCTCCATATCTATTCCATATAAAAACCAAAGAGTTTTGGATTTTATCTAGATAAATAAGACAACAAAAGAAGTTCAAGGGAATACACATTGAAAAAGAATAAATAAAACTTTTGCTATTTGTAGATTATATGATAGTATACATGTGATTATGAAATCCGTATGTGAATGAGATTATAAAAAAAATCATCCTGAATGGTGTAACCCAGACTAAAAAAAAAAAAAAAAAAAAAAAAAACATGGTATGCACTCACTCATAAATGATTATCAAACCCAAAGCAAAAGATAAATAGACTAGATTGTACATCCCCAGAGAAACTAGGTAGAGAGGAGGATGGGAAGAGTCTTCAACATGAATTACCCCAAGAGGGTGATATGGAGATAGATAGATGTTGTAGTAGTGGGTTCTCTGGGTCCTGGGAGGCCAGAGATCCGAGACCCACAGACCTGCCGCCCGAGACCGCTTAGCTGCCCACCGCCCAGGTCCCCAGAAACGACTCAGACGCTTCTATTAACTTCATGCTGTTTGGCCTATGGCTCAGGCACATTGCTAGCTAGCTCTTACATCTTAAATCAACCCATTTTTATTAATCTGTGGGCCACATGGCCCGTGTGGCTCACCCGTGCTCCTTACATGTTGCTCCTTGGGCGGCTGGCTTGATCTGCCTCACTCTGCCCTGCTTCTCCTACCTAAGCTCTGATTTCTCCTCCCACTTCTTCTATGGTGCCTGCCATGGCCCAAAACAGCTCCTTTATTTAAAGATTGAGATTCACAGCATACATAAAAGCATTCCCACATCACTTCCCCCTTTCTCTCTAATCAAAAAGGAAGGTTTCAATTTTAACATAGCAAAATTACATATAACAAAATAGCTGTCAAGCAAGAATTATAGTTGCAATATCTAGTCTATTTGTATTTAGCAAAATTAAAGAAAATATTCTATCATCTACCTTATCTTTATGAATCTAAAATTTTATATCTAATATATCTTTCAAATGACTAAGAAAAACTATACCTATAACTATCTAATCTTCAACTACATCAAAGACCACAGAAGGATATATTTACCCAAGTAAGCCAGAAGTGCAAGCGACTTCTAAAATCTAGAAAGGACAGAGATGACACCTATCTGCCTGGACAGTCACCCAAAGTTCCTTTATAAAGTTGGGGCATCCATCTTCAGCCTACAGGCCCAAAGTCTCTTTTCATTTCAGTGAAACAGGAAATCTGCTCTTCTCATTCTGACACAGTTCATCCGTTGCTTCTTCTTGAGTCCTGAAGAATGTCTGACAGTTTTTTCTGCAAAGCAGGAACCTGAATGACCATCTAGGCTTGTTCTGCCAAAGTTCAGAGGTTATCTTCTTATGGAACCTGCAGATCTAGTTTAAACAGCATATTGTCAAGTAGTCAATATAAGAACAGGTTCTTCTCTAGTGGCTTACCATTATCACAAATAGAGTAGACGCTATATGGAGTTTCTTCGATGCCCATTTTCCTGTTGAAGTAAATTAGTGCTGCCAGGAGCAGACCTGTCTCACTGTCCAGAAAAGTCTAAGCTCTTAAAACATTTTAAATGCCATATTCTGTAGGTCTTAGAAGTATTTGAAGATTACCTATCTAATTGAAATATATCTTTGTATACCTAAAAATCCTAACTAACCTAACTATAAGTTTGATTATCAAAAGTGACTATTAACCTTCATTTCTTAATTATACACTACAATTTTAAAACAGTTACATGAACATCATACCTTAAACAAGAATAGAAAAACACATGCAGCATAACAAAATTGACCTTAACTTTGTATCAATAAACCAAAATCTATACCAATGTAAAGCATTTTGAGATTAACAGCTGATTTCCTGATCTAAGTAAATTCAATAATCTAATTTTTAAAAAATCATTTATATACTATATCCCCTTTTTCTTCTTAGAAAGAGATTAACTATGACATTAACCATTTATAATGAAAACAAACATCTAGAAACAATATTTGGGGAATTTGGGCGTTGTTTTTCTATTACTACTTCCTGCTGATTAAGGGGCGTTGAAAGTCTCACGGTTGTTGAGGCTGAATCTGTCTGCAGCTCTGAAGCTGATATGGCTATCTCTTTTCATCAGGTTTTTTCAGGGGGTCTTGGTTGATGAAACCATATTTGCCTGGAAGCAATCCACAGGTTCTCATCTTCTGTGGAAACAAAAGCAAAACTCCTCCGAAGCAATAAATCCTTAGACACAAATTTTGAAATCAAAATACCTTTAAAAAATACATTCTTGTTTAACTTAGTAGCCTTGGTATTTGCAATCCATTGTCTTTCTGCAGTTAGCTTATTAACAGTTAAAAAATTAAAAGAAAACACAATAACAACCAAAATCCAGATTTTGTGTCTATTTTCCATCTTTACGTGGCTTATTATATTTTTATTACTCTATTTCTCGCTTTAAAAGCTTTTTCTAACCTCTTTTTTTTTCTCTCTGAAGCCTATGTACCTTTTACAAACATTGTAACCCATTTACAGGTTTTTTTTTTTTTTTTTTTATCTGAATCTGTTTTATTGTGAATCCTTAATCATCTTCTAACCTTAAGAGCTTTTAAAATACATTCTCTAAAAAGAAGCACAGTTTTTTCAAATTAGGCTGAATCACTAAGTTTTCTTAAATGGACCGTAAACAGAGCACACCCAAGAAAATGCTGCTACGAAGAAAATTTTTTTTTTTTTGTTTAAAATAAACAAATCTAAAATCAATCACATGTTACTGAGTCTTCTGTGAGATTCAGGAACCCGCCTGATTGCAGCTTACACTGCCTGCCGCCAGTCCGCCGGCGCCATTTTGAATGTGACCCGGACCATGCTTTCTTTGTACAATGGCCCACTTAGTATATACAATTTGGAAGCTGCCTTGGCTCAGTTTCTGTGATCTAGAACCCTTTCTAATCTTTTTTAGGCTCTAAGTGGATAATCGCCCCATGTTGGATGCGCCTTCTGTAGTAGCAGTGGGTTCTCTGGGTCCCGGGTGGCCAGAGATCCGAGACCCACAGACCTGCTGCCCGAGACCGCTTAGCTGCCCACCGCCAGGGTCCCCAGAAACGACTCAGATGCTTCTATTAACTTCATGCTGTTTGGCCTATGGCTCAGGCACATTGCTAGCTAACTCTTACATCTTAAATCAACCCATTTTTATTAATCTGTGGGCCACATGGCCCGTGTGGCTCACCCGTGCTCCTTACATGTTGCTCCTTGGGCGGCTGGCTTGATCTGCCTCACTCTGCCCTGCTTCTCCTACCTAAGCTCTGATTTCTCCTCCCACTTCTTCTATGGTGCCCGCCATGGCCCAAAACAGCTCCTTTATTTAAAGATTGAGATTCACAGCATACATAAAAGCATTCCCACATCAGATAGATAGATAGATAGATAGATAGATAGATAGATAGATAGATAGATAGATAGATAGATAGATATGATAGATTAAAATAGAAAGAGAGAAATAGAGAGAATGACAGGGCCCGAGAGAATTATGGAGACAGAAAATGACATATACAAAAAAAAAAAAAAAGACCCAGAGAAAGCCAGAAGCAGAAAAAGAGAAGGAGAGCATACAACTTAGGAGAGAAAAGTAACGTGAAAATATAATGGAGAGATTAGAACTGATACAAAGTCAGTTGACTTTAAACATTATATATGTGTACAAATTCTAAGTAAACTGATTTTAAGGTTATTTTATCTTATTCATTTTCTCCTGTAGTTCTACTCTATATCTCTCTTTTTCTCTTCCTTCCCCCTTTCTGATAGTGTGTGTGTGTGTGTGTGTGTGTGTGTGTGTGTGTGTGTGTGTGTGTGTGTGCAACAGATTATCTATAGAGGCCAGAAAAGAAATTGGGGGAGTGTATTCTTGTAATACTGTGTAAGAGAGTTCCTGATGGATGGAAGCCAGAGGCCCTTGATGTATTTATGAATCCACAAAAGCATGTCAAACATACATACACACACAAATACATACATATACAAATAAATGAATGCAGTATAGTAGTAGTCAGAGCTTTGTAAAAATACAATTTTTTGAAATGTCTTAGAGAGTTGATCAGGGAATAAGAGCACAAATAGATAAGAGAAAAAATTTAATGCCCAAACTGTCACATATCTTTTTTGAGGAAAATCATAAACATCCCAACATTTACTAAAGTGTTAAAGAAGACTATATAAATGCTACAGTGTAGATGCTAGCATTTGCGGAGGTTATGCCTCTGTAAACTTCATTATTTATAAAGCTGAAACATTAGAATTCATGAACAAGGCTAGCTAGAAATTGAGAGGTGATATGATTTAAATTGAAGTTATATTCGTGTTTCTTTGTAATAACAAGGTGTCTGTGTCAATGGTAAGATGGATGAAAGGATGGATGAGGAGGTTAGGTGAGATAAGACAAGAGAAAAACTAAGAAGAAAATATAAAATACATACAAAAATGAAAATTTGAAAGATGATAATTAGGCAATAAATTATGCATCACTTGAATTAAGTTGTTTATAAGTGTATGAAAGTTCATTTTATCATAGTTAAAAGAATTCTTATTATCTCAAATCATTTGATATCTAACCTACTGATAAAAGAATATACACCTGTCATTTGATAACAAATCTCAGAGACTTTCCTTATTGGAGTCAAATGTAAATTTGTAATATGAAAACTGATTTGAAAATGCAAAAGTTAACTTTTACCTTAGTAGTGATGACTACTTCATAAGATAAAGACTGTCATCCCATCTTAATATTCCTTTATTGTTGGAGGTCTAACCCAATGAATAAATTTTAAAATAATTGAATAATATAGTTACTAACGAAACTTAAATCATACTAAAATATTTCTAAGTTAAGCTATCCGAAAACATTAAAATATTAGAGGAAAATAAAGTATTTTTCCAAGTACAAAGCAAGAAATGCAATTTGTTAATTGAAAAAAACTGAAGAAAAGTAAAGCATAATTTTAGGGTATTGAACATAGGAATAGCACTAAAGTATTAATAAATCCAGATTTACTTAGCAAATTGCATGATTTTTTTCTATGTAAGATATATCAAGTTAGCATGTAAGAAACCCACACTCTTAAATACATCCTGTCCTATATAGTTTGGAACTAGATTTGATAAAGACAAAAGGTCACATTCCTGAATAAGCAAGAATGCAAATATAAAAATAAATAATTAAATGATAGCAACAATGTATACCCAAAGTATAATTAGGATAAGAGTTTTAAAATGTGTCTATTATAAGAATGTACATGACAAATAATTTATAAACGATAAAATATTTACAAATTCTATTAAGTTGAATAATAAGCATCAAAACATTACTGAAACCTAATTGCCAGAATATGTTAATATTTTTATCAGGCAGAAGTAACTGCAGATGAAATTAATTAAAGGTTTGTGGGGTGGAGACTTTCCAGATGTCTTCATAAATAGACAAATGAGAGTAGTCACATTTGCATGATGAAGTTAGAAAGAGATATCAGTGCTACAAAGTAAGAGACATAGCAAATGATGGCATATTGCCACTCGAAAAACAAAATGGAAAATGGATTTTTAGTTGAAGTTTCTAAATGTAGATGCTTTTTGATATTTGAATAACCAATATCCTTAGGAAATACATGAGACTAATTAAGGTTTATGTCACTGAGACTTCCGTAGTTCAAACCATATTAGTAGATGCAATCAGATTCATTATAGATTTTAATATTCCCACCATATGATGCAAAAATAAAATAATATATTTCTTAATATAATGATTAGAACACAACATATTTATATAGGGATGTCATTACAACAAATATGATAAAATTTACACTCTTTACATATTTACAAAATTATACATGTGACATTTAATATATTTGTTTCTAATTTTCTGACATTCTTATTTTATATATTGTCAACATAATTATATAATTATATATTTGTAGGTGATGTATTACACTATAAACTGAAAAATTGAGTTAAAAAATAAGAGAAAGACACTTGGATAGAATTATAAGGAATTAAGACATCAAATGGAGAAAAGATATCCTACTTATCAATGTTATTACAAGTGGATTACAAACACAATGAAGGATGACCCTCAATTCCAATTTTCACCTTAACAATGACCAATACAAAATGGAGGAGGACCTCAAGATAAAACCTTGAACTTAGAAAATTCAAGGGAAAAATGTAAGCAAGAGACTTCAAGCAAATAAACTAACTGTTGTTAATCAATAGCTCAGAAAATGAGAAAAACAAATATGGACTTGCATCTAATTAAACAGGTTTTACGTAGTAGAGGAAATAGTGTAAAGATCTAGCTTAGGAGATCTAACCATAATATATAGAGACAAAAATTTAGCATCCAAAAATAATCAATCCAATCAATTCATGATCAAACAAACTGAACATAATTATTAAAATAAACACACACATCAAAAATGTTTAACACCTTAACATATCACAAATATGTAAAACCATATTGTATTTCTATCTTATCTTTGTTAGCATGCCCATTAATATTATAAAAATTAATAATAAATATCTCATGGTAGGGAAAAACATATTTTTGAGGGTATGAAAACTAATACAACCACTTTTGAAATTTGTGTATAGGTCATTAAAGAATATAAAAGTAAAACTGCTGTAGATCTAGTTATAATATACCTTACTAAGTCACCAAGGAAATAAAGACTTACTACACACACTACACACACACACACACACACACACACACACACACACACACACACACAAACAAATAAACAAAACATCCTTTTATTGGTGCATTGTACACAATAGCAATTTGCATAATCAGCCTTCTGGGTAAAATAATAACATGAGTGAATGAATAATGGTCATATTTTCCTCACACACACACACACAGACACACACACACACACAGACACACACACAAATGAGAGACAGAGAGAGAGAGAAACACACATACTACATGGGCTGTAATAGACTTAATTTTCTTCATGCATGTACATATACATATATACCCAAAAGAATGTTAGTCATATAAAAATTAAATTGTGTTGTATGTCTGTAACAAAATGGATGGTCAAAATTTCATATTGTAAAGTTCAGTAAGATACAAATATCAGAAAAATAATCATGCACTTTCTCCCTTGTTTGGATCTAAAAAATATACTTTATGAGTGCTGTGTGCCACCACCATCAAAGTAATCTAAAGATTTTTAACTGAGAAACCATGACTTTTCAGAAATAGAAAATAAAATATACAACACTTATACATAGATTTATCATCACATTTCCTGGTTCTTTGCATCAGCATTCTACATCTAAGAACAGAAAAGAAAAAAAATGTTTTGTCAAAAGATTCAGCAAAATCTAAATAACATCCATTTTATTATTTTAAAAGCCATAAAATATTTCCATACATGGCATAATTGTCAGATTTCTATGCAATTATTAATTTATAGTTATAATATTGTTTACCAAATATAACTAAAATGTTTTGGTTTAATGAGCTCTACACAGAAGAAATGTTCATCAATATATTTTGAATTTTCAACAAAAAGACTAATATCATTTTTAATCTTCCTAAAATTATATTGTAACAAAAGATAACAAGTTCAAGCCTATTTTTATGGGATGTTCAAGGAAGTTTGTTTTTCACACTTATGTTTTGACATTTTTGATTTATAAAAGGCAAAGATGAAGTCCAGCTAAATGTTCACTACAATATAAGTGAAAAATTTTAGTTAGTTACAAACTATTTCATCTGAAACATTATACAATAATAAATTACATACAAACCTGGCATACTTTCAAGCATTTAAGAAACGCCCCAGATGTATTTAGAAGCATTTGAAAGATTTCACATTGAGAAAAGATATTTGACTAAAACAGAAACACACACACACACACACACACGCACACACATATTTCTAAGAAAGTGCCTTGTCTTTTTTACTTCTACATTTATGCTTGTACTTGGTAACATAATTATGTGACATCACGGTGTGGTTTTTGTGCTTAAAACTCACCCTGATTAAGTATTGTACTATACTTGGGTCCTGAACACCCATAATTGTCAGTACTGGCTAATAAGGAATTTCCATGAAACCATTTCCAAGCGCTCCTCTTTGGTGTATACATCCTAACACCCTTACAGAGGTTTTCTTATCACAACACCTCTCACCAAAGAGTGAGTATTGTAGACAAGTTCCTCACATTTTTATGCTCTATATTTGTAGAATCAGGTCTTGCTTTCCTTCAATAACTCTAAGTTCTTATCCATCCCTTTCCTAAACCTCTTCCCTTCATTGCTCTACTACATAACTCTGTATGAATGTGCCCATTATTATTCTGTTATCATTAGCCTATGGAAATTTCAACTTTTTATTAGGAAGTTTTATCTATTAATTCTGACATTTGTATTTTTATCAAAGATATAACTATCTTGTAGTATCTAAGCGGTAGCATCACAGCTTAGAAATGCTACATAGCAGTAACCTTCTTGAGTTGGTAAAATATGAAATAGTTTCCATGTTGTAACAATGCATATTTTCTTGAGCCTTATTCGATTGTTTTGGTGAATGCATAATCATGGTTCTTTTAGTAAATTTAATCTTTCAACGTTATGTGATTTCAATTCATGCATGTTATCCCATTACATATTTGATGCATAATTTTAAATAGTTTTATATCTGAATGACCTTTTTCCTTTTAAAAAGTATTTAGTTTCTAAAAATAACACTGTTTAACCTCATATATGAATTTTTAAACAAATCATTTTTTCTCTAATTCTCTCTTTCATACACACATGTACACACACATAAACATGCACAAACATACACAGTAACACTTTTATTCATTCTAGGTAAAGGCTACAAAGTAAAATATTCTTTACTCATATTTTCAGAACTTATGCTTTTGTAGTCTATGTTAACTTATACATATTTCACCAAATTTATAGAGTTTGTTTTTACAGTATTTTATATTCTTATAAACTAAAAGTAAATTTGATATTTTATGTTTAATTAATAGCCTGTACTCTGTTCATGTTTTTATATTCCATTGCTAAATTTTGGCCTTTAGTATAGCTTTCTTGAGAAATACCCAGGGAAATTAGTAGAGCAAACATTAGATGTGCCAATGAACTTTGATGTGGGAATCCCTTTCTGTATGCTGTGAATAGCAATCTTTAAATAAAGGAGTTTTTTGTTGTTTTTTTTTTTTTTTTTTTTTTTGGCCCATGACAGACACCATAGAAAAAGTAGGATGAGGAATCAGAATAGGTTGGAGGAGCAGGGCAGAGTCAGAGAGAGAAGGAGCAAGAAGCCAAAAAAAGCAACATGTAAGGAACACAGGTAGGACATGGGGCATGTGGCAAAAAATATTAATAAAAATGGGTTGATTTAAGATGTAAGAGCTAGCTAGCAATGCGCCTGAGACATAGACCAAAAACATGAAGTTAATATAAGTGTCTGAGTCGTTTCTGGGGCCTGAGCAGCAGTGGGTGGCTAAGGGGTCTGGGGCTGTAAGTCTGTGTGTCTGGGCCTCTGGCAGCCCAGGAACAAGAAACCACATTGTAACAGAACCTCTTTCCTGAGATTTTTGGCATGTTTATGGGTGGACAAAGGAAGGAAGACAGAGCAGAAACATATAACCTAAGAAACTGGGTCCTAAGGAAGCAAAATTAGAAAAAAAGGTAGACAGACATGGAACAAAAACTGAACTTACTTGTTAATGCATCTATATCGGCCACATCTGCCCCAGGACCTGAAACATCCAAAGACCTTTGAGGCTTCCAATCTCAGACAAATTCTTTTCATTTATTCCTACTATCTGAGGTTTCCAGCTCCTAGGAAAGACAGTCTACTGATTTTTAGCCTCCTGGCAGCCAATGTTGGCCTACTCTGCCTGTCAGCCTGTTATCATTTAGTTAGTCTAGCAAATGTCTTTAAAGTTATGTCCATTTAAATATATTTTCTCCCATAAGATGAAATTAAACTCAGGTTTTCAGTTAATTATTTTATTAATTTTATTTTTTGTCTTCTACAATTCCACAGATAATACCCCGTTGAATAGAAGTAGCTATGTTTTCACAATTGTAAGAATTTTGCAGACTATTCTTATTCTTTAAGGCCTTCGTTGGTTTGAAAAGTGCTACTCAAATATTTTATGGACTCTGCACTGGAATGGTATGTTCAATTAATGAATTATCTACTTAATTACTTGTGTATAGCTTAGTGGTATTATTCATTTTGCAAGTCAGAAAGTAAACCACTCAAAGATTTTAATATGCTTCTGAAACTTAGCAGATGCATAAGGCTCTTCCTTTCCTGTGCTTTTAAGCACTATAGACTGTTGAGAACACTATTAGTAAAACCAAAATAAGACAAACAAACAAATAAAAACCTAAGTTACCTCGAAGAGATGCAGACAAGCAAAACACTCATTAGAAGAAACATCTTATGATTGATGCGTTGGAAGATCTGCATGGAGCGTCAGGCTTAAAACGTTGTGCGACGTCGTCAAAACTGGGGTGAAATTTTAAAATGCAGATGTATTTGCGGCTGTAAGTGTACTCTCACCCATGCTACTGTCAGAAGTTCAAATAAAACATGCTGCTTGCAAACTCAGACATTTATGGCGCTACTTTGGTCATCCATTGCTTCTCTGTCTAAGGTCGTTAAGTATTTATTCACACATGCCAGGAAAAGTATCACTGAACAGAAATATATGAAGAAGTTTGTGAATAAACATGGACTGAAAATTCACAAACAATTTCACACTGATGCTTCAAAAACTGAAATATCAAGGTTATCACTCAATGGAAAGAGTAATAAAATTTTGTTTTATTATTTTCAGAAATTACTAGGAAATCCTTAAGTATAGAAATCTAATGATTAGTGAATCCAGTATTGGCTTCCTAACATAAACAATTTTAAAATAATTTGAAGCCTTTTATTCCCCACATCTATTCCATACTGGGCACAGTATGGTTTTTTCAAAAAAAAAAATTACACTGTGAATGGGGGTCACTGAAAAGTGATAGGTGGACCAGAGTGTAATAACCATACAAGAAGACAATCATTTTCAAATTGTTAGAATCCTCACTGTCATACAGATAATGAGCATGTGTCAGTGTCACATTTAACACATTAATGAGAGACCCAGAAAAGTCCAAGAGCTTGTTAAAACTGTAAAGAACTAGTACTTGTACAATATAGAAATAAATGCTGAAATAAGATTGTGAGTTTCTAAAACTATAAAGTTTCAGAGAATTTTCTACTACTCTTAGGCTAAAACTTTTTTGACAGTGTTATATGAGTGTGTGTAGAAAACACAAGACTCCTGGGTGAAACTTTTAGAAAACAATAAATTACTTACAGCAGGTGCAATAATCAGAGAATAGCTTTTGGCCTACCTTCCTCTACAAGAGGTAGAATAACAACACAAAATATATATAAAAAATTAAGTATGTTGAAAAATAATAGCAACAGCTTGAAGCGTTTTAGCATTTGTTCACAGTGTTTGAGGTAACTGAAGTTAAAAATGAATCCTATATATAATCTACATTTCTAACTCGATAAATGCAAAGGCACTCAAGACAGTCTGTAAATAAGTGACTATTCTACATATTTTGTTCTTGGTTGGTTCAATCACGTAGCTAAAACAAGTTTTAATTAATATAGTTGTAGTGTTTATAGGGTTGTAGTATTAAGTGACGTTAAGGTTGCAGAATCACCTTTCATCTCAAACTATAACAAATAAGAAAAGTTTATTTTTCCATTTGTTTTTTTTTTTTAAGCATGTACAATGCTGAGGTGCCACAGCATAGATCATGCTGGGTTTATGTGATGCCCAAAATCTTCACAGATAACTCTTTCAAAAACAAAGTTTAATTATTAAAGCATAACAGTGCACTATACCAAGTAAAGCTCAATTTTAAGTTTTTATTCCTGGGGTGTAGATTTATCAGTATTGTGACAGTTGCAAGGAGGATACATATTTAAAAATATGGAAATAATTATCTTTACAAATAATGAAGAGGGGAAGGTATACATATATGTTGCTGACACACATATGTTGCTTTTCCATGCTGTGCTACTAAAATGGACACTGGAAGCTTTGTCTCCCTGGCCATGCTTTTGCTTTGTCAGACAGGCCATGAAGAGTAAAAGTTATTTTCTCTAAGCCATATTATGAAATTATAATCCTCACCAAAGAGTCAAGTAATATTATTTAGGAAAATGTAAAAGTAATATTTTCAACACATATATCTTCTTTAGTTAGAATTGGTTTTAAGAAATTTCTTTGCCTTTAATCCAGATACCATGTGATCAGATCCTATTCCTAAGGGATCAACCCTTTTTCACAGAGTTATGACTATTTCAGAAAAAGACTAATGCCACTGTCATCACACTACACATTCTGTAAAGATCATATTTTTTTCATGGTTGTCTATTGTTCATTAGCCCATATCAAAAAGTGACGATTTTCACTGAGGTGATGAGATTGATCAGAATATATTGTATGAAAAATAAAAATTTAAAAAGAGTAAATCAGTTATTCATGAACTAAGAAATCTATCCTGTGAAAGAAAATAATGAAGAAATAATTAAATAAATATATATCTATATATTGTGTATATATGTATATATGTATAACAATATATATGTATATATGAATATATATACACACATATATATATATACATATGCACACATGCAGACATAGGCATACACATACATATAAACACACATATGTATACATACACTCTACTATTTTACATTTTATTTAAGAAATTATTTTTTAATAAAACTAGAGTTTATCATACTTAGCAAATGTGGTTAACCAAAAGGCTACATTCATCTCCTTGTCTTTGTCCACAAGTGTTGTGGTATGGCCATTCAATTCTTGAGTCTGCCTTATTTCATGTGAGTTCTGGAAATCCAAAATCTTGTCCTCATACTTACACAATTTAGAATATCATCTTCCCTTGCAATAAAAATTCTCAGAGGCTGGAGTGACAGCTCAGCAGTTAGTAATAATTATCGCTCTTGTAGAGGACTTGGTTTAGTTCCGAACAGTAACCTGGTAGTTCAGAACCAACCATATCTCCAGTTTCAAGGGATTATTATACTGCTTTTGACTTCTGAAAGCATCAGACATGAACATACCGTAATTACATAATGTAGGCAGAGCATGTATACATATCATAATAAACTTAAAAGATAAAACAGATTCTAAGTAAGTTATAGTAAATAATACTCAGTTTCACTCTGTTGTTTAAAACATACCACTAGATCTTGCAATGGACAGTTGTCACAAGATCATCTACTTCTGCAATAAAGTTTTTGATTTCTTGCTCAATTCTTTAAAATAGTGTCTCTGTTAATGTCTACTCTTCATAAGGAAACAAAAATCACGAACACTTACTTGTCATGCTATCCTGCTAGTATTTTTGATATTTTATTTACTAAAAATGCAAATTATAATGATTTATCTTGAATGTATATGTACATGGGTATTGACATGCAATGGTATATGTGAGTGTCAGAGAACAGCTAGTGAGAACTGGTTTTATCTTTCTACCGTATTAAGTCCCAGAGATCTAAGGATCAAAATACATCAAAATTCATATTGAAAACTTCCTCTCTCCACTCCTTCTCTTTCCACACACACAGACAGACAAACAAACAAAACTATTGTTATTCTTTTAGTGACATAAATTAAGAAAAACCTAATCATACCGACCAGAATCATTCAGCCTGTTTAAATTATTTTGTTAAGTCATTTCTTTTTAACCTTACATATTACTTTTATTTATATCTTGAATTTACAAGTAACAAAATATGAGACACAGTGAATGGCGTCATGGCTCACATGAATATTGTAGAATTATGGTAATAATCAAATTTTATATCATTTATTTTATTTTCCCTGATTGTAGTAACCTCATTTTCCACTTCCCATTTTTCCCTCCTCCCTCCAAACTCACACATACTCGCTTCCTAATTAATGGCCCATAGTTTTATTAATTATTGATTTATACTGGCAGTATATAATGTTAAAGGCAAACCCAGTATTCTGCTAAAAACGCAACATACAACGTTATAATTTTTAATTTTATGCCAAATACTTTCAAAATGTTGAAAATATCTTTTGATTGAATATTGTTTCCTGGTGTGATTCAGGTACAGAATAGTTAATCAATCAGTGTAGATATGCTATGATTTTTGAATGCCAGGCCATGATTTTATATTTGAAGGAGTGAACTTTTTATTGCTTAGGACATCTAGAAAGAACAAAGATTTCTTTCATGCTCAAAATTCTTTGAAAGCTGCAAATTTTAGAATATAAGTTAAGATAAGAAAAGACATAAGACTTTCTACAAGGTTAAGGTAGAGCATATGTCACTATTTAGTGCGATATAACCAGGTTATGAGGCTTGCAGCTTCATTAGGCACACAGAAAAGAGAGTAGTTTCTTCACAGACCGTTACAGAACACGAACAAGTGTCTGATGAAACCACAAGATTTTAATAATTTCTTGAAATAAAACGATTAATAAGAGAAGTAACCTTTAGTATCTTGGCAAATAACACACAGCCTAACTTACCTTAAAATTGTGAAAAATTAATATTGTACAACTTGACTATTTAAATATAGCATACAACCATGATAAAAAAATTCACATTTTAGTTCAGTAAATATGAAATTTCAGGTGTTAATTTTTTTTTTATTCTGTCTTCTTGACTAAAAGACTTGTAAAGTAATTAAAGTCACCATATGATGTGGGAATGTCTTTCCTTATGCTACAAATAAAGGAACTGTTTTGGCCTGTACCAGGCGCCTTAGCAGTAGGCAGGAAATTAGAGCGCATGTAGGAGGAGCACAGAGTCAGGAAGTGACCTTATCTAGCCTCCAAAAAGAAGCAACATGTTACAAAAACAGATTAATAAAAATGAGCTGAGTTAAGATAAAAGGGCTAACTAACAATGTGCCTAAGCCAGAGGCCAAACAAAATAAAATTAATATAAACATCTAAGTCATTTTTAAAGGTTTAAGCGACTACAGGCAACTAAAGAATCTGAGACCGTAGGTCTATGAGTCTAGACCTCTGGCCACCGAGACCAAAAAACCTTATTGTAACAATGGGCCCTGTGTCAGGACACATTAATGAAAATGGGTTGAAATAAGATGAAGGAGATAGCTAGCAATGTGCCTGAGACAAAGGCCAAACAGCATAAAATTAATATAAACGTTTGTGTGGCTTTGGGGGACTTCGGGATTGCTGATCTATATATGCAGCTGCAGAAGTTTTCAAACTCTGGGGCTAGTCTGGACCAGAAACCTCATATTACAACCTTTTTTGTAATTAGCTTATTCCTTTCTGCGTACGTTTGGAAAATTGATCTGTGTTGTGGTTTTAGTTTGAAGGTAGGACTCATCCCAATACTGAAGGCATGTTGGCTGGTGGTAGAGTGTTAGATAACTGGTTATACTGCATCTCCAGTCAAGAATCAAGGGGAAATAAATGTTGATTGCAAGTTCTTTCTTTCTGCCTTTTGTTATTTTCAGGCCTGGAGACCAGGGAATGGTGCTGCTCACACTCAGAATCAATTTTCTCTGCACTTTATAAATGCTTATGGTTATATAGAGGTTTTTCTCTTAACCAATTATAAATCTCATCATATTTATTATCATAGTCAAACAGAGTGAGTCCATGTCTTGTCAACTTGACACTAACAGACATCTACTTACAAAAATTTAGTTAGTTCAACTGGAAAATCTTACATTATCTTTAGTATTTTTATTGTGGTTCAAAAACCAAAGTATCTATTCACTCTGACCTCTGGAAATCAAAATAATTTTTTCAATATAAAATAGATCTTAGTAAACATTCAAGTTCTAAAAGGGTAATGGAACAAAAGGAAAAATTTGGTTACAGAAACATTGGAATTAGTCAAGGCAAATACTAGATCCTATAGTTCCAAATCCAACTCCTTGACCTTATGATGAAAACATTCATATTTTAATAGGCAAGATAATATCACTCCTGTAGATCTGTGTCTCCAAGTACATAGAGCCTCCCTTATTGCACCTGATTTTATTCTGTGCCTGCAGGTTAACTTTGCAACCATGTCCAGTTCATGGCATATGTGGTTCCTTTTGGTTAATATGTTAACTTACTGCTTCCTTTCATAGCTGCATGTAATGGTCTCCCTGGAAGGAAAGCTTGGCAAAAATATAATAAAATTCTCCTTTAAACTACTCTAGCTATGCTTCCTTTAATGATATTATAGAGTAGGATTCATCTTTCTGAATTTGTTGTGTCGTTTAATCATCCAAACTCCTAACAGAATTTTTCATGCTCACTATTCATAGAATAATACTTTTCTCCCATTTGCAAATAACAAAGTGCTAGAACCCCATAATCAGATTAATCAATGCAACAAGCCCACTTTGTAACAATTTTCCACACAATTTTATTTATTTCTATATTAAAATAACTATCAAATTCCACTGTGATGTTGAAAATGCAACATCAGGCAGTTTCTATATGATTCTAAGCTCACATACGTACCCTACTTCAATAGGCCTGGAAAGTTATACCCACCTCCATTTCTACCCTGACTCTGAACAAGTTGTCTGTCAAAAAAAAAAAAAAAATCTCCATACCTAAATCACCATTCCTTCTCCAAACCGTCGTAACAGACTGTATCAACTCATTGGTGATCCAAAATGAACTTGTGCTCTCTGAGTTTTCTCTTCATAGATATTTGGTCATATGAACCAGAAAACAAAGAATGTAGAAAATTAGTACCAAGAAGTGGATCATTGATATGATAAAAGTGATCATACATATGTTTGATATAGTTCTTTGTGTGTCTACTATAGAATAAACAATATCAACGTGTTTTGTATCACTGACTAGAAAATAATGAAGACATCAGTAAAAATAAATTTATGTGTCATTTTTGTTGGAGTTAACTATACCATGTTGTGTGGACAGTCAAAACTGTCTTCATAAGTCTTTACAAGGGTACAATGACTTCATAAGAAATTAGCATAGTGACCACTTGTGTTATATTCTAACAAATCCTGGCTATCTTCTGAACATGTCCTGGAAATTTTAATTAAAAAAGGAATTAATTTGCTTGACAGTATATTTCTAATGGCATTTCATAAAGGTTGTGGCATGATGACTGCTCTTTTCCTACACCAAGTTTACAGTGAATATATTAATTAAAAAACAGAAGAGAAAGATAGAAAATATGCTATTCAACAAGAAAAGGATTATCAGAACATGAAAAGTTGCATATAAGGCAGGTTGTATAAAGTGTCCCTATTTGTTAAGGAGTTTACTATCATTGTATACTAGAAACATAAGAAAATGTATTGGGACAATATCCACTTAAACTAAACCTCTGGAATTTACAAATACAAGTATACTTGATAACTGTATCTATATTCAGCAGGCTCTAAATATATCTTGAGCTTGAAGAAGTGCTTCTTAATCCATTTATTCCAATTTTTTTGTGCATGTAGAAGACAGGAGTGATCTGATGAGGAGGCTTCCATTAGGTTTTCAGAAAAGATAGAAACAAACAATTAACAGCATATAAAAAACCTGTAAAACCAAGCACTATGTAGCAAAGAAGTTCCTACAGCTAGCACATAAAGCATTTAAAGCCCTGACTAAACTTCAGTGAAAAGAAAAGAAAAAACAAAACAAAACAAACAAACACACAAACAACAACAAAAAACAGGAATATTGGGCATTTCAAGACTACTGGATTCCACACTAGAAATCTACAAGTACAGCTATTACAAAAAAGTTATTTTACAGATGGGAAAGCTATAGAAACAGGGATGCTAAGTACAATGTAACTCATATGATGTGTCCACATTATCAAGAAGTCATGTATACAATTACAATGTTTTAATGTTTTTTTGGTTTGGACTTAATACTACTTTGGTTCTTTGTTCTCTTGCTATGCTTTGAATCCTTGATTTGGAACTGATGTGCTGACTCTGGGTCATGTGCATTTGAAATGAGCACCATGATATTTCATTTTCCTATGACCATCTGATTGGAGTTTACTGGAACAGCAGAAGAGCTCTGGGCTTTTGATTTTTGACCAATGTTGAAATGTGAAGACTTTCAAAGTGTTGTATTTGAATTGCATTTATTTTTGGCTAATATTGTGTCCAAAAGTTTATCAGAGCCTGGAGCAGAATATTGTTGTTTCAGTCTAAAATGTCTGCCTTGAAAAGTACATGCCCAGAAAGACTATGGTAGGATGTAAAACATTTTGGACACGGGGAAAAACTGGCAAACATAGACCACTAGTGGTGAGTGTTTGTGGCTAAAGGTACCTATGTCATCTGGCTCTATCTGTATGTTATTCAGTAAGATATGACCTTATTATAACCTGCCACCATCTAGTGAGCAAACAGTTCTACTTTGATGAATCCTAATGTATGAAATATGGGCAAAAACAACCTCTACTTTCTTTTGTAAGTTAGTGGAAAATAGCAGTGAAACAAGAAAGGAGTGAAGATTTATTTTGAATTGTAGTTTGATGTTTCAGTCAGTTTTTAGATGGCTCCTTTGATGTATATCTGATGCAAAGTTTAACCTGGGATGATATGACCGAACAGATCTATTCATTTCCTTGTGGCTGGGAAGAGAGACAACTGGAGGGCAAACTGTCAGATACATCTTTTCCAGATACAAGTGATAAAATTCTTCAAACAGGGGCCCAACATCTAGTTATCCTCAACCACCCAACAATGAAATTATATTTAAATTTCTGAAAGAATAGATCCTCTGAATAGATCAGAGTCGGCTGGGCTCTAATAACTTTCTAAAAGCAATCAGCTGGCAGCCAATTTTTTAACTCATGATACCTTCAGCCAATGTATTTGATATCTAAATCCTGACAAAATGCATTTTTTGAAGAGATTTTCTTTCTTTATTCTTCACACTTCATAAATGTTGAAGTTAATTTTATCCAGATCCTAAAATTTTTCCTGTAAATAGGTATTTTGTTCATTAATCTAGCTTTTGTTCATCAGTACATTTATTTCTATTTATTTCTTCACAGACAGAAATATCTATCCAGATGCTTTGCACCTCACAGGACCATAGATGCTCTACCCCAGATTCTCTCTTTTAGAAAGCCAGCATATACAACTCTCAGTTCTTGATTTTCTTTGTAGACAAACCAACTTTTAGTACATGATACAGATGGATTAATGACCACTATATTCTGATAATAAAGATTCAGTTAATATTCGTCATTCATTTTTAGCAGTTCTGGAATACAAAAGTGGCCTGTCTCATTGTCATTCTTCATTTTAAATGTAACATGAGGTGGGTGGGCTGAGCTGACACAAAGAATTCAAAAGCAACATAATAGTTTGAAATACTCAAGGAAAAAGAATGAATAAATATACAAAAACTCAGAAAAGAAAATGTCTCCACACAAAGCATTACTCATTATACAGCAAAGTCCATTGCTACACTAGGAAATGGTAAATAGTCTAAATTTTGATAATTTTTTTCCTAAAAATGTATAGTTGATGGTATTAGGTAGGCTTAGTTTATAATTAACTTTATGTGTTTTTCTTTAAATGTGGTGCTGAAATTGGCTTTTACATATTTACAAAAATATGTCCGATTTCAGATGTTGTTTAGTTGTAGAACACTTGCCAGGCATGTATAATTCCTCAGGTTGGACCCTCAGCACTATACCAGAAAATATCATGTTGTTGAAAAGGTATGCTTTTGAAATTTATTTAAGTCATATGTATTTAAATAAGAAATATTGTAAAGCAAAATTCTTAATTGTCTGATTTTTCTGGGAACTTTTGTATATTATTTGTAGGAAACGTAAATATATACTTGTCAATTTTATTAAGAATAATAAAACGGAGCCTTATCAGAGAAGCTTCCTTCTTGTAGCAAATAGGAAAATATATCAAAACCCACAGTGAGAATTTATGCAGAGAGGAAGACATTAGTATACTCCGTACTAAGTACTAAACGGAATGCCTACACCAAACGTTCTCCTCAGAGCTTTGGGAACCTCATGGTGAAGGGGCTGGAGAGGATAGTGGGCACCAAGACAACATAGTCTTCAAAATCAACAAAATGCACTAACTGATAAACTTACAAAGAATGAAACACCATGTACAAGGCCTACCGTGGTCAGCATAGATTGGGGTTCTGAATCTGAAACAAAATATAGAAACATGAGATTTTCTCTAACATAGAAGATCCCTGAAACTGATGACTACTTGTTAGGAAATTTATTTACCTTCAAGAGAGTATCAAACTACTCTGGGAAAAGGAACTACTCTGATAACTAGGCTGTTTGCCCATCAGAAAATGACCAATAGAAACAAACTTAGGAGCTCTTTTGAAAGTTTCTGGTCTGATAAAGACATGTCAGTGCTTGTCCATTTGTTTTCTTTTTAAATGTTTTGGGGATTTAATAAAAGCTCCAAAAGTATGTTATCTTCTTTTTGTTTGTTTTTATTCATATTTTGTTTACTTCTCACACACACACACACACACACACACACACACACACACACACACACACACACACACACACACACACACACACACTGGTTCTTCACATATCATACTAAGTTAGGAGTTTTACAGTTCTCTTCCATGAGGAAACAAGTTGGTTTCTGTGTCTTGTGTCTTCTTTTTTTTTTTTTTTTCTCTTTTTTTGTTCAATTATTAGATCCTTATTGATCAGTTTTTGTTTTGTCTTATCTTATATTTTACAGAAACATGACCATTTTCTAATGAGATACAGAAATGGAATGGATCTGGATTGGAGGGGAGGTTCTGAGGAATTGGGGAAGTAAAGTGGGGGATAACCGTAATAAAGACACATTAAGTAAGGAAAAATATCTATCTTCAAAAAAATAAAAATAAATAAAAGAATTAGAGTGCAGGCAGCATACCACCCATGTAAAAATTTAGTGAATTCAATATTAAACCCGTCTAATACAGAACAATATTTGTGAAATAGTTAGTGCTTGCACTTTATAACTCACAGGAATGTATACTTCATGTGGTCATGAAGTATATCCAAAGTCACATCCAAAGTGAACTAGCATTTTGTGTAGTCCTTGTTTCTTTCATACTGACAAAACTGTAGTTCAAAGGATATATTTCAGGTGATCAGAGCTGCAAGCTCTTGACAAAATCAAGAGCCTTTAAGGTAAGCTGGGCTACTTTTACTCCGAAAAGCACAATATCTTATTTAGTACTTTGTTTAGCAGGTCTTAGATTCAGAAATTAAATTTCAAAGTGTGACTAATGCACCAGTGTCTTCAGACACACTTAACACCTTTGAACATAATACGTCTTATATGTTAATATAATTTTGAAGTTACTGAGGTACTTTTTGCCGAAATCTTTAGTTTCATTAATTATAAAATACTTCAAAATGAGACTTACTATTGTCTCATTGTTTTCATAAGCCACATTGGGGACAAAAGAGGGAGGAATTTATATTATAAACATTCCTATATAAGAAAAACATCTCATCTCCCTTTAGTTTCACTCAAGGGAAAGTTTGCTGCTATTCATGTTTTTCCTCTACATTCTTGGAAATATCATTTAACTCTGAGTGTTCAGTGTCACACCTCTCAAACTTGCTGAGCTTGGCAATCCTGGCACGAATTCTTGACAGCTTGTCAAGCCTAAGGCAAATGCATGTAATCTTCCTTCCCGGTAATTAATAATTAATTATTGTTCATTAATCTGTAATGAATGATGGTTTGGAATAGTATGGCCTTAAAAAAGTAAAATAAAATCATCATTATTATAGAAAGCACTTTCATTGATTGATATTTTTGGGGGGAGGGAGTTTAGTTAATTCTCATTTTAGTTATGAAACTCACTGAGGTGAGCACAGTGCAGAGACTTGATTGAATTACTACATAGTTGCCACAGGATCTCATGAAGTTTGTCTTCAGTTGAATTGTGAGCTGTTTCTAAAGTTTAAATCAAGAGGTATACTTATTTTCCAAGGTAAGAAAATGGAACACAGCACAACTGGTTGGTTTCCTAGGAGGAATTGTTTTTTATCTTAAATATCAAAAAGAAGCAGATTTCTATGTATTGGCATGGAAAAACTATTGTCTGCACTGTGATACACACACACATTATATAAATGTATCAGAGCAATAGCATATTCTATTAAAAATAAAAATGATAGGAAAAGGCTAATAAAGTCATTTTAATAAATGTGAATGATTAGGAATTATTTGTATTCAGCTTTGTTCATCAGGTATTCACATTGTCACCATTTGTAATGACAATGTGTTCAGTTATTATTTGATGGGAAAAAGCTAAAATTCTTTTTATTTGACATTTATAGAAATGGTGAAAGAAATTGTTAAAGGTGTCCCTTAATACTATTGAATCTAATGTCATTCTTCAGTGTTCAGAGATAATGCTTCTTGGCTCACATGGAAATCACTTCAGAATTCCTCAATGCACAGAAGAATAATCCCTTTACAATTACTCTCTGAAAACAACAGAAGATGTAGCAAAGCTCCTCACACATGCATTTGAATAATGGTAGAGCATATAATTACCAGCGTGCAGAGCTATTCAGATCATCACTCCTTAACATCCCATTCAGCCTTGAATCATAGAATGGTTTTGTGTGGTGGAGTACTGTAGTATGAGGTTTCTGATCTGGACTTTCTGGCCTAGCCTCAAGGTTTGGACCCACAGACCCGCAAAGACACAGAGATGCTTACAATAGTTATAGGCTGATCGGCCTAAGGCCCAGGCATATAGCTTGCTAGCTCTCTGCCCTTCATCATACCCATGACTCTTATCCTGTCAGTGATGGGGCTCGGTACCTTTTCTCAGTGCAGCATAGTTGTTCTCTGCTTCCTCTGGCTTCTCTCTGGCATTCTGGTCTGTTCTTCCAGTTCCCAGAGTTCTCCTAGTCGGGTAGCCCTGCCAACACTTCCTGTCTGCTTTTGACCAATCAGTGCTTTTTATTAAACTCATAGGTGGGGACAATTATTTACAAAGGAACAACATAATCCCCCTACAAAGTACTGTATTGGGAAGTCTTATACCTGTCCTCCAATGTCTCATTCAGTAATCTCAGCATGTTTAATTTTATATTGTGAGACTATCTCTTTCAACTTTATCAGACTTATTTTAATTGACATTTTATTACAAGCACCAAGACCTTAAATGTTTTACAAATTATTTTCTCTCTGAAAAAATAAAGTTTCTTTTCTCAGTAATTTTAAAAATTCAAATTTTAAATTTTAAAGTATTAAAAATAATAAAACAAATGAAATTTCAATTACAAAATATTTTACCTTTTCTTTTATTTTGCCTTTTTTGAATGAATTCTTTGTGAAGACAAATATGTTTGACAATACAGTGATTGTGATCATTGAATTGTGTGTGTATATTAATATTTTATATATTTCTTACATTCATTTATGTAAGCAATGTTATTTTATTTTCAAGAGCATAACCATGTGTCAAATAACACTAATTAATATGAAATTAAATATAGAAAAATATAATTGGTATTTAGAAACATTGCATGCTGCAAACAACACAAATTGTCTTATTTTTAGATTTTGTTTATTATTACATTATTTCTTCATGCACTTCTAAATTTTCATAAAATAAAGAACTCATAATGTTTACAATGACCAATTAAAAATTAATATATCAACAAAAAAACTAGCTTATTAAAAATCCCCAGTTTTATGTGTAAGAATTTTAATCCATGCTTTTATTTTACATGGTATTTGTGGTTAAATCAGCTTTCAAAATCTTAATGAATAGTAAAATCTGTACCTATTAGGCTTGTGATTAGTAGTAGAATGGAATAACTACATAACAGACTAAGATGGAGATATTTAACCTAAATAGAATAATAAACATTTCTCATTAAAAATAATTCCTAATACTACCATTGGAAATATCATATTATTGGAGATTAGATAATAAACAGGCCAATGTCTGTTTATTTTCTAATCTAAGAGTATAATTATGTGAATTATGTCTTCATGTATATGTATAACTGTGTGTATAAGTGTGTGTGTGTGTGTGTGTGTGTGTGTGTGTGTGCACATGAGTACCTGCATAGCTTGTGTTCATGTTTACATGTTGGGTGGGCGCATGTAATTAGGCATGTGAAGACCAGATTTCTGTATGTGTGCCTTAGTAAATTTCTTTCTACCTTGGATTTTGAGACAGTGCATCTATGACCCTGAACCTCAATGTTTTTCTTATTTGGCTAGATTATAGCAGCCAGAGATCACATTGTCTCTCTCCCCTAACACTAGGGTTACAATTTTTCATCATAATATCCAGTTTTTCATGTGCTTGCTGGTAATTCAAACTCAGAACTATATACTCTGCAACAAGCATTTTATCAACTGAGCCATCTCCTTGCTCAAGTAAATTCTATAAATATTGGCCCACTAAAAAAATAAATAAATAATATTAACATTCATAACAAAATTAATTATCCTAAATTAGTGAAAAATAATGATAATTTTCCTATGAACAGTTGAAGTACTAATTAGAAGTAGGGAATTCAGATTAAGAAGTTAAGAATGGAAGCAATATAATATAATTCTTAATTTTATACTATATATGTAAGTTTATTGAAGTAATGCATTCTTTTTATGAGTTTCAGACTTAAGATCAAGAGAGCAAAAAGCCCTTAAATAATTGTTTTAAAATTAAGACATACATAAAGTAAATATTGCAAATGAGTACATTTACTCGTGAGCTGACACTCTTAATATAATGTTGCTTATGTTTTTTATTATATACATTATGAAACACTGCATTTGTGGCAGGAAGGCAAACGAAATAAGCTATTTTTCCTTTAATGTGATTATACCATTTCTGTATACAAAATATTAAAGTTTGAGATACAATACCTATTTGTGTTATACTGAATAAATAGTTCATAATTATGAATAGAAGGTCCTCTACTGTCTTGCATGCCTAGTCTTTGAATGATGTCAAGACTCAGGGTCAAGGCTTCTAGACTTTTGTACCTACAGGCAATCTGACAAAAGAGTTTCAGTGATGTGCCACATATATGACAGTGTCCCTGGAAGTCCACTGGGGTTATCACACTGCATTGTTCTAAAGAGACACTGTGCTTGCTCAGAACTCCTAAATCAGAACAATTGTCAAAACAATGATATACATTTTTCTCACATCTTTGCTCTAGTAGAATAATTCATCAATAACCTTGCTTTTGAAATTTAATATTATGAGACATTGGAGCAGACGATAAAACATTGTTTCCTATCTTGAAAGTCTCTTTCTCTGAGCCGACAAAGCCATACTTATAGACAATTCACCAAGACATTCATTGTTTCCTGAGTTTCTGGGTAAAGTATAATACATTAGGTTCAAGAGTAAATGTTGAACAAATCTTTTTAATAGATGTCAGTAATGCACAGTTAAGTATATACAGAAAAAAGTTAAATTCAATGAAAATGTTCTTGAATATTTATAAAAATGTAAATATTTTGTTCTGCAAATTTTGTACAAAAATGATTGAGTCAATGTATCTTTAGTAATAACCATAAATGTTAACAAAGAATATCTCAACCTATGTCACTAAGCTTAATAATTATAAACACTTCTTTTATTTTTAAACTTTTAATTTTTAAATAATTAAAGACTAAAAGGTTGAAAATAGTACCAAAAAATGTCATGCATCTTTGAAGTGATTTAAATAAAAGCCGACAACCTACCTAATTAGAATTCAATATGTAAACTAGAAAATTTGTATTGTAAAGTTCAATTAAGTATACATAGACATTTCTAGGATCTTACCAGCTTTCATACGTACTTATCCGTGTATGTATGCACATAAAAAGCCTGTTGAAATATGAGATTTTTAAGATTCTATAGGTTTAAATGAAATAAATTTTAATCTTGTTTCTCCATTTTAAATTGATTATTTTGTTAATTTTACTTGTAATTTAAATGGAGGGCAGAATGAAGATTACAAGGGACTGGGGTGAGTGGTTATCCATGGATCAGATTGGTGGTGATCATAGTTCACAAGTTTTCATTTAGATTGGTGATTCAGGTTTAACAAATCTGTAGCTTCTAAACATGAACTATTGATTAAAGGTATTATCAGTGGATTTAGTCTTCCCATTTAAAAATATAGGTATTACTTTCATAATTTTAAAAAAATTATAATTTTACTGTGTATTCAATATACACATGTGAGTTTATGTCATTTCAAAATAAAACATACCTACCACTGACAATATGGTTCAGAGTTTAATACCAAGAACTCTGGACTTCTATGCTAGAATATCAAATATCAGATTCCTCATGCAACCTTTCAGTTGTTTGAAACCACATATAACTCCAGTTCTAGAAGACGCTTTAACCTCTTCTTGCTTCTTCCGAAAATAGCACAGATGTGAACATATATACATGTAGACCTCATATATATATATATAAAAACAAAATAAACTATCTTCTTGAAAATGTGAGGGAAAATAAGTATAACAAGAAATAACCACCCTAAAATGTACCTTAGACTCATCTTAAAAATTCTGAATAAATGGTAGTAATTAATAATAATTATCTTATTTTTCATGTTTGTTTTGTGAGAGTTGAGTTATATTTAATGTTTAAATACCCTAAAAACAATTTCATTTTATGAGACAGCTATTTGTGGAACATTAAAAATAAAGCACTAATTTTTTGTTCCCATCAACATTATAGTTACTGATTAAAATTGAAGCAACCCAGCAATAATATAGAGACTAATTATGTGAAAGAAATAGATGCAGACATTACAAATTCAACAAACATTTCATCAGCACTTTCCAGATCTCACCGTTAGAGACTGAATGTTAAATTCTAGCACATTTTAAAGGTTTCATTATAGAAAAATATATTAAGATTAGCTTTTCATATTTGATGGCATGTTGATTTCTTTCTGAAAGTAAAAAGGTTTATGTGGATACTTGAATGTAAATGAACATGACGTATCACATTTCCAATCATGCAATTCTAAAATAAAGATCCAGGTAGTTTATCTCTGTGGATAAAATAATCATATTTTTCTTACAGTGATTACTTTGTTTTGTAACATCAAGGATAAGTATTTTTAACGTTTATTTCTTCATATTATATTATATATACATATGAAAACAGGTATATGAACACACACACTCACATGCACAAAGTGTTCTTTGATGATATTGTCTGCTATTAGCCTTTCCATCCCTATTCTTTTTTTCTGGATCCCTTCCTATTCTGAATAAAGAAATCCCCCCAGCATTCATTTTTTTGTGTGAGTCTCATAATGGGTATTAATGCTGTATTCTATACTACCATGTTTTCTATTTAAACTGTGCAGGTTAATATCATGATCGTATAAATAAACACACTATATTATCTTTTGTTTTAAATTAATATCTCAATAAGATATTTGAACTAATTTCCAATCACAGTAAATTTTCCATAGAATTCATAATTCCATTAATATTATTTTATAACATTTTAAAAGAAATATAAAAAGGTATCTTGGAGGTTGAAATGCTTTATTTATTTTGAAAGAAGAGCATTGCTGTAAGGCTAAAATTTGAGGATCCCTCTGCTCAGTTTACTCACCATGTCTCAGTGGAATTCCTGTTGCCTGAAAGACATAGTACTACTAACTCCAGCCTGAAAACCATCAAGCTCCCCATTATGATGACAATGGACTGAACCTCTGAAACTACCAGCAGGCCCCATCAATTAAATGCTTTCTTGTGATAATGGTTCTCTTGCCAGCAATAGAAAACATAAGCACATACTCCAATTTCTATTCTCAATATATTTTAAACCATTGAGTTCAACTTGTGTGACTCATATACTTTTGTATAGGTAGTCATCCGCCTACAAATAATTGATAAACCAGGGGTTGCAGACCTAGAATAAACTACCTCGTCCTCATGCAGCAGCTATAATGTATCAATATCTCCTCAACTGAAGGCAAATTTTTATACATACATCACATGATGAGATATTTCTGACATGTGCAGAGAAAGTGCACACGTCTCAATTGTTAATTAATATGGGCAAATTCCTGATTATGTTCAGGAAATATGACTTCCTCTTGTTCACCCACAACCACTGTCTAGGGCTATTAGAAGCTTTTAGCCTTCTCTCCCATGATGTTCTAACCTCATTGATTCTCTAGTTTTTATATAGTGACAATGTAAATTATTGGCTTGCCTTTATTTTTCTTGAATTAAGAGTTGCTTTTATTATTTTGGACCTAAAAGGATACCATGGAAATTACAAAAATATTTTATTTTCTCCTATGTATTTATATACATTTGTGCAAAAGAAAATTTTATTATTTAAAATCACATTATAATTAATATTTTCTTGTATCCATTTTGTTTTATATTTTGCATATCTTGTATTTTGATCATATCTGTATTGGAATCTACACTTCTAACTTCTGTTGGACAATCCGCTAGAAACTCTTTTAAATTTAAAATATTCTCTTTTCGTAATTAACCCATCAAGTCCAGTTAATCCTGTTATATGCACATGGGTACAGGAACATCAAAGGAAGAATGACCCTCATGTCTTATTCCCAATTAATAGCAGATATTTTTTGCTGAATTGATCTTGTTCAAGTCTTGTCTAGGCTATCATAGGCATTCTGAGTTCATGAATTAACTGTTTTATGATATCAATAAGACACTATATCCTAGTAATTTTTTCAAAACTCTAATGATTGCAATGATTGCACTCACTCAATTTTTATGCTATTTTTTGAGCCTTGATAGAAGGAGTAAGATATAGTTCTCCCTGCTGGTTCCAAATGATTACAGGATTCTCTGTCTGCACTTCGACTGATTTTGAGTCTCTGTATTAACTGAAGTCCACTGCAAGAAAAAAACAACATTAACAACAAAAATCTTCTGGGTTAAGATGGATCTATAAAAGAATAAGTATTTAGAATCATTATAAAGCAATACTCGTTAAGCAAAATGACAATTAATTCTAACTGAAAATTGATGACAAGTATAGATAACCTAGGCCAGGTTAATAGGACTGAGCAAAGTTCCCTCTTGGGGACTAAGTATTACCTTGAGTCAGGAAGCTATGGTTATTTTTATAACAGTCAGGCCTCTATAACTACAATAACGACAGGTAAGTCACTATGTAATAAACAGTGATATTTTCATCTCAAGAACATAAATAAGTACTATTTGTCTTGCTATATTGGATTATTTTTATTTAATAGCAATATTATTAACATTTTCCATTATATATTTTATTAACATATATTATTGTAGTACTATAAATTCCTGTTTTTTTTCTAAAATGTTTAGTTTTTAAATATATTTCTTTTTCAAAATGAATTGAAGGACTATGAAAAATATTAAACTCCTATGAAAATGTGTTTACTGAAAAATATTTGTGTTTTTCATGATTGTAGAAAAGAGGGAAGAATAAGTAAAAGGTATGGAAAATTAAGAAAAATAATTTTCATTAGAGTTTCTTTAAGGGAAGGGAGGATATCAGCATAGGAACTCAGGAAGAGGGTTGACATATCTCAAAAAGAAATGTTATACTATATTTAAGACTAATAGTGAGAACATAGAGATATATGCATAAACATAGAGAAAAATAATCACTTTGAAAAAGTTTATGCTTAATATCTAAACTTTAAATTCTTGTATAATGTCATACTGAAGATAGAAGTTGTTACGAATTGATTTAACTAAAATAAACTGTAAGAATTATTAAAAATAATATAGACTATGAATCAGGTGATAATATTCAGCTGAATTCGCATCAAATAATATGACCTAATACTGATGTTTATTATGAAGATATTAGTTCAAACATTACTTATCTAATGTTTTGTATAGAACCGGAGTAATTAGAATAAAATTACAAGTATGTAAAATTCAGAGCTATTATTATCAGAAGTATAGCAGTTTTTCTTAGTTTTATTAAAGCATAGATACCATAATTTATAATTATATTTTAAATTTATATTTTTTCATTAAAAAATGTCATCTCCATCTATGTATACCCTTGCTCTCTCTCCTCTCCGCATCACAATCCCTCCCAGCCAGCCATTAGCCTCACTTCTCCACACCCACCCATCCCCTTCCCAAAAAGGGTGAGAAGTCCCAAGATGGGCCAGCACAGACTAGAACATCCACTCCAGGCAAGTCTGATTCACTCATCCCAAAGTCAATGCTGGGCTGGCTGCTCCTCTACAGGGAATGGGCTCCAAGGTGCCAGCCCATGAACATGAACACAGGCTGATCCCACCCCTCGTGGCTCCACACGCTGGTTATGCCAGTCGAAAGCTACCCACCCACGGAGGGCCCATCTCCCCCTCCTAATGGATCTCCAGTTGCAATTCACAATTCTTTTAATAAATATGTTATTTTTAACTATTACGCCATTGTGTTTTGTTTTGTTTTGTTTTCCTACAACAACCATACTATTGGAACTGAATTAAGTAGACTCAGATATTAAAACTGTATTGAATTTCCTAACAATGGAACATAATTATATATTCAACTTCATATAGTTTAATTATTAATTTATTAAAATAACTCTTTTGCATTTTTAATTTTGATCCAAAACATATTTTATGGTTAGGACATAAATACAGGTTAAATTAAATAGTTATAATATATTATCTACAACACTATAAATTCTATATTTGATGAAATGTATAATAAAATTTTTTAATGATAAGTGTAGAAGAGTTTTAAGTGACAATTTACCATTTAATCTGTAACTGACCAATTATAATCACATTTAGTCAATATAGTTGACTTAAGTTATCTTACTTGAGTGTCAATAATTAGAGATTTTATAGTTATATGATTTAGTAAATAAGAATAAACTTAATGTTAGTGATAATTTCAGCACTTAGTTGCTTTGGAGTCACTAAATTCTGAAGTTTATAACTTGGAGCAATAATATGGACTCAGTAAAGAGTGCAGTGATTGGAATAAAGTTCAGTTACCAAAAGAATCTGTGGTAGCTAATAATTTTAGATAAAAATGTATTTGTTTTCATTTAACTTTTAATAATGTCTATAAAATTTTAATTAATTAGAGAAATTAAGATCATACTTAAAGTTAGTTCTACAATTGGTATGATTATCTATATGTTATAGTGTTTTCAAGTTTCAGCCAATAGTCAAAATGAAGTTTGAGATGTAGATAAGTAATCTTGATGTATAAAATAGCTATGTGACATATGTAGAAAAAAATACATGCATAAATTCAGCATAATTTAATATGTAGGTACCGTGTCCTAATTGTTTATAATAAAATACTATGAGTAATAATTTAAAGCTACTTTAAAGCCACATTGTTTTATGAATTTCCATTTGTGATTCAAACAATTCTTTATCTGAAGTAGCTCAGCTATATAACTACTGAATCTGCTATTAGAGTAATTTTATTTGAATTTGTGGTTTTTGTACCATCTGTCTGAAATTGAGTTATCTAAGTTTATTTTACTTTCAGCAAATTAGTGGGATACAAAATTATCATGAAGAAATCAATAGCTTTCCTAGAGACAAATGGCATATATTCTAGAAAGTATTCAGGAAACAATCTCATTCATAGGAGCTTCAAAAAATTGAATAAATGTAACCAAGAGAATGAAAGAGTTGTAAAATTTAGAAGCTGTGACTTAAAAAAAAAGAAATATAAGAACATACCAGATGGAAAAAAACACCCATGGTCATTGATTGGTGTAACTAATATTGTTAAAATGGATGTTGTTCTGAAAGTTGTAATGCAATCCTTCTCAAAATTTGACTACATTTCTTAAAAAAAAAAAAAAACTGTAAATTTATGGAGGTTTATAAAATACGCAAAGTAACCAACACAACATCCAAAAAATTAATTGCTCAGTTCAAAAGAAAATTAAAATTGTGTAATTTGCAGGTGAATAGATGGAGTTAAAAACAATTGCTCAGTGAAATAATCCAGATATAGAAAGACAAAAGTCACACTTTTTTCTCTTAGTTGTTTTTGTTATATTTAAATCTACCAGTGTGTCTAGATCTTTGGAGTGTTGACAGAGGACTTGAAATTTCTAAAGGTCCATGAAGTGAGGGTGGAGTGAGGGGGTGCTTTCTAAGGTAGAGAGTGCAGTGCAAAGTTGTAACCAATTAAAGTAATATATTGGGAAAGGGTTAGATTGTATGAGGAGACTGATGGTAGTGTGAAAAAGAGAATGTGGTGAGAGATAATGAACATTGAAAAATTAACACCAGGTATAGAAACCTACTACTGTATATGCTCCCTAAAATATATAAGTAGAAATATGCATGTACATGTGTAGAATTTAAATGGAATTAACCTATAATGGGTCAACAAAGCTGCAACTAGTCACTACACACTAACCAATAATGAGGCAATTGCAAAGTATTATTTACTTCCTGGAAGTTGTTAGTCTGTAAGTACCTGAAAAATTCTTAAATGTAGCAGCTTATTGCTGACGTTAATATCCAGTACTTGATATAAAAACCCAAATAAGATACCAAATATTAAAGCATAAAACCTACAGAAATCAAGTCAGAACTCATCTAACTTGATGCCTACTGGATGGCTTTCATAGTCCCGGGAGGTGCTATGATATTCATGTTAAAAGAGGATAAGAGTGATAGTTACTTGTACCTATGTGTGAACTATAGAACCTAAAACAATGAGAAACCTGGTGAGGTATGTCCACTGTTGAAATGGTGGTATGAATATCATGAGTTGAATCAACTATCGTATATATTTAATTAAGTGTTGCCTCACAAAATGAAATCCATATATGTCACCATTATTATGACACATAAATGACTGCAAGACAGCTCAGAGGCCACAGGTAAAGATACCTTGCTATATTATTCTAGTAAGTGACCATGAATTTAAACTATTTATGATTAACACTAAGACCCTCAACAGATCAAGGTTTATAGAATAAGACTGGGATTCTCAGCCCTAAATACAACGCATATATTACACTCTGTTTTCCAAAACTTAGATATCTTTGTGGAAGAGGGGTGAAAAGATTCTAAGATTTAAGTGATCTGGATGACTAAAAAAAAAAAAAAAAAAATCATGTTGTCCAAGCCAAGTAGTTGAGATAATATGCTCAAGACTTATGCAAGCCAAACCCACAACACTGTGAAGAGAGTCTGATGTGGAGTCCACCCTCTTTTTTAAAGATGTTGGCAACTGATAAATTCTAGTAAGAAGTGATTCAATCTTCTTTGAGGGTGTCAAGTATGGTAGGCTTAGCTTGTGTCACAAATCCCATAATATAGAGACAGCACTAATTAGAGTTGATGCAATTAAAAGAAAAACAAAAAAAAGTGGGCCCAAATTTGATGGATAGTTAAGGAAGAGTAGGTCTGGAAAGAATTGAGATGGGGGTTAACATTAACAAAACACAATATGTTCAGTTATAAGAGAATCAAAATATGCAATAAAGCGCACAATTACCATATTTACAAAGAAGTAAGCTATCCGTGGCACTTGCCTTTTCATTTACTAGCGTTTGGTGTCTAGTAGCAGCTTTACTGCTCCATTATAGATTAATTTATTTATACTCTCTATATGTGCATGTACATTTATATTTTAATAGGCACATATATATGAGTAGGTAATTATTTGTTTTTATTCTTTATGTATAAGCATGAGATACTACATGTTCAAGTATTCTGCTTTGTACATTTTTATAACTCAGAGAATATTAACAACAAGTATAATTACTGATTGCACCAACCCATAAATTCCATATTATGCATAAATATTTTTATTTTTATGTAATCTGATTGTATCGCTTGTATTTTCCTATAAACAGTATTATGTTATATCTGTTCATGTAATGTCAGGAAAGAACATGATAAAGTAGCATTTTTCTTTTTTATTGAACACAAATTGACTCATATATACTTTTAACATATGCTTAAATTTTTTAAGTAATAAACAATTTGGCATGGATAAAAATTTATAGTACTTGTTTGAGTATTTGGATTTATATCCATGTATAATGGGCAATGCATTAAATTAAGTGGAAGTTTTAGTGTAATTTTAGTTTACATAAATGTAGTAGGTAAAATCTTACTAATTTTTTACATGTGTATGTTTGTGCATATTTTTAAATATTTACATCATGTAAATGAAAAGAGGATCATAAAAGAAAATAAAAGATCTCCAGGACAGAAGATGAAGGAATAGAGAGAAAAAGAATTATTAAATATATTCAACACCAAAGAAAAGAGAGGTATTGTAATGAGAGAGAAAAGAGACCAGCAATTTGTAGTAAAAGGAAGCAGTGTGGATGAGAAAAAGTAATAACCATGTATGCATGAAAATGGCACAATGAAACCCATATGGGCTTATCCTTTTATAAAATGTGTATTGAGTAAGAAGGTCAGACTGATGTCTGTGCAGCTGAAGTGATAGAAATAGATGAAAAGAAGAAAATACCACACAATCTGAAAATCCTGCTTGTCTAGAGTTTTAAACAGAAGCACAAAAGAGAACTTGTGCAGAGCTTCAAAACTACTCCTTTTGGCAAACTCCTTTTCTTTGTTATATAACCCAGTGGTTCTGAGGGAATGAATGTTCACTTTTCTTGGTCATTCTAGCTGATTTGTGGCTGTTGCTATTTTGCTTCATAAGCTAATTAATGCAATAAAGGAAAAATTGCATGATTATCGTGAATATTTATGAACCATTCTCTACCAAGTGAAAGAATTCTGCCTCTTTTTGTTTTTAAACTGTGCTTAATTTCTTTGTTGGTCAACGATCCCTTTGCACAATAAATAAAAGGGTTTCTGGAAAATGGGTCTTCCTAAATATGGCTCAGTATAGAATTGCCATTATCACAAAAATCTCTCCAATATGTTTTCTTAAAATGTTTTGTAAAAATCAAAAGTTGGGTCAGTGTTTAGGCTTAACTATAAAAAGCTCTTGTCGAAACAGTCTGATATCCTAAGTTAATTCTGTAGAACCATCTGGAAGAGAACGGGCTCCTTATTCTTGTCTCCACAAGTGAATTCTAAAATACATGCAAAAACCATACACATTATGATCACAAACACAAATTGAAAAATAAAAAGAGGAAAGCAATATGACAATGGCTGTCTGAAACTAAATATCAGCTTTATTCTCACCTAAGATAATTCAAAATTCATTTTCTTTTAAAAAAATTTAATTTAATTTTTATTTAAAAAGTCATATCCATGCCCCCCCTGCTCCCCCTCTCCTGTCCCCTCCCAATCCTTCAAGTAAGCCTTCAGCCTCACCCCTCACATTCCACACATCCCCTTCCCCTAAAGGGCAAGAAGTCCCAAGGTGGACCAGCCCAGCCCAGCACATCCATTCCAGGCACATCTGATTTATTCATCCCAAAGTCACTGCTGGGCTGAATGTTCCTCTGCAGAGAATGGGCTACAAGGTGCCAACCCATTAATAGGAACACAGTCTGATCCCACCCCTCGTGGTTGCACACACTGCTTATGAAAACCACCCACCCCGAGAAGGCCAAGATCCCCTCCAGATAGATCTCTAGTGGCAATTTCCTATTCAGTGAGCTCCCCAGAACTACAGACAGCTATCACCATAGGAACTTCATCATAATACCTATCCTTCTCCTCATATAGTCTCTCCTCCCCTGCTCTCAGCTGGACCAGAAGCTTTGCCCAGTGCTCAGCCATGGATCACCACCTCCACCTCCATACCCTAATGGATATAGGTTCTGCGATGACATCTAGGATGCTTACTCATTTGATTATACGGGAAGTCCCATTTAGGCACTCCCTCCACCATTGATTAGAGACTTGGCCATAGACACTCTGCAAGCTAGGACATTTGCCTAGCACCCAGTCTCTTTCCAACCCCACATTGCCTACCTGTATTGAGATATCCACCTACTTTTATCTATCTCTTTGCATCTCTCACTCAACAATCTCCTTCTTTCAAAATTTGTTCTCAACTCGTCTTGCTTACAACTCGTTATGACTCCAATTTGCTAAGGTGATCTTTCCCATTTTCTCTCTTCTTAGGGGAGTCTTTGGATGCCTCTCTTAAATTCCTTCTAATCCCAAGATGTTCAGGGGTTGTTTGCAGTTTGGGTATTCTTTGATTTTTGTCTAAAATCCACTTATGAGTGAGGTCTAAGGCCCATGTTTATCTTTCTTGACTTGTGCTACCTCACTCAAGAGGATATTCTCCAAGTCCATACATTTGCCTGAAAATTTTAGAATGTCATTTTTTTTTCTTACTGCTGAGTGGTACTCCATTGTGTAGATGTACTAGAGTTTGATAATTCACTCTTCAGTTGAGTGGCATCTAGGTTTTTTCCAGGTTCTTGCTAGTATGAATAATACTGCTATGAATGTAGTTGAGATAATGTCATTGGGGTATGAATACATATCCTTTGGGTATATGCCCAACAGTGGTACTTCTCGATCCTTAGAAAGATTGATTCCCAGTGTTCTGAGGAATATTCATACTGTATTCCAGAGTGGCTGTACAAGCTTACACTCCCACCAACAATGAAGGACTGTCCCCCTTGTTCCACATCCTGTTCAGCATAGGCTGTCATCTATGTTTTTGAAATTAACAATTCTGATAGGTATAAGGTAGTATCTCAAAGTTATTTTGTTTTGAATTTCTCTGATGACTAAAGATGTTAAACAATTTTTAAGGGCCTTTCAGCCATTTGTAATTCTTATTTTGAAAATTCCCTTTTTAACTCAGAACCCCATTTTTTAATCAGATTATTTAGGTTTTTGGGCTTTAGTGTCTTGTGTTCTCTATATATTTTAGAGTTTAGTCCTCTGTCAGATGTAGGGTTGGTGAAGATCTTTTCCCATTCTGTAAGCTGTTGTTTTATCTTATTGACGGTGTCCTTTGCCTTACAGAACCTTCTCAGTTTCAGGAGGTCCCACTTACTGATTGTTGTTCTTAGTGTCTGTGCTACCGGTATTACATTTAGGAAGTGGTGACCTGTGTCAATGTGTTGGAGGATATTTTCCACTTTCATTTCTATCAAGTTCAGTGTAGCTGGGTTTGTGTTGAGGTCTTTGATCCACTTGGATTTGAGTTTTGTGTAGAGTGATAGGTTTGGGTCTATTTGCATTCTTCTACAACCTACCATTCAGTTATGCCAACACTGTTTGTTGAAGATACTTTCCCTATTGATTATTTTTGGTCTCTTTGTCAAACATCAGGTGTGCATAGGTGTGTGGATTAATGTTTGGGTCTTTGATCCAATTTCACTGATCTACAAGTCTGTTTTTATGTTAGTACCAGGCTGTTATTACTGTAGCTATGTAGGATAGCTTGAAGTCAGTGATGGTGATTCCTCCTGAGGTTCTTTTGTTGAGCAGAACTGTTTTGGCAATCCTGGATTTCATGTTATTCCATATGAAGCTGAGTATTATTGTTTCAAGATCTGTAAAAAAAAAATGTGTTGGGATTTTGATGGGGATTGCAATGAATCTGCAGATTGCTTTTGATAAAATTGTCATTATTACTATGTTGATCCTATCTATCCAAGAGCACGGGAAATCTTTCCAATTTTTATAACCTCTTCAATTTCTTTCTTTAGTGACTTAAAGTTTTTGTAAAATAGGTTTGCTACTTCTTTGGTTAGAGTTACACAAAGATATTTAATGTTATTTGTAGTTATTATAAAGGGTAATGTTTAGCTTATTTCTTTTCCAGCCCTCTTATCTTTAGCATATAGGAGGGATATTGATTTTCATGAATTATACTTGTACCCTGCTACCTTACTGGAGGTGTTTTTCAGCTGTAGGGATTCACTGGAAGAATTCTGGAGGTCACTTTTATATACAATAATGTCATCTGCAAATTGAGAGAGTTTTACTTCTTCCTGTCCAGTATGCATACCCTAATCTCCTTTTGTTCTCTTATTGCTTTAGCTAAAATTTCAAGAACTATATTGAATAGATAAGGAGAGAGAGAACAGCCTTGTCTTGTTCCTGGTTTTAGTGGGATGGCTTTGAGTGTTTCTCCATTTAGTTTGATGTTGTTATATTTAGGTGTTTTCCCTGTATTCCTGATCTCTCCGGGACTGTTATCCTGAAGGAGTGTTGGATTTTGTCAATGGCTTTTTAGCATCTAATCAGATGATCATGTGGTTTTATTCTTTCAGTTTGCTTATATGATGGATGACATTCACAGTTTTTCATATGTTGAACCATCCCTGCATCTCTGGGATGAAGCCTACCTTGATCTTGGTGGATTTTGTGTGTGTGTGTGTGTGTGTGTGTGTGTGTGTGTGTGTGTGTGTGTGTGTGTGTGTGTGTGTGTGTGTGTGTGATATGTTGATGGATTAGGTTTGCCAGAATTTTACTGAGTATTTTTGTGTCAATGTTTATGAGGGAGATTGGTCTGTAATTCTCTTTCTTTGTTGCATCTTTGAGTGGCTTAGAAATCAAGGTGATTGTGACCTCATAAAAAGAGTACAGCAATGTCCCTTCAGTTTCTAATTTATGGATCAGTTTGGGGAGTATTTGTATTAGTTCTTCTTTGACTGTATGATAGAATATGTATTGAATCAGTTTGGTCCTGGGCTTTTTTACTTAGGACACTTTCAATAACAATTTCAATTTCCTTAGGGCTTATTGGTATGTTTGGGTCTTTAATCTGATCTTGATTTAATTTTGGTAAGTGATATCATCCAGAAAGCTGTCCATTTCTTTAAGATTTTCCATTTTAGTGGAACATATATTTTCAAAATATGACCTGATAATTCTGTGGATTTCTTGGGTGTCTGTTGTTATCTCCCCATTTTCATTTCTGATTTTGTTAATTTGGATATTCTCTCTCTGCTTCTTGGTTAGTTTGGATAAGGGTTTATCTATCTTGTTGACTTTCTCAAAGAACCACCTCTTTCAACAAGCCTAAAATCAGATAAGTTGGTTTTCTGCATAATGTAATCAGTAAATTTTAATACCATTTAACAAGCTATTTGTAACAATCCTGTAAGAAGTTATAGTTATGATCAATCGGTTAGAAAATAATAATCTAATATAATCTGAGTAACTCAAGCATGATGAAACAAGATATATGTCTATAATATATGTTATCAATATTTCATGTAATAAACTAAAATAACAAATAACCCCATATATACTTTCATTGTTCACTCAACACAGTTTTCTGACAGAAAAAAGTAATATATTAATCTGAGTCTGATATATTTTACGTATATCCCTGGTACTATTTGTCTAAATCCTCATCAAACCATTACGGTGTTGTAATAAGATATAATTTTCTCTAATATTTTAATGTAGGAAGAAACTATTTCTAATTAAGTTACTCTCAACTATGTAATATCATAGCACATTGAGTTACAAAATTCCTTCAATTATTGCATTAGGCTACTTCACCATAGTCCATATCTTAGGTTCTCCTATTTATGCCATGATGTTTTGAGTGGTGAGAATTTTTCTTCTATAACTCTGTAATTTTAATTACATATTACTTATCAGGATAAATTATCCTCTGACTGTGAGAATTTCATGGTTTCATTAGTCATATACAAAAATTTTGTATTTGGACTCATTTTTAATATGTGTATATCTACCCAACTAAAATTTAAAAATTTAATCAAATCATATACACATAGGTACATAGTAAAATTACTTATAATGAAAATGTTTGGATATAGTGTGAATGCTTATCAATAAAGAAAAGCCAAAGTAAGATATATAAAATTAATTGAATATTATTGTAACACACAAAGGTATAAATTGCTTCTGATTCATTTTATAACCTAATTGTTGACAAATAAAACACATTGTACATGCTGTAATATAGGTATGTTAAAATTTGACATGCTGCAATATAAGTGATAGAACATACATGTCCTAATGTGAATGAAATTCAAAAACATTTTTAAAGTCATTTTTAATATCATATTTACCATATCCTATTCCTATAAAATGCCAAGATAATGTAAGATTATGAATATAGGAGCAAAATATCAGTCAAAAAGTATTAGAAGGATGCACATTTATAAATTATAGCATAAGGGTATCAGGTTTACTTTAAGACTGATTAAATATTGCCAGATTTCAATAAGTTATATAATTTATGAATAAATTTTAAAATACATATTTGTATTTTATAAAGATTATGAATATAAAATGATGAAGTTTTTAATTAATAATTTAGTATTTATCAATGAATATTTTACATTGTATACATCAATATATTAATCAATATTTATAAATATTAAGTAATATATGTTATAGATTATAGTATTAACATGCAAAGTATATTTTGTTCCTTGAGCCAAATATTTTCTAACTTTTCTAATATGAATAACCTTTTATTTATTTTGCAAGTCTGTGCAATTCCAATGACTTGAAGCACTAATACTTTTAGTGTATTGGACTACTGAATATTTAATATAACAAAAATCACCAAATTTCTACTATATATTCAGAATAATATATTATGGAATAAAAAATATATCTAAGTTCTTTGAAATTTGAATCAAAATATTCCAGAATGCATAGGTAGTATAATGCCTTACAGTTTGTACATTACTAGAAAACAGTACAGAAATTTGTGTGGCAAAATTAGAATCGTGAAGATATCTGAATATGTACAGTGATACTAACTAAAAATAAATATACAGTCATAGATTAGAACAAAATAATTTTTGTTTTTTAATGAACAGTAATTATTGAGTTTATATTACCAGTATGTATATAGACTCATATACAGATTATTTACCTTGTAAAATGTACTATATGAGGAACTAAGACCAGAAATAAGCCATTCATAATTGAAATAAACTTAAATGTCAAGAAGAATATCAGTTATTGCAAAAATTGACAGCAATAATAAATTTTTATTCTAAGTACTCTACACAATGATACTTGAAAATGGAAAATATTTATAGGAATGTACATTGTAATGAGAAAATTGTTTTCAGTAAATTCTGAGAACTTTAGGCAAGAGGTCACTGTGCACTCACACAAGGCCCGTAATAGTAATGTTTCTTCCAAAACGCATTTTTTCCTATTCAGAGCAGCAGTACACAAAAAATAAAACATTCATAGTAAGTATTTGATTCATGGGTGTTTGCTTGTTGATTTATTCCCCAAATCTTAATTGCTTCTCTGTAAACTATTCTGGGAGACTTAAACAATTTCAGATACACTAGAGTCAGTTGTCAATCATTTTTAATATTAATTATATTATAAATGACTTTTTAAAATATTTAATTCTCATGAAAACTTTTTACATTTTTCTGAATTATTTGGGTTATTGAAAAACACAGAAACATGCAACTATAGTCAAAATAGTTACTATTACATACTGTGTCTGCCTTACTAGGAAAACCTATTAGGAATCTTTGTTTCTTTTACATTTTAAAAATTGTTTTTATTTAAGAAGTGCTTTATTTCATTACACATATCATCTATTTTTCTCCCTCCTTTCCTTTTTCTCACTTACTTCCACACCCTGTCAACCCTCAATGTGTTTAGGCCTTTCTTGAGTAGTCATCACATACTTGCATAACAAGATGAGGCAAGATCAAGCTCCTCCATGAGTCAAGGCTGATGGTATTCCATTATAAGGAGTGGTTTCAAAAAGTTCCAGTTCATGTTCCCAGGATAATACCTCCTCCAGTTTCCAGGGGATCCACCAGAAGATCCATCTGCACAATTGTCACCCTCATTTAAAGGGCCTAATTTGGTCCCAAGTAGGCTCCCCAAAAATGTCAGTCTAAATTCTGCGAGCTCCCATCTGGACCATCTGTTTCTGAGGTTATCTCTATCATGTTCTTGCCCCCCCCCCTTCTTCTCTAGTCCAATCTCTCTCCAACTGAATTAAGGAAAGATTAAGTTATATTTTATTATATTAACATTAACAAAAGTTCAATTGCAAGCCATTAGTCAGCTGCTGAAGGGTCTTTGCCATGGAGTTGTAACATTAGAGATGGAGGCACTAACACTACATTCAGCATTGAAAAGAAATAATATTGAGGACAGAAAAAGTTGTAAAAATACATGTAATTTCTTGGTGGATGGAAAGGAAAAAGAGACATATGTAATTAAGTTAATTATTATCTCCCAAAATAAAGAAAATAATAAAAAAATTTCCATAATATTTTCAGGCCACAATCTATGTTGAATTTCTGAAATTCAAAATATATTAAAGAAATGGTTCTAAGCTTTCTCTAATCTTAATGCATATGCCATAGATGCACAACAACAAACACACCAACACACACACACACACACACACACACACACACACACACACACACATGTTTAATAAAAGCAGTCTGGAATATCAGAGGTCAGGATCACCCATAGTCAAGCTATGATGCTCAGGCAGTGGTGACCCACATCTTAAATTCCATCATTAGGGTGACAGATACATCTGGATCTTTATAAATTCAAGACATAAGAGACAGGCAATGGTATCTTACTCCTTTAATCTTAACTCAAGGAGTATTATACAAAATTGAACCAGGAAGTAAATTAGCTCGGTGGAAAAAGAAATGTAAAGACAGAGAAGGTAAATATTCAGCCATTCAGTAGAAAAGACCAGTCAGGTTGAGGACCTGTGAAGATAATACTTTATTTGTCTAAGAAATTGGTTGGGTGAGAATTGACTGTGCTCTGCTTTTTCACTCTGATATTTAAGCTTTTTCTGAATATCTTGTTCTGGGTTTTCATTATATACATCTAGAATTTGTACAGTGTAACCACACACACACACCCACATCCACACACACAGATACACTCCAGTACATACACATACTCAACTCATAAATACACGCAGAATAACAGTAATAATGAAGAAAGATTAAAATAAAGAGATATTAAGGAATGAAAATAAACAAAAGGATAATAGGAGGTATGGGTAGCAGATTCAGTAGTTATTGTATTGTATGGGAAGAGGCCAAGATGGTAAATAAATTAATGACCTAAGATTCCCTGGACATTGGGACTTACTTTAAACACATTAATCTATTAATGATCATTTAAGTGTCAGAGCTTGTGCCCACTATCTAAAGTAACATACTAGAAAAATTATCTTTTTTGAAGAGCAATCTATAATGAAACATTCTAATAATAAGAATATGGAACATCTAAAGGAATAACTTATGCCCTCAGAGGTTAGAGAGAATGCAAACCTTTGTTTGTTGTTTCTTTGCTCTCATATCATGTGCCAATCAATTTACTTGAGACACTAAATTGATATGTCTAATAAACAGAGAATCAGAGTTTGTAATTTTCTATTGAAAATTAGAGTGTAATTTCTTGAAGTGTTTAAACAGAAATAAATTTCAAATCATGTGCATTTTCATCGGTTCCTGAAATATCTGTTAGTACTTGTGGATGAAGTGGTTACTTTAACTTATCACATGGAAGCTATCTATATACAGATGACAGCTTATAATCATAAATCACATCTCTGAAATACTAGTGGTCATTTTTGGGTGACTTCATCCAAGAGGCCATACTATTTTTAATTCTCTTTAGAAGATTGCCATTATCATAACAAGGGCATGATAACTAAAAGCAAATTGGATGATTCCTGACATATTTGTATAAATATATGTTCTTCCAAATTTCACATAAAATAAAATAAACCACATATCTTGAGTGCTTAGTGATTTGCCAATGTCTGTCAAGTATTTTATTATATGAAATTATTTCTGTATAAATTAAAACAGGGAAGACAAATGTATTTAATTTCAACATGTCTGGGTTGTGCTTTTGGTTTTGTTTTGAGATAGGCTTAGTCTAAGTTTTCATACAAATTATGTCCTATTTATAAAAGTTGGCTTCAAATGGATATTTTATTACATATTTTTATTTATTATTTTTAAGGCAAAACTATGAATAATTCTATAATTTTTTATGTGCATAAAATATTCTTTCTTCTCTTATCCCTAACTCCAGTTATAGTCACTGTAGATTTTTTTTTGTGGTTTTAATAATCTATCTGGTTCTATCTGTGCTTCTCATATCCTCATGGGGAAGAACTCATACACTGAGTCATCACACCTGAGGTTAGACCGTGGAGGACAACAAACTCTCTCTCCTCTGGAAGAAACCAACCAACAATAGTTCCTAAGTTAGTGTTACTAGACTCTCTATCCTTATCCCATTCTTTCATATGAATAGCCTCTTTGTCAATAATTTTTATTGCATGCATATATGTATGTATACAAACCTATTAGTAAATACATATATTCCATAAATATGAACTTTTGAATCCATATAATGTAAATTTAGGTATCTTTTCAGGGATGAGCTTTTGGCAATAGACAACTGGTTGTTGTGCCCAAGTAAAATCAGAAGCTACACTTTTCTAATGTAATTTCACTAGTCTGAAATTAATGTTAGATCAATCTACATTTGTGAATCAAATATACAGTTTAATTTGTATTGTGTTCTGGTTGATTACTGAAACTGGATTGAGTACCAACTAAATTTCTGCATGGTCATTGACATAAGTAATTTGTATCTTAAAAAATATGTCCTTATAATCACATTAAAAATAATAACAAATATCTTAGGAATTAAAGTGTGATATTTTTTGAGAGAGGGTCTGTGAGATCCTTTGTCCAAATATTTGAAAAGATGCAACCCACATCTAACATCAAAAAATTTACTTTGTGGTAGATTATAACTAGTTGATACAGTAGTCTTTTATATAGGATACCTAAAAACCTGTGCAATTTACAACAGTTTATAACCACCATACCTATACTGAAAAACATATTTAAAGGTAAATAAGAAGATAAAGATGATTTCACACGCAAGAGGAAAAGAGATTGTAAAATTTCTGAGAAAAAATGCACATGAATAAATGAGACATATTGTGTAATCTCTTATGTCCAACATGGCAAAATAAACAGCAAATAAGAGTAAAGTAGAAAGAAGAATCAATAATTTAAATAGAACACCAACAAAATATAAGGAATTAGCAAATTTCTTTCTTAAACATGTAAATGTTCATAATACAATAATAGGTAATTATGGAATAGCTGAGTGTATAGAAATATAAGACACAACTTTGTTTTTTATAAAGAAGAACCCTGTTCTCAATCACTCACCACCTGGCAAGCAATTGGAGCTCTAAAACACACAGCTGAAATATCTTGGAATATTACAATACTTAATACCATAGACTTCAAGATAAAATGAGAAGAGTAAAGTTCATGTTAAAGTTATCACAATTAAAAATGAATATACATTGAACACTAAAGTTCTCAAATTCATAAGTAATACTTCTAGCCATGATGTTTAAAAAACATAATATAAAAGACATTTTGATGGCATATTTTGTTAATTCCATACCCAAATATTTTATACAAACCAAAACTCATTAAAGAAAATTCAACTAAACCTTACAATAATTATAATGTATTTAACAAATATTTATGAAATATGCAGTCCAAAAGACATGGACAACACATTTTCCTCAGTAGGTCCAAGAAAAATCTGGAAACTAGACTGCATTCACAACCCAGATTAGTCACACATGCATGATTACTCTTCCTACCCCAGTCTAACTCTAAAAGCACTTTCACAGAAAGGAAGGCTTGTCTCTTAAACCCAAACAAGGTGCATTTATTTATCTTTTCCCAATCACTACATATACAGCTGCCAACTAATAGTTAATCAAACACAGAAAGAGTAGGGCTGAGTAAAAATATGTATAGATGCATTTAGTTAATCTTTATTGAAAAGGTTAATAAAGCACCACTTCTATGTTTAATTGTAACAGTTGGCTTCAAAAATGTAATCTTGGCTTTCAAAATATTCCATTTATTTATTTATTTATTTATTTATCTGATTTCACTCTAGATGTATACCTACTTAAACTGCCAGACTCCATGTGACTACTGGAAAACATGGTTAATTAGAATAAAATTCTTAATGCTCTGCACTTTTCTGTACTCTTAAAAAGTTCCACCACTAAGAAATACTTGGGTGCTTGCTTCAGTAGTGCATACACTAAAATTAGAATGAAATTGATAAGATAAGAATGTCTTCTGATCAAGGATGGAATGCATATTTGTGAAGCATTCTATATTTTTTGACACAATATATTTCAAAACAAAATTAGTAAAAAGAGTTTAGGGAGGCCATTATATGTTCTGGTCTCAGTTTTGAATGTTTGTGTCTAAAATACAAAGGCAACCGCAGATATAGAAGGGAATCAACTGAAGCTTAAATCACACATCAAACTCCACCCATTAATAGTGGGAGGGTATAACACACACATTGAGTAACATAATACTCAAAATTTAGCTAGATCAAAAAGACAATAAAAGATCAAGGGGATGAAAACTGAAAAGGAAAAGTCAAAATTTTGTTAATTTTTTTCAAATGATAAAATAGTATACATAAGTGACTTTGAAAATTTTACCAGAAACAAAATATGGCAGATAAAGATCTTCAGCAACGTAGCAGGATACAAGAATAACTAAAATAATCAATAGCTCTTGTGTAATGAGGTTTCATGGTCCCGGGTGGCCAGAAGTCCATACCCAAGACCTGCAGTCAGACCCAGACCCCTTAGGCGCCACCGCTTCTTAGGCCCCAGAAATGACTCAGATGCGTATATTAACTTCATTCTGTTTGGCCTATGGCTCAGGCACATTGCTAGCTAGCTTTTACATTTTAACCCAATCCATTCTCATTAATCTGTCTGCCATGTGGCCCGTGGCTCACCTGTGCTCCTTACATGTTGTTCCTTTGGGCTTCTGGCTTGGTCCCTCTGACTTCGCCCTGTTCTCCTAACTATGCTCTTATTTCTCCTCCTTCTTTTTCTATGGTGCCTGTCATGGGCCAAAACAGTTCCTTTATTTAAAGATTGCTATTCATAGCATACAGAAAGACATTCCCACATCAAGCTCTCCTACATACTTATAGTAAATGGACTGAAAAAATCAGAGAAACATCAATAAAATAGTCAAAAATAACTTAAAATATCTTGGGGTAACTCTAACCAAAGAAGTAAAAGACCTGACCAACAAGAATTTTAAGTCATTGGAGAAAGAAATGAAGAAGATATCAGAAAATGGAAAGATCTGCCTTTCTCATAGATGGATAGTAAAAATGGTAATCTCATCAAAAGCAATTTACAGATTCAATATAAGCCTCATCAAAACCCCAACAGAATTCTTCACAGACCTCCAAATAATAATATTTCACTTCATAATAGAAAACAATAAACTTAGAATTGCCAAAACAATACCATATAATAAAGGAAAAATTTGGAGACATTACTATTCCTGACTACAAGCTCTACTATATAGAACTATAGTAATAAAAACAGCTTGGATTTGGCATAAAAGAGCAGACATTTAGATGAGTGGAATATAATAGAAAATTCTGACATTAATCCACACAACTATGGATATCTAATTTTTGCCAAAGAGGAAAAAAATATACAATGAAACAAAAAGCATCTTCACCTAATACTGCTGGTAACTGGATGGTGGTATATGGAAGAATGCAATTAGATCCATATCTATCAGCCTGCATAATCTCAAGTCCCTGTGCATCAAATACTTCAAGTGGGAAATAGCCTCTAACACATTATCATAGAAGACCACTTTCTAAATATAACACTAGTAACTCAGATCTTGGGAACAACAATTAACAAATGGGACCTCCTGAAATTGAGAAGTTCCTATAAAGTAAAAGACACAGTCAATAATACAAAGTACCAGCCTACAGAATGTGAAAATAACTTTGCCAACCCTATTTATAATAGATGTCTGATCTCTAAAATATATAAAGAACTCAAGAAACTACACATCAAAATATAAAATAATACAATTTAAAAAGAAAACGTACTACAGAGCTAAACAAAGAATACCCAACAGAAGAATTTCTAATGGCTGAAACGCTCAGCATTCTTAGACATCAGGTAAATGCAAATAAAAACTATACTGAGATACAATCTTACACCTGTCAGAAGGGCTAAGATCAAAAACACTGATACAGCCTGTGATGGAGGAGATGTAGAGTAAAAGAAACAGTCTCCCATTGATGGTGGGAATGTAAACTTGTCAGCCACTTTGGAAATCCGTATAAAAGCTGAATAATGAAAAATGATATTGACCAACTTTTAATATTATTCTTTCATATATATTGCTTGTCCATCAAATGTGAAATCAGACCTTTTACCTACTTGGAAATATGTTATTCTCGATGCTGGCTTTTAGTGGTTTTACTTATATTCAGGATTTTCTTACATTTCTTATATTTAAGATAAAACACTTTTATATTAATACAATGTTCTGTACTATGGGAAATCTAATTTATTTTCTGAATGAAATAGCTCAGTTGGAAAGCAAATAAAAGAGTTACAGTACAGAAACAAAATATGAGATTTTCTTGCACAATTACTTGTTGTAAATAAAGAGTTTATAGTGTTTTCTTAAAACTCTTTTGCTCTGGGGAAATAATATGTAGAAAACAGACTAAAAGATATTGTGTAGGTTAAGTGGTTATATAGAAAGTTGTTATGGCAAAAAAGACTTATGTACTGAATTTGATTTAGTGTTCAGTAGGGAGCCACTGTGGATTTTCTTGTTAAAAGCCATCTAAGTACTCCATGCGGACTAAAAGACTAACTCTTTATTTAGGAAGGCACTAATGTGTTGGAGAGAAATATTTGCATAATTTGTAAACTGGTTGTCAAAAATGAATACAATAAAGCAGTACATATTATAGTTAACGTGTTGACTCTTACAATACTCCCAGCATTTGACTACAGAGGCTGGGCATGCCTAGATCATCTAGTGATTTATAAAGTATAATTAACTAGAGATTTATCATTAAATTATTATAGATGTAATAATGAAATAAATCAACAAAATTTTTAGTTATTTAATAATTTCTATTAAATATTCAAAACAATTGTGTGAATAACAAATAGTTATAACTTGTGATTATGTTCTTTACAAACAAACTTTACCTCCTTAAATTTCAATCTCAGCTCTGTAATCAAACTGGTGATATTTTCTTATTGTACTATAATCTTCATGAAACATTTGAGATTTTAAGATTGGTATATATCCAGTCCTTATTTTCTCATCTGAGTTGCCAAGAAAGGATGTCAATTACTTATAAACATCATGGTCAGTTTTTAGTGTGACCATCTGTTCACTTATGGTTTGAATTTGATGGAAAGCTGATTTCCCACAGGTAGTAAACAGCTGTCAGATGGCAAAATGCTTGTGACCTCTGTGACCTGTATTTAATATAAACGATATATGTAATAATAAATATTGCTATACTTTCACTTATATATTTATACATTCTATTTCAAAATGAATTGTGATGACTGTAGGCTACTGAGTTGACAGTGTGTTTTTTCTATTCTAAGTTAGTTAAACACCAACTGAAATTCACAATTATTTCTTCATAATCTCTATCCCCTTAATTTTAATACATGCTATAACTATAATTTCAGAGTTGCACATTTTATTTCTTAACAAATAAAATTTATTCAGCAACTCCAGTATGAATTTTGAGATAAGCATATGTTTAAATCATTTGCATTAATGTATGAATCTCCTAAACAAACAAATAAAAAGAAGCAGTACTGTATTTTGACTTAGGGTTTGAGATATTTCAGTCTCTGATCATCTGGCCTTAGGCACTTACAGTGTGGGCATCTAACACTCTTGGTTTTTTACCTGAGTTCATACTGGGGCAGAAAGCAGTGATGGACAATATACTCAAAAATAAGGCTCCTGTGCCCTCTTATTTCTTTTGATGTCCTCATTTCCTAAATTTTTTACAAACTCCTCCAACCTCACTGGAGGTGAACATTGAGAATGTCTGCCATTGTGGATGTTTCATATTTAACCTGTATGTTCACTCTCTTCCTTCATCAATGTCTAAGCACTGATACTGTAAAAATATTATAGGAAAATGAGTATTTACTATTTTGAAAGCATGTATAAAACATCCAGTATAAGAAACTCCAGGGAAAATGGAAGTGACATTATTTTGCTCATTTTTTTTTTATTAAAAAGAATGAGGTTATGGAGAAATTATAAAACTTAACTTAAATCACTAATTACCTAAGCAATTGTTAGAGTTAGCTGAGTTTTTTCTCTAATCAAAATACAAATTTAAATCATCATAAATGGAATATTAAGTTAAGTGCTATTTTCTGTTGCCAAAGCAGTTCCATACCATCTTGCTGTGGTGTTTGGTTTTTGCAGTAGTCAATTTTGGTTTAGTGACTTCTCATCTGATGCCCTGATCTGATCAAGCCCTGAACTCAAAGTATAAAATTATTAGAAAATAAGTATAATATTTCTACTTCAATGGTTCTTTCCTTTCATTCATAGGTAAAAAGCATAAAAACTGAAAAAATAATTACTTAAAAGCATATACATACTTTATTTAATATGTACAGGATGTTTCTATGAATATAAATCATATTTTGTACTAATAATTTTCTTAACTAACAGAAAATCCAAGTCAAATCTCAGAAACACATTGTTTATCCTCTATTAGCCTAAATAAAGAAAAACCTTCTGAATTAATATTGACCAATCAATATAACATGATTTATCCAACTAAAATGAGGTGCATTATTGATGTTGTCACTAAATCCCCATAATCATTTCTTTCACATGTGAGTTCTCAGTCACCAATCACAATATATAATTTACATAATCTAATAACATATTTTATGCTCAAGTATATTTATCTTCTAAATTATATTTATCTTCTACTCAACTATAATAGTAAAGTACCAGAAATAGTTATCTCAGATACCTGAACTATATTTAGAAATAATTATTAATTACATGGCTTTTAAACAGATCAAATAAGAATTACTGATGGCCTGAAATTCTTAAGATACAAAGAAAGTATAACTTTAGGCAAAATTTCCAAGCTGATTGATGTCTTGAAAATCAATTCTAAAATGGATGAGCTTGAGATAATAGTAAGAGAATAAATTTATCCATGAGCTCAGGAATAAAGGAAGTCTACAGTTAGGCATTATGGACAAGTAATAATTATGTATGTAAATAACAAAAACATTTTAGAAGCTTCTTATTAGCAATATCTATTTAAATAAAACCTAAATAACATAACATTGTGTTATAAATATTGCATGGTAGAAGAACAAGATTATGAGAGAGGTAATTAATCAATATTCAATTGTATGTTATAAATTTAGGAGTTCTAATTAAAAATAATGTCAAACTTATGGGATAACCTTTATAATCATAAGAATAGATATCATATTATAGGAAATTACAATGTTCGCATTATTTACATCTGTGATTGAATGAGGCACATGATTAAAATTTTGAAGACAGTGGGATTTATTTTAAGACCTATTAGAAATCATAGAGTGCCCCAAATTTTAGAATATATAAACAGATGTTGACTTTCCTCTGTTTGATTTTTTCCAATGGCCACCAGCAGGAATCGCAGAGGCCCACTCCATGGCAGTGAGACACAAAAAGTACTTTAGACAAAACAACCTGACCCTTAAAGAAGAGTAAAGATGGAAGGTAAAGATTTTTGAGTAAAAGAGAGGGATCTCTTTACATGGGATTTTTTTTCAAGTCTCCTCAGAAGGAAAATTCAGTGAGAAGGTCCTAGAACTAGTAATGAGGCTATTCTTTGTTATAAGGACCTCAGTTCTTCACTATACCTCCTACAAAAAAATTTTAGTAGTTCACTGTTTTTATAAGTATGGTGCTTTCCCCTAGTAACAGAGCCTCATAATTCCTTTGTCAAACCTGTAATATTTCAATCAAAGTTTTTCAGAGAGCAAAAATAGACCCTTTACTAGTGATATAATAAAAATTCATGGGTCTGAAAATGTCTTTATTTCTTCCTGGTTTTAAATGATATTTCATTGATGTGGGAATGCATTTATGTATGCTGTGAATCTCAATCCAAGAAACCCCCACTACTACAGTTGGCAACTTCATTACTTATATATGCCATTCTCTCTAGTCTCTGTTATGATATAGCTCACAATAACTCTATTGTTTAGTCGGGATGGGGTTTGTAAAGCATACTGGTGTTGACACTTCTATCTGAACAGCACATAACTGTCTGTATGTGAGGTTGAGATATTTTGAAGAGTGAAGTAGTAATATTCTAGCTGCTACCTATTAGAATAATTGAAATCATTTGTAAAATGGCAAATACTATTTTGTGAAAAACAAGTTCTGGAGAAATATAACTGCTTCATAGCTCAGTGTTTCCACTATCAACCCAACACTTTTATTCTAAGAACTAGTAATACATATCCCATTACCGATGAAGACTTTTCTGTTGCTGCTGGTGACATGCCCTGCTACATATTGTTTGGAGCACTTAGAACACTGCTCCTTTTTTGTTTGAATTTGCTAAATCACTTGTCTTTACATACCCTTCTTCCATTCAAAGACTGATAATCATTCTTCCAAATACTTCAGAAATATTTGCCTCACCTTTTTCAGCTCCCTTTTATAATTTTCCTTTTGTGGTATAATTTTGTGCTTTGTAACATACAAAATTCCCAATCTTGTTTTATCTACTCAACTCAGGATCCACTGTCTCTCCTCTCCTGTAGATAGCCTAGAAAGTTTTCCTTGATCTATAAATTTTCTTTTACCTAAAAATTACCAGGTCAGTCCAAAAATTTTTTTATCTCACTTAGGAACAAGTGTCTTTTAGTGCATTATTTATAGTGTTTTATTATGTCTTCATTTTATTTCATCATAAGCAGTGAGTCTTGTCCCTTAAATGGAGATAATCCAATTTAATTTATTTTGAATCAAGAAAATCTAATTCATTTTATCAATAAAAAATTATCTTACATGGGAATAAAATTAGTAAACATTCATGTACAATTTATAATATGTTGCAACAGGAAATGAAAACACTAACTTTCCTAATTATGTTTATGATTTCAAGTGAAACATGACTTGAGCTCAATAAACACCAACATTCAATTTTAGATACAACAGTGCTTTCATTGATTGCATATATCTGTCTGTTGTGTGTCACATTTTAAGTAAAGAAATAGAAAGTATATATGACAATAATAAAAGTTTACTCTGTATTTTATTATTATTCAAACTAATTTGACAAACTACAGTATACATTAGATTTTAGTTCATAATATTGATGCCTTAATAAAAATAAGATATTAAAATATACTGTCCTGTTTTTCCATAACACACTGTGAAATGTCTCTGAAAGTGTTACTGAATGTGTCAGCATATCTTGCCAAGCCAAGAAAATCCAGGCTGAGGAAGCTGGAAGACAGCTAAGTAAGATCTGACTGTCCCTGAATCTCATTTATTCGTGAGACAGCTATTTATCCAATTCTTTGAAAGTAATAATTTATTTATCTAAGATTAAAAAAGAAAACAGTAAAAATAAGAATCCTGATTTCCAAACAAGAACATTGTATGTTTAAGCCTGCTAAAATAGTTATTTTAGAAATCTTAACATCAAAGGTATTTTTACATTTAAATCAGTGTACCTGAATACTTATTTTTCTTAGCTTCAAAGCAAATATCATACTAAATTACACTTAAATTTAGACTTCAAATTTGTGTAACACAAATAATTACATTCAGATTTGCACAAGTAAATGTATTACTTTACATTGTTCCAGATGAAATTATGGTGAGTAATTTTGAAGGATAAATAAAAAAAAATATTCCTCTAATACATTTCTTGCTTTTATTTTTATTTCCTGTTCTCTGAGAGCATCTAAAAATATATAGACAGTAGTGGAACAGCATGAGGAATCTATAAACACACTTGTGTACATAATTATCTTGGCTCCTTGCCCACTCTTACCTATGCCTTTAAGAGATTGAGTTAAAAATAATATGGTTAATTGTCCCATGGCAGTTAATTCTATCTTATTTTTGAAAAATTTGTGTGCTTGATTGGGAACTAAATGTTACTCTTTTTATAATCGCCACAGAGATTGTTCCTACCTTCCATTTAATCATCTCCAATGTTAAAACATTTCATTCCACTTAAAAGGGCACATTCAAATTTTCTGTTAAATGACTTGAAATAAGTTTATTCATTACTTAATTTTTCTGTATAACTGTTTTCTTTATTAACTTAATATTTTCTACAATTTTTTTTTCTGGATAGACAGCTATTATCTTATAGTCTTCATTATATCCATTACTTGAAAATTAGTTGAACATACAAATAGTTTATTATATCTAATGTATATTTAATATTTAATACATAATTATCATTATTAATATAATATCTTTATTTTTGTGTATATTTGTGGTGTGTATGTGTGTGATATGCATATGATTAAAGTGTTGTGAATGCCAGGACTGGGAGTTGAATCATTTGGAACTCGAGTTGCAGACATTTGTGAACAATACCTACCCTTAAATACTGAACCGTGTCTCTATTTCTATCATTTAGTGTTCACAATATATTTTCATAATTTCTATCACCATGCCTGCATGATTGAATTTTTTGCCACTCAGATTCTATTCTATTATTTTTCTGAAAAAGACTATAAACAGTTATGATTAAACATTCATCTTCTTTCATAATACCAAAACAATTCTTTTAATATATGTCAAATTTTAAATTTATAATGATATTTATGTACATTCTGTTAATTCATGTAGCATTTAAGTTTTTTGTATTTTGTGAAAGTTTCACTAATACATAAGTTTATCACAGTTTTAATACTTATCTGAGTTACCTTAATATATGCACACAAGCTATTATATTCTCAAAATGAAAACATATTGAAATTATTATAGAAACATATTGAAATATAGAACAAATGGATTTTGTCAAAGAAATTCTCAGAATATACTAGTATGTAGATACTACTGTAAGCAAAGAGCCTACTCATTTAATATGTGTTTCAGATTAGAACTTAGACATAAAAATTTACAATTTAAGTAAGTACTTACAGGGCTATTATTCATTCTGATGACTTAGTATTGCATAATTTACCTGTGTTCTTCAGGCTGTATTATAACAAATATATAACCGCATGATTTGAAGAGAACTTTTCCTTATGATAAATCATTTTCAAAGGATAAAGTACTTATTTTAATTCATATAGCAATGACATCTTCAGGAGCTCCAAACCTTATGAAATGAAGTATGTATATGCATATCTTTCACTAAATAATTCAGTCCAAACAGTTCCTTCTAAGCAATGTTTATTTATGTATGTACACATTTTTTATTTTACTGTACACAAGACTCATTCTTCTTCCCAACTCAGTATTTGTTCTTTCAGTTTGGAATTGGGGGAAACACCATGCTGTTACTCACTTGATGAAATATTTTTTTCACTTACGTGAGATGGAGTCAAGTTTGTTCCATGAATGTATGCTGGTCCACATGACTAGTGGATGCTTTTTCTTGCCAGCAAGATGTGCTGTAATAATCTGGAATAATGGTGGCAGAGAACTTGTGGGAGTGGAAAACCTCTGATTCAACTTGAAGACATAGCACTGAGAGAGAGCCTGTATGTGACACTGCTTAGATGTTCAGGAACCAGAGAGTGGATAATCCAGAATAACTAGGATAGAATCCAATATGAAAGATCCCAAAAATGCTACTTAAAATATTCCTAATAATATTCTACTATATTCATAGATCAGAGCCTAGCCCAGAACTCACAAGAAAGACTTCATCCAGCTATTGATGAAAGCACCTACAGAGACCAGTAGGCAAATGTTAACCCTTTAGAAGATGGGGATGAAGTGTAGGAGCATTAGGATTTAGGGAAATCATGAAAGTATATCTCATAGAATCAATTAGGCAGATTACATAGTGGCTCACGAAAACAAAAGCAACAACCAGAAATCCTGTATGGGTTTTATCTAGTTCTTCTGCATTATACTATGGTTATGGAGGTTGATGTTAGAGTGGAAATATTAACAGTGGGAGTGTGGAAGGTTTCTCCGACTCATCTGCTTTGGGGACACTTGACCTACAGGGTTCCATTGACTAGCCCTTCAGTTGTCTGAAAGAGAGTATAAAAGGAATACTAAATAAAAGGAAAAAGAAGAAGAAAAAAAAAAGAAACCCATGTAGAGTTACGTAAGTATGAAACAAAAGTCTATACTAAAAGCCTTTCAAATATTTTCCTTTGGAATCAGACTAAGAATTCTATTCTTACAGCAGTTTGGGTGGTCCTTGTGGGAATCTGTACCTCATCTCCCACAGGTTTTTTTTTTGTTTGTTTGTTTTTTGTTTTTGTTTTTTTACTATTTTGCTTCTTAAGGCATTTTTATTGTTTAAGTCTCCTCCGCTGTATAACCTTTCCTCTCTTAGAGATTTGCACCACCCCATCAAAACATGCTGGTCTCTTGCTCAGTCAGTGCCTTTGCCACTTACTTTTTTCCACATAGTAAAGTCCTTCTCTGAATAGCTAGTGTGGCAGAACAGGTTGAAACTTGGTTTGGAAATGATTATTTTCACTTGTGGTAATTTCCACTGTTTAGTTTTCGGTTTTCTTCTCAAATGTTCCCATCACTTTGAAGCATCTAATTATTATCAAAAGTCACAATCAAGCAATATTTGTTGAAGCAGATTCACTGCTCATATCTCCAGTACCATTAAGGTACATAAAGTAACTTGTTTGCTTTGTACAAGTATGCATTACTAGGAAACAAACAAACATATATATATATATATATATGTATATATATATATACATATATATATATGTATGCTCATTTTTTAGATACATATAAAATACTCTCGTTTCTTGTTTCATGCAATAAATGTAAAAATCTGTGGAAAAAATACTAAATAAATCTACACTTTCTTTTTTTCTAAATTTTATATGTTTTAATTTATTTTTTTAATTTTATGATTATATTGTTTCACAGTCTCATATATTGTATAAGAAAATTCTTTCATGTTTTTCCATTGAAAGAATCAGAAAATTAAATTGAGCAAATTTTCAATTGTTGGGGGGGCACTACAAGTGGCCCAAACAACTAAGAGGTGGATGCACATATTGAGACAGTAAGAAAAATATAGAAGAGTCTAAAGTGCAGCATATCCTAATTTCATCTAGACATTTCAGTAAAGCTAAGAGACACAAAACAAAACCATTCATAAATAGGCACTGAAATCTCCTTAAAATTTTATGTATACTAGGAAGATGTCTCAACCATAAAATAAGGAGCAAAAAAGATCCTGAAAAATACCCATTAACTTTTAATCATGACCACTCATGACTTACATATTTCATTGATATGATTGAAAATTTACCTTCTCTGGCATTCTGCATTATATGTCACAAACACTACAGTATTTATTATGTTTACATTTAAGTATAATGATGCAATAAGTATGTTAACAGTATATAAGTTAAAATAACATTTAAACATGCAGTAGAAAAGAAATTAATTCTGAGAACAAACCTAGAGCAATGGAGTAAATTGAGTTGTTTGAATTTACAGTCTCAGTATTATTAAAAATATGTAGACAATAAGTGAAATGCAGTTAGTTGCCTTACTACTATTCCTAATCCCTGATAAATAACAAGTTTAACAACATATGTAACAAACACATGTGTATTTATAGATTTAAAATTATATATATGTGTGTGTGTATAATGAGAGAGAGCCTATGTAATGCTATGTGTCAAAGTATCAAGTAAAACTGTGTATTGTAATTTAAAGATATGATCAAAACATAGTGATATAACTACTACAAGAAGAACTCCATATGTTCTTGAAAATTAATAAACTTTTAAAATGAAACAGTGGTGACTTCCAATTAATGATTTAAAGATTGGCTTTTAATTATATCTTTTAAAAATTATATGTGTCCATGATTAATTTATAGAAGTGTATATGCTTTCATTGTTTCTGAGGTTAACTATCAACAATATTGAGAAATTCAGTTTTTGCTTGTCAATATAGTTATTTTTCAGTAATGGGAAAAGCAATAACTGAGAAATATGCTGGAAAATAGAAAGTAACATTGTAAACTAAAGACAAACTGTATCTGGCTGTCAACCATCAGGGCAAGTTGAAGGAAGTGGTAGGAAATTGTTTATAGAGTGACAAATATAAGCAGAGACAAAGCAATGTTATTTAATTGCTCTACAATATTTTCAAGTAACTCAACCAAACTGAGCAGATGGTACAAATCTCAGATTAGGTTGTCTTTAAATAAAGAATTAAACTCAGCCAACTATTGAATTAGAAATAAAGTTTTCTTCAATAGAATGCTACAGACTTCTAATTGATTCTTTTCTATATCTTTGCAGTATTTTATTGGGCAAAATTAGAAATTCCAATTATCATAAATGTCAAAATAATTTATATACTAAAATTATTTGGGATTTATAAAAGTGTTAAGGATAGCATGATTTCTATGTTTTGATAATTTTGCTTATTGATCATTGTTTTTGTTATTTGCATTATTTTATCAAGAATACTTTGCTCTTTTCTTATTAATTAATGTATGCTTTGTTTTCTTATTATTTCTATAATTTAGCTATTTTTTCTATGATACTTGAAATCAGTAAAGGAGTTTCTCAGAAAATTAGAAATCAAGATACCTAAAGACCCAGAAATACCAATCTTGGGCATATACTCAAAGTATGTTCAATAAAACCATATGGATATTTGTTCAATGACATTCATAGCAGCATTATTCATAGTAGCCATCACCTAGAAACAATGTAGATACCCTTTAACTGAAGAAGAGTTAAAGAACATGTGGTACATTTACATAATGGAGCACTAATGGTGAGTAACAATTACATCATTAAATTTGCAGGAAAAAGATCAAACTAGAATCAAATAACTCTGAGTGAGGTAACCCAGACCCAGATAAACAAATAATGTATGTATTTACTCTTAAGTGGATATTGGATGTAAATAAAAGAATATCCAAGTTGCAAACCACATCCTCAGAGTAGCTCAGTAACAAGTAGGACCCTTAGAGAAGTCCCTGGATTGCACTAGAAATGGAAAATAGATGAGATTTTCTGGGTAAACTGGGAGGCAAGGTGGTATATTGGAGGGAAAGGGTAATGGGAACATGAGTAATTGGAATGATTGGGTTGGGAGGGATGGAGAGTGAGAATAATAAAAGAGACATTAATAAAGGAGAATTTAATAGCATTAGGTAGAAATCTGGCACTAGAGAAACTCCCAAAAACCCACAAGGATTACCCCTACTAAATCCTAGCAACAGTGGAGAGGGTGCCTGAACTGTCCTTCTCCTATAATCAGACTGGAGACTACTCTAACTGTCAACATAAATACTTCATCCAGTAACTGATGTGGACGACAGTTGTGTAGTTATGGTGAGATGTGAACTCAGCCTTTATGCAGGGAGAAGGAGCTTGGATCTACCTCAGTTTGATATGCCATGCTTTGTTGACTCCCATGGGAGACCTTATCTTCCCTGAGGAGTGCATGTGGGAGTAGAGAGGAGGTGGTGTACAGGATATACAAAGATAAAATGTGTAAAAAGATAAAATGTATAATATCTCTTAGTTCTCAAATGTAGAAATTATACTTTGAAATTATTAAACTGTACTTATTAGATATTCTCGTCATAAAACATAATAGGTAATTTTAGGCAATAGAGTTGTTAATTATATATAATTATTTCATAATAGAAACATATATTAATATATCATTTTTATCTCTTTCTCATATACATATGTAGAAGTATAATTATTTGGTAATTTAAGAAATCAAATACTGATACCTCTAATATATCTGAAGGATCCTTGAGTTTGCATGGTTAAAGTATATTTAAGTAAATGCATATTTAAAGCTATTGAAATTTTACTTTTTATTTGTTTGACTTATACTTGACAATTACATGTTAGGTGAAGGACTCAGGCTTATTAGTAAATCATTTATCTTCTTTGAGATCAACTCTATTGTGTAATACTCAGTTTAACAAGCAGTACGTCCACACTTCTGATTGTTTTCTGTATTTAGTTCACATAGGACAATCCCAAAACGACATTAACACAAAGGCCCAGTACATCTTCCTTACCTAAAGCCAGTTCTGAATTTTTATGCTTTTGTTATTGGCCATGGAAACAAATGTTTTCAAATTTTTACTATTACAGAAATAGCATGTTTACTTTAATTTCGTTTTCTAATTCCCTTTCTTCTAATTTTTTTCTAGCTGAAGGTTTAACTCTACACTGAAATTTGTTGTCCCCTTCTCTCATTGCCAACTGCATGTTTTGAAGTAGCATATCAGGAGCAAGAATTTATTTTCCTACACTTTGATGAAAAGGTTAAATCTCCAAATAAAGACTAGAGACATTTTCTTCTTTTAAAACTGACTAACTTTATATACTGTTTCTTCCATCCCCAACATATGAGAACACTTCAAACAGGATGCTACTTTAATGTGTTTAGATCCTGCTAGAAAATGTATCTTTGCAATATCAAAGTCCAATAATAATCACCTCTTCCAAGGTATTCCAAGTTGAATTATCCTGGGTCTCAATAGAATGAACTAACCATTTTTTTCTTATTTTACTCCTTTGATAACTATTTATCCCCATGATTTCCTTGATGGATAGTTGTAGTCGTAGGTATGACAGACAGGCAAAGTATTGTAAAGGTCTCTAATTCCTTTCCTTTCTTACATCAAAGTAAAAAGTTTTATTTAATATTCTATCAATTTTCTCTTTTTCCTCAAAGAAACAGGTTTCACAAGACAGCCATTAAGAATCCATAAAACATTTTTTTCTTATTTTTTTCTCTGATCATGCAGTTTTAACTTATTGAGAGGGAAAACCTAGATTGTAAAGATTTTAAAGGTAAGACACAACTTCAATAATCCATTAGTTACTTTAAAAACAAGAGGTTTACTTTCTTAAGAAATTGACTTGTGCCTTACCTAGAATGCTGAAGCATTGCTTCAATGATTTGCTGACCTTCTAAAAAGACCCTGACAAATCACATTAATGGGAAAGTTTTTAAAAACCTCCACATCAAGGACTTTCTGATCACTTGTGAATGAAACTTTAAAAAGAGGTCCTTTATTCTTTCTGATTATAATATAATTTTACATTATCTCTCCTTTACCTTTACAACTTCTAAATATTTCCACATAACCCTTTTTGGCTTTTTTTTTTGAGTGTAGCTTTTTAGCAAACAAAAACACATACACACATACATGTATATACATATAATTATTATATTGAATATAGTTGGATGTCATCATTGATAACTATTAATGACTTGCTTATCTTCTAGCAGTTTTGTTCTGCAAGTCATTAAAAGTTACTTGATTCATCAGCTTATGTTCTGTGTTGTCTCAAATGCTAATTAAATATTTCTTGTAAGGAATGTTTGTTGAATGAAAGCATAGACCCACATCAGTACTTTGGATTTTTGTCTTCCACTTTTTACTGAGGAACAGTAAAATGGGATGACAAGGCAAAGGAATAAACTGTAACTTTGTATGAACTGTGCCAATAGGAATCTGTTATGCAGAAGCAGTCAGTTATGAACTACGGCACAGCAGAAACATTAGTCCATACAATTTTTCTTGCAACCTTGAAGACTTTTGCTGCCACCTAGAAGTGCTTTAACTTTGAATTAGGCAGTGGGTGTGCCTTTCTTCAAAGTATAAGAGGATGTTCAAAACATTCTGTGGTACAGTGTGATGTTCTTGAGTCAAAGAAAAAAATCTCTAAACATATTATATATGTGTGGGGGGCGTTTTATAAATGATATTAACTTTTGTAGCTGACATTTTTCATTTTGTTTACATTTTCTGTAGTTGACTGTACTCATGATGTGAGCATGCTGAAAATACACTCTGAGCACACTGTTTATTCAATTTAAACTTTCTTTTAGCCAAGGAAAAGTAAAAAGCCTGTATGTATATGTTACAATTAAATAATATTTGAATTGCTTAAGCCTTGTCGTTTTAAATAATATCCATATTAAAAATAAGATGAAGGATTTATGATCTTCAAATTACAATACATAATTAAAAATTAGGTAAGGGCTTAGCATATTTCAAATTCTTAATTTGTGCCACATTGTAACACCATTCTTCATTTTTGTAAGAACATTTCAATATTTTGTATATGTTATCTTTTTTTTAAATCCCTGGGTGTGTGTGTATGTGTGTGTGTATGTGTGTGTATGTGTGTGTGTGTGTCTGTGTGTGTGGGGGGTGTTTGTGTTTGTCTCTGTGTGTGTACATGTATGTTTGTGTGTGTATATGTGTCTATGTCTGTATGTGTGTGTTTGCATGCGTGTTTATGTGTGTATGTCTGTGTCTGTGTCTGTGGGTGTTTATATTTGTCTCTGTGTTTGTATGTGTGTGTTTGTGTGTGTGTGTAGTTGTGTGTATGTGTGTATGTCTGTATGTGTGTGTTTGTGTGGGTGTGTGTGTATGTATGTATGTCTGTGTGTGGGGGGGTGTTTGTGTTTGTATATGTGTGTGTGTGTTCCTGATTCCTGTTGGTGTATTTGTATCTATACTACATGTATGACTTCTGCACGTGACTGTGCAGATGTATGTTTGCCCTAGCGATTTCACCTGTAGAACCTGGAGGATGACCGTAGATGTTTCTCTCTTTGTGTTATTCCTTTAAGTCAAGGTATCTCACTTAAGCAGAAACTTGTCATTTCGAATTTGCAGTTTATTTAGCAAACTCCTAGTTTATTCCCGTGTCTGATCTCCAACACTGGGACTATACATGGAATCAAATACAAATGTTTTTTAAATTGAGATATTTATCTTTGTACAGAAACCTGTCTTGTACATGCTTTTATCACTGTTCAATTGTTCTGAAGAGACACCATGACCAAAGTAACTCTTATTAAATGTTTAATTGTGAGGTTGCTGGTTAGTCCATGACCACCACAATGAAAACTGACCGGCCTGCTGGTACAATAGCTGAGAGCCTTATTTTCTGATCAACAGGCAGCAAGCATAAGAAAGAGATGCTGGTCCTGGTGTGAGCTTTTTGAAGCCTTATAGCTCATTGCCAATGACACAGCCTAACAAACCCACTTATCCTACTCCTGCTGAAACAGTTCTTCTCCGTTGTTACTAAATACTCATATTTATGAGCATATGAGGGACAGCCCTAGCAAATCATCACACACTCCAAGCTCACCCCTAGTTCCTACTATCAAGATAACGACTCTCCCATACTCTCTCTGTTCCAGATTAACCATGACATTCCTTCATGATTTCTTCACCCAAGCCCCTACCCACTATTCCCTGCCCTCACTCCCAGGTTAATCAGAAGTTCTTATCTATTTCCCTTTGCCAAGGCAATCCATGCATTGATTTTTGGATCCTTCTTGTTAGATAGCTTCTCTGGAGCTGTGGGTTGTAGTGTAGTTATGCATTACTTTACATGTAGTATCCAGTTATGAGTGAGTACATACCATGTTTTACTTTCTGAGTCTGAGTTACTTAATTCAAGATGAAATTTTTCAGTTCCATCCAATTGGCTGCATTTTCACAATGTCATTATATATATATATTTACTACATGTGTGATTTCTGCACATGACTGTGCAATGGCCATAGTATTTTCTCCTGTAGAACCTGGAGGATGACAGTAGATGTTTTATATATGTATACACACACACATATAAAACAAAATGAAATATATATATATATATATATATATATTCCATTGTGTAAATGTACCTCATTTTTTTATCCATCTTCAGTGTAGGGGCATCTAGGTTGTTTCCAGGTACTGGCTGTTACAATTAATGCTGTTGTGAACAGAGCTGAGGAAGCAGGAATACATATACAAGCATGACTCTATTACTAGCGATCGTAGAGAGGGTGGCTAAACTAGCCTACTCTAGTAAATTGATTGGTGAATACCCTAACTGTCCTCATAGAGCCTGCAACCAGTAACTGAGTAAAGCAAATTTATAGACCCACAACCAAGCACTAGACCTAGCTCAGGGAGGCCAACTAAAGAGAAGGAATAGAGATTATTTGAGCAAGAGGAGCTATCAAAAAAATGAAGGGGAAATGTACAGAGACAACTGAACTAAGCTAGTGTGAACTCAAAAAATTTACACTTACACTTGAGATGTCTGCATGGGACTAGACTAGGCCCTCAGCATAGGAGAGACAGTTGTGTAGCTTGATTGGTTTAAGGGTCCCTGACAGTGGGATAAGGATCTATCTCTGGTGCATGAATGGATTTTAAAGGCTGTTCTCTAAGGCGGAACACCTTGCACATCCTTGATGCAATGGGGAGAGCCTTGGAACTGCCTCAACTGAATGTACTAGGTTTTGCTGACTCCTCAGAGGAGGGTATGGGAGGTTATTTGGGGGAGGGGAAGGCTGAGGGATTGGGGAGAGAAGGAGGACACATAAAAAGAGGATCTGTGGTTACTATATAATGAATTATAAAAATTTTTATCTAAAAAGAAAATATATTTTCTTTTAAACATGTTATTTTTTAAAAAAATCAAATGAAGAAGAGTCTGTTATGAAAATTTTTCTCATATTCAAATATACTTTATTTACTTTGTTATGGGAAACTAAAAAAATAATTTTTATAATGTATAAATGTTTTAAAACTAAAGTTGTTTCAGTGATTATAAATCAACAAGTTGAGAAGTTAGCTGCAGTTTTCCCAATCTAGTGAATAACTTTAGAATGGATCATTCCAGCACTTTATCCATAGGAAGTCATTAATCAGATTCCTATAGCTGGCAACATCATCTCTTTTCTTGACTACATCATCATATGTGAATCAACATCAACATTTTTACATCCCTTTTTAAGATCAATTGTCTACTGTGCTTAGAGTTCCCCTCCCCCCCCCGAGAGGAAACACAATTCTCCTCTATTTTAGTGGATAATAAATTCAGCTATATAGTATTTATCTATGTTTCTCTTCTATACAAATGAATTCTGGGCCCATCCTTGATGAAATAAAACTGGATGTTAGGCAAAAGAAATATTATCTTAAATCTCCCTTAGAGTTAGAAAAACGAGATTATGGATTATTTCTAAAAATGAAAAGTATATTATTAATTACGATAGTTTAGTAGTATTTGTTTATTTCAGCATATGTTATTAATGAAATTATCTCCTGATACTGGGGATGTAGTTAAAAAGTAATAAAATTTTCTAAGCAAGTATGAGACTTTAAATTGTGTCCACATCATTGAAACATATATAACATGTCTATGTATCTATATACACATTTATGTATATATATTATATATGTTTCTATCATATAATATGTAACTACTGTCCATATATCACCTGTCTTAATTATTTTATTCACTATTAAACATTTATATACTGATATTAGCAATCATGAGCTAATATAACTGTTTAATTTGTTAAGATTTAGTAGATGTTATTAGCATATACTAGCAGAGGGCCAAATTTGATTCCCAGAATCTTTATCTAGCTGCAAATAAATATTTTAACTGAAATTCCAGGGATATGAAACTTTTTTCTTTCCTCTCTGGATACCTGCATTCACAATCAACTTTTACTACCACAATACCCATGTATAGACTCAAAATTAAAAATAGGCACTTTTAAAAGGACAGTACTTCTCAGCAGAAAAAAATGGCATACTAAAATTTGCAGGCAAATGTATGGATTTGGAGAATATATTCCTGAGAGAAGTATCACAAGCTCAGAAATAGAGGCATGGGATGTGCACACTCATAAGTAGATTTTAGACAAAAAGCAAAGAATGCCAAAACTACAAACCACAGCCCATGAGCAGCTTGGTATCAGAAGTAACTTAAGAGGGACATCCAGAGATTCCCCTGAGAAGAGAAAATATAGAAAATCACCTTAGCACATTGGGTCATAATGGGTTGCAACCAAGAATTGGGAACAAATCTTGAAAAAAGATGGTTGAGTGAGAGGAGCAAAGTGGGGAATAAGAAGAGATGGATATCTTGATAGAGGAAGCCAATGTGGGGTTGGAAAGAATCTGCGTGCTGTAGAAACCTCCAAGTACTCACAGGATGTCTCTGGCCAAGTCTCCAAACAATAGTGGAGGGGGTGCCCAAACAAGATTCCCCTATAATCAAATGAGTAACTACCCTAAGTGTCATCAATTAACCTACATCCATTATAGAATAGAGATGGGGGCAGAGATCCTTGGCTTAGCACTGGGCAGAGCTCCTGGTCCAGCTGAGAGCAGGGGAGGAAAGTCTGCATGAGCAATGGAGTAGGGATTATGAGCAAAATTGCCATAGTGATGGCTAGCTGAATCTCTGAGGGGCTCACTGAATTAAGAATAGACACTGGAGATCCAACCAGAAAAGGAGCTAGGCTGTCCAAGAGTAGGCAACTGTTTATAGACATGAGCACTATGGGAGTCCAGAGGGGTGGGATCAGACTGTCTTCCTTGCATTGGAGGGCACCTTGGAGTCCAATCCCTGTAGAGGAACAACTTAACCCAGTCTTGACTTTGGGATAATTACATCGTACTTGCCTGGGGTGGATGTGCCAGGCTGAGCTGACCCACCTTGGGACTTCTTGACTTTTTAGTGGAAGGGATGGGGGGATCAGGAGGGGAGACACTTAAGGCTGACTGGGAGGGATTGGAAGGAGGGAAGGGAGAGGGAACAGGGGATACATAGACAAAAAAAGACATTATTTATAAAAAAAATAAAATGAAGAAAATAGGACTAACATTAAAATATGTTTAAATAATATATTAATAAATTTAAGTAATTTTCAAGAATACCACAATATTACACATGCATTACACCCATAATAAGTTTCAGTAATTGAACAATTTTGTTCAAAATTTATTAACCAGTTTACCAAACGGTAAATAAATAATCGACCATTGTCCTTAATGTCTATGTATATTTGCCTTATTTTTGTTAGGATTTAATTATAATTCAAATTCTGTTTCAACCTATGTATTTTCAGGATATGATAATAATTATTTTAAATTCTCCCAAGCTAAAAAAAAAATCACACTGAAACTTAAGATCTTTGAGCAATTCTAATCTGCAAAGTCTTTCTCTATAGTCCTTTGAACAAGCTACCTTTATTTTAAATTGTGTATTCAAGTCCTGTGTTTTTTTGTATTTGTTAAATGAAAAGATGATTTCTTGCCTTTGTAACCTGGTCCTTTTGGATTGAACCATCGAAACATTTCAACTACTATTATGAGACAATGAGCAATTTCCCTACTACCAATTCTTATGTAGACATCTGTTTCTAGTCCGGGAATATTCACAAACATTTCCTTTCTCTCTCTCTCTCTCTCTCTCTCTCTCTCTCTCTCTCTCTCTCTCTCTCTCTCTCTCTCTCTCTCTCTCTCTCTCTCTCCTCTCTCTCTCTCTCCTTCTCTCTTTTAAGACAATGACTTTGACCTATTCTACTTGATCTGTGCTTTTGTTTATAGGTGCTCCATGGAATTACGGATGAGTTTCAATTTATATGTGAGAACATAACTTTTAAATATAATACATTTTTATAAGAAGACATGCAGTATTTTTGTGACTTTAATGAATAGCTCTTAAAACTCTGCTGTTGTTCTATCATTACAAATTTCCAAATTACTCAATAACCTCTTTAGGTTTTTGGAAATTCTGAATCACCAAAAAAGGTAACCCACACAGTCTTTTAATTTTGCCAAAATAAAGCAGAAATTATATTTATAACAAATGCTGTAACAAGAAAAGTTATCATTAATTTCTTGAGGCTCCCAGAAAACTCCAGTAACTGTTGTAACTGATGATATCAGTCCCACAGATTTGTAGAAAGCTATTATGTGAACTTCTATGTTCAGTAAGCATAGCATTATTCTGGGCCTATGTCTTGGGCTTCAGCTAATGACAAGAAAGACATTTCAATCATAACAATTTCAATCCTCATAGATTTTATCCAACATCTGTGAAATATAAATTACTGTTTTTATTTGCTCTCTATATCCCTTGCAAAAATAAGAAGGGTATAAATATTTTGTACCTAGTAAAAATGTTTTTTTTTTGTCAAGACTTAAATAACTGAGATACTTGGTGCATAGCTTTTCAGATTATGCTTAATGTTTTTTCATTCCTGGAAAAGTGAGGCTTGAGAAAAGTGGGACTAAGGAACACTTTAATGCTGTGCAACATGAAGACTACTAACTTTGTACCAGACAGTCGGGACCTATTCTCACTTGCTCTACAATGGCCTGTTCGTATAAACTGTAAACTGGTAAAGCAACCTAAGAGCTTCATGACCAATCACGTAAGCAACAAGGAGGTAGGAAGTCAGCACAAAGTTTATTCTCTTATGAAATACTTTGTTGCTTTCATTATATTTTATTTTTGTTTATGTTTGTTTATAAGGATGAGGCAACTATATGAAAAGATAAGGAAAATGTTTGACATGGCAGGAAGGCTAGCCCTTGTCTCAGATAGCAGTTTCTCCCTAGTGGAAATCTTGAGTAGTTGGGAAAACCTCTTATGTGAGGGAGGGGTGTGCACCACCATGTTGTTTCCTATTGAGAAGATGAGGCTTTGGTGATCTCCTCATCTGTCACAATCTTGACTCAAATATTTTTATATTGCCTTCAGAAATTTTATCAGTAACAAATACACTTTGCTTTAAAATGTTGGAGGATTTTCCAAAACAAACATGCAATACATTTCTTTGTTTATTTGACAATACACCGGCATCCCCATCAGCAATTTTTCACATGTTAGAAGTTCTATATGTACAATATTTGTCCCCTGCAGAGAGTTCCTCTACCTGAGCGATTGCTAGAGAAACATGTTTATTTGGAATAGAAATCTGTCGTTTCATTGCCACAGCAAAAATTTTGAAAGCCCACTAAAGAGGCAATATTGAAAAATTGAAAGAGATTAACTTAAAATACGTTTTCTTGAAGGTTAAAATAAACAAGCTGTGCCAATGTGGAAAATGAGCCTGTTTCCACTATTTGGAGGAAGAACCTTTATTATATGAAATTGTTTGGGGACTCATATTTTATTATTCTTGATTGATTAAAAAATATGAGGAAAAGAAAAAGAATTAAGAAGATAAGACCAGATTAGAAAGGATATTAAAATATATGCTAAAAAGAAAAGAAAATGGTCTATATTTTGTTCGAGGAATAGAGAGAAAAGGAGTTAGGAAGGCTGAGTGATCCCTTGTTTCCAGAAAACGTATGACAGGAAGAAATGTAGCTTGTTCTCCAGAGCTGAAGACTCTCTTATTTCACGATCTCTATTATACTCTTTTATCTCTATTTTTTCTATGTAACGGCTCTTTCTTAGTACTCTCCAGCTATATATAAATACATCACTGTGGCTGAGGCTTGGGAGAATCTGTTAACAAAACTTGTGTGAGGAGTATTTCCATGTCAGCTCCTATCTTAGTTACCTTTCTAATACTGTGATAATAAACAATGAGCAACAACAAAAATAAACCTTGGGGACAGTTAAAGCTTGAGAGGGTCAGAGTCCGTAACTATCATGGCAGTGATCACAGCAACAGACAGGAGAGATGGCACCGTACCATTAGCTCAGAGCATACATCCGGATCCACAATAAAAGGCAGAAAGACAAAACTGTTAATTTCGTGGACCTTTAAATCTATAAATTCTCCGCCAGTGTCACACCTCCTTCAAGACTATACTTCTTAAATTCTCCCAACTATTCTACCAACTGAGACCAAAAACTAAATATATGAGCTTATGGGAAGCATTCTCTTTCTTTTTATTTTTCCTTTATATATATATATATATATATATATATATATATATATATATATATATATATATATGTCCCTTTTTTAATCCATGTATCCCCGTACCCTCTCTCCTTCCCTCCTCCCAATCCCTCCCAGTCACCCTTCAGTCTCGCCCCTCCATATCTATCCATCCCGTCCCCCAGAAGGGCAAGAAGTCCTAAAGTGGATCAGCTCAGATTGGTACATTCACTCCAGGCAAGTCCAGTTTCCCCATCCCAAAGTCAAGACAGGTTAGATGTTCTCTGCAGGGAATGAACTCCGAGGTGCCAACCCATGCACTGGAACACAGTCTGAATCCCACCCACCTCTTGAGGTTCCACATACTCCCCCTGCCAATAAACAGCTGCCTACCCTTGGAGGGCCTAGCTCCTTTTCCCTTGGTTCCCCCATCGCTTGATCCAGTGAGCTCTCCAGAGCTCGAGCTAGCTGTCACTGTGGGAATTTTTCTCATAATCCCTATCCCCTTGCTCATATACACTCTCTTCCCCTGCTCTTGAATGGACCAGGAACTCAAATCATCCCTTTACACTCCCTGCCTCTTACAGGATTGTGGCCAAAAGACTCTTAGTCAAGTTTCACAGATGCACACAATGGCCTCTATGATTGAATAAAAATGGTCCCCACAGGATCATATATTTGAATGCATAGTTAAAATTATCTGAAAAAGATTAGGAGGTGTGGCCTTGTTGTGGGAAGTGTGTCGCTGGCTGTGGAGTTGGAGGATTTAAAACTCCCCTCTAAGTTCAGTATTTCTCTGCCTTTGGATCAGATGTAGTTCTCAGATACTGATCCAGGATTCCACTATAAACCCCCATATTTCACACCGTAATGATAATGGACTACACATCCGAAACTGTAAACAGTCCCTCAGTTAAATGCTTACTTCCATATTTATTGTCTTTGTGAATAGAACAGGGAGTGACACAGCTTCTCTGGGCCTTGATGCAGGATCTATCCCCTGAACGCCTGGCCTCCCCAGCCTTCCCCCACTGAAAGGAAGATTCTACAAACCATTTTTTCGTGCACTCTTCATTACTATAAATCCAGAACACATGGATTTATAAGTCCATATATAAATTTATATATAATCCATTTATATATAGTCCATTTATAAGCTGCTAAGTCAGGTGACCCATTTGGAATGGAGCTTGTTCACCTACACTTTATTTTAAACCTTTTTTATTGTATGAGTAGAAAATTTCTTTGTCATTTTCTCTTTATAAAAGATTGAAGTTCAGCTGGTCTGGTCTTGTCTTTAAACACTATTCCTTTTGTTCTGTTTTTATCAATCCTTTCTTTTTTTCATACAGCAGAAATTTTGGCTCCAAAATTACACATGCTACGTCTCTTTTATTCCTCAAATTATAAATCTTGTATTTCTTTCGCTACATATGTTTTGGTTTTTTTTTTTTTGGATTTGTATAACAGTGATTATCAAAAGTACACCATGGGGTTACTGTCTTGAATTCTTGTTTGCCAATGAAATTAGTCCCAACATATTTCTTAAAAGTTTTGCCACTTCTAAACCCTCTCATATCTTCTTCATCACCTCCACCACTGTTCCATGCCTTTTATTACTCTCCTTTTAGAAAGCAAACAAACAAATCCCATACAAATCATATTTTAAGATAAAGAAAAATACAAGCAACACACACATTCACATACCCTGATAATAATACAAAATTGGAATGATATAGAATCAAAAGGCTACTAAGACCAAGTTTCAAAACCAAAGATAATATACAAAATGTCTACAAAAGGTTTAATTTATCCTTAGGCACATTTTTGATATTTACAGAATGCAGCAATGTATTTAGCCACACTACCGTAAGAGTGTCCCCGGCCCCAATTTTAATATTGCTCCACTCTGAAACCTCTTGAGCTGGACTTCCAAGTGCACATTACTCCCAGCTTTATTGTGTTCCAATATGTGACAGGATGATTCAGTAAACTCAGTTTACAATGTTCAAACATGTTTTACATTTCAAAGTCCTCAAACTTCCTAAGTGTCTCCAATAAGGGTGTGTGTGTGTGTGTGTGTGTGTGTGTGTGTGTGTGTGTGTGTGTGTGTGTGTGTGTGTGTGTGTAATATGTGTGTGTAATATGTGTGCGTGTGTGTGTGTATGTGTATCTTACTGTTGCTAATGGAGGCTCAGTTCTAATAAATTCTCCATCCCTATTATTTATTCTTCAATTTTAGCCTTAACAACTTGCATCTTAAAAATTTTCTTTCACATTAATAACATCCTTAATTCTTTTGCCTGAAAGTCTCAAATGTTTTTCTTACTAATTTCTTTCTGCATTTGGAGTCATCATACATATTATAGACATGAATTATATATTTCTTATTTTAATTTTATCATTGCTATATAATGAAGATAAGTTGTTATTAAATGATATTTCTTGACTAAAGTGTAAAACCGGAAAATTTTAATTGATTGATTACAATTAAAGTCTTATTTTTCTACATTTTATTTTGATTAATTTTATTTAGTCTGTACCTGTCTTATTGACTTTTTTCTAAAATTTTATTCTTTCCCATTATTATACTGAATGAACAACATTATTTGAAAGAATTCTCCTGTAATGAAATCCTGGGGTATTTCATGTATTCCTTAATTTTATTTACTGTTAAATATTTATTCCATTAATTTTATGTTAAAAGCTTAAGGGAATACTCTCTAGTCATTACTGAAAACAAAGTAATACTGGATTGTAATTAATTGTTGAACAGGCAATTGATGTTATAATTACCTATGTTAATGTAGGTAGGGTTGAAAGAGAAAGCTCTTTTTATGTACTCAATTATTTGTTAGCTTGAAAACTTTTATTTGGGTACATGTCCCATATTTACTAAAAGAGAGAGAGAAATAGAGAGAGAATTTAAATTACTAGATTAACTTATCAGTGGCATGTAAAACTTATCAAATTTTATCTTTTTACATAAAAATGCATTTATCTTAAATTTAAAGATATGTATGTGTTACATTGTGGTTTCTTTGTTCTTGAGCTGCTCGAGGCCCAGACACACAGACTTACAGCCCCAGACCTCTTAGCTGCCTGCTGTTGTTCCTGCTCAGGCCCCAGAAATGACTCAGACACTTATATTAACTTCATGCTTTTTGGCCTATGGCTCGGGTACATTTCTAGCTTGCTCCTATATCTTAAATCAACCCATTTCTATTAACCTGCCACATGGCCCATGGCTTACCTGTGTAGATTACATGTTGCTTCTTTGGGCTTCTGATTCAGTCTGTCTCTGATTCTGCCCTGCTCCTCCTACCTATTCTGATTCCTCCTCCTACTTTTTCTACGGTGCCTGTCAGGGGCCAAAACAACTCCTTTATTTAAAGATTGCTATTCACACATACAGAAAGGCATTCCCACATCGTGTATGCATGATTTAAAGTTATAACTAGCAAGCAAGCCATACTACTAATTATTTTATCATATATGCTATTATTACTAGTAAACATAGTAAACAATGCATAATTATACAATTTTACAATATAAGATTTATCATTCATTATAATTTATATTTGCATTCATTGGATTATATTAAAGCTGATAGTAATAAAGCTATTGGAATGTGACATTATATATTAAACACAATTTTTAATCAAAAATATCATTCAGCAATCAAGTTTATTTGGATGTGTCACAGGTCATGCTTCTTAAGTAATAATTCATTACAGTAGGGAACTGAAATTTTATTAGGTTACTTAATGCAAGGAAGTAAACAAGAATGCACATTCATTGGAAAATAGTGATATATGTCAGTTTTATAATGAAGCAACTTACTGTATTGAATGCCTGCCAAGTTCTCAAAAACCATTATGAAAGCATTGGTACGCTGATTTTTCAATACATTTAAACCATCCTCATTTCTTAATTTAAGGAGTAGTTCAGCTTCATAATCTTTATCTTCTCAAGTTGTGATTCACTTGTAACTTCTTTTTCTAATATCATCTGATATATTTGCCTAAAATTCTAGAATGATTTACAATAATCACTATCAGTACTTCAACTTATTTTTCAAATGTTTAATAGGACACTTTATATGGTTTCATAGAGTTTATAGTAATAGTTTTTAATGCACCTCCAAAATTAATATCCAAAATTAAATAGTTATAAGTCAAATGTCTGTATGGGAATGTTGAAAACACCATGTATGTTGAATATTGTGCATTTAAAGAGTTACATTTAGTAATAGTAATACTGTATATATATTTGATACTTTTCCTGGTTTTATTCTTTTTTTCTTTAAAGTTATATTTTTTATTTCAACTTAGGCAGTTAATTGCTTCTCAAAATACTGTTAAAGACACTAGAGGAACCACATATTTTAAAATATGTAATTATGTCACATGTGTATCATTTGTTAATTTTATTTAAAATGACTGGAAATAAAAAATGAATTTTTGGACAGACATATAAAGTAAACAAAATTTGGTGGAAATTAATTGAAGTAAAGTGAATTTTGGCATGCAGCATGATAAGTTGAAAGCTGTGATACTCTTGGTTTAGTAGAAATTATATGTAAAGAAACAAAACTACGGAAGTACATACATCTGTATTTCTCAAATTAGGAGGGATATTTAATTTTAAAACACCATTGAGTTTTTCTCCCTCTCCATCCCATTATCTTCCTTTCCCCTACTTTCAGTATGTCTCTCTTGCTGGTTATTGCTCTCTCAGTCTCATTCTTCTTTACCTCTCCCTCTAACACACACACACACACACACACACACACACACACACACACACACAAACTTCCATATCGCCATGTTAAAAACTCTCATAAATTTCACTTCCTAAAAAAAAAAGAGATCATAATACATCCATGTCTTCACATTTTATACATTTACAGTCCATGTGTACTTTAAAACATTTTATCAATAAAGATATTATTCAGTTTTTAGTATACCCTGGACTAAGTAATTGTTCTATATCCAGATTATAGAAAGTATCAAATTATGTAACAATATAAACAGTTTTATTTGATTTTGATTTAAATTGAAATACTTATCTTTGTAGTTCATTGAATCTAAACATTGTGAATTTTACTATTGTTAAAGTTGTGTGTGTAAACTCTGTCTTAAAATTTTATATTTTCTTCTTCCATTGCTAGTTCATTCATATTTATTTCAACTTCTGTGTTGTATTTTCATCAACAGAAGACACATATTCAGAGTTTGGTTTCTGTCAGGTACAGAGTTTTTGGACTGAGTCTTATGGAGATGTGTGAAGCCAAGAACCCATAATTTTAATGTTCTGGTCATTTTCTAGTTGTAAAACACCAAAAAAAAGTAAACACAACTTTTCTTTAGCTTATTGTTATGAAAAAATTAGTTTGACAACTATATATTTCACTTTGTATTTACGTTCTCTTAATTGAAAACTAGAATGCCAGAAATAGTGTCTGTAAGATGTTGTGTTTCACCTATTTTAGTCTTTCATTGCCAGAGTGAAATTCTTTATGAAATTGTGTATATCTCACGAGATCTCAGCCACGGATCTTTCTAGAAATGTTTAATGAGACAATGCCTGTAAAGTATGCCCAATGACAAGAATATAACATCACTTACTTTTTCTTTACTTAAAATAGAATAGCTTAAGAAATATATGAACAAAGTAAATGTTATTTTGTTCAACATATATTATAAAACTATGATCCAACTGCCTGAGGCCCCTTAAACAAACAAGAAAACACAATTGTCTCCTGTATGAAAATGGCCTAATCCAGTTGTATGCAGTCTCGCCAGCATTTGATCTATAATTCCTAATTCCCACTAGCTAAAATTGGCTGTCTCTGTAGATTTCACCATCATTATTTTGGTTTGTCTTAGTCATATAATCCTTCTTCTCTCTCTTTGACTGGGCTCCCCTTTTCAGTGGATCTCTGCATCTGCTTCTATCAGTTACAGGATGAAGACTGTATAATGACAGTTGGGGCACCTTGCATAGCATTGATGTAGGGGAGGGGCTTGGACCTCCTTCAGCTGACTATACCAGGCTCTGCTGACTCCACATGTGAGTAGGAAATGAGTGTATGTGTGGGAGGGAGGCTGGGAGTAAAGATGGATTTGTGGTGGTGATGTAAAATAAATAAAATAAATACGAAATGTACTATAAAATTACTAAAATAATATGCTAAGTAGAAAGAAAAAAAAAAAAGGTATACTTCCCAAAATGGAAAATTTTACAAGTGAAAAGTCAAATATATATGTAGGAGTCAATGCCCTTTATTGTAATTCAAATAGTTAGCTTTGTCTTAAAGAGTTTTTAGTAATAATCACAACGACAGTGACAATATGGTATTGTTTAAAGCATAAAAAGATCCAGAATTAATAATGTAAAACAAGAAACAACAAGGAAAAAACAGAGCAGAAATTGAAAAGGAAAAAAAAAAAAAAAAGGAGAGAAGAATCTGATGAGCCAGGATGCCTACATCTAAGGCTTAAAAGCCATTTTATAATAAACACAAACAAGGCTTATTCCAGTTTATGATTAAGCTTCTGTTTCTCGAAGATCAGACTATGCCATGCCTATAACCTTAAGTACCAATGGCTCTGGTCCCAGAAAGTGACATCTATGTCTTTGTTTCATAAAGTAAAGTCACCCTTCTGAAATGCTACCTGTATTTTAATTGGTCATTTTGACTCCCTGTGGTTACCTGGTTATCCTCTGCTTGTAACTTTCTGGTTCAGGAGGTTGTTATAACTAACTTGTTATGCCTATTGTTCTTTACATATACCCTCATGTATTTTGTCCACCAAATTCCCCATCTGGGAAACCTCTTTGCCAAGCTATAAGAAACTAATCTTCCTCACATCCAATGCTGACATCTCAAAACCTACCCTAGAAGGAGACAGTCAATACGGGAACAAAGACAGTTTTATTTTATTAATTGTTTGCTCTAATTAATCTAGACATTATTTTATATATTTATTTTGATGGTCTTTCTTCTTGAATTATTAGGAATAACAAAACAAAGAGGAAGATGACAATAATGCATAAAGTTTTTATGTCAAGTTGAAAACTTAAATTTTACTCATATACTGAACATAGTCTAACTATAAAAGACTGGGTCTAGAAGATATAAGAGATAAAACAATGACTTAGTACATGAGCAGCAAAGAAAATGAACCATGGGTTAATTTGTTGAGGCCCAAATCCTTATCTAAAATTCTGTTTTGTTTGTTACAATTTATGTAGCTGGATATCTTCATTTTAAGAGTTTTATAGCTACACTCCTTATATCATTTCAGTTAGCATTCTTCAGAACCTTAAATGTAGCCTCTCTGCTCTTATTGTGGTGCTGGAATTAAAGACAAGAATACAGATATTTCAGAATTTAATTGTTATGGCACTGTGCAAACAATAGGTTAGTATAAAATAGTATGTATTTCATGGACATTGAAATTCTTCTATTATATCTCTAATTGATACCACAGTTCCAGATTCTATTGTTTGAAATTGAATTCATGACTATATGTTTTGATGAAGCTTTGAACTGAGGTCCAGGCAGCCTGGAGTGTCATGAATCTATTAATGCTCCTGTCATTGTCACAAGGGTTTCCAGCATCAATACACCTTGAATCCCAAGGGTTTGAATAGGAATCTTTCACAGATGAGTTCAACCCGCTTTTGACTTCCAGTTTTGTAGCTCATTTACTTTAAAAACTTTGTGACAATCCATTCCATCTCTGTTCATTTGTGCTATATTTCTTTCTGCCCCTTGACAGTTTTACAACCCAGAATTTCCTTTCTCAGACACCATGAAGCCTTGGCTTTGAAGTATATCAAGAAATACAGTACCTGTAACTCAGGACCTGTGGGTAGGAAATAGCCTCAATTGGATCAGTGTTGATAGGTCAATTAGCAAATATTAATGATGAATCACATTGATAAGCTTTCCTCAGCAGCTGGAAATCCATCCATCCTTAATTACATTAGAATTCAGAATTTAAAAGGGTTCTTTTTCTAAGAACAATATTCAGAACATATTTTGGCTTGTCTTTACCATTTTTTAGCAAGTGACCAATCATTTTTTCTTTAACAGCTTTGATCTCTTTTGTGCTTATACTTCTAACATCTCCATGACACAGACTTTGGAAAGGAAAAATGTAGTTTGTATAGAAGTCAGGCGATAGACAAATGTCTTCTTTAGATTTATAAAGTTATTTTCCTCCCTTCTTTTTTTGAAGTGGATTTTTCTGTACTCTGACTTAATCTCTCACTCGGAAGGGAAGACAAAAAATAAGATATGACATTAAAATGTGCTTTGGTAGGATGTGGAAGAAAGTGAAGTGCTACTGTAAGTGAAAAAATCTCAGCGGGATGTGTTAGGGAATCTGGCTGCACTTGCTTTTCCCTTTTATATTCAAAGAAACCTTAATGAAGGTTGTGAAGCTGAAAGATATGCAGCCAGGAAAAGCCTGCAAGACTATGATTAGCTTGAGGGACCTGTAACTTATAACAGGAAGTAGTCTGATGCTTCCTTATATTCAGGTACTTAACAGAAAGAAAAGACAGACATACTACAGTAAAATTCATTACCTTCGCCTATTTCAATTAGTGGACAATGTGAAGGGAAGTGAATAGAATATTTCTGTACAGATTCACTGATAAGGATGAAGCAAATCATGACATATTGATAAGAGCGGTAGCAAGCTACCCTCTAAGAAAAATTGTAATTTTAGAACTTTAAATCTGCAACATCTCTTATATATTTAGACCAGAATTCTTAAAAATGCAGTATAAAGTTTGATCTTTATAACGACATAATGTTGTTTAGTTTGGAATGTTTTAAGAAGACATGTTTCTCTGTAGCTTCCATGGAGACAAAAAATGATATTTCACTTTTTGGTAAGTAAATATTACATTTAACTTTTTCTTGATTGCTATTATTCACTTATTTCTTTGATCGCTTTGATAGTGAAATGTATTAAAATATAGAAAAATAATAAATGATAGGAAAAACTGAAACAAATTATAGACATTTAGACTTCTCTTTCCAACCTTTTTAAAATGATTATTTTTAGTAACTTAGTTTTATTTTAAAAGATTTTATTTATGCAACATGAATACCTCATTTATGATTAAATAATAATATAGTTATAAAAAATAAACAAATATGTCTATATTTTAATGAAACAGATAAATATAGCATTGGACCTTGTGGATGCTGTTCTGCTATAGACATGCAAAAATAGAAATATACTTAAGCTTTATCAAAAGAACAAATGTTACAAAGATATAATTTTTTTTACTGATTAAAAATATCTTAAAACTTTTAAAAATGAGACTTTATATTTACATTATATTTAATTGACTTAGAACAAAAATATTTTAACTAATTCAAGTACTATGTCATAGCTTAATTTATACCCTTTAAATTAAAAATTTAACTTCCTGCTGTCCATTTATGGTGATGCTATTCATGCTAACAGCCTGAGAACATTGCTGATATTGAATACTTTTAGTTCTTCATTGCTATAGACATATTTGTTTATTTTTATAACCATATACTAGTGCAAGTAGAATATATTAACTTATTTTGGGTGTGATAAAATGTGGTGATATATATGTATATATATATATTTAATAATATTAATCTATCTTATAACTAATATATTAATACTATCTCAATTTAATATCTATAACTAATGTGTCTATAAATATAAATGAAAATTTATATTAATTTTAGATCATCAATACATAAAATATGTTCATATTTGTACATACACATACATTGATATATAGTAAGAATTCAAAATTCGTCATGGATCTTGGCATATATTAAGTATTTTCTGTATGGCGTGGATATTAATGAGTTTGGCAAATATGCTCTATTTGTTATATATATATTTCCTGTGAATAGGAACAATTCTGAGACTGGATAACAAATGTTACAGCTACTTTTCCAAGGACCTGATCATTACCTCAATTTTCTCAGGGTTCTCTACATAAGTTGTTGGCCCCAGACAACATTAAGCAGAATAGAGAACACATGCCAATATTCCCAAGATTTAAAGTTGTTGGTTTTTTGGTCACTTGTTGGGTTTTGGTGGGTTATGGATGCTTATATTATTTAGAGGATTTACAGAAATATAGAATAAAAAGACAACTATTAACCTTATAATTATATGTTTCTAAAGATATTTGTATATTGATACAAATTTATTTTTCTTCTACTATATGTATGTTTTTACTACTTGAGATTTTGTGCTTATCAAACTTATTTAAAATGTAATATATAATTATGGTTAGTAATTAATCATCTGTAATAATAATAAAACTTGTAGTTGTATTAGGTATTATTACAAGGTTAAAGTACTGATACATATTTTACACAGATAGGTGATCTTTAAATTCTTCTGAGACTTAAAGAATATGGAATTTAAGATATTTAATAGCCCAAGATTCTCATGACAGTGATATACATTTGTAACTAGTAGCATCAATTTATTTCATAAAAAGGTATTTGATATCTCTTATCTTCCATGTGAAGTTTATTTTCATTCTGACAAAGCTGGTCACTTAGGCAAAAATCTGTTCTTGTCTCAACTGCTAACAACATGCTATCCAAACTGGACATCCAGGACACAAAGGAAAGTAAACACTAAACTTTGCCAAAACAAGGCCAAACAGTCCTTCAAACCTCATGCTCCATAGAAAAATCTATCAAATATTCTGTAGGACACAAAAAAAGTGACAAAGTTTGTCAAGATAATTTAGAACAGCCATTCAAATTTCCAGTTTTATATATTTTTAAAAAAGTCTGCCATATATTTAGGCTTGTAGGCTGAAGATGTATTCCCCAAGATTGCATAGAAGTCTCTGTAATTTTTAAACTTTGAAAGTAGCTTGGATTGTACTTCTTGTTTACTCAGGTAATAATTTATCCTTCCAAGGTCTTTGATGGATCTGAAGATTAGAAACTTGCAGTTCTTAGTTGTTAAAGAAAATAAATTAGATACAAGTCTTTGTACTAAAAAGCAGTATAAATAATGGAGTATTTTTTCTAATTTTGTCAAATATATAAATGAGCTGTATATTATAAAATTAACAATTACTTCATACATGCTCTTATTGTAAATAGTTTTACCAAGTTAAAGTTAAAAAATTTTCTGTGTAATTATTTACTATGTAGGAAACATTTGGGATATGATATTTGTTTAATTATGTAAGGACATGTTGAATTTTCTTATGTTGCATTTGTTTACTTATGTTAAGGTGTGTTGCTTTTGTGTATGATGCATTTGTTTTGCCATATAAAAATGAATTTCTATTTCACCTTGCCTGCCTAAAACACTTGATTTGTCTAATTCGAAGCTCAACAGTCAATAGCTAGACTGATGAGGGATACTCAGTGATCAGAGAGAAATGGGGAGCCAGACAACAAGCCAGTACACAGCCTGTAAAGTGTATGCCATGCACAGACCAGACAGCTGGTGGCTAGCTAACCAGGGACCAGACAGGGAAAGAAAGCAGGAAGGAGCAAAGCAGGATGGGCAGCAAATAATGAGGAAAATGACCCTCAGGGCAGCACACAGATTGATAGAAATGGTTTAATTTAAGTTAAAAGTATCTAGCTAGAAACTAATTAAGCACATACATTCATAATTAAAAAGAAGTCTCTGCCATTACTTGGGGCCTGGTGGTCCAATAAAGCCTGCTATATAGGTCCCTCTATCTGAGGAAACAAGAGTCAATGAAATCTGGCTTCAGTTTGGTGTCATTTAAGACATAAAAGCAAGAAATAGTACTAATATGTTATGGTAGGAAAAGTTCCATTTGTATAAAGTTAGGCACTGTATTGCTTTTTGAAGTCTTCTACAAATGTGAGTCAGGCCATATCACAAGACACATACAGGATTACATCTTCAAATGGTAAGGGCATAGCCCTAATTTGGTATTTTGGGTGTGTCTCTGTGTTCCTCCCAGATCTGTACATTAGTACCAAGGCTTCTCAAAAAGAAAATTTCTGAACTCTGAGGCTGTCACCAAGAGAAGAGTCTTATGTTATATAACTTTTACATTATAAGAAAAATTGACTTTTGAATCCATAAATTGAAAGGGTAAATCCAGGTTTTGTCAAACAAAGGTTATGAAGAAGGACACCTTGAGGCTTTGAAGGGAGACCTCCTTTTCTTCTGTTCACATTCTTAATGATATACTTGTGTATGATGTTAGAAGGATGATAATGCATAAGAACTCTCACAATAGAAATTTGGTAAGAATAAGAATTTCAACCAGGATATCTAGATAAAACAATGCAAGCAGATGATTGTAGAAAGAAAAAGTATGTTTTCTAAATTTTATGAAGGGTATAATCATGGATATGCTCTTCATTTGGACGTTCAAGCAAATTCTTCTAGAGTTCCCTTTATATTTCTTTACCATGGACCAAGAAGTTATGGTAACACACAAAGTAGATTATTTAAAACAATTGTGATTGAGAAGTGAGTTGTATTTGTGGATATATATGTAAAACTATATGCATTTCAACAATTAATTAATGAACAAATACGCCTTGGATTTGAACCACAGGAAGAAGAATTATATGTGAGGATTGAGAAGAGAATAGAGAAGAGAGATGGTATAATTACATTATATTTTAAATAAAATAAGTACTCAGAAACTTACAGAAGTGGCCAGCTGAAAATAGAGCAGAGAATGCATCCAGTTAAATTTCAAAAGTTCTATGTAGGAACTGAAAATAAAAACACTGTGAGTCACTATGGCAATTTATTTTATGAACAGAGGAAAGCACATATTTTTTTTTAATTTGTTTTTCTCGTTAAAGATGCTATCAGGTGAACAGGAATATTTATATTACTGAAGAGACCTAAAATGCCTCAAAACAACAATAAGAAGTTCCATGGGATAACTTTCTGTATGCTGTGAGTATGTTTACTACTATTAATAAAGAAGCTGCTTTAACCTAAAGCAAGGCAGAATAGAATGAGGCAGGAAATCAAAGCAGAGATACAGGGAGGAAGAGTGTGGAGTTGAGCCAACTCCAGCCATCCATTCAAGGAGCAACATGCCAACAGACTGGTAACACCATGGCCATGTGATAATACATAGATTAATCAAATATGTTAATTGTAAGAGCTAGTTAGTAGTAAGCCTGAGTATTACGCCAGGCGGTTTGTAATTAATATTAAGCCTCTGAGTGATCATTTTAAAAGTGGCTTCAGGGCAGAAAAGTCTCTGGTCTACAATGTAAAATTTTGATGGCACTGTCAAAACTGTCTCTTGTAATGTATCATGTGGGGGAAGAAGAAAGAGCGTGCTAAATCTTGAGAGTCTTCTGACTGATCATTGACTCAAACCCCAATTCATTTATCTTTGTCTGCTTCTAATAACAGAACTGGTAGGATGCTCAATGAAATAGACAGGGTTTATTTAATGGAACTGATAAAGAAGAATGGAGGCACCCCTGGACTGTGTAAAAAACACAAGAGAAGTTTGCTGCTTCACCTTATAGGACTGTTTCAGAAAACACACTTACTTCTACTTCATTAATACCTACTTAGCTTCGTTTGGTGAATCAGGTTTCACTAGATGCTTTGGAAGATGGATCCTTCCCAGACCAGCCCTTTTGTTTATGTTACCTAATTAGTTTGCGTGCTTCCCCAATGTTTTTTTGATGAGCCTTTGTTGCTTTTAAAATCTTTTATTACCCCAAATCAGCTGTAGTCCCCCCGAAAAGATCTTTAGTTTTGTTATCATTATCCTAATTTGTTACTAAGCTACCAAAATTGCCGCAAAGCAAGCATTTTACTCTTAACTGTTCCCATTCATTTTATGATTTCTCTCTATACTCAACTGTGTCAGCTGGAGATGGGAGCACTGATAATGTCTTATACATAACGTGCACATAAGAGCTGACAATGAAATAAATGAGAATGGATGAAGGACTACAGGGATTTTTTTTTCTTATTAAATATTGCTTCATATTTGTTAGTTAAAAATCTAAAACAATATTTTCTTACTTCCGGACACCAAAAATCAACTCATATTTGTTCAATATCTTAAGGGTAATCTACTTTATTTCAAAAATAACAGTGGCAGTAATATTTTCAGTGTTTGTTTCTGAATGTTAGGAAAAGTGAGTGACTAAATTTCTGTCATAGTCATGAATGATAAGGTAATTTATGAACTTTCCTATTTTTTTGTTCTAATGATTCAGAACTTTTACACTTCTATAACTGATAGTTCACCTCAATGAAATTATCTTCAAAAATATAAATTTGACTGTACATAAGCAATTGCAAAAATAAGTCAGAATGCCCAAATACTATCTGAGTAAATACCATAAGACATTATGGCGATGTGACTGGCCTTTCACTCTATAAGAACATTAATACTAATAAAACATTTATTAGTGGGTTTACTTAATAATAACCAAAAAATGCATATTTGGGGTCTGTAAATACTTCTGTAAAATTAACATAACAATTGTTAAATTATGTTTTCTGTTAATTTGCATAATAATTATGAATATTATATTTTATATATTTTTTCCCTCTTCTAGAAGATGTGGTCGTAGGAGTTATTTTAAGAATACAGTCAATGGGTCTGAGATCTACATCTCTTAATTTTGAATGATAGCATATTTTTAATGGTCACCATCTGTTGCGAAGAGAAATCTCTCTGATGAAGGATGAGTACAACACTTATCTGTGGGTATACACACACATATTTAGAATGATTGGGAATTATGGTGGATTTGTAAATCAGTGGCTGTTGGCTTTTCTCCAAGGTCTGTGACCATAACTTCAGAAGCTCTGAGTAATTGCCTAGGTTTCCATCACTAGGCATGATTTTTATTTTGGTAAGTGGGTCTTCAGTACTCACAAATCAGTAAACTATACTTTTTGAGGATTTGTAGAGCTATACTGTCCAACAATTCAAGAAGTGGTAGCATATCTAGAATTGTGAACTGTTTGTTTGATAAACTGTTACATCTAGAAGAGCCAGTATTTCGATTACATAAAAAAAATTGTTTGAAAATCTTTTTAGAATGCTTACTGTATATTTTAGGAAGATTATACAGTATACTAGGTGTCCATGTAACTTTTAAAAAGACATTTAGAATTAGACCTCTTCTTTCTCTACTGTGTGTTTTTCAAATAAAGCACTCATATTTAAGGATTAAAAAATTATTGTGTGTGTGTGTCTTTGTGTACATGTGTATGGAAATAAGTGGAAGTGCCTACAATACAACAAGAGGAAATAAGCTGCCCCACAGCTAGACTTATAGGAAGTTTTAAATTTGCTGAGCATAAGTGCTTGAAACTGAACTTCAATCCTCCGCTACAATGATATGAATTCAATACCTAAGCCATGTTCTTCAGATCTTCTATTTTTTTAAAATGTATTGTAAGTAGGAAATATCTTTTTAAATCCTTCCATTTTAATTGAATATTGATATATTTTCATACATGGTATTCTTATTATGGTTTCCCCTCCTGAAGCTTTCGCCAAATCATTTCTCCATATTCTCCATTCCAAATACCCTTTCTGTGCCATATAAGTAATTAGATGGGCATCTAAATAATAACAAGATAAAATAAAAACAGAAAAACTTGGATAAGAAAGAAAGAGACAAACAGAAGATAAGGTGCCAAAGAAAAGTACAATAAGCACATAGAGGGACAGAGCTACACACATTCAAACACAAAGAAATCCAATCAAAATCACAAAAAAGGAAACTGTTATATATACACAAAAAAGCACTGAACTTCCAAAAAGTGTTATTAAGTTTGTGATATATTGGCCACCTAGTGCTTGGCATGTGGCGTACCTTTACTTTGAATACCCACTGAGAATCTGTTGAATAAAATTACATTTCTTTGGCAATTGGTTATTTTGGGGGGATAACTTCTAGCTTAGGGAT